>CM055122.1:1060034835-1060769835 GCA_029206835.1 Rana muscosa | reverse complement strand
AGAATGTGGAGCAGCTGTGCATAGTATCCAAACAGCTTCTAGCTGCAGCTTGTTCAGGTAAGCTTTGAAAATGAGAGCTAGAAAGGTTGGTTACTGTGCACAGATGCTCCAGATTATGTCTGCTGCACCCTTAGTAGATTCTCCACTTTGTGTCAAAATGAATACCAACAACTATAGAGGCGCTCTAGAAAAGGTGAGTGGGAAAGGAAAAAAGATTCTTGCTGAATTTTTTTTAGCCCGTAACAGAGAAGTGTCAACTAAATTTGTATTTTTTACTATGGGCAACATAACTTCCTTTAAGTTTTATATGTAAATTTCATATAACTTTTATATGCAAGCTCTTGTGTTTTACAGTTACTGCAGTCACAGAAATGAGAAACATTTGGTGAATGATTGCAACTGCTTAAAACATTTTGTACACCGCACAATTTACCTAATAACATAAGCTTGATATATTGAAATCTGTTTAATGTACTGCAAATTAACAAAATGCACCCTATATACTTTTTTAAAGAATGGATTTACTTTTATAAATTACTCAACCATGAAAAAAGAATTGTCAACAAATAGCTGGCTAATGTAAAATTGGTCTTAAGAGAAAGATAAAAGTAGTTCCTTGAGGTCACTACCACAACACACCAACAATGAAAAAAAGACATTATGGTACATAGGACTACCATGTGCTAAGATACTTTTAAAATGTCAGGCAGTTCAGGCAATTATAATCCTCCAGTTAAGTCTCCACTCTTGGACCATGTCATTATGTGCAATTTGAAGGTTGCTCGAAGCCTGAAGTTGGGATGGCATTGGCCTAATGGCAATGACCCCCATCAATGGCCACTGCAAAGGAACAAAGGGCTTTACACTTTTCTCTCTTGGTAAAAACCGATTTTTTTTTGTAAACTACTATATCTTGTAAATTAAGCAAAACTTTTGTTGAAAATGGTTTCCTTCATTTTCTCTACTTCTATGACTGACTGCTTTGGCTGACAAGCAAATAAGTTGGCTGTTACAGCAGACATGCATTGACAAAAGAGTCAATGAGGAGTGTCTTTGTCAGATGCCACTGTTGAAATGATTGTCAAGGCAAACTGATACCCATTTTACTATAGACATACTATGCCAGAAAATGGCCATAAATATGTACAAAGAATTTCTACTCACAAAACTTTATTAAAATCATACATTACACAATATAGTATCTTACAAAGATCCTGTACAAAAGTGTCTACACACAATATTCTTCTCAAAACCTACTGCAAAGTCATATATATTATATCTAATTGATGATCTTAGGTTGCATTACTCCCCAGACTCTCTGCTAGGTATTGTGGCTATTTGGACTGTTCTGGCACCAGATAAGGATCCACAGCACAAGCTCCAATTAAAAGCATAACATTTTATTACAAAAGATCAAAATGTTTTATATACATCAATGAATAAAATCATATAGGCCATATATTGCAACATAATTAACAAAAGAACCCCAGCGCAACCAATAATCTCTAATACAGCCTTAAATGTGCCTCAACCTATTTACTGCCGCCCACACTCTATGGGGTTGACTTACTAAAACTGGAGAGTGCAAAATCTCTTGCAGCTCTGCATAGAAACCAATCAGCTTCCATTTTTTTTGTCAAAGCTTATATGAACAAGCTGAAGTTAGAAGCGGATTGGCTACTATGCACAGCTGCACCAGATTTTCGCTCTCCAGTGTTGCTAAATCAACACTTGTGTGCCCACATTTGTTCTATATTTGTATAGTGCTGCGTAGTATATATGTGAAACTTGTATCAAAATAATACCATCAGAATCAAACAAAAGAACATAAGCAATAGTGCAATATGCTCAATTCACCAAAAGTTTTCTATATAAAAAGTGTCCATTATGTCTTCCTTAACCTCTTCCCATCTACCCTATAGCTGAATGATGTCTACAGCTCAGACCTATTTTGCCGGAAGGGCATCTATGAGACTCGGCTGATCACAGATCGGAGTAAGGGGTCGATCCCGACCCCTTACCACATGATCAGCTGTCATCCAATGACAGCTGATCATGTGATGTAAACAAAGCCGATAATCTGCAATTTTTTTCTCCTCACACTGATAACGTGAGGAGAAAAAAAAACCTGATCACCGGCGGCTGTCAGAGGGACATCGCTCCCGATCAAGGAGAGTAGCCGCGGAGTCATCTGTGCCCACCAGTGCCACCTACCAGTGCCCACAGTGCTACCTATCAATGTCACCAATCAGTGCCTCATCACCAGTGCTGTCTATCAGTGCCACCTACCAGTGCCCATCAGTGCCACCTATTAGTGCCCATCAGTGCCACCTGTCAGTGACACCTATCAGTGCACTTCAGTGACACCCATCAGTGGCATCCATCAGGGCCCATCAGTGCCACCTCATAAGTGCCGTCTTATCAGTGCCACCTTATCAGTGCCCATAAGTGCAGCCTTATCAGTGCGTATAAATTAAGGAGAAAAATTAACTGTTTTCAAAATGTTATAACAAACTATGAAACGTTTTTTTTTTTCAAAATTTTCCGTCTTTTTTTGTTTGTTAGCAAAAATAAAAACCCTCAGTGGTGATCAAATGCCACCAAAAGAAAGCTCTATTTGTGTGAAAATGATAACAATTTTATTTGGCTACAGTGTTGCATGACCACGCAATTGTCATTCAAAGTGTGACAGCGCTGAAAATTGGTCTGGGTAGGAGGGGGGTTTAAGTGCCCAGTGAGCAAGTGGTTAACAAAAAATAAAGAACAGAAAGAACTAAAATAAAAAAAATATATTCTGTCCACTCGCAGTCTTGCGTCAATGTCTGTTTTTTCTAGTTGTGAAAAAAAGTCACACTTCTCTAGATGTTATTTCGATTCCAATATCCACTTCAGCATACACAGTGCAATCCTACCACCTTCACTTGATGCTCTCACCTGATCTCTTGATCTAATGAAAATGAGGTCTGATGCACTTTTACCTTACGTGGGGTACCTATTGCCACGACTGGTCTTCCCTTTTATGGATTACCGGTCACTCTCAATCCACATCCATCCAGGGTAATTATCAGGTCAATTTATTTTATTATTATCAGAAGCTGAACTTGACCTGGTATATGTGCCTCTTAACCTGGACAGATGTGTATTCAGAGTGACGGGGATGGGACAGGAGGAAGAACCAATAGATTATAAGTGCGGTGCTGTCACTACCACAGTGGAAGATGGGGCTTGTAGTGTTTTTTATTCACAGATTCCAGTAAATGAATGATGTGGCTGTGTGGGCATGACAAATTAATGACAGGAGGCTGTGGGGAGAAGCGCTTAGGATTCTGGAAGGAGAGAGGGCTTCAGAATGTGACCCCCCAAATTTAAGTGCAACAAGAATCATGGTAAGAAAGATGGACTTATTTCTTAAATTGTAGGCGTGGCTATTATGTTATCATTGTCAGTTATTAGTTTGTTAATATGTGTTGTGTACATATTGTTCATTGTTTTGATGTGATCTTGTAGATATACTACCCCCTTTGTGTCTCCTCAGGAAGCAGATTCAATATCTGGGAAATACAACGAGAAGTGGTCTCATCCCTCTGTAAGTAGTAGCTGGAAAAACAATCCGGTATCTGAGACTAACAACTAGCTATAATATTTACAGCATGAGCCATGCAGTAGGTCTTGAGTCATTAGGATAATATTTTTTGTATAGACACTTTTGTATAGTGTAAAAGAAGATCTTTGTAATGGCATTTAATCTTGTGAAGTATGATTTTAATTATGTTTTGATGTCAATAAGTAATTTTTGTTTTAAAAATTGTTATGAATATATCTTCAAATACCTTTAAACTCCAATTGTGTTAATGGCATATGTGTTGTAAACCAGTCAAATAATACAATACAATTGAAGTTAAATCAAAATAATTCAGTATTTTCTAAATATATGCATAAATAGTGATCATAACAATTAAGCTGAACAAACACATGAACTGCCCTCTGGTGATGCCACCATTAGGTATCACCTACATTTGTATGTGGTATTGGCACCATTTTCCTCAATATTCCTGTTAGCCAAAAGGAAATAAGAAGGAAAGAAATCGTTTTTTTTTTTTTTTTGCAGTTTTTCCTAACTAACCGATAACTATAAATGTAAAGGGCAGCAAAGAATAGCTTCTTTAAAACACATTTAAACATTGTGTGTTTTAAGCAGTTTGAAAATTTGCATGCCAAGCGTTAGTTTGGCACCGTGAGATGCACTTTCATTGCAGGCTTATCCCTCCCTATCTTGTGCTTTGTGAGCAATTATTTACAAAAACACACAGCAATTGAACCAGTGATTGAAAAATGAGGGTGATTATGAGGAAAAGATTTTTTTTTTTTATAGAAGCATCCATTTTAGGTGCAACTCTGATACAAGTTATTTAATTTTAGAATGCTAATAAGTTTAAATTTAAATGCAACAATTAATCTTTCTTATCATACAACAGGTATTTTTGTGTTATATCAGAAATTGCAGTCATATGTACATTTTAAAGAAAAAACAAAAACACACAAATTACTCATATTTAACCAGTTACCTAGCAGGACAATTCTGACATTTCTCTCCTACATGTAAAAATTATAATTTTTTTGCTAGAAAATTACACAGAACCCCCAAACATTAAATATGTTTTTTTTTTTTTTTAGCACAGACCCTAGAAGCAGGGGTTTCAAACTGGCGGCCCTCCAGCTGTTGTTAAACTACAAGTCTATAAATATATATATGTATATATATATTTATTTATTTTTTATTATACTTTATTGAGTTTTGCAGAATATATATATACATACATATATATATAAAAAAAAAGGAATCAAGCCAACAAAAGACTAAAAACTAGCTACACTCCACCGCCTCCCGCAACAACCTCTAAATTGTCCACAGGGTTAAAGACAATATAATAAGCATACCAAGCATCCTATAAAGTGTAACATGTATCAGAATGTAAATTTAGATCATAAGCACTATACAAATAGAGTAATACAAGCTAGAGGAGCAATCTCCTAGTCACAGAACGGCAGGACAAATCCCATAATAGGCAACAGAACAAAGCCTAGAGGGAGCAAAAACAAGGTGATAAGTTGATCAAGAGGGATCAAAGTGCAAGAGGACTTCCCATACGCCTAATTATTAAAGAAAATAAAAACAATTGAGCCAGAACCGCAGTATCTGAGTTTTTCAGCCAAGGGGACCACACCTCAAATTTAGAGGGACATCCTCTGCTCTTATACGTAGCTTTGCACAAGGGAAGAACAGCATTTACGATAGATTTACAATTACTTAGGGTCGTGGTGTAGGAGATCTCCAATTAAGGAAGATGACTATCCTAGCGTAATAGTGCAAAATACCAAGTAATATCGTAGTTGTTTTCTTATACACCAGAGAATCTACAAGCCCAACAAGCAAGGGCCAATTTCCTGGGGCACCAGAACAGTTGTTATTGCATGGAGGTAATGTAAAACCTGTGCCCAGTAGGCATGAATCACTCAACACGTCCAGAAGTTGAAAAGAGAGCTTTTGAATATGGGTGACTTCAACATGTCTGACATTACCTGGAACCCTCAAACGGCTATTAAACATAGAAGCAGGGATGTAATGGAGGCGACGATTGGCATTTCTTAAACAGTTAGTAAAAAGCCCAACCTGAGGTGATCATATTCTAGAGCTAGTACTGATAAATGTGGATTGATCGTCTGATGTTGAGGTGGGAGAAAATTCTGGTTCTAGTGATCGCCAATGTCTTTGATTTGATATTACAACAAGAACTGAAAAAGCATATACAAAAACAAAAAGGGACACATTTTGCTGAAATGGGGACATTTCCAAATAAATTATTTAAAACGTTGTAGCCAGTCAGTAATCAGTAAGTCAGTAATCAGTGCGCACTGTTAAAGTCTACCATCCCGGAGTCAACCAGATTATGTGTCAGGGAAATTAGTAAGAGCAAATGGAAGAAATAATCAATATGGTTTACTAAAAAGGTAAGTAGGATAGCAAAGGAAAAAATTTGCATATAGGAGAAAACAGAAAGCATAGCTGATAGAGGAGTGTATAAAAAAGACAAAAAGGAGACCACACACATTATCAGTGCTGACAAAGCACAGAAAGAGGAGGAAATTGCTAAATCTATTAAAGAAAGGAGACAAAACCTTTTTTAGGTATATCAGCAATAAAAGGAAAAATACAATGGGCTCACTAAAATGAAAACTGGGAACAACATTTATGTTGAGGGAGACCTGGACATAGAAAACCATTTAAACAATTGCCTCTATTCAGTCTTCTCAGAAATAAATTGTACTAACAATAACAAGTTGGGGGATCATATTGATTCTAGTAATGATGGTTTGTTATTGTTTTTTTTTTTCTGCAGCCAGTTTTCTATGTTGCTAAGCTAAGAAGAAAATCCGCATTCAGGCACCTCCAGCAGTCACTAGACTGAGTAGCCGAGAACCTTCCCATCCTGGCTGGAGTGAGATAGAAGTGGTGAACAATTTTAATTGCTCAAGTCTGTCCCTGGCTGAAATCAAGTGGCAGAACAATCATCCCATACATCCCCCGCAGTCATCATTATCTACAGTGGGAAGTATCCGAGCCCACTGTGCAATTTTTTAGGCCCTGTGACATAGGATGTTGTAGTTCTTTATATAAAGTGAAATGAGCCTTGGGCAAGGATTCATCCTGCAGCAGAGACTTCTTACTGATTGATACCATATGAAAAGAGGCTAAATAAAACGGAGCAGTAGATGCATGGTGCAATTCAATATAACAGAATAAAGATCTATTTGACAGGGAGTACTTCAGTTTCAATACATCTAAAGATAGGAATTTACCATACAAAAAGTCCCCAAAACCCTAATCCTTCTGATGCCCAGATGAGCGGCTCTGGAATGTAGAAGAGATGCTGAAGATTTGGATTGTTCAATTGTGGAGTATGCGGGGACCATTTATTAATATCGGTAAGGCAAAGCACCCCAGTTCTGTCCCATGCTCTGATAGTAGAACAGATAGTTTAAGTAAGAGGAAATGGGGTTCAAGGGCATCTATAAAAGAGTAGCTGGAGTGCTTCATAAGATCCTAGGACTGCTGACTCCATCACCATTGATGCATTGGCCTTATGTGCATGGATGAGCTGTCCTGCCAGAAAATATTGAAAAAGACTCAGAAGCGCCAACCCTCCAGACACCACATTCTTCATATATTTAAGTTAAAGTGGAGTTCCACTCAAAAGTGGAACTTCCACTTATCCGTCTCCTCCCCCCTCCAGTGCAACATTTGGCTCCTTTCAGGGGGGAGGGGGGAACGGGTACCTGTTTTTGACAGGTACCGTTCCCCACTTCCGGGAAACCGGGCCGCAACCTAGTCTCTAGTAAGTTCGTACCCTCCCTCCTTCCTCTGCCGCTGGAGCAATTAGAAAGCGCAGCAAGCTTTGCGCATGCTCAGTAGGGAACCGGCTGTAAAGCCGAAAAGCTTCACTGCCGAAGTCCCTTACCAGGAATGGCGGCAGCAGCACCCGACAGTCGATCCGAAGATCAGCTGGGGTGCTGACATCGTGGGCTCCCTGGACAGGTAAGTGTCCATATATTAAAAGTCAGCAGCTACAGTAATAACGGCTAATAAAATGTGGTAAATTACTGCATGCGGTAACAATTGTGCAAGTGTTCAACTCATTAAGAATTTTGCATCAAATACCGAATGCGGTATTTGGTCAATTTTGCGGTAACTACCGCATTATTGAATGTGGTAATTTTTCGCATTGAGCTTTTTGCTAAGGAGCGGGCCGCAGGAATCCCAGATGACAATTAAAAATTGTGAAAAAAAAAAACAGTATGCGCTCCCACCCCAATGCGCCCCCCCCAAAATCCATACTAGACCGTTATGAGAATGTAGCCCAGCAGGTCAGAAAAGGGGGGGGCCCAGTGAACCATACCAGGCCACGTGCTTTGGTGGGTGGGTGCTTTGGGGCAGGGGTGGCTCTGCCCCCCTACCCCAAAGCACCTTGTCCCCATGTTGATGGGGACAAGGGCCTCATTCCCACAACCGTGGCCAGTGGTTGTGGGGGTCTGCGGGCAGGGGGTCCTCAGATCCCCCCCCCATGTGAATGAGTATGGCCTACCCATTCACCAAAAAAAGTGTCAAAAAGTAATAAAAACACAAAAGTTTTTGACAGTTATTAAAAAATAAAACTGTTCCCCAATGTAAATCAATCGTCAATCATGCCACCCGCTGCACACGAAAAAAGAAAAAGAAAAGCTCCCTTCGTTGATGAAGCCTGGCCGACTACTGCAGGCTCCACTGTTTGACATTTCTTATATACCGTATTTATCGGCGTATAACACACACTTTTTTCCCCTTAAAATCAGGGGAAAATCGTGGGTGCGTGTTATACGCCGATACTCCGTCGAATTCCCCTGCTGAAAACGAGCGAGAGGAGCGAGCGGAGCCGAAGCCGAAGTACAATCGGCTTTACTCGGCTCCTCTCGCAGTCCTGCCCATCTCTGACTGCGCCGCTGATATAGAGAAAGCCGAGTGTACTTCGGCTAGTCTCGGCTCCTCTCGCAGTCCTGCCTGTGACTGTGAGCAGAGCCGAGTCTAGCCGAAGTACACTCGGCTTTCTCCGTCAGCGGCGCAGTCAGTGGAGATGGGCGGGACTGCGAGAGGAGCCGAGTCTAGCCGAAGTACACTCGGCACCGCTCGCTCCTCTCCACAGAAATCGGCGCCAAATTTTAAAAAACCGCCGGGACTGACACGATCGCAAAGGCACTGGGCAAGGCTGCAGATGGACAGATGGACACTGGGCAAGGCTGCAGATGGACAGATGGACACTGGGCACGGCTGCAGATGGACAGATGGACACTGGGCAAGGCTGCAGATGGACAGATGGACACTGGGCACGGCTGCAGATGGACAGATGGACACTGGGCACGGCTGCAGATGGACAGATGGACACTGGGCAAGGCTGCAGATGGACAGATGGACACTGGGCAAGGCTGCAGATGGACAGATGGACACTGGGCAAGGCTGCAGATGGACACTGGGCAAGGCTGCATGCTGCATTTAAATGTAAGTTTTTTTTCCTTGAATTTCCCTCCTAAAAGTTTTTTTCCTTAAAATTCCCTCCTAAACTTGGGGTGCGTGTTATACGCCGGTGCGTGTTATACGCCGATAAATACGGTAAGTAAGGGGCAGGGCCACCTGGATAGGTCACCTGGTGGTCCCGTCTCCTTGTGATGTCACAGACCAGCATTTGAAATATGAAATGAATATGTTACCGGCATCAAGATACTTTTTGCCAAGAATAGTTTGCTGCAATTAAATAAACATACAACCAATATAGGTTAAATGAAAATATATAAAGAATAAAGTGAATTGCGCTAACTTATAATTGTCCAATGCTATATCCCTATGTTTGTCAAAACAATTGGGTGTGTCAATCATGTGAACTTAATACTCTAATGAGGTATCCACAATTACTTGTGTGATGCCAATATCAAATTATACTTGCCATCAACAACACTGTATCGTGCTGCGATTTTTAAAGTGCAATAAAATATGTATGTGTTGTGCCAAAGAAAACTTATATTATACATCATTGAGTTCATCACATAAATATATAAATAAAGGGAGATATGTAGCAAAATATACTCCAATAACCAAAATAGTCGCAGAAAAAAACGCAAAAAAAGTGCACAAAGAGTCCTATGTGAACAATTCCTCTTTTCACAGTTGACTTGCTGTGCTTCCACCTTCACCACCACCAAGTAGAACGGCCACTCACCAGATGGGCTAAATTATGCGCCTTTGGTTCATAAGGATAACCACTCCATCCCTCAAACTTGTCAGCAGTCCCTCCCAATGTGCTGGTAGAAAATCTTGCTCTATGATCGCTCATGGAACATATAAAAAACTATCATGGTGTAGTATGTCATAAATATTTTATTGAAGTTAAAAAATTCCATCCACTCACATGTAAAAGTGCCTTCAGAGCTGGCACTGAGCTGATCCAGCTGTATATAAAAGATACATATGTCTGGTCTGCACGTGTGCCCCTGTGTTTCCTTCACATGCTGGCTTGCATCCCAAGCCTTATTATGATACCAGAAGTGACGAGCAGATAATGATATCGCAGCCTCCATGCATTTCGCATCAAGTGCGTTGTCAGGAAGCTGCCTCATCTCTGCTTGTCTCCTTATTTATTATGTCTCCTTATTTATACCCCCTTGCCCTCCATAGTTAACCCATCCCTGATTAACTATGGAGGGCAAGGGGTTATAAATAAGGAGACAAGCAGAGATGAGGCAGCTTCCTGACGACGCGAATAGAACTTGATGCGAAATGCATAGAGGCTGCGATATCATTATCTGCTTGTCACTTCTGGGATGTCGCCCCTGCCGCGAGCTCCGTGACCGTGCCTGCGGGACCCGCGGACTCGATGTCCGCCGGTGTACCACGATCGTGTCACAGAGCTGCAGAACGGGGAGATCTCCCTGTTCTGCCTTGTGACAGGACACTGATCTACTGCTCCCTGTCATCGGGAGCAGTGATCACTGTCATGTCACTGGTAGCCCAGCCCCCTCACAGTTAGAATCACTCCCTAGGACACACTTAACCCCTTCCTCGCCCCCTAGTGGTTAACCCCTTCACTGCCAGTGTCATTTACACAGTAATCAGTGCATTTTTATAACACTGATCGCTGTATAAATGACAATGGTCCCAAAATAGTGTCAAAAGTGTCCGATATGTCCGCCGCAATATCACAGTCACGATAAAAATTGCTGATCGCCGCCATTACTAGTAAAAAAAAAAAATATAATAAAAATGCCATAAAACTATCCCCTATTTTGTAGACGCTATAACTTTTGCGCAAACCAATAAATATACGCTTATTGTGATTTTTTTTTACCAAAAACATGTAGAAGAATACATATCAGCCTAAACTGAGGAAGAAATTTTTTTTTATATATTTTTTGGGGATATTTATTATAGCAAAAATGAAAAAATATTGTTTTTTTTTCAAAATTGTCGCTCTTTTTTTGTTTATAGCGCAAAAAATTTAAACCACAAAGGTGATCAAATACCACCAAAAGAAATCTCTATTTGTGGGAAAGAAAGGACCTTAATTTTGTTTGGGTGCAACGTCGCATGACCGCGCAATTGTCAGTTAGAAGAGACGCAGTGCCGATTCGCAAAAAATGATCATTGGGCAGCCAATTCTTCTGGGGTTGAAGTGGTTGTAAAGTCACATGTATCAATTACTTTGATTCTCTCTGTTTTAGGTCCCTGTTCAGTACAGTATGTGTATTTTCCTAAAATTATAATGCTAAATACCTTCTTTGAGGAGCCCTGCTGTGCTGTCATGTGACCTCCCTCTGTATCCCTTCCCGAGTGAGCACAGTGGGAGGGGTTGAGATTTTTCTCTGATGAATGAAAGCCAGCAGAGGGAGGTCACATGACAGGGCAGCAGGGCTCTGCAAAGAAGTTATTTAGCTTTATAATTTTAGGAGAACATACACACTGTACTGAACAGGGACCTAAAACAGAGAGGATAAAAATAAGGAAATTAATAGATGTTTCTTTACTTTTCAAGCACTGGAGCAGGAAATAGAATTACACAGGCAGGGGAGTAGAGGGGAGGGGCGGGGAGATCGGCTCACACAGACTACGGAACTTACAGGGAGAAGGGGAGGGGGAGATAAAGAGACTCTGAGGAGATAAGTGGATGACTGAGGCACATAATCTGACCACACTATTAGAGATCAGCAGCCATGATAAACATGGTCAGTTTACAGAGGGGATGACAGGAACAGGCAGGGCCAGCCATAGAAAGGGAAAATTGACATGGCAAAAGCACTGTGCTATATCTCAAGCCTTAAAGGGACAAGAGCATGTTTCTTTAGTGTTACAACCACTTTAATATTACTTTAATAACACATATTAAAACTGTATTATTGTAGTAGCTCAGTTATAAAAGCAAATGGCAAGGAGAAAGCTGAAAAGAGGGAAAGATGGGAATTTTTCCCAGGTTTTAAGTTTAATAAGACGACCTTTCGTTAAGGCAACCTAATCTCTTAGCACCACCAAGATAAAATTAATGCATACGAGGGAAGTGATTTTAAACACAGGAGTATAGGGCATTTAAAACAGGCTAAAACTAAATACTATGTGCACTTTAATAAAAGTATACAAATAGAGGAGGCTGAAATACAACTGAGTCTGCACTGTGTAGGGAATATATTATTTTTAGCTTTCATGATTTAACTCTTAACATAAATATGTGAGGCTACACAAATAAAGTCGTACACATACAACATCTATTTCCCAAAAGGTTAATTAGCCTCCATAAATGACCTTTACTTTTTACAGACACAACTTTATTAAGACTGACAAGGTTTAAGAAATATCTATACAGGTAGAATTGATTATACATTTGAGAATCCTGGAACTGAGTATTATACATAATCTGTACTATCTGCCCATCACATCCAATGTACAAAGTGACATTCATGCATTGACCTACACTTTTCCACTCAGCAGGGGCTTGCGGTAAAAACATGCTAATTAATGTTGAATTCTATTTAGAATGAAAATCATTATTCTGTCTGGAAAATTAATTTTTGGGGATTATATGATTGTTTCCTCAGGCAACAAAAGCATTTAAAACACTGAAATTTATTAGTGTTTTTTTTTTTAACTTTGACTTTCAATGCGTCAAATACTTAAGATACCGGTAAATATTGTTTACTGCAAACAATTAAAAAAAAAACTATTTGGGAAAGCTATAGAAAATTATTACAGTTATGATGATGGATCATCTTGGCTGATGGGATTTTCCACGAGTAGAAAAAGCGGAATGTCCCCTCCCCAAGGAAACATTGTCAAGTAATGGGGACCACTTGCGAAAACCCATAAGCTGACCAGCAACCGCCCACCCACTTATCCACCCAAATTCAAAAATACCACCAGACTAGTATGGAGAATGGAAAATATTTAAAATGTTGTCCAATAGAAAGAAAGAAATGCCTTAAATTGCTGGAATATGATTATTAAATTTCACCTGTCATTACAGTGTGTGCTGGCATTCCTGTTATCCTTGGTCCTGCTCCTACTGGTCTCATTTGATTCTCCATGCATTATGCTCTTTAGGTGAATATTGTTCACTGAAAATAATTTAAAGAACTTTCTGTTTGGGAAAACTATAGACAATTATTACAGCTATGCTTTCAGATCAGCTTAGCTGGTGGTATTTTCCACTATTAATAAGATGTGGAATGTCTCCTCACCAAGGAAATAATATAAAGTGGTGGTAACCTCCTATGAAACTCATTCGATAAGCTGATTAGAACCCACCCAACGTCCAAAACACAGCCAGACTTGTATGGAGAATGAAAAACTTTTATAATATTGTCCAATAGAAAGAAATCAATGCCTCGAGTTGCTGGAACAATATTATTACATTGCAACTGTCATAAAAGTGTGGGCTGCCATTACTGGACACCCTCTGAAAATGATAGTTGATTTGATGCCTCTGACTTTATTTCTTTTGAGTGAAAGGTCTCTATCTTTACACTTGTTCTAGGTCATCAACTCAGAACTGAAACTACAGCATGGCAGTCAAACAGTGAGCATTTTCAGTAGGAGAGGTCTACAAGGGCGTCTTTCATATGTTTCTCAATATTTTTACTCCAAATAATAGCTAGAGTGTGAGCCAATACAGAAAAACACATCTAGAAATAAAATAAAATTGGTGTACCAGTACTGCATTTAATGCCCAATACCAACCCATCACCTTTTCATGATGTCAGCATGCAGTGTAATCCTTTTGGAGCCTGAGAGAACTCTGCCTCTGGATTGCAAATAGGAAGTATCCATGCTACCCAGTCTAATTCTAGGGTAAATTTCCTTTTAAAAAAGCATTTGTGAATAGGAGGCAGCAAGGTGGGAAGGGTGGGGGATTCATGAATTTTTTGTAGATGGGCATTAAACTTTCTTAATCTCATGCTCATTGCATAATGCAAATATGCAGCAGCAAGAAAGGTAGGCTTTAACGCCACGCCACTGCACATATGCATCTATAGCGACATGAGGTTGTATGCTGAGAGTGCCTTTCCAGTATACTAACAAAGCTGTCACTGACAGCTCTCAGTCAAGGCTTTTGATTAGAAAGCAGCAGAACTCGCTCCTGATCATGTTCCTACTGAAAGAGCCAATCACACTAGTCACATGATACAGAAGCCATGGGTGTTATGGGGTTTAAATTCTAATTAGTGTTCAAAACCCCTGACCTTTAAATTCTTAGTTTTTTCTTTACCCTAAATGACTAAAGCAGAACACTGCCCAAATATTTGTTTTAGCTTTGCATAAAGGTAGGATTTGGTCGCCAGTTATGTCTTTACTACTGTCTGTGACTTGTGGAGGGTGGTGGTGTGGAACCTCTGAAACTCCTAATCCAGTAGCAGCCAAGGCTCTGTCGTCAGCTAAACTTTATGGTTCTTTTCTGCAAACATAAGGGTTCATAAGCTCCCCTTCCTTTATAGAAATACATGGAGAGTGCACTTCAAATACACTCCATGAGCCAGCCTTAATTTTCACTGCTCTCCCAGAAGTGTGCGTGTGTGTTAGAGTGGATGATCTTTCAAGGTCAAAAGACATCAGAAGAGATCAAGTGGGGATTCAAACAGGCTTTGCATTCTGCAAAACGTAAAAAAAAAATAATAGCTGGGAAGCAATCCTTTTCAAAAAGCCCAGAGTTTAGGCCAATTCGATTTTGGAAACAATATTTTTGTTAAAAACATCACTATCAATTCAAGTTACAAAATCCAAAGAGATTTAAAAGCTGAAAATGGTATGCAAAGTAGTGGAAATGGAAAGTGCGGTAAAATATATATATATATATATATATATATATATATATATATATATATATATATATATACACACACACACACACACACACACACACACACTACACTTACAAAGAAATGGAGGGTCTATAATTTTTATCATAGGTATAGTTTAAATGATAAAGACAAATTAACAACCCAAAATTGAGAAAAAATACGTGATACAATTGTTATAAATTGTGTTGCAGTTCAGTGAGTAAAATAAGTATTTGATCCCCAAGCAAAACATGGCTTAGTATTTGGTGAAGAAACCCTTGTTGGCAAGCACAGAGGTAAGACACTTCTTGTAGTTGGTTACCAAGTTTGAGCACATCTCAGGAGGGATTTTGGTCCACTCTTCTTTACAGATCTTCCCCAAATCCTCAAAGTTTCTTGGCTGTCGCTTGGCAACGAGAAGTTCCAGCTCCCTCCATAAATTTTCTATAGGATTAAGGTCCACTCCATGACCTTAAAGTGCTTCTTCTTGAGCTACTCCTTTGTTGCCTTGGCGGTATGTTTTGGGTCATTGTCATGCTGGAAGACCCATCCACAAACTATCTTCAGTGTTCTTGCTGAGGGAAGAAGGTTCTCATTCAAGATTTTAAAATACATGGCCCCGTCCATTGGCCCCTCAATATCGGCCTATACCTTTAGCACAGAAACAGCCCCAGAGCATAATGTTTCCACCTCTGTGCTTGACTGCAGGAATGGTGTTCTTAGGGTCATAGTCAGCATTTTTCTTCCTCCAAACACAGGGAGTCAAGTTAAAGCCAAAGAGATTAATTTTGGTCTCATCTGACCACAGCACTTTCTCCCAATCCTTCTCTAAATCATTTAGATGTTCATTGGCAAACTTCAGATGGGCCTGTACATGTGCCTTCTTGAGGCGGGGGACCTTGCGGGCTCTGCAGGACTTCAATCCATGGTGGCATATTGTTTTACCAATGGTTTGGCGACTGTGGTCCCAATTGCCTTGAGATCATTCACAACCTCCTCCCGTGTAGTTCTAGGCTGATCCCTCACTTTTCTCACTTTTCTCATAATCATCCTTAGCCCATGAGGCAAAATCTTGCACGGAGTTCCAGACTGAGGGCGATTGATGGTTATTTTGTATTTCTTCCATTTGCGAATAATCGCTCCAACAGTTGTCTCCTTCTCACCAAGCTTCTTGCTGATAGTCTTGTAGCCAATTCCAGCCTTGTGCAGGTCTATAATCATGTCCCAGACGTCCTTTGACAGCTCTTTGGTCTTGTCCCAGATGGTGGGTTGAATGGAAGAAAGAGATTCTGTGGACAGTTGTCTTTTATACACATAACGGGTTGTCGTTAGGAGCACCTTCTTAAATTGACAGAACTAATCCGTGTACCACATGAGCACAAACTGTAGCCAGTCTGTGGAAGCCAGAATTACTGTTGGTTGGTAGGGGATCAAATACTTATTTTACTCACTGAACTGAAACTTAGTTTATAACATTTGTATCATGTGTTTTTTCTGGATTTTTGGTTGATATTCTGTCTCTATTATTTAAAATACACCTATGATAAAAATTATAGACCATTAATTTCTTTGTAAAAATCCCATACAAAATCTGCATGGGATGAAATAATTATTTTTCCCCACTGTGTATATATATATATATATATATATATATATATATATATATATATATTGTGACAGCAGGAAGGTAAAGTCACCTGGTTGCATCCAGGGGGGTAGATATATTTCTCCCAGATTCAGGCTTTATGCTGACTTATACAACTAGGGAGGGAGTTGATGAAGCCCAGCTGAGGCTAGTGGGCTCATGGATGACTCATACCTCTAGGGAGAGGGCTGGGCGTCGTGCAGGCAGGGAGTTGATGAGACCAGCTGAAGCCTGTCAGTTCGTTTAAGGCCTCTATAAAAACTCCCAGCTTCATTAGATGTTAGCTCATGCCTGGACCCAGACCTGTGTGGACTGTCTAGGGAGAGTGAACCCCTGTGCGGTGAGGCAAAGCCTGTGTGGCTATTTGTTTGGACTTTTACTAAACCAGGGACTTAGGGACTAGGACAGCACCAGGCTGATCCCAGTTGTTAGTTTAGGAAACCTGCATGTTTAGTCAGAGGTCAAACTGACCAGGATTTATTTTGTTTATGTTTCTTTTTGGCTTTGCTGTGTTTTTGTCACTGTACATAGAGAAATAAACCGCACCTTTTGATTTTGAAAACCACAACCTCCGTCTGCTGGCCCTGTTTTTGTGTGGGGAGCCCAACCAGGGGGTCACACACACCCGCTACCGAGTTAACCCCCTCACAGTTGGTGGAGAACCAGTGGCAGTTTTTTTTAAGCCAGCATGGAGGAGATACTGAAACAGCTGGCTCTAGCAAATGCCAATCAACAGCAGACAAATGCAGGTTTGCAAAGGAGCCTTGCAGCCCAGCAGCAAGCTCATCAACAAGCCCAGCAGCAATCTGAGGCCCGCTTCATAGACCTGTTACAGAAGCAAGAGCAGAGACTACAACAAATGGAAGCAGTAATGCAGCAACGTCCGCAGACCAGTGAGGAAAGCCGTCCCACTAATACCGCGCCCTTTGGGGTGAGTCGTTTATTGACAAAAATGACTGGAGAGGATGATCCAGAGGTATTTTTGACCACATTTGAAAGGACTGCTGAAAGAGAAAAGTGGCCTGAGGAGCAGTGGGCTGGACTGGTGGCTCCTCTGTTAACTGGTGAATCGCAGAAGGCTTACTATGACCTAGAGCCTGACCAAGCAAAAGACTATGTGATGCTAAAAGCTGAAATATTGGCAAGGCTGGGTGTCACCCTGGCTGTCCGGGCTCAGCGTGTGCATAACTGGACTTTCCAGCTTGGAAAACCCCCCAGGTCTCAAATGTATGATCTCATTCACCTGAGCAGGAAGTGGCTACAGCCAGAGACTTTGTCCGCACCAGAGATTGTGGAACGTGTTGTAATGGATCGGTTTTTGAGAGCTCTTCCTACTGCCATCCAAAAGTGGGTAAGCCATGGAGACCCAGAGACGGCCGGTGGTCTTGTGGATCGTGTAGAGAAATACTTGGCTACAGAGAACCTGACGGCCTCTTCCAGAGACTCTCGGACTTTCCACCCTAAGACCAGACCATCCCCAGGGGCGGATAAGAGGATTCCAAGGGGTGAGGGTGGAGAGAGTGAGAGGGTGGGAGCTCTACCCAAAGTTTGGCGAGAACAGCCTGGGAAGTCAGGGGCTCAAGAGGCAGCCAAATGGATTGTTTGCTACCGCTGCCGGCAAGCGGGACATATTGCAGCAAATTGCCCGGTTGTGGAGGAACCCATGCAATGTGACTTTCTGATGGACAGACGTCAGTCGCTGTGTGCGACAGTCGCATGCACTGCCATTCGGGGAACTGAGAAACATTTATGCAAAATGTGTATTAATGGTAGAAATGTTGTGGTATTACTGGATTCAGGTAGCCTTGTGACCCTGATAAAGGCTGAATTAGTTAAAACAGAGGTCTCTGGGAATAGCAAGGTAGCTGTTATTTGTGTGCATGGGGACACCCGAGAGTATCCAGTGACTACAGTGTGTTTCGGGACCCCCAAAGGTACCCTCTCTCATCCAGTGGGGTTAGTATCTCAATTACCGCATGATGCCATTGTGGGAAGGGATTTTCCGAAGTTCTGGGAACTGTGGGATGATCCTGAGCCCCCCACTGGTGCCCCTATGTACCAGGAATGTGATAGCCAGAACTCCTCTGAGAGTGGTGAGGACTCTCCAGAATTTCCCTTGTCAGTATTGGCAGGGGAGACTCAAGAAACTGGAGAGGAGCCCACCTCCTCAGACGAAAACCTACCGTCTGTGGAGTTTTCTGATCTGGAGGTTCACAGGGAAAATTTTGCCACAGAACAGTTAAAAGACCCCGCCCTAATAAAGGCACGGGAAAACGTAGTGGAAATAGATGGCGAGTTAGTGAACCCAGATAATACCTGCACTTACCCATACTTCAGCGTAGAGAAGGACCTACTGTATCGGGTGGCAAAAAGGGCAGAAGAAACCGTTGAGCAGCTTGTGGTGCCCAAACCTTACAGGAAGTTGGTGTTGGAGTTGGCCCATGGGCACATTCTTGGAGGTCATCTGGGGACAGAGAAAACCCGAGAGAGGGTATTACAGAGATTCTATTGGCCTGGGGTGATGAAGGACATAGAAAATTATTGTTCCTCCTGCCCTGTGTGTCAGAGGTCGGCCCCGATGCCACATTTCCGTAGCCCGCTGGTCCCTCTACCCATCATTGAGGTCCCGTTTGAGAGAATCGCAATGGATTTGGTAGGTCCTATAATCAAGTCCGCTAGGGGGCACCAGTACATATTGGTTATAATGGACTATGCCACCCGTTATCCAGAAGCGATCCCTCTCAGAAATACCTCGGCCAAAACCATAGCCAAAGAGCTATCTCTTGTTTTTAGCCGGGTGGGTATTTGTAAAGAACTGCTTACGGACCAAGGTACACCCTTTATGTCCCGGGTTATGAAAGAGCTGTGTAAATTGTTCAAAGTGACGCAATTGCGTACATCTGTGTATCACCCCCAAACCGATGGGCTGGTTGAAAGATTCAACAAAACCCTAAAACAAATGTTGAAGAAAGTGGTGGATAGAGATGGAAAGGATTGGGACTGTCTACTTCCTTATTTGATGTTTGCTATTAGGGAGGTGTCCCAATCCTCTACGGGATTCTCCCCCTTTGAGTTACTGTATGGGAGACACCCAAGAGGGCTGTTGGATATTGCCAAGGAAACTTGGGAAAGTGAGAGTTCTCCCCACAGGAGTGTGATTGAGCATGTCGACCTGATGCAAGATCGAATTGCACAGGTAATGCCCATCGTGAAGGAACATTTGGCCCAAGCGCAGTTGGCACAGCAGAGAGTGTACAACCGTGGAGCAAAGACCCGTACCTTTTCCCCGGGGGATAGGATATTGGTACTTGTCCCTACGGTTGAAAGTAAATTCCTTGCCAAATGGCAAGGCCCCTACGAGATAATGGAAAAAGTGAGCGAAGTGAATTACAAGGTCAGACAACCAGGAAGGCGAAAGCCCGAACAGATATATCACGTGTGAGGGGGTTAACTCAGTAGCGGGTGTGTGTGACCCCCTGGTTGGGCTCCCCACACAAAAACAGGGCCAGCAGACGGAGGTTGTGGTTTTCAAAATCAAAAGGTGTGGTTTATTTCTCTATGTACAGTGACAAAAACACAGCAAAGCCAAAAAGAAACATAAACAAAATAAATCCTGGTCAGTTTGACCTCTGACTAAACATGCAGGTTTCCTAAACTAACAACTGGGATCAGCCTGGTGCTGTCCTAGTCCCTAAGTCCCTGGTTTAGTAAAAGTCCAAACAAATAGCCACACAGGCTTTGCCTCACCGCACAGGGGTTCACTCTCCCTAGACAGTCCACACAGGTCTGGGTCCAGGCATGAGCTAACATCTAATGAAGCTGGGAGTTTTTATAGAGGCCTTAAACGAACTGACAGGCTTCAGCTGGTCTCATCAACTCCCTGCCTGCACGACGCCCAGCCCTCTCCCTAGAGGTATGAGTCATCCATGAGCCCACTAGCCTCAGCTGGGCTTCATCAACTCCCTCCCTAGTTGTATAAGTCAGCATAAAGCCTGAATCTGGGAGAAATATATCTACCCCCCTGGATGCAACCAGGTGACTTTACCTTCCTGCTGTCACATACCCCCCCCTCTTGTTTTAACCTTGGGGTTGGAACACCAGCAATCAGGCATTCATGTACTCGAGACAAAGCATCCACATTCCCCATTTGAACGCCAGGGCGATGCTTTACTGTGAAGTTGAATTCCTGTAGGGCCAGGAACCACCTATTCACTCTTCTATTTGTCTCCTTGTTTTGAGCCATCCACTTTAACGGAGCGTGATCCGTAACCATGTCAAAGTGCCTACCTAGCAGATAGTACCGAAGGGAATCTAGAGCCCACTTCACCGCTAAACACTCCTTTTCAACCGTGGCGTAATTTACCTCATGGGACTTCAACTTCCTGCTGAGGTAAATGACTGGGTGCTCTTCCCCGTTCCAGACCTGGGACAATACTGCTCCTAACCCCACATCTGACGCATCACTTTGTACGACAAAGTCTTTAGAGAAGTCGGGTGAGTACAACACTGGCTGGCTACATAAGGCTTGTTTCAAGAATTGGAATGCTGCCTCAGCCTCGGGGGTCCATTTAATCATGACCGACCCTTTCCCTTTCGTCAGGTTGGTTAGGGGCACAGCCTTAGAAGCAAAGTGGGGAATGAAGCGCCGATAATAACCCGCGATTCCCAGAAAGGCCCGTACCTGCTTCTTGCTGTTGGGACGTGGCCAACTCTGGATGGCCTCGACTTTGTTGAGTTGGGGTTTTATCACTCCCCTGCCAATGGTGTACCCAAGATATTTGGCCTCCTCCTGCCCAATGGTACACTTCTTGGGGTTAGCCGTAAACCCCGCTTCCCGGATAGAGTCTAGGACTGCTTGCACTTTTGGCAGATGTGAGGCCCAATCTGTGCTATGGACAATTACGTCATCCAGGTAAGCCGCAGCATACTTCCGATGGGGCCTCAGTATCTGGTCCATTTTCCGCTGGAATGTGGCCGGCGCATTCTGTAACCCGAACGGCATTCTCTTATATTGGAACGCCCCGTCTGGGGTTACAAATGCGGTTTTCTCTTTGGCCGACTTGGCCAGGGGAATTTGCCAATACCCTTTTGTGAGGTCAAGAGTCGTCATGTATCGGGCTGTTCCCAGCCGGTCGATCAACTCATCTATACGTGGCATGGGGTAGGTGTCAAATTTTGTAACTTTGTTCAACTGACGAAAATCGTTACAAAATCGCCAGCTCCCATCCGGTTTAGGCACCAACACAATGGGACTAGACCAATCACTTTGGGACTCCTCTATCACCCCTAAGTTCAGCATTTTCTGTACTTCCTCCCGTATTGCCTCCCGTCGGGCCTCTGGGATCCGATAGGGTTTTAACTTCACCCTTTCACCGGGCGGGGTAATAATATCATGCTCTACCCCAGATGTTTGTCCCGGCAGCTCAGAGAACACCTCCTTGTTGCGAAGCACAAACTCCTTAACCTCCTGTTGTTGGGGTTGTGACAAGGTGGCTGCTATTCCAACCTCCGGAATCACGCAACCAGTTTGAGCTGGTGACCAAGTTTCTGCGACTAGGGACTCTCTATCCCTCCAGGCTTTCAACAGATTAACGTGATATATCTGTTCGGGCTTTCGCCTTCCTGGTTGTCTGACCTTGTAATTCACTTCGCTCACTTTTTCCATTATCTCGTAGGGGCCTTGCCATTTGGCAAGGAATTTACTTTCAACCGTAGGGACAAGTACCAATATCCTATCCCCTGGGGAAAAGGTACGGGTCTTTGCTCCACGGTTGTACACTCTCTGCTGTGCCAACTGCGCTTGGGCCAAATGTTCCTTCACGATGGGCATTACCTGTGCAATTCGATCTTGCATCAGGGCGACATGCTCAATCACACTCCTGTGGGGAGAACTCTCACTTTCCCAAGTTTCCTTGGCAATATCCAACAGCCCTCTTGGGTGTCTCCCATACAGTAACTCAAAGGGGGAGAATCCCGTAGAGGATTGGGGCACCTCCCTAATAGCAAACATCAAATAAGGAAGTAGACAGTCCCAATCCTTTCCATCTCTATCCACCACTTTCTTCAACATTTGTTTTAGGGTTTTGTTGAATCTTTCAACCAGCCCATCGGTTTGGGGGTGATACACAGATGTACGCAATTGCGTCACTTTGAACAATTTACACAGCTCTTTCATAACCCGGGACATAAAGGGTGTACCTTGGTCCGTAAGCAGTTCTTTACAAATACCCACCCGGCTAAAAACAAGAGATAGCTCTTTGGCTATGGTTTTGGCCGAGGTATTTCTGAGAGGGATCGCTTCTGGATAACGGGTGGCATAGTCCATTATAACCAATATGTACTGGTGCCCCCTAGCGGACTTGATTATAGGACCTACCAAATCCATTGCGATTCTCTCAAACGGGACCTCAATGATGGGTAGAGGGACCAGCGGGCTACGGAAATGTGGCATCGGGGCCGACCTCTGACACACAGGGCAGGAGGAACAATAATTTTCTATGTCCTTCATCACCCCAGGCCAATAGAATCTCTGTAATACCCTCTCTCGGGTTTTCTCTGTCCCCAGATGACCTCCAAGAATGTGCCCATGGGCCAACTCCAACACCAACTTCCTGTAAGGTTTGGGCACCACAAGCTGCTCAATGGTTTCTTCTGCCCTTTTTGCCACCCGATACAGTAGGTCCTTCTCTACGCTGAAGTATGGGTAAGTGCAGGTATTATCTGGGTTCACTAACTCGCCATCTATTTCCACTACGTTTTCCCATGCCTTTATTAGGGCGGGGTCTTTTAACTGTTCTGTGGCAAAATTTTCCCTGTGAACCTCCAGATCAGAAAACTCCACAGACGGTAGGTTTTCGTCTGAGGAGGTGGGCTCCTCTCCAGTTTCTTGAGTCTCCCCTGCCAATACTGACAAGGGAAATTCTGGAGAGTCCTCACCACTCTCAGAGGAGTTCTGGCTATCACATTCCTGGTACATAGGGGCACCAGTGGGGGGCTCAGGATCATCCCACAGTTCCCAGAACTTCGGAAAATCTCTTCCCACAATGGCATCATGCGGTAATTGAGATACTAACCCCACTGGATGAGAGAGGGTACCTTTGGGGGTCTCGAAACACACTGTAGTCACTGGATACTCTCGGGTGTCCCCATGCACACAAATAACAGCTACCTTGCTATTCCCAGAGACCTCTGTTTTAACTAATTCAGCCTTTATCAGGGTCACAAGGCTACCTGAATCCAGTAATACCACAACATTTCTACCATTAATACACATTTTGCATAAATGTTTCTCAGTTCCCCGAATGGCAGTGCATGCGACTGTCGCACACAGCGATTGACGTCTGTCCATCAGAAAGTCACATTGCATGGGTTCCTCCACAACCGGGCAATTTGCTGCAATATGTCCCGCTTGCCGGCAGCGGTAGCAAACAATCCATTTGGCTGCCTCTTGAGCCCCTGACTTCCCAGGCTGTTCTCGCCAAACTTTGGGTAGAGCTCCCACCCTCTCACTCTCTCCACCCTCACCCCTTGGAATCCTCTTATCCGCCCCTGGGGATGGTCTGGTCTTAGGGTGGAAAGTCCGAGAGTCTCTGGAAGAGGCCGTCAGGTTCTCTGTAGCCAAGTATTTCTCTACACGATCCACAAGACCACCGGCCGTCTCTGGGTCTCCATGGCTTACCCACTTTTGGATGGCAGTAGGAAGAGCTCTCAAAAACCGATCCATTACAACACGTTCCACAATCTCTGGTGCGGACAAAGTCTCTGGCTGTAGCCACTTCCTGCTCAGGTGAATGAGATCATACATTTGAGACCTGGGGGGTTTTCCAAGCTGGAAAGTCCAGTTATGCACACGCTGAGCCCGGACAGCCAGGGTGACACCCAGCCTTGCCAATATTTCAGCTTTTAGCATCACATAGTCTTTTGCTTGGTCAGGCTCTAGGTCATAGTAAGCCTTCTGCGATTCACCAGTTAACAGAGGAGCCACCAGTCCAGCCCACTGCTCCTCAGGCCACTTTTCTCTTTCAGCAGTCCTTTCAAATGTGGTCAAAAATACCTCTGGATCATCCTCTCCAGTCATTTTTGTCAATAAACGACTCACCCCAAAGGACGCGGTATTAGTGGGACGGCTTTCCTCACTGGTCTGCGGACGTTGCTGCATTACTGCTTCCATTTGTTGTAGTCTCTGCTCTTGCTTCTGTAACAGGTCTATGAAGCGGGCCTCAGATTGCTGCTGGGCTTGTTGATGAGCTTGCTGCTGGGCTGCAAGGCTCCTTTGCAAACCTGCATTTGTCTGCTGTTGATTGGCATTTGCTAGAGCCAGCTGTTTCAGTATCTCCTCCATGCTG
Organism: Rana muscosa; assembly: GCA_029206835.1. Classification (NCBI taxonomy): domain Eukaryota; kingdom Metazoa; phylum Chordata; class Amphibia; order Anura; family Ranidae; genus Rana; species Rana muscosa. The sequence goes on along the minus strand of CM055122.1, from coordinate 1,060,744,944 downwards.
GCTTAAAAAAACTGCCACTGGTTCTCCACCAACTGTGAGGGGGTTAACTCAGTAGCGGGTGTGTGTGACCCCCTGGTTGGGCTCCCCACACAAAAACAGGGCCAGCAGACGGAGGTTGTGGTTTTCAAAATCAAAAGGTGTGGTTTATTTCTCTATGTACAGTGACAAAAACACAGCAAAGCCAAAAAGAAACATAAACAAAATAAATCCTGGTCAGTTTGACCTCTGACTAAACATGCAGGTTTCCTAAACTAACAACTGGGATCAGCCTGGTGCTGTCCTAGTCCCTAAGTCCCTGGTTTAGTAAAAGTCCAAACAAATAGCCACACAGGCTTTGCCTCACCGCACAGGGGTTCACTCTCCCTAGACAGTCCACACAGGTCTGGGTCCAGGCATGAGCTAACATCTAATGAAGCTGGGAGTTTTTATAGAGGCCTTAAACGAACTGACAGGCTTCAGCTGGTCTCATCAACTCCCTGCCTGCACGACGCCCAGCCCTCTCCCTAGAGGTATGAGTCATCCATGAGCCCACTAGCCTCAGCTGGGCTTCATCAACTCCCTCCCTAGTTGTATAAGTCAGCATAAAGCCTGAATCTGGGAGAAATATATCTACCCCCCTGGATGCAACCAGGTGACTTTACCTTCCTGCTGTCACACACGTTAATCTGTTGAAAGCCTGGAGGGATAGAGAGTCCCTAGTCGCAGAAACTTGGTCACCAGCTCAAACTGGTTGCGTGATTCCGGAGGTTGGAATAGCAGCCACCTTGTCACAACCCCAACAACAGGAGGTTAAGGAGTTTGTGCTTCGCAACAAGGAGGTGTTCTCTGAGCTGCCGGGACAAACACCTGGGGTAGAGCATGATATTATTACCCCGCCCGGTGAAAGGGTGAAGTTAAAACCCTATCGGATCCCAGAGGCCCGACGGGAGGCAATACGGGAGGAAGTACAGAAAATGCTGAACTTAGGGGTGATAGAGGAGTCCCAAAGTGATTGGTCTAGTCCCATTGTGTTGGTGCCTAAACCGGATGGGAGCTGGCGATTTTGTAACGATTTTCGTCAGTTGAACAAAGTTACAAAATTTGACACCTACCCCATGCCACGTATAGATGAGTTGATCGACCGGCTGGGAACAGCCCGATACATGACGACTCTTGACCTCACAAAAGGGTATTGGCAAATTCCCCTGGCCAAGTCGGCCAAAGAGAAAACCGCATTTGTAACCCCAGACGGGGCGTTCCAATATAAGAGAATGCCGTTCGGGTTACAGAATGCGCCGGCCACATTCCAGCGGAAAATGGACCAGATACTGAGGCCCCATCGGAAGTATGCTGCGGCTTACCTGGATGACGTAATTGTCCATAGCACAGATTGGGCCTCACATCTGCCAAAAGTGCAAGCAGTCCTAGACTCTATCCGGGAAGCGGGGTTTACGGCTAACCCCAAGAAGTGTACCATTGGGCAGGAGGAGGCCAAATATCTTGGGTACACCATTGGCAGGGGAGTGATAAAACCCCAACTCAACAAAGTCGAGGCCATCCAGAGTTGGCCACGTTCCAACAGCAAGAAGCAGGTACGGGCCTTTCTGGGAATCGCGGGTTATTATCGGCGCTTCATTCCCCACTTTGCTTCTAAGGCTGTGCCCCTAACCAACCTGACGAAAGGGAAAGGGTCGGTCATGATTAAATGGACCCCCGAGGCTGAGGCAGCATTCCAATTCTTGAAACAAGCCTTATGTAGCCAGCCAGTGTTGTACTCACCCGACTTCTCTAAAGACTTTGTCGTACAAAGTGATGCGTCAGATGTGGGGTTAGGAGCAGTATTGTCCCAGGTCTGGAACGGGGAAGAGCACCCAGTCATTTACCTCAGCAGGAAGTTGAAGTCCCATGAGGTAAATTACGCCACGGTTGAAAAGGAGTGTTTAGCGGTGAAGTGGGCTCTAGATTCCCTTCGGTACTATCTGCTAGGTAGGCACTTTGACATGGTTACGGATCACGCTCCGTTAAAGTGGATGGCTCAAAACAAGGAGACAAATAGAAGAGTGAATAGGTGGTTCCTGGCCCTACAGGAATTCAACTTCACAGTAAAGCATCGCCCTGGCGTTCAAATGGGGAATGTGGATGCTTTGTCTCGAGTACATGAATGCCTGATTGCTGGTGTTCCAACCCCAAGGTTAAAACAAGAGGGGGGGTATGTGACAGCAGGAAGGTAAAGTCACCTGGTTGCATCCAGGGGGGTAGATATATTTCTCCCAGATTCAGGCTTTATGCTGACTTATACAACTAGGGAGGGAGTTGATGAAGCCCAGCTGAGGCTAGTGGGCTCATGGATGACTCATACCTCTAGGGAGAGTGCTGGGTGTCGTGCAGGCAGGGAGTTGATGAGACCAGCTGAAGCTTGTCAGCTCGTTTAAGGCCTCTATAAAAACTCCCAGCTTCATTAGGTGTTAGCTCATGCCTGGACCCAGACCTGTGTGGACTGTCTAGGGAGAGTGAACCCCTGTGCGGTGAGGCAAAGCCTGTGTGGCTATTTGTTTGGACTTTTACTAAACCAGGGACTTAGGGACTAGGACAGCACCAGGCTGATCCCAGTTGTTAGTTTAGGAAACCTGCATGTTTAGTCAGAGGTCAAACTGACCAGGATTTATTTTGTTTATGTTTCTTTTTGGCTTTGCTGTGTTTTTGTCACTGTACATAGAGAAATAAACCGCACCTTTTGATTTTGAAAACCACAACCTCCGTCTGCTGGCCCTGTTTTTGTGTGGGGAGCCCAACCAGGGGGTCACACACACCCGCTACCGAGTTAACCCCCTCACAATATATATATATATATATATACACACATATATATATACACACACATACAAACACACAATTAAACTGAAATGTACTTGACATTCAAAGTACTATTATAATTTGCATCCCTATACACCAATGGTTTAAACGTTGGCATCTGCATTATGCATAAAAGGATACATTACCTGTCTCGCTTAGTCACACAATATAGTATCTTTTTTCCAATTAGAAACACAAATCAATACACTCTAGAGATTTCAATAATTGCTCCAGGCAATTTGTATTATCATTTCTTTCCTAATACCCATACTTATCCCCTAGATTATTAAGAATTGCAAAAAAATAGCTATCTGCCAAGGCAATGTATTAAAAAACATATCGAGTGGTTCTCTCTTAAAACCCATTTGTCTCTATGTTTGGTATCAGGTAAACAAACCATATAAATGAGAACATATCCATGCCCCTAAAGAAGATATGACATACGATCCATTTATGTGCTGTGTCTCTTCTCTGTACTGTGTACTATGTTTGACTGAACTGTCTACATACATTAAGATCGTTCCCCTATAAAGAACACTGTGCAAGTAAAACAGATACACAATTCCTAGGGGGCTTATTTATAAAGTAGTGAATATTACTTTTACCAAACATTCTCTTGTGGTGCATCGATCATTTTAATTTGAAACACATGCACCAGAAGATTCACTTGCAGTAAATATTTAGTGAATGTCAGATTCTCTGATATATACTGTAACTATCCTCCCTTAAACTTTACAAATCTACAAAATGATTCTCACAATAATAACTTGATTAACAAAAATAGGGTAACAAAGCATTCAGCAAAACATTCATTTCAGAATTTAAAGCATACAGTACAAAGACATTTTAGGCAACAGTTTTGGGAAAACATGACTGTGCCCATGTAAATAAACCAGGTTCATAAAGACATGTTTTGATTAGTTTGGTGTGGTGGAACTCCAGTGGTCTACACAGCTTCAAATCTACTGAACACCTTAGGTATGAATTGGAACACCGGTTGCGAGCCAGGTCTTCTTGTAAACCTGTACCTGACTTCACAAATGACCTTTTAGGTAAACTAGCACAAATTCCCACAAATACGCTTTAAAATCTTGTGGAAAGCCTTCCCATAAGAGTGGAGCCTGTTATTGCTACAAAGGGTGGATGGCATTTTCATGTTATTTCCTTAGGTTTGCTAATGGAATTCCCAACAAATTTGTCCAACAGGTGAGATGGTCAGGTATCCACACACATTTGGCTATATAGTCTAGACAGAAGAATAATTCTGTAGCAATATACATTGTGAGGTCAAAACATAATAATCTGCATCAGTTTTGAATTCATCATTATAAACCTGTCTGTGAAGGTTGTCATTTAGTTATTCCCATTCAACTGGACTTGTCCCATAATGCCAAAAATTATTCATAGCTTCCTCAAGCTTCTTCTTTAGTTTTAAAGAGGAAGTAAACCCTGATGAATTTTACTTCCTCTTTTGTTCCCTGCTGTAAAAGCATAATGGGCTAGTATGCATCACATACTAGCCCATTATGTACCACTTACCTGCAAACGAAGCCTGCGATGTCCCCGCTGGTGGCCGCATCCATCTTCGCCCCTCTTCCTTCCGGGGCCATGGACTCCAGCTCTGTGACTGCTCAGAGTTGCGTGACGGCATGTGCGTGGGAGCCTGCGGTCATGGCACGGGCCCTTTAGAAACGGCACAATCGTGCCTTTTCTTCAGTGCGCATGCGCTGATGACGACGGCACAAGCGTATATGGTAAATATCTTCTAAACCGTGCAGGTTTAGGAGATATTTCCAGAACCTACAGGTAAGCCTTATTATAGACTTACCTGTAGGTAAAAGTGGTGTAACTAGGTTTACAACTACTTTAATAACCCAGCATTTATATCGACACAGGTAGCACAGACAGCCTAATCCAATCACATGTAATATGGAGATGTTGATTATCCAAAAACAGGATGGGAGGTGTGAAAATTGAGGATCCACCCTGTTTTAGTTACATTATCCCAAGCTCGGTGTCTAGAAGTCTGCACTGGTGTTAATCCCTCAATTTACATTGTTAAAGTTGCAGATTGTTATCATATTGTCAGGTAAAATGAAAGATAGATGGTGTTGAAGGCCCCCACGCCCGCTCAGAGATATTCGTTCCAGCTTCATGTAGAATGCCTCTTTCATGCGTCTTGCAAACAAATTGGCCTCTCAGTCTTTGAAAGAATGTCCCTTTTCAACAAAGTGTTGACCTGCTGAATTTTCCCTCCTATGTTGGGCCATTTGTTTGTTGAGTGATTGTTGTGTCTTCCCAGTGTAAAGGTCTTTGCATCCCTCACTACACATCTCTCACATGTCACAGTGCATCCCTGGGCTTGAAAGACACAGGGAGGAAATTATTATGAATAATTCCTTTAGTTTTTTTCAGATGCTCTAGCTACATACGGGATGACTATATAGTACACATAACAGGCAGTGTACACAACCCCTGCTTCTTTGAAAGCTGCCAGGAAGGAATATCTGCGACTCTAATAGTGAAGCCCTATGCCTCCTCTGCAATCTTTTTTGCCCGTCCCCAGCCTGCTATGTCAGACTGGAGACAAGAGAGCAGAGTTGTAACTGTCGGCTGTTTGAGAGCAGAGCAATCATTCACAAAAACTCAATCCCACAACAACCCATGACAGTTACTACTCTAGTCAGGTGAAGATATAAGAATCCAGAAGGCACTTTAGTTCACCCACATCTGACATATTTGCTCTGAGCAGACTGTCCCTTCAATGGATAACTACAGTCAAAATAAAGACCTGCAGTGAATGACACAATATTAGATGTGAGTATATAGTTTTTTTTTATTTCTGACTGTGGTGTGACTTGCAGCACAACCCCTAATAAATGTTACGAAGCACATCCAAGTAGTTAATAGCAATGTCCAGTATCTGAGAAAAGGTCTTACATGAGAGGGGTCCACTGCTGACTGGAGCTGCAAGTGTAATGTAAAGTTGAAGTGGACCCCTTTGAAAAAGCATAAAGTCTAATGCCCTGTACACATGATCGGAATTTCCGATGGGATAAAATCTGATGGAATTTTCCGTCGAAATTCCGTTAAAGCTGTCTTCCATCAGTCTTGCATACACACTGTCAGACAAAATTCAGACCGTCAAGAACATGGTGACGTACAACAACACAGTGACAAGCCGAGAAAAATTAAGTTCAATGCTTCCGAGCATGGGTCGACTTGATTCTGAGCATGCATGGATTTTTCTCAGACGGAGTTCCACACAGACGAACGGAATTTCCCATAGGATTTTTTTCCATCGGAAAAAAGGCAGATGGGGCCCACCCACGGTCGGAATTTCTGGTGAAAAAACTCAGTCGGACTTTTTACATCGGAAATTCCGATCGTGTGTACAAGGCATTAGACTGACTTTACTTCCTATTTCGGGGATATGCAATTAGTGGACCTCCAGCTGTTGCAAAACTACAAGTCCCATCATGCTTCTGCCTCTGGGTGTTATGCTTGTGGCTGTCAGAGTCTTGCTATGCCTCATGGGATTTGTAGTTCTGCAACATCTGGAGGTCCGCTAATTGCATATCCCTGTCCTATTTAGACCCTGAAATTCATGGAACATTATTTTTTTCTTTCATGTTATATATTTGTTCCAGGACTACAGACTTTTTGAAGTTTTCATTAAAAAGTTTCCAAACTAACTTTTACAATGTTTTTTTTTTTTCAAGTTTATATACACAGAAACATTGATGTTGCACTGTGGTGCCTAAATAATACATTCTGTAGAACCATGAGAAATATTCAAAGTTTTCATTATGAGACAAAGAACTAATAAAAGAGGAATTCACATTAGACTCTGGACAGTTAATGTGGCCCTCTTCTACCCTGCAGGGAAGCCAGTCTTCATGAGAAATAGACAGTCGTGATGGACATTTTATTCTGGCAGAGACCATCAACACATTAAACAAAACAGTCGTCAACGTTCAACATTAGCTGCCGATTTCAGACACATATTGACAGCTTTGCTGTCCTGAGGCAAATTACTAAACCATCCTGTTCCTCATTTCTGGAGTCCCTTCAATAGATGATTCATCATCCAAATGACAAAATGTCACATTAACTCCTCCTTCTATGCTGAATATGCCTAAAAACATATCATGCACGGCTATGTCTGTTAATTGTTAAATATTAACCCATAATTATATGTTTATGTTGCTTGGGAAAATATAAGAAATTATATCTAGCTCCAAAATGCTAAAAAAGGTGTGTTAAAGGATTAATGTGGGCTGCAGTAAGTACATTTCTAAACTTTTAACAGAATAGTCTTCCTACAGTACATAAAGTCACATGTTTGCATTATCAACCTAAACCAAGACTATTATAGTACAAAATACAGGAAATTGTAAAGTCTGTTTTTTTTTTTTCTTTAACCACTTCCCGTCCAAGGTACATCATATGACGTCATGGATTTTGAGTGGGGATATCTGAATGATGCCTGCAGCTACAAGCATCATCTAGATATCATCTTTTACAGCCGTCGAATCTGTGCACCGTAAGAACAATCATAGCGGCAGTTCAGCTGCTTGATCGTTCTTACAGGCACCCTCCGATGCTTCTCCGGGCTCGCCCCTACGATCAGTGAACCGGAGAACGAATTGGTCACCGCTGGAAGTTTACCATAGAGATTTATGGTGACCAGATGGTCCCCAGTCATCTCTATGACCCTCGGAGGCCCGGGTGCAACATTATGACATCACGTCCGGGCCGGCGGAAGTATACAAAGCCAAGGATGTGGCTGGAATCGCAGAGAGAGTTTATTTTTTTATCTCAGCCTCTCCAGCCTGGAGGAGCGATGATGTTTACATTCCTTGTAAAAGGAATAAAAGTGATCAATTTTTTTTTTAAAGAGAAAGTGTAAAAATAAAAACATAAGTACAATAAAGAATAATAAAAAAATTTTTTTAGATCGCCAACGTCCCCGCGAAGCGATCTCATACGCAAGTCTCACCTACATATGTAAACAGCGTTCAAACCACACATGTGAGGTAACAGCGCGTGCGTTAGAGCAAAAGCAACAATTCTAAAAAATGTTTAAAAGCGTCGCCTATGAAGATTTTTTAAGTACTGAAGTTTGCCACCATTCCATGAGTGTGCGTAATTTTAAAGCATGACATGTTAGGTATCTATTTACTCGGCGTAACATCATCTTTCATATTATACAAAAAAATTGGGCTAACTTTAATGTTTTTTTTTATTTATTCATGAAACAGGTTTTTTTCCCCAAAAAACACGTTTGAAAAATCGCTGTGAAAATACCGTGTGACATAAAAAGTTGCAACGACCAACATTTTATTCCCTAGGGTCTCTGCTAAAAAAACATATATAATGTTCAGAATAATTTTCTAGAATTTTTTTTATGATTTTTACATGTAGGAGCGAAGTTCCAGAATTGGCCTGGATGGGAAGTGGTTAATAAGAAACATGTGGTGGATTTGCACAGAGCAACCCAGATACTCCTTTCCTCGGGTCCCCCAATGTCACTCCTGGCCCCTCCCTCCTGTCGAGTTTCCCCACAGCAAGCAGCTTCAACATAAATAACTGCATTGAATGCTGCTTGTATACACCCGTTCAGCTTTTATGAAGATTCTTTTTAAATTACCTTGTTTTTTGGATTTGAGGTATTCATCACACTTCTGGTCTCTTTTCCAGTATAAATGACAACACCTATTATAGTACCTAAAACACAATGGTAAAACATGATCAACGATATGTATAAAGATTAAAAAAACAGCTGTTAAGACCATACAAAAACAACACTTTACACTATAAACTATAATATATTTATGAATGTGAATGTGAGTCTCTGGAGGCAGGCAGAGAGTTCACCTGTAACTTACTTTTAGGTACAAAATGAATAAAAAAAACACAAAATACTTAAAGTAGAACTAAAGTCTCCCATATGACAGTGCCAATTCAGATAGAAAATGATGCACAAACCTCAAAGTAAACAAAAAAAACATTTTTTTTTTTTTACTTCCCTTAAAGTGGTTGTTAACCCACTCATGAAACTTCATATAATCCTGTCTGTTTGCTAATGATAGGTGCTCCTGTCTCTGTGTTTTAAAAAAAAAATGGCTGCTATACCCGATTTTAGAGCGCCGATCTGACCGGATGTTGTTCTCCTCTTCCAGTCTGACAACTGCAGCGAGTGGGGATAAGATTATTATTATTATTCCTGACGTCAGTCGGGACGAGAGAAGGAGAGAGCCGGATGGTCACGTTAATGCCGGGCGGCGCTCTGAAATTAGGTATATTAGGCATTTGTTTTAATAAAACAGAGAGACAGGAGCACCTATCATTAGCAAACACACTGGATTATATAAGATTTTAAATGTTATTTCAGCAGCAGGAGGGGAGGGTGCAGGTACCTGACACAGAGCAGACAGTCAGGGAGGGAGAGGGTAGAGGGTAACAAATGCTTTAACTAACACAAATCCTCCATGTTTTTTATCACACACTCCCAGACACTGCAGTGGCAGGTTTCAGCAGCAGATACAGTGCTGCAAATCCAGAAAGCAATGGGCAAGACGAGGTGTAGTCAGGTGCTGACTTGCAAGCTACAGGCTTGTGCATCAACAGTGATAATCTGAAAGCCCCACCCCCTGCAACATTGTTTCCTCTCACTGTAGCAATAGTAGAAAGAGCCTACATGTGTGGCAACTCAACTCTGAATTCAGGAGCAAGGTGGCATTGTTGTCACACCATCACAGGAAGCTGCAGTAGGTGTACTTCAGTGGCAGGATCAACAGGTATTTGTGGAAATTTGCAGGGGGACTAAGAGAAAACTTTAAGTGAAGATGCATTTAAAAAAAAAGTGCTGCAACAGATTTTTTTTTCTAAAGCCCTATATACACACGATCGGTTTTACCGATGAAAACAGTCCGATGGACTTTTTTCATCGGACAAACCGATCGTGTATGGGACCCATCGGTCTTTTTTCCATCGGTTTTAAAAAATAGAACATGTTTTAAATTTTTCCGATGGATCAAAAACCGATAGCAAATTCCGATCATCTATGGGCAAGTCCATCGGATAAAAAACCCATGCATGCTCAGAATCAAGTCGACGCATGCTCAGAAGCATTAAACTTAATTTTTCTCGGCTCATCGGAGTGTTTTACGTCACTGCGTTTGGAACGGTCGGTTTTTTGACTGATGGTGTGTAGGCAAGACTGATGGAAGTCAGCTTCATCGGATTTCCGATGGACAAAACCATCGGATTAGAATCCATAGGATATCCGATCGTGTTTACGAGGCTTTAGAGATTTTATCAATTTATTTTCTAAATTTCACACAGAAAAAGAAGCAACCCATTTTTAACAGGAGGCCATATTTCTACTTTAAAGTGGTTCTAAAGTTTTATCTCTCCCTCTCTCTCTCTCTCTCTCTCTATATATATATAAATATATATATCTCTCTCTATATATATATATATTTAACCTAAAAGAATAATCATGTAATACCTGTTCTGTGCAATGGTATTGCACAGAGCGGTCCTTTACCTCCTCTTCTGGGGTTCCCTGCTGACTCGCCCCACTCCTCCATCCCCGAATGTGCCTCCATAGCAAGCTGTGTGCTATGGGGGCACACATGTGGGCATGCTTCCCTAACTGGGCTGTATGAGTCCATAGACACAAACAGCATGGCTCAGCCCCCCTCCTGTTCTCTGTTCACAGCATCTGAATGACAGTAGCATGAGCCAATGACTTCCACTGCTGCCTCTGTGTCCTGGAGGGAGAGAGGAGAGAGCTACAGCACACTGAGGAGGTAAGTATTTAGGATGGTAAGGGGGTGGGTGATACAACTACATGTGAAACAGCAGCCTTCTCTATGGAGCCAGTTCACATATCTGTGGGTTGGCCGCCATGCATTTTTAAAAAGAGTCCTGTACATTTTTAAGGTTCAGGTAAAAATTCGCACTTGAACCAGAGAACAAAACCCCACCGGACACCTTTTTAAAATTGCTCTGAAACGGCGGCTTGACATATGCCAACCGAGCCTTATTAAACGTTTGTCAGGAAAATATTGACACTAAATTATTAAGCTGGTGTTTAATATACCAATGTCAAGAAGTGCTTATATTTTAGTTGACATCACACTTGCTATCCTGTTGTGGGGGACAGCTCACTAGCATCAGAATTACTAAAAAGTGCAGTGAAAATACTTATCTATTTTGACAGGTTACTCCATCAGTGCCTCGATGAACAAGACATCACTCGCTTGCTGAAAAAAATGCTGTTGAATGTCACTCACCAGCATGATTTACATCAGGAGTTACTCAGTAAACATTGGATATTAACCCCCTTGGCGGTAATCCCGAGTCAGGCTCGGGGTGAGTTTTTCATGCTAAGAGCGGTAACCCCGAGCCAGACTCGGGATTGCATTGCAGGATACTGGGAAGTTACTTACCTTTTTCCCTGGATCCTGCGATGTCCTCCCGCAGTGTGTTCGAGCCGTCTCCTCGCTCGATCCACACTGCTGAGTGCTGAGCTCCGTTCCCTGCGACGTTGCGGCGCACGGGGACGGAGTTCGGCGCCAAATTCAAAAAGTGAAACACACAGTATACATACAGTATACTGTAATCTGTGGATTACATTACTGTATCAAATAATTACACATCCCCTTTGTCCCTAGTGGTCTGTCAAGTGTCCTGCATGTAGTTTTATATTCTAAAAACTGTTCTTTCTGCCTGGAAACTGGAGATTGTCCATAGCAACCAAAAAGTGTCCGTTTACGTCAAAAGTGGTTTTAGACCAGCTAGAAAACAGTGATAATAAATTAGAATCACTTGCAGAATTGAGCGATAGCGATTTGTGGGGAAATTCGTCATCAAACACTAAATCTAATGACAGCAACAATTCTGCAACTGAGCAAATTTCAGTGTTTTTGATTTGATTACATTATTGAATAATTTTTATTATAATTACATACCCGGGATGTCTACTAGACTCTTGTTTGGTCAGGTTTAAGTAAGTAATTACTAAGAATTGCAGGCCTACAATACATAACACCAAATTTCCATGCAGAATAATGGTACCGCTTTTGGTACATAATTCCAGACAGAATCATACTGCCAGGGAGGTTAAAAAGGGGTCAATACTATAGTCAAATAGAAAAAAAAAACAAAAAACTCTATAGCACCCAAGTGCAAGAAAATGGAAACAGCTGCACAAAACAAGTAGCTACAGTACATGATCAGGTAAAATCCCTGCCAGTCTTCCTGCAGCTTTGAAGTCAGAATTTTTCCAAGTATATCCACTGTCCTGCTTCTGAGAAAGGACATCCTGCACGTGGCAAGAATAGAAAATAACTGTCCTACCACACAATATATTGGAACACATGAGCCAACTTTAGCCCCACGGTGCCATGTATAGACAATGTGTTATACAATAAAGACTGCACTATAAGGTTGCCAATGAGTCGAGTCAGCCTTTCTAATGTTTACATAGTCAAATCATTATTATAAAAATAACTTACGGTAACTAAATGACTCTAAAGCCAAAGTATTTAGCAAAAATATGGGTTTTATTTTGCTTAGCAAAAGATCATCAGAACTTGTAGGTGTTGTGGAAATATGTAGAAATAACAGAGCCAGACACAAATTATTAAAGGCTACATATTATAGTGAACTAGTCAGTAAGAAAAAACATCACTTAACTATACCCGTGATATACAGAAAGATAAAGTGATGTACCCAGTAAAATATGCACACTATTGCCCAAAATGTAATGAAAAAATATTGAGGGATATCAGATACTACATTTTATCCACAGACTAGTGTCTACTGAACTCTCTCTGATACTAAGTAGTTATCACTTTCACACGTGTATTGATTATCGAAAACAAAGCAACACCTAATAATGCACCTAAGAATCTTTGAGGTGTTTTTGAGGTGATGGAAAAACATCAAGAATGCTTGTTTAATGCTCATGAAACTGTTGTTTTTCTAGAGGGAAGTGGTTAACCACTTCCCGCAGGGAGGGCGTACATGGACGTCCTCCATTTTCAGTGGTTATACTGGGTTGATCCCTGCACCTACAGGCATCATCCCAGTATTGATCTTTTCAGCCAGCGATTCTCTTCAAGGCAGAAGTGATCTGAGTGGCTATTTAGCCACTCAAACACTTCTGCAGGTGGCGGAAAGGGCCCCCCCCCTGCCGCCGTCTCTCCTAGGCTTTCTGGTCCAATCGCGGAGGCCGAGAGCAATGCGGCCGGCGGCGATGGCTGCCCTGTACAGAGAGAGGAACTGAGATTGTTCCCCTTTCTCTGTAACCCTGGAAATCGGGAGCAACGAGCAGTTCATCACTTCCGGTTCTGCCCCTTTGTTTACTTGGCCAGCAACGGCCAGGTAGGTAGCCGATCAGAATGATCGGTGTCCGATTGGCTACATGGGAGGCCAAAAGAGAGATTTGGGGTTTAATAGACCCCAAATCTCTCCATAAAGAGGACCTGTCATGGCCCATGCTATCACAAGGGATGTTGTTCATCCCTTGTGATACCAGTAAAGTTAGTACATAAAAAAGTGTAAAAAACAATATATTTGTATGCGCAAATGGGAACGCATACATTACTCCCGCACGCATATGTAAACAGGGTTTGAAGCACACGTGAGGTATTGTCACGAACATCAGAGTGAGAGCAATAATTCTAGCACCACACCTCCTGTGCAACTCTAAACTGGTAACCTGTAAAGGCGTTTAAAGCGTCGCCTATGGGAAATTTTAAGCACCGAAGTTTGCAGACATTCCACGGGCAGACGCAATTTTAAAGCGTGACATGTTAGGTATCTATTTACTTGGCGTAACATCATCTTTCACATTATGCCAAAAAGTTGGGCTAACTTTAGTGTTTTGTTTTTTTTTCCATTCATGAAAGTGTTTTTTTCCCAAAAAATTGCGTTTGAAAAACCGCTGCACAAATATCGTGGGATAAAAAAAATTACAACACCCACCATTTTATTCTACAGGGTTCAATGAAACCTTTAATTTAAACTGGGAAGATTTTTCCTTTGCTCAACATGTGCACCTACTGACATGCACGCTGGGCAATCCCATTACTGCTCATGATGTGTTTATGGGCCGCGTTGTTTTTTTTTTTAAATTCATCTTCAAAGACTGTATTTCATACAAGGACTTATGCCACATCATTTGGCTTTATTTACCTGTGTGAGGTGGCATTTAACCACTTCCCGCCCGCCCCCTGTACATATACATCGGCAGAATGGCATGGCTGCGCAAAGTAACATATATATATATGTCACTTTGAACTTCGTGCCGGGCAGGCGCGTGCGTGCCGCCGGCGACGCGTGCGCCCCTGCCACGAGCTCCGTGACCGTGCCTGCGGGACCTGCGGACTCGATCGTGTCACAGAGCTGCAGAACAGGGAGATACCTGTATAAACAAGGCATCTCCCTGTTCTGCCTTGTGACAGGACACTGATCTACTGCTCCCTGTCATTGGGAGCAGTGATCAATGTCATGTCACAGGTAGCCCAGCCCCCACACAGTTAGAATCACTCCCTAGGACACACGTAACCCCTTCCTCGCCCCCTAGTGGTTAACCCCTTCCCTACCAGTGTCATTTACACAGTAATCAGTGCATTTTTATAGCACTTGTGACAGCAGGAAGGTAAAGTCACCTGGTTGCATCCAGGGGGGTAGATATATTTCTCCCAGATTCAGGCTTTATGCCAACTTATACAACTAGGGAGGGAGTTGATGAAGCCCAGCTGAGGCTAGTGGGCTCATGGATGATTCATACCTCTAGGGAGAGTGCTGGGTGTCGTGCAGGCAGGGAGTTGATGAGACCAGCTGAAGCTTGTCAGCTCGTTTAAGGCCTCTATAAAAACTCCCAGCTTCATTAGGTGTTTGCTCATGCCTGGAACCAGACCTGTGTGGACTGTCTAGGGAGAGTGAACCCCTGTGCGGTGAGACAAAGCCTGTGTGGCTATTTGTTTGGACATTTACTAAACCAGGGACTTAGGGACTAGGACAGCACCAGGCTGATCCCAGTTGTTAGTTAGGAAACCTGCATGTTTAGTCAGAGGTCAAGCTGACCAGGGTTTATTTTGTTTATGTTTCTTTTTGCTTTGCTGTGTTTTTTTGTCACTGTAAATAGAGAAATAAACCGCACCTTTTTGATCTTGAAAACCACAACCTCCGTCTGCTGGGCCTGTTTTTGTGTGGGGAGCCCATCCAGGGGATCACACACACCCGCTGCCGAGCTAACCCCCCCACAGTTGGTGGAGAACCAGTGGCAGTTTTTTTTTAAGCCAGCATGGAGGAGATACTGAAACAGCTGGCTCTAGCAAATGCCAATCAACAGCAGACAAATGCAGGTTTGCAAAAGAGCCTTGCAGCTCAACAACAGAGCTTCGCAGCCCAGCAGCAAGCTCATCAACAGAGCCTTGCAGCCCAGCAGCAAGCTCACCAACAGAGTCTGGAAGCTCAGCAACAAGCCCAGCAGCAATCTGAGGCCCGCTTCATAGACCTGTTACAGAAGCAAGAGCAGAGACTACAACAAATGGAAGCAGTAATGCAGCAACGTCCGCAGACCAGTGAGGAAAGCCGTCCCACTAATACCGCGTCCTTTGGGGTGAGTCGTTTATTGACAAAAATGACTGGAGAGGATGATCCAGAGGTATTTTTGACCACATTTGAAAGGACTGCTGAAAGAGAAAAGTGGCCTGAGGAGCAGTGGGCTGGACTGGTGGCTCCTCTGTTAACTGGTGAGTCGCAGAAGGCTTACTATGACCTAGAGCCTGACCAAGCAAAAGACTATGTGATGCTAAAAGCTGAAATATTGGCAAGGCTGGGTGTCACCCTGGCTGTCCGGGCTCAGCGTGTGCATAACTGGACTTTCCAGCTTGGAAAACCCCCCAGGTCTCAAATGTATGATCTCATTCACCTGAGCAGGAAGTGGCTACAGCCAGAGACTTTGTCCGCACCAGAGATTGTGGAACGTGTTGTAATGGATCGGTTTTTGAGAGCTCTTCCTACTGCCATCCAAAAGTGGGTAAGCCATGGAGACCCAGAGACGGCCGGTGGTCTTGTGGATCGTGTGGAGAAATACTTGGCTACAGAGAACCTGACGGCCTCTTCCAGAGACTCTCGGACTTTCCACCCTAAGACCAGACCATCCCCAGGGGCGGATAAGAGGATTCCAAGGGGTGAGGGAGGAGAGAGTGAGAGGGTGGGAGCTCTACCCAAAGTTTGGCGAGAACAGCCTGGGAAGTCAGGGGCTCAAGAGGCAGCCAAATGGATTGTTTGCTACCGCTGCCGGCAAGCGGGACATATTGCAGCAAATTGCCCGGTTGTGGAGGAACCCATGCAATGTGACTTTCTGACGGACAGACGTCAGTCGCTGTGTGCGACAGTCGCATGCACTGCCATTCGGGGAACTGAGAAACATTTATGCAAAATGTGTATTAATGGTAGAAATGTTGTGGTATTACTGGATTCAGGTAGCCTTGTGACCCTAATAAAGGCTGAATTAGTTAAAACAGAGGTCTCTGGGAATAGCAAGGTAGCTGTGATTTGTGTGCATGGGGACACCCGAGAGTATCCAGTGACTACAGTGTGTTTCAAGACCCCCAAAGGTACCCTCTCTCATCCAGTGGGGTTAGTATCTCAATTACCGCATGATGCCATTGTGGGAAGGGATTTTCCGAAGTTCTGGGAACTGTGGGATGATCCTGAGCCCCCCACTGGTGCCCCTATGTACCAGGAAGGTGATAGCCAGAACTCCTCTGAGAGTGGTGAGGACTCTCCAGAATTTCCCTTGTCAGTATTGGCAGGCGAGACTCAAGAAACTGGAGAGGAGCCCACCTCCTCAGACGAAAACCTACCGTCTGTGGAGTTTTCTGATCTTGAGGTTCACAGGGAAAATTTTGCCACAGAACAGTTAAAAGACCCCGCCCTAATAAAGGCACGGGAAAACGTAGTGGAAATAGATGGCGAGTTAGTGAACCCAGATAATACCTGCACTTACCCATACTTCAGCGTAGAGAAGGACCTACTGTATCGGGTGGCAAAAAGGGCAGAAGAAACCGTGGAGCAGCTTGTGGTGCCCAAACCTTACAGGAAGTTGGTGTTGGAGTTGGCCCATGGGCACATTCTTGGAGGTCATCTGGGGACAGAGAAAACCCGAGAGAGGGTATTACAGAGATTCTATTGGCCTGGGGTGATGAAGGACATAGAAAATTATTGTTCCTCCTGCCCTGTGTGTCAGAGGTCGGCCCCGATGCCACATTTCCGTAGCCCGCTGGTCCCTCTACCCATCATTGAGGTCCCGTTTGAGAGGGTCGCAATGGATTTGGTAGGTCCTATAATCAAGTCCGCTAGGGGGCACCAGTACATATTAGTTATAATGGACTATGCCACCCGTTATCCAGAAGCGATCCCTCTCCGAAATACCTCGGCCAAAACCATAGCCAAAGAGCTATCTCTTGTTTTTAGCCGGGTGGGTATTTGTAAAGAACTGCTTACGGACCAAGGTACACCCTTTATGTCCCGGGTTATGAAAGAGCTGTGTAAATTGTTCAAAGTGACGCAATTGCGTACGTCTGTGTATCACCCCCAAACCGATGGGCTGGTTGAAAGATTCAACAAAACCCTAAAACAAATGTTGAAGAAAGTGGTGGATAGAGATGGAAAGGATTGGGACTGTCTACTTCCTTATTTGATGTTTGCTATTAGGGAGGTGCCCCAATCCTCTACGGGATTCTCCCCCTTTGAGTTACTGTATGGGAGACACCCAAGAGGACTGTTGGATATTGCCAAGGAAACTTGGGAAAGTGAGAGTTCTCCCCACAGGAGTGTGATTGAGCATGTCGCCCTGATGCAAGATCGAATTGCACAGGTAATGCCCATCGTGAAGGAACATTTGGCCCAAGCGCAGTTGGCACAGCAGAGAGTGTACAACCGTGGAGCCAAGACCCGTACCTTTTCCCCGGGGGATAGGATATTGGTACTTGTCCCTACGGTTGAAAGTAAATTCCTTGCCAAATGGCAAGGCCCCTACGAGATAATGGAAAAAGTGAGCGAAGTGAATTACAAGGTCAGACAACCAGGAAGGCGAAAGCCCGAACAGATCTATCACGTTAATCTGTTGAAAGCCTGGAGGGATAGAGAGTCCCTAGTCGCAGAAACTTGGTCACCAGCTCAAACTGGTTGCGTGATTCCGGAGGTTGGAATAGCAGCCACCTTGTCACAACCCCAACAACAGGAGGTGAAGGAGTTTGTGCTTCGCAACAAGGAGGTGTTCTCTGAGCTGCCGGGACAAACATCTGGGGTAGAGCATGATATTATTACCCCGCCCGGTGAAAGGGTGAAGTTAAAACCCTATCGGATCCCAGAGGCCCGACGGGAGGCAATACGGGAGGAAGTACAGAAAATGCTGAACTTAGGGGTGATAGAGGAGTCCCAAAGTGATTGGTCTAGTCCCATTGTGTTGGTGCCTAAACCGGATGGGAGCTGGCGATTTTGTAACGATTTTCGTCAGTTGAACAAAGTTACAAAATTTGACACCTACCCCATGCCACGTATAGATGAGTTGATCGACCGGCTGGGAACAGCCCGATACATGACGACTCTTGACCTCACAAAAGGGTATTGGCAAATTCCCCTGGCCAAGTCGGCCAAAGAGAAAACCGCATTTGTAACCCCAGACGGGGCGTTCCAATATAAGAGAATGCCGTTCGGGTTACAGAATGCGCCGGCCACATTCCAGCGGAAAATGGACCAGATACTGAGGCCCCATCGGAAGTATGCTGCGGCTTACCTGGATGACGTAATTGTCCATAGCACAGATTGGGCCTCACATCTGCCAAAAGTGCAAGCAGTCCTAGACTCTATCCGGGAAGCGGGGTTTACGGCTAACCCCAAGAAGTGTACCATTGGGCAGGAGGAGGCCAAATATCTTGGGTACACCATTGGCAGGGGAGTAATAAAACCCCAACTCAACAAAGTCGAGGCCATCCAGAGTTGGCCACGTCCCAACAGCAAGAAGCAGGTACGGGCCTTTCTGGGAATCGCGGGTTATTATCGGCGCTTCATTCCCCACTTTGCTTCTAAGGCTGTGCCCCTAACCAACCTGACGAAAGGGAAAGGGTCGGTCATGATTAAATGGACCCCCGAGGCTGAGGCAGCATTCCAATTCTTGAAACAAGCCTTATGTAGCCAGCCAGTGTTGTACTCACCCGACTTCTCTAAAGACTTTGTCGTACAAAGTGATGCGTCAGATGTGGGGTTAGGAGCAGTATTGTCCCAGGTCTGGAACGGGGAAGAGCACCCAGTCATTTACCTCAACAGGAAGTTGAAGTCCCATGAGGTAAATTACGCCACGGTTGAAAAGGAGTGTTTAGCGGTGAAGTGGGCTCTAGATTCCCTTTGGTACTATCTGCTAGGTAGGCACTTTGACATGGTTACGGATCACGCTCCGTTAAAGTGGATGGCTCAAAACAAGGAGACAAATAGAAGAGTGAATAGGTGGTTCCTGGCCCTACAGGAATTCAACTTCACAGTAAAGCATCGCCCTGGCGTTCAAATGGGGAATGTGGATGCTTTGTCTCGAGTACATGAATGCCTGATTGCTGGTGTTCCAACCCCAAGGTTAAAACAAGAGGGGGGGGTATGTGACAGCAGGAAGGTAAAGTCACCTGGTTGCATCCAGGGGGGTAGATATATTTCTCCCAGATTCAGGCTTTATGCCAACTTATACAACTAGGGAGGGAGTTGATGAAGCCCAGCTGAGGCTAGTGGGCTCATGGATGATTCATACCTCTAGGGAGAGTGCTGGGCGTCGTGCAGGCAGGGAGTTGATGAGACCAGCTGAAGCTTGTCAGCTCGTTTAAGGCCTCTATAAAAACTCCCAGCTTCATTAGGTGTTTGCTCATGCCTGGAACCAGACCTGTGTGGACTGTCTAGGGAGAGTGAACCCCTGTGCGGTGAGACAAAGCCTGTGTGGCTATTTGTTTGGACATTTACTAAACCAGGGACTTAGGGACTAGGACAGCACCAGGCTGATCCCAGTTGTTAGTTAGGAAACCTGCATGTTTAGTCAGAGGTCAAGCTGACCAGGGTTTATTTTGTTTATGTTTCTTTTTGCTTTGCTGTGTTTTTTTGTCACTGTAAATAGAGAAATAAACCACACCTTTTTGATCTTGAAAACCACAACCTCCGTCTGCTGGGCCTGTTTTTGTGTGGGGAGCCCATCCAGGGGATCACACACACCCGCTGCCGAGCTAACCCCCCCACACACTGATCGCAGTATAAATGACAATGGCCGCAAAATAGCGTCAAAAGTGTCCGCCATAATGTCGCAGTCATGATAAAAATCGATGATCGCCGCCATTACTACTAAAAATGCCATAAAACTATCCCCTATTTTGTAGACGCTACAACTTTTGCGCAAACCAATCAATATACGCTCATTGCGATTTTTTTTACCAAAAATATGTAGAATACTTATCGGCCTAAACTGTGGAAGAATTTTTTTTTATATATTTTTGGGGGATATTTATTATAGCAAAAAGTTAAAAATTTGTTTATACCGCAAAAAATAAAAACAGCAGAGGTGATCAAATACCACCAAAAGAAAGCTCTATTTGTGAGAAAAAAAGGACGTTAATTTTGTTTGGGTGCAACATTGCACGACCGCGCAATTGTCAGTTAAAGCGAAGTAGTGCCAAATCGCAAAAAATGGCCCGGTCATTGGGCAGCCAAATTCTCCTGGGCTGAAGTGGTTAAAGAGAGTTACTTTCTTACTTTACAACTTCTAAAAAGTATTATATATTGGTAAGGTCATATACATACACACATTTTGGTAGATAAAGAAAAATGCTGAAAAGCTTAACTTCAGAAAAATAAAAATTCTCCCTTACAGTGGAGCTGCTTCCAGAATTAAGTGCTTGTTTATGATGGGGGTTTTTTCCACTGGAAAAGGCACTTTTACTTACCCGATCCACACAGGTTCTCTCCGAGCTATTAGAATGGTCCCCACAGCCTCTTCTCCCATACGCTGAAGCAGCTATGGGGTCTTCTGACTTCATCAAGTATAGTGCAGTACCCTGCATTGGATATGAGGACACTGAGGAACAGTCCACAAGCTGGAGCGTAGGGCAGTAGACGAGAACACTGGCTGCCGAGGGAGCAGGTAAATAAGCTGCATTTTCTGCTCCCCGAGACATAAACAAGCATTTAAGTCTTGCAGTGTGGGTTAGCCCCACTGTAAGGAAGGATTTTTGTTTCCCCAGAGAAAAAAAATACATTTGATGGCCTACCGTAATATAGTGAGAATTTTTGTATCTCAAACAAAGCATTTATTTTCAAGAGAAAAAAAAAAAGTGTTTTGAAGCTCATATAACATAAGTGTTAACATGAGTCTTCGATGTAATTTAAGAACATGAAAAATTGTCTTTGCTTTTTAAAACAGCCACTTGCTCAAGATAAGAGTCATCCCCATCGTTTCTGTGTTTCTGTACAATGAAGCAGCTAATCAATATTCCCATCTTAATTTCCCAATGCATTATGTCTGCCTCTTTCTAGAGATGAATGTGCTATTAATATTGGATGAACATGTTGGCAAAGAAGGGCCTCTTATAAACTTACATGTATTCTAAATATTCCCAGAGTCGCTCAGACAAGAGAAAAGAATTTACAATAATGAATCACTTTGTCTGGGATGACAGGTGAACTGCAGTTAAGAAACAACTTATAACAAACAAATTAGCATGTAAAGATACTCATAAAGCAGAGCAAATATTTTACTGTCTATTTAAATTTCAGATTATAAATTTTTCTGCAATAAAAGAGTGGATACTAGTCTTTTTTTTATATATATTCAGAAACAAAACTGTAGAGGGAGGGGTCCCGGAGGGGGAGTCAGAAGTCAACTCTTTATTTTTAACAAGCGTCCGAAAAAGGGTTAATACCGCCGGCAATGCGCCTCTGCAGAGGCGCATTGCTGGCGGTATTACCGCGGTATCCCATTGCTTTCAATGGGAAGGAGCGGTGTAGGAGCAGTAAACACACCGCTCTTCTCACCGCTCCAAATATGCGGCTAGCAGGACTTTTTTTCACGTCCTGCTAGCGCACCGCTCCAGTGTGAAAGCCCTCGGGCTTTCACACTGGACAAACAGCAGCC
The DNA here is from genome assembly GCA_029206835.1 of Rana muscosa. Lineage (NCBI taxonomy): Eukaryota > Metazoa > Chordata > Amphibia > Anura > Ranidae > Rana > Rana muscosa. Next base: position 1,060,722,917 of record CM055122.1, on the reverse strand, counting down.
GCTGTTTAGGGTCGGTTTGCAGGCGCTATTTTTAGCGAAATAGCGCCTGCAAACCGCCCCAGTGTGAAAAATAGGATTTTTGTACTCACCGTAAAATCCATTTCTCTGACGTCCATGGACTGACACAGCTGGATACTGTAAACGTGTGGGTATATGTCCCTGCTCGCAGGAGAAGATCTAGGCAGAATGCCAGATGTTAAAACATTCTAGAACAAACCAGAGCTGAACAGCCCCGCCCAGGGGGGCGGTCCCTCCGGACATTACCCTCCCACCTGCAGCTAGCAGACCTCAGTTCGTAACAAAGCAGTACAAACCTTAAAAGGAAGTGTGGGTGCTGTGTCAGTCCATGGACGTCAAAGAAATGGATTTTACGGTGAGTACAAAAATCCTATTTTCTCTTATCGTCCATGGACTGACACAGCTGGATACTGTAAACGTGTGGGACGTCCCAAAGCAGTATCAGAAGGGTGGGAGCGGTAGCAAAGGAACAACCAAAACTTCATGACGTCACTCCCTGCTATCCAGCCACTGGTGTACTCCAAGTCTCGCTTTTGAAACATCCAACAGGACTGCTGTCCCTGGAGCCGGCTTATCCATCTATTAGAGACATTCCTGTTGCACATAGCTGAGCTGGATCACTGTGTACTGTGATCTGCAGCTGCTGGCCGTCATCCTGACATTCTGTACACGCCTGTACTAACTCATCTCCATGTGAGTGTTTTATATCTACTATTAAATTTTTTTTGTACTGCTGCACTTAGAGGCGCATCTTTCCTTGCTTTTCTGTATGACGGTCTGCCTGATCCACCTAAAGACGGTGGCAGACGACACCGCTCGGCCCTGTTTTGGACCAGACACAGATTTCCGAATGGAAACAGTAGCAGACAGGTACACTCGTAAGGCTTGTACCCATCTTAATGTATGAAGCGCAAACTCTCAGGGATGCGATGGGTGAGGACACAAGGACGGAAGAACAATGTCCTTCTTAAGGTGAAAGGCCAAGACCATCCTTAGAAAAGAAGGATGGTCGTGGGCGCAACACCAACATATCCTTATGGAGGACCAAGTAAGGCGACTTGCCGGACAAGGCCAGCAACTCAGACACCCGTCTAACCAAAGCAATGGCCACTAAGGCCAACTTCCAGGACAAGGTCAAGAGAGGAATCTCTCTGATATTCTCAAAGGGATGTTCTTGGAGAACCGAGATGCATCAAAATCAGATCCCAAGTAGGGAGAGGAGGCTTGACAGGGGGGATCACATGGCGAACCCCCTGCACAAAAGGTGCTAATCAAGGAATGGCCCGGTAGCGGTCGTTGAAAAAAAATAGGATTTTTATAACAGCTTACCTGTAAAATCCTTTTCTTGGAGTACATCACGGGACACAGAGCGACATAGTCATTACTAATGGGTTATATAGTTACCGTCAGGTGCTGGCACTGGCAACTTCCAAAACCGGAAGTACCCTCCCCTATATAAGCCCCTCCCATCCGGGAGCACCTCAGTTTTGTAGCAAAGCAATAAGTGTCCCCAAAGAGGGGCGGGAGCTCTGTGTCCCGTGATGTACTCCAAGAAAAGGATTTTACAGGTAAGCTGTTATAAAAATCCTATTTTCTTTCTCGTACATCACGGGACACAGAGCGACATAGTCATTACTAATGGGATGTCCTAAAGCAATGCCAAATGAGGGGGGGGATACACCATATATAAGCTGAGCGCTATCAGACATGAGGATCTTTTGCGGCCTGCAACACACTGCGCCCAAAGGCGACATCCTCCTGACTTCTAACGTCCACCTGGTAGAACCTAGTAAACGTGTGTACCGAAGACCATGTTGCGGCCTTACAGATTTGAGCCAGGGAGGCCTGGTGATGCACTGCCCATGAAGTTCCAACTGCTCTCGTGGAGTGCGCCCTAACTTTGAACGGAGGCGGTCTACTTCTCAAGCTATAGGCTTGTATTATGACCTGTCGAATCCACTTGGCTAAAGTAGATTTTGACGCTGCCTGACCCTTTCTGGGGCCTTCCGGCAGAATAAACAAAGTATCCGTTCTGCGAATCTGAGCAGTGGCTTTTAGATAAGCTTTAACTGCTCTTACTACATCCAAAGAATGCAATAACTTTTCCTCTACCGAAGTAGGCTTGGGGAAAAAAGAAGGAAGAACCACATCTTGGTTCAAATGAAAACTCGATACCACCTTAGGAAGAAAGGCTGGATGAGGACGTAACACTACTCTGTCCTTATGGATAACCAGATATGGCTCCTTACAGGACATAGCTGCTAATTCCGATACTCTTTTAGCCGAACAAATGGCTACTAGAAAAATCAATTTCCTGGTGAGAAGCACTAAGGAAATATGCTGTAATGGTTCAAATGGTTGTTTCTGTAGAACCGACAGAACCAAGTTTAGATCCCATGGACATATGGGAATATTAACCGGAGGACTAATACGCATCACTCCTTGTATAAAGGCTTTGACTAGTGAATGCGAAGCCAAGGGCCTTTGAAAAAATATTGACAAGGCCGAAATCTGACCCTTGATAGTACTCAAGGCAAGCTTCCTATCTACAGCCCATTGTAGGAAGTCCAGAATCCTACCTATTACGTATTTACGTGGATGCCATTTCTTGGCTTCACACCAGGCGATGTACGCCTTCCAGATTCTATAGTAGATCTGCCTGGATACCGGCTTCCTGGCATTGATCATGGTAGATACCACAGCATTAGAGAGCCCTCTCTTTTTTAGAATGTGGGCTTCAATAGCCAGGCCGTCAAACCTAGGGCTGGTAAGGAAGGGTGGTATATCGGTCCCTGCGAAAGCAGGTCCGGACGATGTGGGAGGGTCCAAGGACTCCCCACAGACATTTTTACAATCTCCGCGTACCATGCTCTTCGGGGCCACGCTGGAGCCACCAGAATCACTGGTTTCTTTTCTACCCTGATTCTGCGGAGTAATCGAGGTAACAATTGTGGCGGTGGGAATGCATATATCAGCTTGAACTGATCCCAAGGGAACACTAGGGCATCCGAGCCGCACGCTAGGGGATCCCTTGCCCAAGAGACAAACCTGTCCACTTTTGTGTTGAATCTGGATGCTAGCAGATCCAAATCCGGTGTTCCCCACCGCTGACATATTGTCCGGAAAACCTCGGGATGAAGGGACCATTCCCCTGGGCATAATTGTTGGCGACTTAGAAAGTCCGCCTTCCAATTCTCCACTCCTGGAATGAATACCGCAGATATGGCTGGGACATATCTTTCTGCCCATCTCAGGATGTAATTTACTTCCCTTTGGGCTGCACGACTCCTGGTGCCCCCCTGACGATTGATATATGCCACTGCTGTGGCATTGTCTGACTGAACTCTGACAGGGGACCCTTGGAGTTTGGATGTCCATGCTACTAGGGCATACCGGGCTGCTCGTATCTCTAAGAGATTGATGGGCAGGGCCTTTTCCGCATCCGACCATCTGCCCTGGAGAGACCATTGCTCCAGTACTGCTCCTCAGCCTATAAGGCTGGCATCTGTAGTGACCACCTTCCAGGAAATCGGACTGAAGGATTTCCCTCTTTCCAGATTCTGGGGAACCAACCACCAGCGGAGGCTCCTGCGAACGGAAGGGGACAAGGACATTGGTAAGTCCAGAGCCTGAACTTTTTTGTTCCAGGCTGACAGTATGGCCCTTTGCAACTTCCTTGAATGGAATTGACCGTAGGGTACTGCTTCGAATGATGCCACCATTTTTCCCAGCAGCCTCATGCACAGGCGTATGGATGGCTGTCTTTCTTTTTCGTACATCACGGGACACAGAGCGACATAGTCATTACTAATGGGTTATATAGATACCGTCAGGTGCTGGCACTGGCAACTTCCAAAACCGGAAGTACCCTCCCCTATATAAGCCCCTCCCATCCGGGAGCACCTCAGTTTTTTGCCAGTGTCTAAGGTGTTGGCCAAGAAGAAACATGTGTTTTTCACTGAGCTTGCGTACAGGTTCTTTTGGGCCTCAGTAAGCTATTCCGGATCCGACCAAAAAAGCTTCATAGCTAAACGGTCGGTACCCGGGCCTTGCAGAGAAGAGCAAGGTTTTGCCTGTAATGCTTCTCTTAGGAGAGCTGGACCCTGGGATCCAGAGCTCTGGTCATACCCACGACCAAGATGTTTTCTGTGCAGGGTGCTATACAGGTCCAGGGGAGTGGAATCCTTGGGAACCCGGTCCCTGAAGGTTTGATTACAATGCCTGCCGTGATAGGTGAAGTTTGGGCTTTTGTGGACCAAACAAAGTCCTGCGGCGGGGAACAGGTAAGTGGGGGCCCCCAGGAACTTGGTTCTATTGGGGGACCCCCAAGCCTAATTTGTCTTTCTGTCTGTTACCTAATGGTATTCCCGCAAAATTCTGTGCATGCCTGTAACTACTAAAAAAATGTAATAATTTTTAATGGTGGTCAAGAAAAAAAAAAAAAAAATTTTTTATATATATATTTAATATATTAGACTGCGGTACCTGTGTTTGTCCACTAGAGGCCGCTGTGGAATGTTTTCTTGTCATGTGGACTAGCTTCTTCTCAGCAGAGCAAAGTCCAGGCAGATGGTGAGTTCTCTTATAGGAAACTGCTTCCTCTGCCATGTTGCAGTGTTTGTCCATCCCCCGGCCTGCGGCAAAGAGGGGCCCTGGCTCCTGTCCCTTGTTACCATATTTGAAATTAGCGCCGAAGGCGCACATGCCCGCGCGCGTGCGCGTGCACGCGCCTCTATATATAGAGGTGAGCCGGGAAAGGGGGCGGAGCCTGGGGGATGACGCTCTGTGCGCGCCGCAGCGCTTCTGCGCATGTGCGGGCGTCCCAGCAGTTTTAAAAAAACCACAATATTGTAGTGAGCTGGCTATGAAGTACAGAGACAGAGCTGGCAACATTTAAAGGCATACAGCAAGCGGTTGATACAGGCATCCCCTAGAAAGGCACATTAGTAGACACCAACTGTGATATAGCAGCAATTGTGCTAGACTATTCTCAGTAAAAGTGGTGTATTACGGCTGGAATACCTCAGCTTTAGGCTTAGGAATATGCCGTCCAGAAGCTCCGGAACTGAATCTTCCAGGAAGCGAAAGGGGTCTCATCGGGCTCTGAGGATCTTGGGCATACTTCTGCTGCACCAGTCTCCCCTGAAGTTCAGAGGTAAGTGACCGTAGAGACCCCGCAGGGGTACTTGGTACTGTGGCTGTCCTCAGTCACCTGCTCCTGTGTATGTAACAGAGGAGGTTTTTTCCTCAGCTCTGGGAGGATTAGAGAGAGATTGTCAACATTTATCGCTGCCTCCCTGTCAGGGAAAGCACGCCCGATCTCCGTCTCCTCCTTCAGAGTGCCTGTTAGCAGAGCAACAGTCCCATACAGGGATCGACCTGCCTGAAGGGGATCAGGATGAGGTTGATTCTGTTATAGAGGAATCAACAGTGGGGGAACCTTTTCTCAGCATCTCAAGCTGAAAGATTATGGGTTCAGTCTCTGACTAACATGGTCCGATCAGCATTTAAAAATGCACCTTGCGGAACCATCAACCACTACTGTATCCTCGTTGGGGTCGCTAGAAGCCCCCAGACTGTTTGTTCTTTTCCACTTCACCCTTTACTGAAAGGGCTCATTTACCAGGATTGGGAACGTCCTGAGAAAATATTTATTCCCCCAAGAGATTTCCGGTGGTCTATCCCATGGAGGATAAGTTCATCAAAAAAAAAAAAATGGAAGGTCCCTACAGTGGACGCAGCCATCTCTTGTATGTATAAATCACTGACATGTCCAGTGGATAATGTCCAAATGTTCAAGAACCCAATAAATAAAAGATTGGAGTCCTTATGAAAATCTGCTTGGTGATACAACCAGCAGTAGCAGCTATTGGGGTCTGCTAAGCAGTGAAGGATCAGTTGAAACAGGTCTTGAGGGACTTGACAGATCAGCAGGCTTTGCCCTAGCTGATCTACCTAGAGCCTTAGGCTTTGCGGTTGACGCCATAGAGGATTCAGTCCATCAGGCCTCCCGCCTTACGCTGTCTATAGACATACGCGTAGGCTCCTATGGCTCAAAAACTGGTCTGCTGAAGCTCCCTGTAAAGAATGGCTGGTTAGCGTCCCATTTCATGGTGAACGCTTATTCAGGGAAAACCTGGACAAATATATCCAGAAAATTTCCAGCGGTAAAAATACGCTCTTGCCGGTTAAAAGCAGAATTAGAGGTCCCTCTTTAAGAGGCCTGCTTCTCCAGTCCCTGGGGCATCGGCTGTGTAACAGTTCCGACGGCCTCCTCGGTCAAACCCCGGGGGTAAAAAACAGGGACAGTAGCAGGGTAATGAGAAACCCTGGGTCAGGGGAGGTACAAAACCTCCCCCAAAGTTAAATTCATTGAAGCCCCCACTCAGTCGGGTGGGGGGAGGACTCCAGTTGTTCGCAAGAGACCTGGCGGGACACGATCAAGACAGATAGGTGCTCTCCGCAGTAGGTTTGGGATACAGTTTGGAGTTAAAAGACTCTCCTCCTTCCCATTTTTGAGGTCAAACGTGCCAAGGGATCCCCGGAAGAGAGAGTCCCTCCTGTTGGCACTAGAACAACTATTGCTCCAAGGAGTAATTATGGAGGTTCCCCTGGAAGAATGAGGGTTCGGGTTTTACTCAAACCTCTTTACAGTCCCGAAGCAAACGCGGACGGGAGGCCCATATTAATTCTAAAAGGGCTATACAAATTCCTGTATATCAGGTCTTTCCGATGGAGTCGATCCGATCGGTGGCCACTGCCCTACAAGGGGAGGATTGGTTAGCCACGATCGACATCAAAGATGCTTATTTGCACATTCCCATCTTTCCAGTCCACCAAAAATTTCTACGCTTTGCAGTAGAAGGGCGCCATTTTCAGTTCAGAGCCTTACCCTTCGGTTTGGCCACAGCACCACGAGTGTTTACAAAAATTCTGGCCCTTTATTGGCCAATCTAAGAACACAAGGTGTAATGATAATGGCATATCTGGATGACTTGTTGCTGATAGACCACTCAGTGAAAAAACTAGACGTGGTCGTTCACAAGACGATCAAGTATCTGGAATCTCACGGTTGGATTATCAACCGAGACAAGTCAGCCCTAAAAACCAGTCAAAAGTCTGGAATACTTGGGGCTAAGGTTGGATTCAGGCCAGAGAAAAATATTCTTGCCTCGAGGAAAGGTGTTGTCTTTGAAAGATTTGATCCACTTAGTGGGTACAAAAAAGACAGCCGTCCATACGCCTGTATATGAGGCTGCTGGGAAAAATGGTGGCATCATTCGAAGCAGTACCCTACGGTCAATTCCATTCAAGGAATTTGCAAGGGGCCATACTGTCAGCCTGGAACAAAAAAATTCAGGCCTAGACTTACAATGTCCTTGTCCCCTTCCGTTCGCAAGAGCCTCCGTTGGTGGTTGGTTTCCCAGAATCTGGAAAAAAGGAAATCCTTCAGTCCGATTTCTTGGAAGGTGGTCACTACAGATGCCAGCCTTATAGGCTGGGGAGCAGTACTGGAGCAATAGTCTCTCCAGGGCAGATGGTCGGATGCAGAAAAGGCCCTGCCCATCAATCTCTTAGAGATACGAGCAGCCCGGTATGCCCTAGTAGCATGGACATCCAAACTCCAAGGGTCCCCTGTCAGAATTCAATCAGACAATGCCACAGAAGTGGCATATATCAATCATCAGGGGGGCACCAGGAGTCGTGCAGCCCAGAGGGAAGTAAATTACATCCTGAAATGGGCAGAAAAAATATGTCCCAGCCATATCTGCGGTATTCATTCCAGGAGTGGAGAATTGGAAGGCGGACTTTCTAAGTCGCCAGAAATTAGGCCCAGAGGAAGGGTCCCTTCACCCCGAGGTTTTCTGGACAATATGTCAGCGGTGGGGAACATCGGATGTAGATCTTCTAGCATCCAGATTCAACGCAAAGGGGGACAGGTTTGTCTCTCGGACAAGGGATCCCCTAGCTTGCGGCTCGGATGCCCTAGTGTTCCCTTGGGATCAGTTCAAGCTGATATATGCATTCACACCGCCACAATGGTTACCTCGATTACTCCGCAGAATCAGGGTAGAAAAGAAACCAGTGATTCTGGTGGCTCCAGCGTGGCCCCGAAGAGCGTGGTACGTGGAGATTGTAAAATGTCAGTGGGGAGTCCTTGGACTCTCCCACATCGTCCGGACCTGCTTTCGCAAGGACCGATATACCACCCTTCCTTACCAGCCCTAGGTTTGACGGCCTGGCTATTGAAGCCCACATTCTAAAAAAGAGAGGGCTCTCTAATTCTGTGGTATCTACCATGATCAATACCAGGAAGCCGGTATCCAGGCAGATCTACTATAGAATCTGGAAGGCGTACATCGCCTGGTGTGAAGCCAAGAAATGGCATCCACGTAAGTACGTAATAGGTAGGAGTTTGGACTCCCTACAATGGGCTGTAGATAGGAAGCTTGCCTTGAGTACTATCAAGGGTCAGATTTCGGCCTTGTCAATATTTTTCAAAGGCCCTTGGCTTCGCATTCACTAGTCAAAGCCTTTATACAAGGAGTGATGCGTATTAGTCCTCCGGTTAATATTCCCATATGTCCATGGGATCTAAACTTGGTTCTGTCGGTTCTACAGAAACAACCATTTGAACCATTACAGCATATTTCTTTGGTTCTTCTCACCAGGAAATTGATTTTTCTAGTAGCCATTTGTTCGGCTAAAAGAGTGTCGGAATTAGCAGCTATGTCCTGTAGGGAGCCATATCTGGTTATCCATAAGGACAGGAGTAGTGTTACGTTCTCATCCAGCCTTTCTTCCTAAGGTGGTATCGAGGTTTCATTTGAACCAAGATGTGGTTCTTCCTTCTTTTTTCCCCAAACCTACTTCGGTAGAGGAAAAGTTATTGCATTCTTTGGATGTAGTAAGAGCAGTTAAAGCTTATCTAAAAGCCACTGCTCAGATTCGCAGAACGGATACTTTGTTTATTCTGCCGGAAGGCCCCAGAAGGGGTCAGGCAGCGTCAAAATCTACTTTAGCCAAGTGGATTCGACAGGTCATAATACAAGCCTATGGCTTGAGAAATAGACCGCCTCCGTTCAAAGTTAGGGCGCACTCCACGAGAGCAGTTGGAACTTCATGGGCAGTGCATCACCAGGCCTCCCTGGCTCAAATCTGTAAGGCCGCAACATGGTCTTCAGTACACACGTTTACTAGGTTCTACCAGGTGGACGTTGGAAGTCAGGAGGATGTCGCCTTTGGGCGCAGTGTGTTGCAGGCCGCAAAAGATCCTCATGTCTGATAGCGCTCAGCTTATATATGGTGTATCCCCCCCCTCATTTGGCATTGCTTTAGGACATCCCATTAGTAATGACTATGTCGCTCTGTGTCCCGTGATGTACGAAAAAGAAAATAGGATTTTTATAACAGCTTACCTGTAAAATCCTTTTCTTGGAGTACATCACGGGACACAGAGCTCCCACCCCTCTTTGGGGACACTTATTGCTTTGCTACAAAACTGAGGTGCTCCCGGATGGGAGGGGCTTATATAGGGGAGGGTACTTCCGGTTTTGGAAGTTGCCAGTGCCAGCACCTGACGGTATCTATATAACCCATTAGTAATGACTATGTCGCTCTGTGTCCCGTGATGTACTCCAAGAAAAGGATTTTACAGGTAAGCTGTTATAAAAATCCTATTTTTTGAACCCACTAAGTGGATCAAATCTCTCAAAGACGACCCCTTTTCTTGAGGCAAGAAAATCTTTCTCTGGTCTGAATCCAGCCTTAGCCCCAAGTATTCCAGACTTTTGACTGGTTTTAGGGCTGACTTGTCTCGGTTGATAATCCAACCGTGATATTCCAGATACTTGATTGTCTCGTGAACAACCACTTCTAGTTTTTCCACTGAGTGGTCTATCAGCAACAAGTCGTCTAGATATGCCATTATCGTTACACCTCGTGTTCTTAGATTGGCCAATAATGGGGCCAGAATTTTTGTGAACACTCTTGGTGCTGTGGCCAGACCGAAGGGTAAGGCTCTGAACTGAAAATGGCGCCCTTCTACCGCAAAGCGTAGAAATTTTTGGTGGGCTGGAAAGATGGGGATGTGCAAATAAGCATCTTTGATGTCGATCGAGGCTAACCATTCCTCCCCTTGTAGGGCAGTGGCTACCGATCGGATCGACTCCATCCGGAAAGTCCTGATATGTAGGAATTTGTTTAGCCCTTTTAGATTTAATATGGGCCTCACGTCCCCGTTTGGCTTCGGAACTGTAAAGAGGTTTGAGTAAAACCCGAACCCCCATTCTTCCAGGGGAACCTCTATAATTACTGCTTGAAGCAATAATTGTTCCAGTGCCAACAGGAGGGATCCTCTCTTCTGGGGATCCCTTGGCACGTTTGACCTTATAAAGCGGGAAGGAGGGGAGTTTTTTAACTCCAATTTGTATCCCAGATTTACTGCGGAGAGCACCCATCTGTCTCGGATCGTGTCCCGCCAGGTTTCTGTGAACAACTGAAGTCTTCCCCCCACCCGACTGGGTGGGGGCAACCCTTCATGCATTTGACTTTGGGGGAGGTTTTGTACCTCTCCTGCTCCAGGGCTTCTTGTTACCCTGCAACTGTCCCTGATTTTTACCTCCGGGATTTGACCGGGGAGGCCGTCAGGACTGTTTCACAGCCGATGTCCTAGGGACTGGAGAAGCCGGCCTCTTAAAGGAGGGACCTCTAACTCTATTTTTAACCGGCAAAAGTGTACTTTTACCGCTGGAAATTCTCTGGATATACTTGTCCAGGTCTTCCCCGAATAAGCGCTCCCCATGAAATGGGAAGCTGACCAGCAATTTTTTACAGGGAGCTTCAGCAGACCAGTTTTTGAGCCATAGAAGCCTGCGCATATGTACTACAGACAGCGTAAGGCGGGAGGCCTGATGGATTGAATCCTTTATGGCGTCCACCGCAAAGCATAAGGCTCTAGGTAGATCAGCTAGGGCAAGAGCCTGCTGATCTGGCAAGTCCCTTAAGACCTGTTTCAACTGATCCTTCACTGCTTGGCAGACCCCTATAGCTGCCACTGCTGGTTGTGTCACCAATCCTGCTGTAGAAAAAGCAGATTTCAATAATGACTCCAATTTTTTATCTATTGGGTCCTTGAACATTTGGACATTTTCCACCGGACATGTCAGTGATTTATTCACACAAGAGATGGCTGCGTCCACTGTAGGGACCTTCCATTTTCTGATGAACTTATCCTCCATGGGATAGACCACCGGAAATCTCTTGGGGGGAGTAAATATTTTGTCAGGATGCTCCCAATCCTGGTAAATGAGCCCCTCCAGTAAAGGATGGATCGGAAAGGAACAAACAGTCTGGGGAGCTTTTAGCGACCCCAACGAGGAGACAGAAGTGGAGGATGGCTCCGCAAGTGGCATTTTAAATGCTGATCGGACCATATTAGTCAGGGACTGAACCCATAACCTCTCAGCATGTGATGCTGAGAACGGCTCTTCCACTGTTGATTCCTCTACAACCGAATCAACCTCATCCTGATCCCCCTCAGGTAGGTCAACCTCTGTATGGGACTGTTGCTCTGTTAACAGGCACTCTGAGGGAGGAGACGGAGATCGAGCGCTTTTCTCCTGTGACAGGGAAGCAGCGATTAATGCTGACAATCTCTCTTCCAGTCCTCCCAGAGCTGAGGAAAAAAACTCCTCTGTTACATACACAGGAGCAGGTGAACTGAGGACAGCCACAGTACCAGGTACTCCTGAGGGTGCTCTACGGTCACTAACCTCTGATTCTTCAGGGGAGACTGGTGCAGCCAAAGCATGCCCAAGATCCTCAGAGCCCGATGGAGACCCCCTATTCCTCCTGGAATTTCTAGTCCCGGAGTTTTTAGACGGCATATTCCTAAGCCACAAAGCTGAGGTATTCCAGCCGAAATACACCAGTTACTGATAATAGTCTAGCATAAATGCTGCTATAATAAACAGTTGGTGTCTACTAATGTGCCTTTCTAGGGGATGCCTGTATCAACCGCTTGCTGTATGCCTTTAAATGTTGCCAGCTCTGTCTCTGTACTTCATAGCCAGCTTACTACAATATTGTGGCTTTTTAAAACCTGCTGGGACGCCCGCACATGCGCAGAAGCGCTGCGGCGCGCACAGAGCGTCATCCCCCAGGCTCCGCCCCCTTTCCCGGCTCACCTCTATATATAGAGGCGCGTGCACGCGCACGCGCGCGGCCACGTGCGCCCTCGGCGCTAATTTCAAACATGGAAACCAGGGACAGGAGCCAGGGCCCCTCTTTGCCGCAGGCCGGGGGATGGACGAGCACTGCAACATGGCAGAGGAAGCAGTTTCCTATAGGAGAACTCACCAACTGCCTGGACTTTGCTCTCTGAGAAGAAACTAGTCCACATGACAAGAAAACATTCCACAGCGGCCTCTAGTGGACAAACACAGGTACCGCAGTCTAATATACTAAATATATATAAAAAAACTTTTTTTTTTTTTTTTTTTCTTGACCACCATTAAAAATTATTACATTTTTTTAGTAGTTACAGGCATGCACAGAATCTTGCGGGAATACCATTAGGTAACAGACAGAAAGACAAATTAGGCTTGGGGGTCCCCCAATAGAACCAAGTTCCTGGGGGCCCCCACTTACCTGTTCCTCGCCGCAGGACTTTGTTTGGTCCACAAAAGCCCAAACTTCACCTATCACGGCAGGCATTGTAATCAAACCTTCAGGGACCGGGTTCCCAAGGATTCCACTCCCCTGGACCTGTATAGCACCCTGCACAGAAAACATCTTGGTCGTGGGTATGACCAGAGCTCTGGATCCCAGGGTCCAGCTCTCCTAAGAGAAGCATTACAGGCAGAACCTTGCTCTTCTCTTTGCGAGGCCCGGGTACCGACCGTTTAGCTATGAAGCTTTTTTGGTCGGATCCGGAATAGCTTACTGAGGCCCAAAAGAACCTGTACGCAAGCTCAGTGAAAAACACATGTTTCTTCTTGGCCAACACCTTAGACACTGGCAAAAAAAACTGAGGTGCTCCCGGATGGGAGGGGCTTATATAGGGGAGGGTACTTCCGGTTTTGGAAGTTGCCAGTGCCAGCACCTGACGGTAACTATATAACCCATTAGTAATGACTATGTCGCTCTGTGTCCCGTGATGTACAAGAAAGAAACAACCCGGGCCGAAATCCGACCCTCAAAAAAGGTATGCAAGGCCAGCTTTTGGGTCACACCACGCTGTAAGAACAGCAAAATCCTGGGAACGGAATACATCCGAGGATGCCACTCAAGTTCCTCGCACATAGCGATGTAAGCCTTCCAGGTACGGTGAGATATCTTTCTGGAGGAAGATTCCTGTGTCAACAACATAGAAGAGATGACCGAATACGAGAGAACTCGGTCCTTCAGCACCTGGCTTTAACAGCCATGCCATTAAAGCCAAGGACTGTAAAGCAGGATGAAGTATGGGATCATGAGACAGAAGGTCCACCCCAATAGGCCGTCGCCAGGAATGTCTGCGACTAGCCGAAGTAGATTGGCGTACCAATGTCGCCGTTCCAGAGCACTGGAATGGCCTCAGCCCCTACTCTGCGAAGCCGGCGAGGCAACAACAGTAGCGGAGGGTAAGCATATATCAGGTGATACTGCCCCCACGGGCTTCCAACGCGTCTAACGCGTCCGCCCAGGGGTCCCTGGACCTGACCACGATCTTGCCACCTTGCGAGTGAGTCGAGAGGCCACAAGGTCCACTTCCGGTGCCCCACCTCCGGTAAAGAAGGTGGAAACACCTCCGGATGCAAGGACCCTTTGCCTGCAATGCACATGGCCGACAGGACCGTCTTGCAGCGAGATGTATGAAAATCCCAAAGAGACTCTGCAATGTATCGGAGAAGGGAGGCCCCAGTGTACAGGGTGCCTCAAATGTTGGCCAATAAAGGCAACTTGACGGAACTTCCCTAGAAACTCGGTCAGAGGACTAGTACCTCAGCCTCCACAGGTGGCGCAAACCCACCCCGGGCACAGAGACCCTAAAGGCTAAAGCAGTTGTAGTGCACCTGCAAGACGACTGATGGATGAAGCAGAGGCTTTTGCCCAGTCATTGAGCTATAAAAAATGCCAGAGACGCAGCCACTAACGGGCGTAACGCTAACCCCAACCTGGCGAACACAGTCCAAGCCAGCGCTTCTGATCACCACTGAAAGCAGGTGGAAAGTGATACCCCTGAAACCAGGGATCCTTGTGTCAATGCTCCATCCAGCAGCTACCCATGGATAGGTGCCGATTGTGCAAACACATAGTTTATACTATGTATTGCCTCAAACGCACAAATGGAGAGTGTGGGAGGAAACCCACCCAGCCACAAAGAGCATAATACCACCACATACGGCGTATGTAGTTTAGTATTTGTGGATAAACCTATTAAACACGTACAGGTCCTTCTCAAAAAATTAGCATATTGTGATAAAGTTCATTATTTTCTGTAATGTACTGATAAACATTAGACTTTCATATATTTTAGATTCATTACACACAACTGAAGTAGTTCAAGCCTTTTCTTGTTTTAATATTGATGATTTTGGCATACAGCTCATGACAACCCAAAATTCCTATCTCAAAAAATTAGCATATCATGAAAAGGTTCTCTAAACGAGCTATTAACCTAATCATCTGAATCAACTAATTAACTTTAAACACCTGCAAAAGATTCCTGAGGCTTTTAAAAACTCCCAGCCTGGTTCATTACTCAAAACCGCAATCATGGGTAAGACTGCCGACCTGACTGCTGTCCAGAAGGCCATCATTGACACCCTCAAGCAAGAGGGTAAGACACAGAAAGAAATTTCTGAACGAATAGGCTGTTCCCAGAGTGCTGTATCAAGGCACCTCAGTGGGAAGTCTGTGGGAAGGAAAAAGTGTGGCAGAAAACGCTGCACAACGAGAAGAGGTGACCGGACCCTGAAGAAGATTGTGGAGAAGGACCGATTCCAGACCTTGGAGGACCTGCGGAAGCAGTGGACTGAGTCTGGAGTAGAAACATCCAGAGCCACCGTGAACAGGCGTGTGCAGGAAATGGGCTACAGGTGCCGCATTCCCCAGGTCAAGCCACTTTTGAACCAGAAACAGCGGCAGAAGCGCCTGACCTGGGCTACAGAGAAGCAGCACTGGACTGTTGCTCAGTGGTCCAAAGTACTTTTTTCGGATGAAAGCAAATTTTGCATGTCATTCGGAAATCAAGGTGCCAGAGTCTGGAGGAAGACTGGGGAGAGGGAAATGCCAAAATGCCTGAAGTCCAGTGTCAAGTACCCACAGTCAGTGATGGTCTGGGGTGCCATGTCAGCTGCTGGTGTTGGTCCACTGTGTTTTATCAAGGGCAGGGTCAATGCAGCTAGCTATCAGGAGATTTTGGAGCACTTCATGCTTCCATCTGCTGAAAAGCTTTATGGAGATGAAGATTTCATTTTTCAGCACGACCTGGCACCTGCTCACAGTGCCAAAACCACTGGTAAATGGTTTACTGACCATGGTATTACTGTGCTCAATTGGCCTGCCAACTCTCCTGACCTGAACCCCATAGAGAATCTGTGGGATATTGGGAAGAGAAAGTTGAGAGACGCAAGACCCAACACTCTGGATGAGCTTAAGGCCGCTATCGAAGCATCCTGGGCCTCCATAACACCTCAGCAGTGCCACAGGCTGGTTGCCTCCATGCCACGCCGCATTGAAGCAGTCATTTCTGCAAAAGGATTCCCGACCCAGTATTGAGTGCATAACTGAACATAATTATTTGAAGGTTGACTTTTTTTGTATTAAAAACACTTTTCTTTTATTGGTCGGATGAAATATGCAAATTTTTTGAGATAGGAATTTTGGGTTGTCATGAGCTGTATGCCAAAATCATCAATATTAAAACAAGAAAAGGCTTGAACTACTTCAGTTGTGTGTAATGAATCTAAAATATTTGAAAGTCTAATGTTTATCAGTACATTACAGAAAATAATGAACTTTATCACAATATGCTAATTTTTTGAGAAGGACCTGTATATACTGTGCCAGCGACGAAGGCGCGCACATCATCGGGGCCTGGACGTAAACCAGCCACGCAGATTGCGTACACAACCGTGTAGGTATGTTAGCCTGCGAATAAACAAATTGCACATGTTTATACTGTGCATAGCGCTGAGAATGCGCACACCATTGGAACGCAGGGGAGAAACTTGAGCACCCGGATGAAACCCATGCAGACTGCATGCACATACCGTGTATGGTATTATAGTATGTGTGCTAAACATTTTGCACAAGCCCATGTGTGCATAGCACCGAAGGCGCGCACACTGTTGGCGCGTGGGAGGAACCGAAGGCGCGCACACTGTTGGCGCGTGGGAGGAACCGAAGTACCCCACGCATACTCAGAGAATGCAATACCTACAACTACTGTAAATGTATTTAGTGTAGTGTATAGACATAATGTGTATGTTTACACCGTGTATTGCACCAAAGGCATGCATGTCATGTAGCGTGGGCGGAAACCCACGCAGACTGCATACGCATACCGTGTAGGTATTATAGTGTGAGTGCTAAACATTTTGCACAAGCTCATGTGTGCATAGCACCGAAGGCGCGCACACCGTTGGCGCGTGGGAGGTACTGAAGTACCCCACGCATACTCAGAGAATGCAATACCTACAACTACTGTGAATGTATTGTGACAGCAGGAAGGTAAAGTCACCTGGTTGCATCCAGGGGGGTAGATATATTTCGCCCAGATTCAGGCTTTACGCCGACTTATACAACTAGGTGGAGAGTTGTATAAGCCCAGCTGAGGCTAGTGGGCTCATGGATGACTCATACCTCTAGGGAGAGTGTGGGGCGTCGTGCAGACAGGGAGTTGATGAGACCAGCTGAAGCTTGTCAGCTCATTTAGGCCTCTATAAGAACTCCCAGATTCATTAGGTGTTTGCTCATGCCTGGACCCAGACCTGTGTGGACTGTCTAGGGAGAGTGGACCCCTGTGCGGTGAGACAAAGCCTGTGTGGCTATTTGCTTGGACATTTAAAACCAGGGACTTAGGGACTAGGACAGCACTAGGCTGATCCCAGTTGTTAGTTAGGAAACCTGTATGTTTACTCAGAGGTCAAGTTGACCAGGATTTATTTTATTTATGTTTCTTTTGCTTTGCTGTGTTTTGTCACTGTAAATAGAAAATAAACCGCACCTTTTTGATTTTGAAAACCACAACCTCCGTTTGCTGGGCCTGTTTTTGTGTGGGGAGCCCATCCCGGGGGTCACACACACCCGCTGCCGAGCTAAACCCCCTCACAGTTGGTGGAGAACCAGTGGCAGTTTTTTTTTAAGCCAGCATGGAGGAGATACTGAAACAGCTGGCTCTAGCAAATGCCAATCAACAGCAGACAAATGCAGGTTTGCAAAGGAGCCTTGCAGCCCAGCAGCAAGCTCATCAACAGAGCCTTGCAGCCCAGCAGCAAGCTCACCAACAGAGTCTGGAAGCTCAGCAACAAGCCCAGCAGCAATCTGAGGCCCGCTTTATAGACCTGTTACAGAAGCAAGAGCAGAGACTACAACAAATGGAAGCAGTAATGCAGCAACGTCCGCAGACCAGTGAGGAAAGCCGTCCCACTAATACCGCGTCCTTTGGGGTGAGTCGTTTATTGACAAAAATGACTGGAGAGGATGATCCAGAGGTATTTTTGACCACATTTGAAAGGACCGCTGAAAGAGAAAAGTGGCCTGAGGAGCAGTGGGCTGGACTGGTGGCTCCTCTGTTAACTGGTGAATCGCAGAAAGCTTACTATGACCTAGAGCCTAACCAAGCAAAAGACTATGTGATGCTAAAAGCTGAAATATTGGCAAGGCTGGGTGTCACCCAGGCTGTCCGGGCTCAGCGTGTGCATAACTGGACTTTCCAGCTTGGAAAACCCCCCAGGTCTCAAATGTATGATCTCATTCACCTGAGCAGAAAGTGGCTACAGCCAGAGACTTTGTCCGCACCAAAGATTGTGGAACGTGTTGTAATAGATCGGTTTTTGAGAGCTCTTCCTACTGCCATCCAAAAGTGGGTAAGCCATGGAGACCCAGAGACGGCCGATGGTCTTGTGGATCGTGTGGAGAAATACTTGGCTACAGAGAACCTGACGGCCTCTTCCAGAGACACCCGGACTTTCCACCCTAAGACCAGACCATCCCCAGGGGCGGATAAGAGGATTCCAAGGGGTGAGGGTGGAGAGAGTGAGAGGGTGGGAGCTCTACCCCAAGTTTGGTGAGAACAGCCTGGGAAATCAGCGGCTCAAGAGGCGGCAAGAAGGATCGTTTGCTACCGCTGCCGGCAAGCGGGACATATTGCAGCCAATTGCCCGGTTGTGGAGGAACCCATGCAGTGTGACTTTCTGACGGGCAGACGTCAGTCGCTGTGTGCGACAGTCGCATGCACTGCCATTCGAGGAACTGAGAAACATTTATGCAAAATGTGTGTTAATGGTAGAAATGTTGTGGTATTGCTGGATTCAGGTAGCCTTGTGACCCTGATAAAGGCTGAGTTAGTTAAAACAGAGGTCTTTGGGAATAGCAAGGTAGCTGTTATTTGTGTGCATGGGGACACCCGAGAGTATCCAGTGACTACAGTGTGTTTCGAGACCCCCAAAGGTACCCTCTCTCATCCAGTGGGCTTAGTATCTCAGTTACCGCATGACGCCATTGTGGGAAGGGATTTTCCGAAGTTCTGGGAACTGTGGGATGATCCTGAGCCCCCCACTGGTGCCCCTATGTACCAGGAATGTGATAGCCAGAACTCCCCTGAGAGTGGTGAGGACTCTCCGGAATTTCCCTTATCAGTATTGGCAGGGGAGACTCAAGAAACTGGAGAGGAGCCCACCTCCTCAGACGAAAACCTACCGTCTGTGGAGTTTTCTGATCTTGAGGTTCACAGGGAAAACTTTGCCACAGAACAGTTGAAAGACCCCGCCCTAATAAAGGCACGGGAAAACGTAGTGAAAATAGATGGCGAGTTAGTGAACCCAGATAATACCTGCACTTACCCATACTTCAGCGTAGAGAAGGACCTACTGTATCGGGTGGCAAAAAGGGCAGAAGAAACCGTTGAGCAGCTTGTGGTGCCCAAACCTTACAGGAAGTTGGTGTTGGAGTTGGCCCATGGGCACATTCTTGGAGGTCATCTGGGGACAGAGAAAACCCGAGAGAGGGTATTACAGAGATTCTATTGGCCGGGGGTGATGAAGGACATAGAAAATTATTGTTCCTCCTGCCCTGTGTGTCAGAGGTCGGCCCCGATGCCACATTTCCGTAGCCCGCTGGTCCCTCTACCCATCATTGAGGTCCCGTTTGAGAGGATCGCCATGGATTTGGTAGGGCCTATAATCAAGTCCGCTAGGGGGCACCAGTACATATTAGTTATAATGGACTATGCCACCCGTTATCCAGAAGCGATCCCTCTCCGAAATACCTCGGCCAAAACCATAGCCAAAGAGCTATCTCTTGTGTTTAGCCGGGTGGGTATTTGTAAAGAACTGCTTACGGACCAAGGTACACCCTTTATGTCCCGGGTTATGAAGGAGCTGTGTAAATTGTTCAAAGTGACGCAATTACGTACATCTGTGTATCACCCCCAAACCGATGGGCTGGTTGAAAGATTCAACAAAACCCTAAAACAAATGTTGAAGAAAGTGGTGGATAGAGATGGAAAGGATTGGGACTGTCTACTTCCTTATCTGATGTTTGCTATTAGGGAGGTGCCCCAATCCTCTACGGGATTCTCCCCCTTTGAGTTACTGTATGGGAGACACCCAAGAGGGCTGTTGGATATTGCCAAGGAAACTTGGGAAAGTGAGAGTTCTCCCCACAGGAGTGTGATTGAGCATGTCGCCCTGATGCAAGACCGAATTGCACAGGTAATGCCCATCGTGAAGGAACATTTGGCCCAAGCGCAGTTAGCACAGCAGAGAGTGTACAACCGTGGAGCCAAGACCCGTACCTTTTCCCCGGGGGATAGGATACTGGTACTTGTCCCTACGGTTGAAAGTAAATTCCTTGCCAAATGGCAAGGCCCCTATGAGATAATGGAAAAAGTGAGCGAAGTGAATTACAAGGTCAGACAACCAGGAAGGCGAAAGCCCGAACAGATCTATCACATTAATCTGTTGAAAGCCTGGAGGGATAGAGAGTCCCTAGTCGCAGACACTTGGTCACCAGCTCAAACTGGTTGCGTGATTCCTGAGGTTGGAATAGCAGCCACCTTGTCACAACCCCAACAACAGGAGGTTAAGGAGTTTGTGCTTCGCAACAAGGAGGTATTCTCTGAGCTGCCGGGACAAACATCTGGGGTAGAGCATGATATTATTACCCCGCCCGGTGAAAGGGTGAAGTTAAAACCCTATCGGATCCCAGAGGCCCGACGGGAGGCAATACGGGAGGAAGTACAGAAAATGCTGAACTTAGGGGTGATAGAGGAGTCCCAAAGTGATTGGTCTAGTCCCATTGTGTTGGTGCCTAAACCGGATGGGAGCTGGCGATTTTGTAACGATTTTCGTCAGTTGAACAAAGTTACAAAATTTGACACCTACCCCATGCCACGTATAGATGAGTTGATCGACCGGCTGGGAACAGCCCGATACATGATGACTCTTGACCTCACAAAAGGGTATTGGCAAATCCCCCTGGCCAAGTCGGCCAAAGAGAAAACCGCATTTGTAACCCCAGACGGGGCGTTCCAATATAAAAGAATGCCGTTCGGGTTACAGAATGCGCCGGCCACATTCCAGCGGAAAATGGACCAGATGCTGAGGCCCCATCGGAAGTATGCTGCGGCTTACCTGGATGACGTAATTGTCCATAGCACAGATTGGGCCTCACATCTGCCAAAAGTGCAAGCAGTCCTGGACTCTGTTCGGGAAGCGGGGTTTACGGCTAACCCCAAGAAGTGTACCATTGGGCAGGAGGAGGCCAAATATCTTGGGTACACCATTGGGAGGGGAGTAATAAAACCCCAACTCAACAAAGTCGAGGCCATCCAGAGTTGGCCACGTCCCAACAGCAAGAAGCAGGTACGAGCCTTTCTGGGAATCGCTGGGTATTATCGGCGATTCATTCCCCACTTTGCTTCTAAGGCTGTGCCCCTAACCAACCTGACGAAGGGGAAAGGGTCGGTCATGATTAAATGGACCCCCGAGGCTGAGGCAGCATTCCAATTCTTGAAACAAGCCTTATGTAGCCAGCCAGTGTTGTACTCACCCGACTTCTCTAAAGACTTTGTCGTACAAAGTGATGCGTCAGATGTGGGGTTAGGAGCAGTATTGTCCCAGGTCTGGAACGGGGAAGAGCACCCAGTCATTTACCTCAGCAGGAAGTTGAAGTCCCATGAGGTAAATTACGCCACCGTTGAAAAGGAGTGTTTAGCGGTGAAGTGGGCTCTAGATTCCCTTCGGTACTACCTGCTAGGTAGGCACTTTGACATGGTTACGGATCACGCTCCGTTAAAGTGGATGGCTCAAAACAAGGAAACAAATAGAAGAGTGAATAGGTGGTTCCTGGCCCTCCAGGAATTCAACTTCACAGTAAAGCATCGCCCTGGCGTTCAAATGGGGAATGTGGATGCTTTGTCTCGAGTACATGAATGCCTGATTGCTGGTGTTCCAACCCCGAGGTTAAAACAAGAGGGGGGGTATGTGACAGCAGGAAGGTAAAGTCACCTGGTTGCATCCAGGGGGGTAGATATATTTCGCCCAGATTCAGGCTTTACGCCGACTTATACAACTAGGTGGAGAGTTGTATAAGCCCAGCTGAGGCTAGTGGGCTCATGGATGACTCATACCTCTAGGGAGAGTATGGGGCGTCGTGCAGACAGGGAGTTGATGAGACCAGCTACAACACAAGGGGTTAACCAAGCGCACTCTAGATACAGGTAGGTAAATAGACTAATATAGGGACAGAGGAAAAATGGCAAAATGATATGAGGAATGATAGATGTTTGTAGTCCATAACATATAAGTCCATAAGTTTCTACAACATAGCTCATCCGCAGAGAAGGCTGCCAGCTGACAGATAGAAGGAATCTGAAATAGCACAAAGGGAAACACAAAGCAGCGCCTACTAAGCGTAGCAATCAATGTAAATTTATTGGGATTAAAAACAGATGCAAGTAAACACTCACAAACAAATAAATGGGGAAAGCTTATCTGGATAGGAGTACAAATCGTCCGCTCTTCCCAGGAAGGAGGTGCTTTATTTCCGGATGCTGGAGAGAGATGAGGTCTCTAGATGTCCTCAGCGTTGAGCGGAACCATACGTTCACAACGACGGTGACGGGGAACAGCTTCCCTGGAACATAGCAGTGACGATCACTTCCGGGTCATGGGGTCAGCGGGAAGGTGCGCGCGCTCGAAGCATTGTCAGCTCATTTAGGCCTCTATAAGAACTCCCAGATTCATTAGGTGTTTGCTCATGCCTGGAACCAGACCTGTGTGGACTGTCTAGGGAGAGTGAACCCCTGTGCGGTGAGACAAAGCCTGTGTGGCTATTTGCTTGGACATTTAAAACCAGGGACTTAGGGACTAGGACAGCACTAGGCTGATCCCAGTTGTTAGTTAGGAAACCTGTATGTTTACTCAGAGGTCAAGTTGACCAGGATTTATTTTATTTATGTTTCTTTTGCTTTGCTGTGTTTTGTCACTGTAAATAGAAAATAAACCGCACCTTTTTGATTTTGAAAACCACAACCTCCGTTTGCTGGGCCTGTTTTTGTGTGGGGAGCCCATCCCGGGGGTCACACACACCCGCTGCCGAGCTAAACCCCCTCACAGTATTTAGTGTAGTGTATAAACATAATGTGTATGTTTACATTGTGTATTGCACCAAAGGCATGCATGTCATGTAGCGTTGGCGGAAACCCACGCAGAGTGCAAAGACATACCGGGTAGGTATGCTAGTATGTGGTTATCCAATCGCACAAATTTAGAAGCGCCCATACCAATGGAGTGTGGGAGGAAACCGGAGTACCCGAAGGAAAACCACACAGACTGCCTACACATACTGTGTAGGTATTATAGCATGCGTGATAAACATTGAACATGTTTAACTGTGCAGAAGGCCAAAGGCGCACATACCGTCAGCGCGTGGGAGGAAACCGGAACACTCGGAAGAACTCCACGCAGACAGCACACAGATACCGTGTAGGAATGATAGCATGTGAATCAACATATTGCACATGTTTATGCTGTGCATTTCCATTGGAGCATGGGGGGAAACCGGAGTACCCGGAGGAACCCCACGCAAACAGTATACCCATACTGTAAACATGTATAATATGTGCAATAAACATATTGAACATGTCTATACTGTGCAGAGAGCTGAAGCGCACATACCATGAGAGTGCGGGAGGACACCGGAGCCCCCGCCAACCCAGAGAGTATAATACATACATATACTGTGAATGTATCTGGAGTCGTGCATAAACATATTTTGTACGTTTATATCATGTATGGCACTGAAACACAGCATTGGAACGTGGGGACAGCCACGCAGACACAGAGACCAATAACACATACATACACTGTGAATGTATGCAGTGTAGAGGTATAGGATGAGTTAAATTATGGCGCAGAGGCGCATAATCTTCTCTGTATCATTCCAACCTGCTTGACTGTGCTGCTGAAGCAGCATGCAGGTAACAGGTAACCTCTGATCCTCAGACCGTGTGTCTGTCAGAGCTCAAATCATTCCCCAGGAAATGGCGGGAAATGTTACCTCCGGTATCACACATAAGGCTCACAGGGACTACAGACATAAATGAATAAAGTCCTCCCTCATCCATGCTGCTCTTGAGGCAGTGTGAGGAAAACAGTGAGGAAACTGTGTAAAAGAAAAGCTTGTCACAGCAATTCCAGCCTGAGAGTGTTCCTCACATCAATGAGATCACTTACAAGCACCCTGTCATTCACTGACACAGAACTGGAGTCTTCCTCACAAGGGAATGTCCTGTTCATAAACATTAAATATTCAGAGGTCGGGTCCTGAGCATAGTAGCTAGGCCCATATCTGACTCAAAGCACCCCTTCAGTAAAGATTTTTGTGGGGGGAGGGGACTTATAGCTCCTTTTGCTCGCACACCGCTTCCATTCTGACAGGAATTATTCCAGGACTGCTGACAACTGGTCCATAAGGACCGCAGGTGCAGGAAATATATGAACATGTTTAACTGTGCAGCACTGCCAGTTGCCCCAGGCAAGTGTGGAGAGCAGGTGTATCAGACTCCATAACGCCACCCTCTGAGACCTTATACACTATACAGTGAATATACAGTCCACCCACTGGCTACGCTGAGGAGGGGATACCCGGGAGGACCCACCAACCCTTAAGGACCGCTCAGTCTGTGAGGAGATTGTGAGGGGATTTGCGCCGCCGCCAGAAATAAATGCGTGGCGGCCACAAGAAAATGGCCGCAGCTATAACTGCGCCACTGAACGCCAAGATGGGCACCGAGCGCGAAATTCAAAGCTCTAATGCGCGCCAATGGCGCACGCAATAATCACCTCACACACCAGAAAAAATGCAGACATGAGCGCCCAGCCAGGCCAGAGTGACCCCCAAGCACCCCACAGCACAGCACCAGTACAGGGTGCAGAGAGCAGCATAACAGGGGGGAGACAGGGAGAAACCCCCACACACAGAAACACAGCCAGCATGTACTCACCTGCAGTAGGAGAGACTACTTACCCGTCCCTTTCAGGGACCCACTGGCTTGTTTCAGACAGACCTATCACAGAGTCGTACTGCGTAGCTGTCGGCCCGGTCCACCGCGAGAGATACAGTCAGTCAAGTACTGTTCAATCTTGAGAGGACCGCGGGAGTATGAAAGCAACCCGGCCACCCCTGGAGTCATGGGGTATGTCGTGAACTGAGTCTCACGCACACAAGGCGAGGATCAGCACGCTCGATGGTCGGACAGGGAAGACTACGAGGATACCAGTGTACCCAACCTGTTGCCCAGCCGACAGTTGATTGAAGGTCTCAAAAATAAAATAATAAAATTCCCAAAGGAATAACATTTAAAAGTAAAATCTTCCAGGAGACTGGCTCCTGCTAGGCAGAAAAAAACTGAGGTCTGCTAGCTGCAGGTGGGAGGGTAATGTCCGGAGGGACCGCCCCCCCTGGGCGGGGCTGTTCAGCTCTGGTTTGTTCTAGAATGTTTTAACATCTGGCATTCTGCCTAGATCTTCTCCTGCGAGCAGGGACATATACCCACACGTTTACAGTATCCAGCTGTGTCAGTCCATGGACGATAAGAGAAATAGGATTTTTGTACTCACCGTAAAATCCATTTCTCTGAGTTCATGGATGGACACAGCATCTTATTCTTGACATTAGGGTTTTAGCCTTCTATCAGGACAGGACTAACAGGAGGATAATACCCTAATGTCAAGATGCTGCTGTGTCCGTCCATGAACAGAAGAGAAAGGGGCCTTACTGAAGGAAATGTAAATCAGAATGATGCCAATATTAGACCCAGACCCCAGGCAGTACAAGATCAGATGACGAGCCAGAGACTATTGTTGTATTAACCAAAGGGAGAAGTGTGAGCATCAGTGTTTGGGTAGATGGTTCAAAGATTTGACTCAGAAGCCTTGCAAAAAGGATTTACAAGATACCCTCAGATAAAAACGTTCAGACTCTGATTAGGGGTCTAATGATATAGCACCAAAGAGCGTAGTGTTTTTTTTTTGAGCAATGTAAGAGCTACATTGAAGTTTGAATAGATAGGGAGCATAATCAATCACATTGCATTTGCTATTGCTATTGACGTTAGAAAATCTCTCATATCAAGAGATAAAGTGGCAGATGTATAGGACACCAGGCAGAAGACTAGCTGCTGCAGTAGACATAGTGGCAGGTATACAGGGGACCACCTAGGAGCCTAGTTACTGGAATGATATGAGTAGATGTTTCAAGGGCATGATGGGACACATATCCCTAAAGGAATAGGGTTCATGAGAAATTCTTGTAATATTTCTTAAAATGATAGGAGGTGACCACCCCTTGTGACTGTAACCTGAAGGGAGGTTTATGATAATGGTCTGTTTTTGTGAAGGAGCAAGTAGGACCCTGTAGTAGAAAGAAAAAGAGAGGACAGCAGCTAAGGCTCATTGTGTACCTTTCTGAAAACGGAGTGAAAAAACTCAGGGAATTCCCTGTACTATGCTGGAGCAAATGGCAATAGATGTCCTTACACCTCCAGGGTGGAGGTCAACCTTTGGTGTGAAGAAGGCTTCTGAAAAGGTCTGGTGGGCTTAGAGTTGGAGGGTCTGCCCATAAAAGATGGACCAGCAGTAGATGATGGGGAATGGAGTGGAAGAACAAATCGCACACAAAAGGTAGATGCTGACAAAATAATAGGGAGGTGTAACTGTGGCTAGTGGGGAAGGAACCCCCTTCCCTCTGCCATCCACCTCAATGTATGCCTGAAGGGATTTTTAATGTATTCCAAAGCGGAGCTTACCTTCAAAGGGCATTTGCAAAAGGCACCGACTGGGGCATGCTGGATCGATGACGTCACACGGGGTGGGGTCACCCGCTGATGTCAACATGTGACTCTGCCCCTTAGCTATTTAAGACATGTCAGATGGTGGAGCAGGCAGTCAGCGGGATGAGGTCAGAGGTTTTTTCTTTTTTTCGGGTTCAGCGGTGCGGCTGGCGTCGCGATTGACAATGGATCTACTTTGGGGGATTTTTTTTTTAATAAAGGAATTGTCGAAAACTTGTCTTGCATCTTTAATTACTTTTTACACTTTTCTGGTGAATGGGTAAGGGTAGTATGTATGTATGTATGTATGTGGCCTGGTATGGTTCGGGGGAATGCTCACTCGCTTCCCCCCAACTTCTTTCCTAATCTGCATGCTCAGATATGGGTCTAGTATGGATTTTGGGGGGACCCAATACCGTGTTTTTTTCTAAATTTTGGCGTGGGGTACCCCTTAGAATCCATACCACAACAAGGGGAATAGGCCGCATGATGGGCAGTTCTTTTCTCAAAGGGTTGGATGTATTATTGAGAAGAGTGGCTACAGGGGATGCATTTAAACATATATTATGGATGGATGTATACACTTCTTTATCAATCCGCCCCTTGTTGTGTTCAATGAATAACCATACATCCGCCCCTTTGAAAAAAGCACTGCCCATCATGCGGCCTCTTCTGTATGCATCCGCCCCTTGTTGTATTCAATAAATAACCCGCCCCGAGCATCGGGAGCGTGTGGCGTGTTGATTGCGCAGGCGCCGTGTACAGCTGATGAACAGCCGTTCATCCTCTGAGGTTTTCGGTGGCTCCGTTTGCGCATGCGCTGCGCAGTCCAGCCCGGGCATTATCCGACGGGGGACCCATCTCGTCAGAACACCGGCATTCTTTTGTTTACATTTCAGCTTTCAGCTGATGAGTCATCGGTTGTTAAGGACGGGTTGCCCAGCTGTTCTTCACACAGAATTCGAATCGTTCTGAAAATTTGGAATTCATTATAAAAAATATAAACAAAGCAAATTTCAACAAAATAAAACGAAACAAATTTCAAATCAAATCCACAAAATGAAATTAGTGACATAACGAATCTATCAGAAACAAATTTTTCCATTCTGCACATATCTAGTCAAGACATGTGAAAGGTGAAGAATTAACTTCACAAAATTCTGGTAGTAAAAATTCTTCAGCCTCTGCAAATGTTAGTGCGCCAGTCAATTCAGGTTGTAACCCGTGGTTATGGTCAGGCAGAAAATCATTTATGGCTGCTGGCACTTGCCATTTTTCTGCAGTGGGGATAGCATTTGAAATAGACATAGTAGCAGAAGATTCTGCTTTAGCCAAATAGGCCTCAAGTTGCACATTTGAGGGAGCCTGAATATAGGGGATTGAACACTGTCAGTGTAACACCATGTTCTGGAACAAGGAATTGCTATAAACCTGAAAGGAACTGAGTTTCCTCAGGCCCTAAAGCAGAATTCCCTCTGTTTGTCCCATGTGCTCCTTTTCCCAAACGCCTGCATTCTACCACTGTTAAGTGAGGATAGCCCACTGAATGGATACAGACTGAGGGGGCTCACCATGTCCGATTTGAAAGAATCACAATCACCCAGGCACTAATCGAGCTCCTGTATCTTTGTCTCTGAGGTATTAGGCAACAGACAAGTTAACAAATGCGTGAATTGTTGGCAGAAAATGGTATCCAGAAGTGTGCAATTAGGAGTCTTCTAAGCACTATGTCACTAGTCATAAAGGAAAATAATAACCTTACCTATAAGGCCAAATAAAGAATCAATAATAGCGAGGGTAGAAACACTCTAGTGTGGATAACCCCATAACTTGTGCCTGCAAAACAGCTTGTGTGCTTAGCACTGCGGTGTGTACTGTTGGATAAAAGGATATAATGTACTGTACACTACGGATACAACCAATGATCCAACAAGACATATATAGTAAGAAACCAGTATATGGTAAAGGGAAACCCTGAATATAACTTGTCCATGTTGCTGTTCCTTTTCAGAGTCAAAGCTTCACCCATCATTTTGGGTATACTGCTCGAAGTGGTCTTCAGGACCTGGGTGCCATATGAACGGACCCCGACCCTGGACCTGTAAAGCACCCTAGCTATACGGAGTTAATTCACACATGTAACAAGGTGACAGCTCAATGCAGGATCTAGTGCCTGACGCAAACATTGCAGGCCCACCCTGCTGCTGCGAGGTACGGTTCACAAGTTGTACTGTACATCATGGGTAGCTGATCCAGAAACTGTTGGTGAGCTGTAAGACAATAAACAGTCATATCTTGATAGAAGTGTCAGTCGAAGAAGGAAAGGAAAACCAGTGAAAAGCATGAAAAAAAAAACTTTTCAAACAGGGGAAGGCTCTAGCAAACAACTAGAGCCTCACAGAGTGGGTGGAGTTATATGGGCACACTGGATGGCAGTTCCCAGCATATAAGCTATGGTCAACGAATTAATTCCAGTGTCCCGTACTGTACGCTTAAGATACATTTGTACCCCCTTGCAATGTAGCGTCAAATGGGGAATTACACGCTTTCAATTCTGCTAAGTTACATAAAATTTGCACTAATGTGATACCATTTTTACTTTCAAAATATTTTATTTTCATAAGAAGATAAATAATACAGAACATTACATCATGTTATATTAACCACTTGCCGCCCGCCATATAGCGGATTGACGTCGGCAAAGTGGTTTCAAAATCCTGACTGGACGTCATATGACGTCCTCAGGATTTTGAGCCACTGCACGCCCCCGGGGGCGCGCATCGCGACGATCGTTGCTGCGGGGTGTCAGTCTGACACCCCGCAACACCGATCTAGGTAAAGAGTCTCCGACAGAGACTCTTTACCACGTGATCAGCCGTGTCCAATCACGGCTGATCACAGTGTAAACAGGAAAAGCCGGTCATCGGCTTTTCCTCACTCGCGTCTGTCAGACGCGAGTAGAGGAGAGCCGATCGGCTGCTCCTCTGACAGGGGGGGTTTGTGCTGATCCATTATCAGCACAGCCCCCCGAGGATGCCCACTGGACCACCAGGGATGCCACTAGACCACCAGGGATGCCACTAGACCACCAGGGAAGCCCACCATAAGGTATGCCACCCTAGACCACCAGGGATAATGGATGCCAATGCCAAATGGATGCCAATCAGTGCCACAATGGATGCCAATCAGTGCCCACAATGGGCACAACTGATTGGCAGGCATTATTGTTTGGCACTGATTGGCATCCATTAGTACAGTACAGTGCCACCTATCAGTGCCCATCCATGCCACCTATCAG
Organism: Rana muscosa; assembly: GCA_029206835.1. NCBI lineage: Eukaryota > Metazoa > Chordata > Amphibia > Anura > Ranidae > Rana > Rana muscosa. Next base: position 1,060,693,056 of record CM055122.1, on the reverse strand, counting down.
TGCCCATCCATGCCCATCCGTGCCACCTATCAGTGCCCATCCATGCCGCCTATCCGTGCCCATCAATGCCCACCCGTGCCGCCTATCTGTGCCCACCCGTGCCGCCTATCTGTGCCCATCCGTGCCGCCTATCTGTGCCCACCTGTGCTGCCGATCGTTGCCCACCCTTGCCCATCCGTGCCGCCGATCGTTGCCCATCCGTGCCACCGATCGTTGCCCATCCGTGCCACCGATCGTTGCCCATCCGTGCCACCTCATCTGTGCCCATCCGTGCCGCCTTATCCATGCCCGTCAGTGCAGCCCCATCAGTGCCCATCAGTGAAGCAGAAAACTAACTTATTTACAAAGTTTTGTAACTGAAACAAAAAAAAAACTTTTTTTTTTTCAAAATTTTCGGTCTTTTTTTTATTTTTTAGCAGAAAATAAAAATCGCAGAGGTGATCAAATACCACCAAAAGAAAGCTCTATTTGTGGGAACAAAATGATAAAAATTTTGTTTGGGTACAGTGTAGCATGACCGCGCAATTGTCATTCAAAGTGCAACAGCGCAGAAAGCTGAAAATTGGTCTGGGCAGGAAGGTGTATAAGTGCCCAGTATGGAAGTGGTTAAAATAAATAAAAATAAAGAAAAAAGATTATGTTTAGGATTAAACAAAATCATTAGTCAATAAATGGATAAAATAATAAAAACATCCTAGAAAAAAGGATAGATTCATGTAAGCAATCAAAAGTTTGTCAGGGGGAGATCTCTTCATCCTTATAATATAATGGAAGGGAGAAGGGAATCCCTCTCTCCTTGGCAACCTGGAGCCCCTTATTGGGAACTAACTGCTCCAGGCATAGAGACCTCCTTCTGACTCTTAGGCCCCGAGAAGATTATCAGGGCCAACAGATCAGGATGGACGAAACAAGGCCGAACAAAACATTTGATAGTATCCCATTAAAATTAAATAAGAGACATAACTTGTAATGGGAAACTAGAATTCCCAGAAAAAGAGTTTCCATAAATCCTTTTTAGAAGGAAAAAAAGAATAGGAAAATAAAGACAGCGGGTAAAAAAGAGGACGGAGGGAAAGGGATGGGTATGTGTCCAACTTAATGTTGAATAGAAGGTAAAACAGCATCTTCACCAATCGAAATCCCCATATATTTGGCCCAAGGTTCCCATATTTTTTCGAATTTGGGAATGGTATTAGATAAGATGCTAGACAATTTTTCCTGAGTTAGTATCCAAGATATTTTGGTTTCGGCATCTGAAAGGAAAGGTTTTGTTTTTTTCCATGATTTGGCAATTGTGATTTTGGCACCTGTAAAGATAAAGTCTATCAATTTTTGTGTAACCTTTGGTATGTGAGGAATATGAGCGTTCAAAATGGCTACTGGTAGGGACCTAGGGACCTAGGGACCTGAAAACCTGTTACCTTAAAAATTCATAAAAATATTTTTCTCCAGAAGGGGCGAACTCTGGGGCACTCCCACCAAATATGAGGCATAGAGCCGTAAAGTTGGCAACCTCTGAAACACGTTGGATCTGATGCTGGATATATAGATGGCAGTCTGGTAGGAGTTAGATACCATCTGGTTATAACTTTAATATTTGCCTCCATTAAAGAGACATTAAGAATCCCTTTGAAAGATTTAGAGAAGGCTAAGTGCCAGGTATCCAGATTCCAACAAAACTGGGCGTCTTTTTCCCAAGCCTCCATATAGGAAGGTTTTGATGTAGGGTGAGTGAGGCATGAATATACCATAGATATGCCTCCCCTTTGTGAACCGGCCTGGCTGCACCATAACTCGTACTTTGTAAATTGGGGAGAAAGGAGTTTTTCCTTCCAGATTTGGTTTAAAAATGTGAAAATTTGATTAAACCGCGGTTTTTCAGAATCTGGAAGTTTCAGATGTTTGATGCAGTAACTAAGGGATATAGGCCCTCCAGGATTAAAAAATTGTCCTATAATCCTTTATCTATCCACCATTTAAATGCCTCTACATTTAGACCAGGGGAGAAGTCAGGGTTATTGAATAAATGAGAAAGAGGTCTTTTAGAGGATATAAGGTTTGGGAGGTTTCTTAGGGAATTCCATAGTGCAAACGATTGAGATAGAGTCGGGGACATTATGGGGGGTCTTTTTTTTTGGGGGGGCACCATAAAAGGTATTCTAAGGATAGCGTTGGTGTAGCCTCTGTTTCAATATTGATCCAGTCTGGTTTTTCTGTTGCAGAATAAATCAAAGAAAATGTGATACCATTTTATTCCACAGACTTTATTGATTAGATTTTGTGATGAGTAAATGGGGGTGTGTATATACATAAACGTTGCACCGGGAAAAAAATTACAGAAAATGTACTATGTATTACCAAGATAGGGATAGATTAAGGTAGACTACACACACTAAAAATTATAAATTGTGGAATTAAGCTATCAAGGAAACAAAAAATAATAATATTTGGGACTCAAGGCGGTTTAGGGATTACAATGTCTAGGGAATCGAGTGGTTAAATAATCACCTAACACAAGGGGCGAAGCTTGTATAAAAAGGTTTGCATCATTTGGCTCTGGCCAGTGCAGCATATTTAACCACTTAACAACCACCTGCCGACAAATAACGTCGACAAGGTGGTTGCTTAACTCTGGGAGGACGTTATATAACGTTCTCCCAGAATCCGGCGTCATTTGATGACGCCGGTTCCTCCCTCCCCTCTCTGTACCGATCGGTACAGTGTGAGAGGAGAGGGGAGGGAGCGGATGGCAGCAGCAGCTCTGTGAGCTGGATCTGTGACAATTGCAGTCACAGATCCAGCCATCCATCCATCCCTGCTCAGCCATCCCTGGTGCAATACCCTGCCAATACTCTGCAATACACCCTGCCCAATACTCTGCAAAATACTCTGCAATACCCTGGTGCAATACTCTGCAATACCCTGCGCAATACTCTGCAATACCCTGGCGCAATACTCTGCAATACCCTGGTGCAATACTCTGCAATACCCTGGCGCAATACTCTGCAATACCCTGCGCAATACTCTGCAATACCCTGCACAATACTCTGCAATACCCTGCGCAATACTCTGCAATACCCTGCGTAATACTCTGCAAAATACTCTACAATACCCTGCACAATACTCTGCAATACCCTGTGCAATACTCTGCAATACCCTGCGCAATACTCTGCAAAATACCCTGCACAATACTCTGCAAAATACCCTGCACAATACTCTGCAATACCCTGCACAATACTCTGCAATACCCTGCGCAATACTCTGCAATACCCTGCGCAATACTCTGCAATACCCTGCGCAATACTCTGCAATACCCTGCGCAATATTCTGCAATACCCTGCACAATACTCTGCAATACCCTGCACAATACTCTGCAATACCCTGCACAATACTCTGCAATACCCTGCAATACCCTGTGCAATACCCCGTGCAATACCCTGCCATACTCCGCAATACCCTGCCATAGTCCGCAATACTCCGCAATGCCCTGCAATGCCCGGCAATACTCCGCAATGCCCACTTCCCGCCCGCCGGCCGTCATATGACGTCCTTGACTTTGTGCGGGGATATCTGAATGATGGGTGCAGCTACAGGCATCATTCAGATATCAGCTTTTTCAGCCGGCGATTCCCTACACCATAACAACAATCATAGCGGCTGTTCCGCTGCTTGATCATTCTTACGGGAGGCGAGAGGGGATGTCCCCCCCTCCCGCTGCCCTCCGGTGCTTCTACCGACTCACCGCTACGATCAAAGCCAGGATTGTTGTTTTTTTTTCAGGCTTCCCAGCCTAGAGGTGGGATGTGGGGTCTTATTGACCCCATATCTCACTGTAAAGAGGACCTGTCATGCCATATTCCTATTACAAGGGATGTTTACGTTCCTTGTAATAGGTATAAAAGTGATCAAAAAAATTTTGGGGGCGGAAAAACATGTCAAACTAAAATAAATAAAGTAAAATGAACAATAAAAAAATATATATTTTTTTAAAGCGCCCCTGTCCCCGTGAGCTCGCATACAGAAGCGAACGCATACGTAAGTCCCGCCCACATATGAAAACGGTTTTCAAACCACACATGTGAGGTATCTCTGCGAACGTTAGAGCGAGAGCAATAATTCTGGCCCTAGACCTCCTCTGTAACTCAAAACATGTAACCAGTAAAAATATTTAAAGCGTCGCCTATGGGGATTTTTTTAAGTAGCGAAGTTTGCCGCCATTCCACGAGTGTGTGCAATTTTTAAGGGTGACATGTTAGGTATCTATTTACTCGGCGTAACTTCATCTTTCACATAATGCAAAAACATTGGGCTAACTTTACTGTTTTTGTTTTTTTTTAAGCACAAAACATTTTTTTTCCGTAAAAAACGCGTTAAAAAAATTGCTGCGCAAATATCGTGCGAGATAAAAAGTTGCAACAACCACCATTATATTCTCTAAGGTCTTTGCTAAAAAAACATATATAATGTTTTGGGGTTCTATGTAATTTTCTAGCAAATAAATGATGATTTTTACATGTAGGAGAGAAATGTCAGAATTGGCCTGGGTGCTCCAGAACGCCTGATGGTGCTCCCTACATGTTGGGCCTCTGTATGTGGCCACGCTGTGTAAAAGTCTCACACATGTGGTATCGCCATACTCGGGAGGAATAGCAGAATGTGTTTTGGGGTGTAATTTGTGGAATGCATATGCTGTGTGTGAGAAATAACCTGCTAATATGAAAATTTTGTGAAAAAAAAAAAAGAGAAAAAAAAAATCTTGATTTTGCAAAGAATTGTGGGAAAAAATGACAACTTCAAAAAACTCACAATGCCTCTTTCTGAATACCTTGGAATGTCTTCTTTCCAAAAAGGGGTCATTTGGGGGGTATTTGTACTTTTCTGGCATGTTAGGGTCTCAAGAAATGAGATCGGCCGTCAGTACTTCAGGTGTGATCAATTTTCAGATATTGGCACCATAGCTTGTGGACTCTATAACTTTCACAAAGACCAAATAATATCCACCAATTTGTACTTATTTTTACCAAAGATATGTAGCAGTATAAATTTTGGCCAAAATTTATGAAGAAAAAATAGTAATTTGCAAAATTTTATAACAGAAACGAAAAAAAAATCATTTTTTTACAAAATTTTCAGTCTTTTTTCTCTTATAGCGCAAAAAATAAAAAACCCAACAGTGATTAAATACCACCAAAAGAAATCTCTATTTGTGTGAAAAAAAGGACAAAAAATTCATATGGGTACAGTGTTGTATGACTGAGTAATTGTCATTCAAAATGTGAGAGCACCGAAAGCTGAAAATTGGTCTGGTTATTAAGGGGGTTTAAGTGCCCAGTGGTCAAGTGGTTAAATAAGGTTCTGATAAAGAGTAGAAGGTGACACTGCAGCAATTTTGTTTTATTTTTTATTATTCTACATGGTCCTAAAAGTTATATAATGGTACATTAAAAAAATAGGATTTTTATAACAGCTTACCTGTAAAATCCTTTTCTTGGAGTACATCACGGGACACAGAGCGACATAGTCATTACTAATGGGTTATATAGTTACCGTCAGGTGCTGGCACTGGCAACTTCCAAAACCGGAAGTACCCTCCCCTATATAAGCCCCTCCCATCCGGGAGCACCTCAGTTTTGTAGCAAAGCAATAAGTGTCCCCAAAAGAGGGGTGGGAGCTCTGTGTCCCGTGATGTACTCCAAGAAAAGGATTTTACAGGTAAGCTGTTATAAAAATCCTATTTTCTTTTTCGTACATCACGGGACACAGAGCGACATAGTCATTACTAATGGGATGTCCTAAAGCAATGCCAAATGAGGGGGGGGATACACCATATATAAGCTGAGCGCTATCAGACATGAGGATCTTTTGCGGCCTGCAACACACTGCGCCCAAAGGCGACATCCTCCTGACTTCTAACGTCCACCTGGTAGAACCTAGTAAACGTGTGAACTGAAGACCACGTTGCGGCCTTACAGATTTGAGCCAGGGAGGCCTGGTGATGCACTGCCCATGAAGTTCCAACTGCTCTCGTGGAGTGCGCCCTAACTTTGAACGGAGGCGGTCTACTTCTCAAGCTATAGGCTTGTATTATGACCTGTCGAATCCACTTGGCTAAAGTAGATTTTGACGCTGCCTGACCCTTTCTGGGGCCTTCCGGCAGAATAAACAAAGTATCCGTTCTGCGAATCTGAGCAGTGGCTTTTAGATAAGCTTTAACTGCTCTTACTACATCCAAAGAATGCAATAACTTTTCCTCTACCGAAGTAGGTTTGGGGAAAAAAGAAGGAAGAACCACATCTTGGTTCAAATGAAACCTCGATACCACCTTAGGAAGAAAGGCTGGATGAGGACGTAACACTACTCTGTCCTTATGGATAACCAGATATGGCTCCTTACAGGACATAGCTGCTAATTCCGATACTCTTCTTAGCCGAACAAATGGCTACTAGAAAAATCAATTTCCTGGTAAGAAGCACCAAGGAAATATGCTGTAATGGTTCAAATGGTTGTTTCTGTAGAACCGCCAGAACCAAGTTTAGATCCCATGGACATATGGGAATATTAACCGGAGGCCTAATACGCATCACTCCTTGTATAAAGGCTTTGACTAGTGAATGCGAAGCCAAGGGCCTTTGAAAAAATATTGACAAGGCCGAAATCTGACCCTTGATAGTACTCAAGGCAAGCTTCCTATCTACAGCCCACTGTAGGAAGTCCAGAATCCTACCTATTACGTACTTATGTGGATGCCATTTCTTGGCCTCACACCACGCAATGTACGCCCTCCAGATTCTATAGTAGATCTGCCTGGATACCGGCTTCCTGGCATTGATCATGGTAGATACCACAGCATTAGAGAGCCCTCTCTTTTTTAGAATGTGGGCTTCAATAGCCAGGCCGTCAAACCTAGGGCTGGTAAGGAAGGGTGGTATATCGGTCCTTGCGAAAGCCGGACGACGTGGGAGAGTCCAAGGACTCCCCACTGAAATTTTACAATCTCCGCGTACCACGCTCTTCGGGGCCACGCTGGAGCCACCGGAATCACTGGTTTCTTTTCTACCCTGATTCTGCGGAGTAATCGAGGTAACCATTGTGGCGGTGTGAATGCATATATCAGCTTGAACTGATCCCCAGGGAACACTAGGGCATCCGAGCCGCAAGCTAGGGGATCCCTTGTCCGAGAGACAAACCTATCCCCCTTTGCGTTGAATCTGGATGCTAGAAGATCTACATCCGATGTTCCCCACCGCTGACATATTGTCCAGAAAACCTCGGGGTGAAGGGACCCTTCCTCTGGGCCTAATTGCTGGCGATTTAGAAAGTCCGCCTTCCAATTCTCCACTCCTGGAATGAATACCGCAGATATGGCTGGGACATATTTTTCTGCCCATCTCAGGATGTAATTTACTTCCCTTTGGGCTGCACGACTCCTGGTGCCCCCCCGATTGATATATGCCACTGCTGTGGCATTGTCTGATTGAATTCTGACAGGGGACCCTTGGAGTTTGGATGTCCATGCTACTAGGGCATACCGGGCTGCTCGTATCTCTAAGAGATTGATGGGCAGGGCCTTTTCTGCATCCGACCATCTGCCCTGGAGAGACTATTGCTCCAGTACTGCTCCCCAGCCTATAAGGCTGGCATCTGTAGTGACCACCTTCCAAGAAATCGGACTGAAAGATTTCCTTTTTTCCAGATTCTGGGGAACCAACCACCAACGGAGGCTCTTGCGAACGGAAGGGGACAAGGACATTGTAAGTCTAGGGCCTGAACTTTTTTGTTCCAGGCTGACAGTATGGCCCCTTGCAAATTCCTTGAATGGAATTGACCGTAGGGTACTGCTTCGAATGATGCCACCATTTTTCCCAGCAGCCTCATATACAGGCGTATGGACGGCTGTCTTTTTTGTACCCACTAAGTGGATCAAATCTTTCAAAGACAACACCTTTCCTCGAGGCAAGAATATTTTTCTCTGGCCTGAATCCAACCTTAGCCCCAAGTATTCCAGACTTTTGACTGGTTTTTAGGGCTGACTTGTCTCGGTTGATAATCCAACCGTGAGATTCCAGATACTTGATCGTCTTGTGAACGACCACGTCTAGTTTTTTCACTGAGTGGTCTATCAGCAACAAGTCATCCAGATATGCCATTATCATTACACCTTGTGTTCTTAGATTGGCCAATAAAGGGCCAGAATTTTTGTGAACACTCTTGGTGCTGTGGCCAAACCGAAGGGTAAGGCTCTGAACTGAAAATGGCGCCCTTCTACTGCAAAGCGTAGAAATTTTTGGTGGACTGGAAAGATGGGAATGTGCAAATAAGCATTTTTGATGTCGATCGTGGCTAACCAATCCTCCCCTTGTAGGGCAGTGGCCACCGATCGGATCGACTCCATCGGAAAGTCCTGATATACAGGAATTTGTATAGCCCTTTTCAGAATTAATATGGGCCTCCCGTCCGCGTTTGCTTCGGGACTGTAAAGAGGTTTGAGTAAAACCCGAACCCTCATTCTTCCAGGGGAACCTCCATAATTACTCCTTGGAGTAATAGTTGTTCTAGTGCCAACAGGAGGGACTCTCTCTTCCGGGGATCCCTTGGCACGTTTGACCTCAAAATGGGAAGGAGGGGAGTCTTTTAACTCCAAACTGTATCCCAAACCTACTGCGGAGAGCACCTATCTGTCTTGATCGTGTCCCGCCAGGTCTCTTTGCGAACAACTGGAGTCCTCCCCCCACCCGACTGAGTGGGGGCTTCAATGAATTTAACTTTGGGGGAGGTTTTGTACCTCCCCTGACCCAGGGTTTCTTATTACCTTGCTACTGTCCCTGTTTTTTACCCCCGGGATTTAACCGAGGAGGCCGTCGGAACTGTTACACAGCCGATGCCCCAGGGACTGGAGAAGCAGGCCTCTTAAAGAGGGACCTCTAACTCTGCTTTTAACCGGCAAGAGCGTATTTTTACCGCTGGAAATTTTCTGGATATATTTGTCCAGGTTTTCCCTGAATAAGCGTTCACCATGAAATGGGACGCTAACCAGCCATTCTTTACAGGGAGCTTCAGCAGACCAGTTTCTGAGCCATAGGAGCCTACGCATATGTACTATAGACAGCGTAAGGCGGGAGGCCTGATGGACTGAATCCTCTATGGCGTCAACCGCAAAGCCTAAGGCTCTAGGTAGATCAGCTAGGGCAAAGCCTGCTGATCTGTCAAGTCCCTCAAGACCTGTTTCAACTGATCCTTCACTGCTTAGCAGACCCCAATAGCTGCTACTGCTGGTTGTATCACCAAGCAGATTTTCATAAGGACTCCAATCTTTTATCTATTGGGTTCTTGAACATTTGGACATTATCCACTGGACATGTCAGTGATTTATACATACAAGAGATGGCTGCGTCCACTGTAGGGACCTTCCATTTTTTTTTTTTTTTTTTTGATGAACTTATCCTCCATGGGATAGACCACCGGAAATCTCTTGGGGGAATAAATATTTTCTCAGGACGTTCCCAATCCTGGTAAATGAGCCCTTTCAGTAAAGGGTGAAGTGGAAAAGAACAAACAGTCTGGGGGCTTCTAGCGACCCCAACGAGGATACAGTAGTGGTTGATGGTTCCGCAAGGTGCATTTTTAAATGCTGATCGGACCATGTTAGTCAGAGACTGAACCCATAATCTTTCAGCTTGAGATGCTGAGAAAAGGTTCCCCCACTGTTGATTCCTCTATAACAGAATCAACCTTATCCTGATCCCCTTCAGGCAGGTCGATCCCTGTATGGGACTGTTGCTCTGCTAACAGGCACTCTGAAGGAGGAGACGGAGATCGGGCGTGCTTTCCCTGACAGGGAGGCAGCGATAAATGTTGACAATCTCTCTCTAATCCTCCCAGAGCTGAGGAAAAAACCTCATCTGTTACATACACAGGAGCAGGTGACTGAGGACAGCCACAGTACCAAGTACCCCTGCGGGGTCTCTACGGTCACTTACCTCTGAACTTCAGGGGAGACTGGTGCAGCAGGAGTATGCCCAAGATCCTCAGAGCCCGATGAGACCCCCTTCGCTTCCTGGAAGATTCAGTTCCGGAGCTACTGGACGGCATATTCCTAAGCCTAAAGCTGAGGTATTCCAGCCGTAATACACCACTTTTACTGAGAATAGTCTAGCACAATTGCTGCTATATAACAGTTGGTGTCTACTAATGTGCCTTTCTAGGGGATGCCTGTATCAACCGCTTGCTGTATGCCTTTAAATGTTGCCAGCTCTGTCTCTGTACTTCATAGCCATCTTACTGCAATAATGTGGCTTTTTAAAAACCTGCTGGGACGCCCGCACATGCGCAGAAGCGCTGCGGCGCGCACAGAGCGTCATCCCCCAGGCCCCGCCCCTTTTTCCGGCCACCTCTATATATAGAGGCGCGTGCACGCGCACGCGCGCGGCCACGTGCGCCTCGGCGCTAATTTTCAAACATGGAAACCAGGGACAGGAGCCAGGGCCCCCTTTGCCGCAGGCCGGGGGATAGACGAACACTGCAACATGGCAGAGGAAACAGTTTCCTGTAGGAGAACTCACCAGCTGCCTGGACTTTGTTCTCTGAGAAGAAACTAGTCCATATGACAAGAAAAACATTCCACAGCGGCCTCTAGTGAACAAACACAGGTACCGCAGTTTAATATACTAAACATATATAAAAAAACATTCCTTTTTTTTTTTTTTTTTTTTCTTGACCACCATTAAAAATTATTACATTTTTTTAGTAGTTACAGGCATGCACAGATATTAGCGGGAATACCGTTAGGTAACAGACAGAAAGACAAATTAGGCTTGGGGGTCCCCCAATAGAACCAAGTTCCTGGGGGCCCCCACTTACCTGTTCCCCGCCGCAGGACTTTGTTTGGTCCACAAAAGCCCAAACTTCACCTATCACGGCAGGCATTGTAATCAAACCTTCAGGGACCGGGTTCCCAAGGATTCCACTCCCCTGGACCTGTATAGCACCCTGCACAGAAAACATCTTGGTCGTGGGTATGACCAGAGCTCTGGATCCCAGGGTCCAGCTCTCCTAAGAGAAGCATTACAGGCAGAACCTTGCTCTTCTCTGCAAGGCCCGGGTACCGACCGTTTAGCTATGAAGCTTTTTTGGTCGGATCCGGAATAGCTTACTGAGGCCCAAAAGAACCTGTACGCAAGCTCAGTGAAAAACACATGTTTCTTCTTGGCCAACACCTTAGACACTGGCAAAAAACTGAGGTGCTCCCGGATGGGAGGGGCTTATATAGGGGAGGGTACTTCCGGTTTTGGAAGTTGCCAGTGCCAGCACCTGACGGTAACTATATAACCCATTAGTAATGACTATGTCGCTCTGTGTCCCGTGATGTACGAAAAAGAAAAGTGATTATGCATATGATATATACATATAGCTACTACATCTTGGAATAATTTTACAAAGCCCACTCTGGGGTCAATGTAACATCAACCAACCCACCTCTATCTGATCGCTGGGACAAAAAAATCTCCCACTGTACCTAAAGCGTACAGTGTTACAGTTCATATTCCTGATATATTGTACCTATTGTACCATATACTTGTATGAAAAAGTATCCTGTTCTCTTTGTATCAATTCCTTTGTGTGAAACACCTGATAAACCTGCGAGTCCCCCTGCTTCTCTATTTTAAACTGACTACGCCAGGGCATGGAAGCACATCCGACCCAATGTGGCCAGGTTTCTTCTTTGCATTCTGCTTGGGAGCACAGCCTGCCTGTACTCCAGTGGTCAGACTTGTGCCGATACACTACCCTGCACAGCTAATCACTATAAAGATCAGTATAATACTTTTTCTCTGCCTCCTGCTGACATGCTCCTTTGCAGTATCCTCCCCAGCTCTTTAAGCCCCTTATGCAGCTGAGAATGGATAACTTATAAAAAAAAAGTATATCTATATTTTTTAAAAGTATGCACAAACATTTTGCCTTGCATTTCTATATAAAAAAAAACCTGAATGTGTTATTTTACAAGGTAAGGGTTCACATATACTTTAACCCACAGTCATGTGACACCACAGCCCAGAGTCTTCTCCCCTTCTGCTTACTTCCTGCTGGGAGCCTCTTTTTAACCGCTTGCCGACCGCCTCCTGTACATTTACGTCGGCAGAATAGCACGGACAGGCATATCAACGTACCTGTACTTCCCCTTTAAATGCCTGTCTGTGTGGTCGCGCTCGCGACCCTGCCGCCATCTCCGTGAGTCGGACCGCTGGTCCTGCAGACTCGATCGCAGCGGGGATCCCCGCGATCGTCTCACGGAGGTAGGTATAGAGCGGGGAGATGCTTGTGTAAACAAGCATCTCCCCGCTCTGACTAGTGACAATGACATGGACCTCGGCTCTGTGTACTCGGAGCGGAGATCAGTGTCATGCGATACAGAGCCCATCCCCCCTACAGTAAGAAACACTATGCAGCGAACACTTAACCCCTACAACGCCACCTAGTGGTTAACCCCTTCACTGCCAGTGTCATTTTCACAGTAATCAGTGCATTTTTATAGCACTGTACGCTGTGAAAATTACAATGGTCCCAAAAATGTGTCAAAGGTGTCCGATGTGTCCGCCATAATGTCGCAGTCACGAAAAAAATCACTGATCGCCGCCATTACTAGTAAAAAAATAATAATGAATAAAAATGCCATAAAACCATCCCCTATTTTGTAAACGTTATAACGTTTGCGCAAACCAATCAATATACGCTTATTGCGATTTTTATTACCAAAAATATGTTGAAGAATATGTATCGGACTAAACTGAGGAAAAAAAAATTTTTTTATATATTTTTTGGGGATATTTATTATAGCAAAAAGTAAAAAATATTGCATTTTTTTCAAAATTGTCACTCTATTTTTGTTTATAGCGCAAAAAATAAAAACCGTAGAGGTGATCAAATACCACCAAAAGAAAGCTCTATTTGTGGGGAAAAAAGGACGTCAATTTAGTTTGGAAGCCACGTTGCACGACTGCGCAATTGTCAGTTAAAGCGACGCAGTGCCGAATCGCAAAAAGGGGCCTGGTCTTCAACCAGCCAAAATGGTCCGGGCTGAAGTGGTTAAGTGTCCACATCAATACCTGCATGACATGGACACATCATATTAGATGGTCACCTCTGAGGTCCTCTCAGGAGAGAGAAAATGCCTGTCATCATCACAGGGAGATGGTAGGTGACCAGTGATCTCAGGCGCTTGGCAGCACTGGATTGGTGGTCCCTCCCAACAGAGCTGGCAATGGTAAGGTATCTGGATGGGGGATTTAGGTGAGTATTGCTGCCTTTAAAAGGTGGTGGGTGGGTGCTAGATATGAGAAGGTTTAGAGCCCCTGTAAAGCTTTAATTCCCATCTATTGCTCCAAAAGTGGATACAATAATGTCAAAGTGAAGAGAAATCCTTGCAACAGGCACACAAAAAAAATTATAAAAAGCAATAAGACTAGAGCTTTTGGAAACTTTTAACTGCTGCCTCTCCTGAATGGTAGATGGCAACAAGAATGTGCTGTTACACTTGTTGTGTGTAAAATATACTATAATGCATACTTATGGTAATGTTTATATAATTGGTTATTTTACTGCTATCTTGTGGTTATTTTGGTTGTAGCACCAAACCTTTCTGTTTTATAATCTGTGTTCCCTCCCACTTCATTTTGATGTAATTTCCTGTTCCTGTTTCTCTGTATTGTGAGGAAGAACATGGCCAAATCTGACTAGGCCTTTTATGTAATCTGCTCACATCCGGGAACACATTACCATGTTTTGACCTGCAGATACTGTCTTTCATTCATCTGCCACATCTTGTTGTTTGCTATACCTGCTGCTTGCAATAAAGACCCACGCTGATGAAATTGTGTCTGGTGAGTTCAAGCTATCTGATAAAGACTATCCACAGTGATTATATCTGCTTACACAGGCCAGGCATAAAGGTCTCAGCAAGGGATAAGTCACTATTACAACAGTTGGAGTCAGAATAAAAAATCTGACAGAATGTTTAACCACTCTCCAACTTTATCAAACATTAAAGAGAAAAAAATCTGACTAGAGTTTCACTTTAACCACTTCCCGCCTGGCCTATAGCAGAATGACGACCGGGCGGTGGTTTAGTTATCCTGACTGGGCGTCATATGACATCCAGCAGGAAAACAGCCACTGCACTCCCATTGGGGCGTGCATCGAGGCGATCGGTGGGGTGGCGTGTCAGTCTGACACACCGCTACACCGATCTCGGTAAAGAGCCTTCGATGGAGGCTCTTTACCATGTGATCAGCCGTGTCCAATCACGGCTGATCACGATGTAAACAGGAAGAGCTGTTGATCGGCTTTTCCTCACTCGCATCTGACAGACGTGAGTAGAGGAGAGCCCATTGGCTGCTCTCCTGACAGGGGGGGCCTGTTTATCAGCGCAGCCCCCCCCTCGGATGCCCACCCAGGACCACCAGGATGCCGCCAGGACCACCAGGGATGGCCATCACACTGGACCACCAGGTATGCCACCCTAGACCACCAGGGAAATGCCAATCAGTGCCCAGGCATCTGAAAATCAGTGCCCATCCCCAATGCCTGCCAGTGCCATCAGTGATGCCTATCAGTGCCATCTATCAGTGCTGCATACCAATGCCTATGAGTGCCCAGTATCAGTTCCCATCAGTGCTGCCTATCAGTGCCCATCAGTGCCGTCTGTTAGTGCCACTCATAAGTACCCATCAGTGCAGCCTTTCAGTGCCTATCAGTGTCGCCTATCAGTGCCCATCAGTGCCCACCAGTGCCACCTTTCATTGTCCATCAGTGCTGCATATCAGTGCCGCCTACCAGTGCCCATCGTCAATGCCCGTCAGTGCCCATGAGTGCCGCCTCATTGGTGCCACCTCATCGGTGCCCATCAGTGCCGCCTTATCAGTGCCCATCAGTGAAGGAGAAAACGTACTTATTTACAACATTTTATAACAGAAACAAAAAAAACATATTTTTTTCAAAATTTTCCGTCTTTTTTTATTTGTTTAGCAAAAAAAAAAAAACGCAGAGGTGATCAAGAAGAAAGCTCTAAGAAAGCTCTATTTGTGGGAACAGAATTATAAAAATTCTGTTTGGGTACAGTATAGCATGACCGCGTGATTGTCATTTAAACAGCGACAACGCTGAAAGCCGAAAATTGGCTTGGGCAGGAATGGGGTGTAAGTGCCTGGTATTGAAGTGGTTAAAAAATTTACCATTTCAGTAGAATTGTAAACTGAGAGATTTAGCACACTTTTTACACACAAATATACCTGACATTTCTTGAACAGTGGGTAAGTGGCTGACTGATCTTCCACAGGACGGTGATTGGCATAGTTACTTAGCAGAGCCACAGGCATGGTACCAGTGACTATCAATATAAGGGGACACTACACAGAACAATATTGCAGGGTGATTTTTCCACTGACACCCAATATAAACAGGGCATTCTTTCCACGAAACACAAATATAAAAGGAAGTAATTTTCATGAACACTAATATAACTATATATAGTATTCATTAATTTGATCACCAATAAAACAGGGAACTTTTATTTAAACACATATGTAAAGAGCTGTTTCTCCCACTGGCCCCCAATGTAAAGGTGATCTGACTAGGAGTGTCTACAATTTACCCTGTTTTTCTGCCCATTTTCATTCATTTTGTTTTATTGCTAAAAACAAATTTGGTGCATAGAATAAGGGACAGCTAAAAAACTATCAGTTCTGGGTATTAAATATGCAAACTGAACACCTTATTCTTTAATGTTCAACTTAATTAAACTAAAGTCTTACATCCTGCAAATAAAACTTGTATAAGCATAAATAAAATGTATTTGTGCATAACATCCATAACTATGCAAATATCTTAACACACATTCAGTGCAAACATGGAAGAAAAGTCAAAACAAGTGAGATGAGGGTCAAGGTCGGGCCATGAAGAAAAGCTATGGGAATTATGTGGGGAATACCTTAGAAATCTTCAGCTCTGATTGCTGCTGTCCTGACAATTTTAGAGGCGAAAGACCACAAATCGATAACATGAAGGATCAGTAACAGCAGTTTAATGTAAGGGCATAAGGGATTCAATGCACAGAAGATAAGGTGCAATGGATCCAGGCAGTAAGTGTCCATTAGAAATGATACCTATTACAACAATTTAAAGTGCTTTATTAAAAATCCCTGAGTATATGATCATATGACAGTTCAGAAAAACTTACTCAAGATCTAGACACCCCAGGGAGGGTTGTATGAAAGTTATTACATTCAACAGGGATCACTATTGTTATTTATTAATTGATTCTTCTGAGTTCTGGTGTATACTGTAAATATTTAAAGCCTCTAGGAAATACTTACAACAGTGAATACACACTGCTGAAAATTTTGAGTGAGAACTTCACTTTGTAAATTTAAATGTTTCATATATCTATCTATTGAAGCTTATGATTTTGCAACAATGCATTACAAGACCCCTTCTATTAACATTATCTAAAAGAAACTTTTGCTGTTGCTGTGCACCTGGGCTATTAGGGGCTATCAGTGAGAGTGCTCTTAATAGCCAAAGGCTGTTATTAATGGACAGGATGCAGACAGGTGACACAAATAAAAAAAATTAAAAAAATCACCGTAAAATCACTTTCTCTGAGTTCATTGACGGACACAGCTCTTCTATTTTTGACATTAGGGTTTTATAGTGCCACCTACAGGAGTATGACACTAGACAGCAAAAAAAACACAGCATCACCTATAGGCAGTCCTAGTTGGTATAAAACACCCTTTCTGCTATAGACAAGCCAGTTAGTCACAAAGCAGTGATTTAACGGTGAGTACCAACAATCCCGTAATCTCTTACATTTATTGACAGACACAGGACTTCTATTCTTTGACATTATAAAGCAGTGTCTCAACAAGGGTTAGGCAAACCAAACAACTAGAGCAACCAGAAAAACATGCTCACCACCCAAACAACTCCCTTTGATGTCTATAGATGCCAGAAATCCCCATGATGCAGGGAGGCCAACACTGAATGAATGGATTTAAACTTGAACTTCTGTAACTGCACAGAGCAATTCAGGGCCTTGAGGTTCAGCATCGGGCAAACCCTGTCCATCTTCAGGACCGGGAACAGATTGGAGTAAAACCCCCGGAACCATTCCGGTTTGCGCACCGGGACAATCACTTCCTGGAGAAGCAAGTACTGTACTGACCCATACAGGGCCTATATGTGCAACAGAGGGAGATGAAGATTGGAGGGAATGAACTTCTCTTGTGGATAAAAATAAAATTATATTTTGTAGCCAGACACAGTTCACAGACCCACGTGTCAGGAATGATGAAGGTCCACGAGCCCGAGAACTAGTGAAGATAATACCCCACCTGTCCTTATGAGCCAGGGTCGCTTTGCACCACCCTTGGGGGCATTAAAGGGCTTGGATCCCTTGTCAGAAAAGGCAGGGGAATGAAAAAGACTCTTATGTGTAGTGAAGAATGGTCCAGACTTCTATTGCGGTTTCTTTCCTTTATTGGCCTGTGGGAGGAAGGTACTTTTTCCACCCCTAAGGTTCTTGGTGATATTGTTCAGGGTAGTACCGAAGAGGCATTCACCCTTCTTAGACATCTGGTCAGCAGAACAACATGTAAGCCAAAGCACAAAAGCCGAGATGCATACCTTGGAAAGTAGCGGGGATGGATCACATATGTACTTCAGGCCCTGGACCAACTATTCCGCCAGTTCCATATAACCCAGGGACACCTGACCTGTATTCAGACCTCATCCCAGAACCTTGGCCCATTCAGTAAGCATCTGACACACCAGGGCCGTGGCCAACACAGGCTGCAGCACCAACCCAGCAATGGTAAACAAATTGTGGGCAAAAATTCAGACTTGCGAACCGCAGGATCCTTAAAGGAGGGGGACTCCGCCATCAGTATCATGGTTGCTTTGTTCAACCTAGAGATTAGAGGATCCAACACAGGGGAGAGGTCCACTTCTTCAGAAAGGCTTTTACAAAGGGATAATGTATTGCTAAGTGCTTTGCTTATTAGTGTATATAAAATTATCAAGACCACATAAGTAAATGTTACAACACAAATCTTAAATGTACAGTTCGATTGAATAACACCACGTGACTAGGATGAATATATAAATTCCACAATTCAGTGAAAAAAGGATTGTGTCCAATGAAAGAAACAAAACAATAGTCCAAAAGTGTAGAAAGAATGGAATGGAGAATCCCACGTAGGTGCAACACTTTAGATGGAATGGCAATAGTCAAAAAAACACCACCAGTGATAGGAGGAGGCTTACCGGATGTAAATGACTTAGAGAGGCATATACCACCCAAGTCATGAAAGGCTAGTCACCACGATGGGTACAGCTGGTCCTGAATCCAACCGGCAACTTGACACAAGTAATCCGAAAGCTTCAAAATACACTCGGGGATGTATAACATGTAATCTTGTTGGAGTCAGAGACTGGTATCCACATGCCATGCGTAATAAAAAAACTCACATAGCGTGATACCGTACGAGTAGTGTTTATTTAAAAACAGATACAATTAACACTCACATTTTAGAAGATCATCATGGGCATATCTTAAAGTGCAGGTACAAGAGCGATGTATGTAGGTAGGTGGGTCCATCCGACGCGTTTCAACTATACAGTCGTCATCTGACCTCAGATGACGACTGTTTAGTTGAAACGCGTCGGTTGCATATGCCCATGATGATCTTCTAAAATGTGAGTGTTAATTTTTGAGAGGAGAGGAGGGACAGATCGTCTGCTCCTACTAGCTGGGAACAATGATATGTCTCCTCCTCTAGTCAGTTCCACCCCCCCACAGTTAGAAACACAAACGAGGGAACACATTTAACCCCTTGATCACCCCCTAGTGTTAACCCCTACCCTACCAGTGACATTTATACAGTAATCCAGTGCATTTTTATAGCACTGATCGCTGTATAAATGTCAGTGGTCCCAAAAATGTGTCAAAAGTGTCTGATCTGTCCGCCGCAATATCGCAGTACCGCTAAAAATCGCTGATCACTGCCATTACTAGTAAAAATAAAAATGCCATAAATCTATCACATAGTTTGTAGACACTATAACTTTTGCGCAAACCAATCAATATACGCGTATTGCGATTTTATTTTAATTTTTTTAACAAAAATATGTCGAAGAATATATATTGGCCAAAACTGATGAAGAAATTAGAGTTTTAAATACATTTTTGGGGATATTGATTACAGCAAAAAGTAAAATATATTGTGTTTTTTTCAAAATTGTCACTCTTTTTGTTTATAGCGCAAAAAATAAAAACGCAGAGGTGATTAAATACCACCAAAAGAAAGATATTTGTGGGGAAAAAAGGATGTAAATTTTGTTGGTGCAGCGTCGCACAACTGCGCAATTGTCAGTTAAAGCGACACAGTGCCATAACGCAAAAAATGGTCTGGTCATTCTGACTTTACAACTCCTTTAAGACTTGACAAATCTATTAAGCTGAGCATAGTATTTTTTTTTAATTATTATTCAATGAACATCCACATCAAACTAAGTACCTCTTGGCTTGTGCACAGATCTTTAAAAAAAATTATAATAGCATTACTTTAAATTACCAAATTGATAATGCACTCAGTACATGGGCTTTAAAAATCTACCCTGACTGGCTTCTCTTGATGGCTTCTCCTCAAAGAACAGGGTTGTGTGTGTTTACACACACACACATCCCTGTTCTGGCTCTCGTGCATCGGGTCCCCGGCCGTGCAGCGGGCACGCCTTCTATAGGCATTTAAAGGGCCGATGTACAGCTACGACGGTTCGCAGGATCGTGCCGACCTGCCGCAGTATAATGATGGCGGCTGGTCAGCAAGTGGTTAAGATAAAAGGCCTTCTGTGTGTAGCAGCTGCCTCAGTACCCCCTAATACTTACCTGAGCCCCCTCTCTGTACAGCAATGTCCACGAGTCTCTCGGCCGTCCCTGACTCTCCCTCCTGATTGGCTGAGACCCAGCAGTGGCGCCATTGGCTCCTGCGGCTGTCAATCAAAGTCAGCCAATCGGGAGAGAGAGGAGGTGGGGCCAAATGACAGCTCTGTGTCTAAATGGACACAGAGCTGCAGCTCAGCTCGGGTGTCCCCTTATCAAGCTGCTTGCTGTGGGGGCACTCGACGGAAGGGAGGGGCCAGGAGAGCCAAAGAGAGATCCAAGAAGAGGAGGATCCAGGCTGCCCTGTGCAAAACCATTAGGCTACTTTCACACCGAGGCATTGCGCCGTCGGCGGCAAAACGCCGCTATTTTTAGCGGCGCTTTACCGTCGTTTTTGCGGCGCTATTCGGCCACTAGCGGGGCTCTTTTAACCCGCGCTAGCGGTCATAAAAGGGTTAAAACCGCCCGCAAAGCGCCATATACTTTTTTGCACCTTATTGTACAGACATTTAATTATGCCCGTTATATGTTTTTTGATTCAATGTTTTTTGATATTTGTTTATATTTCATGATTTAGCGCTGCACTTTTAATTATTGATTTCTGTGAACATGCATATGGGGATGTGATTTGTGCTAGCAGCTGGTCTTTTGAATACCTTTCACGCACACACACTGCGTTTTTAGTACACATATAGTTTCTTTTGGTTTTTGGGTAGCTCGCAAGACTCTTTCACATATATACAGTGGGGCAAAAAAGTATTTAGTCAGCCAATTGTGCTACTAGTATTTAGTCAGCCACTTAAAAAGATGAGAGAGGCCTGTAATTGTCATCATAGGTATACCTCCACTATGAGAGACAAAATGTGGAAACAAATCCAGACAATCACATTTACAATAATTTTTTTTGTAAATTATGGTGGAAAATAAGCATTTGGTCAATATCAAAAGTTCATCTCAATACTTTGTTGCCGCCAGCGTGACGTTGGCGGCAACAGGGTGTTCGCGACGAGGCAGTCATCTCTCCCCTGACACAGGCGCCAACACACATAGTCAGGGGTTGAGGAACCAGAAACATCTCGCATTAGGCAAAATGCACCCTCAACTCCTTCCATTCAGGTAAATTCATTACCACACACTCTTTTCTGTCCTTCTCTCTTCTCATTTCTCTCCACGCACATTCTTGTTGGCACTCAGTCCCCTCTATTCACTATGACAGTGTCCCTTTTGTTGGAGCATTTTTTTTATGGTTAGCAACACAGCTTCACTATCACATATCAATGATAGCGCTCACAATGTTGGAGTTTTTCCATGTCTCCAGCACAGCTTCACTATCATACACCCCAGGCGGTGCCTTTTCCTTCCCTTCCCTTCTTTCTTTCCTTTTCCTTGCCCTTTCCTTCCCTTCCTTTCTTCCCTTTGCCCCCCTTTCTCTTAATCCCCTCATGACGGTGTTTCTATGTTGGAGCATCCTCATTGCCCTCAACAAGCTCACCGTCACACATTTACCCTTTTTTCTTGTTTCATCCCTCTCACTTTTCATTGATAGCGTTCTCAAAGTTGGAGAACTTTATTGCTTTCAACATAGCTACACCATCAGATATTTCAGCTATGCTTTTCTGTTCATTATTATCCCTGCTCATCCACATCCATTTTTCATCTTTTCACTGCTGAACGTAGGGCTCATCACCCCTCAGCAATTTAACACACCATTTCTTTGCACTTCACTTTCATTTTCAGATGGTCCAGGAGTCTCTCTGCATGTGCCCCTTGACCCTGGTGAAGATCACATACTCAGCATACACAAGGATGACTTCCTCCTTGCTGCGCCACCTGTCATGCCGCCTCAGCTCCCGTGCCGGACTGTGTCACCCGGCCGCCTACATGCCCCCTGCCGCGCCCGTGCCATCACCCGACCTGTGAGTATGGGCTGTAGATTCAAGTGCATATTTCTCTCCCCCCTCTATATAAGCCTAACCTATCAATTGATACTATGTTCTTGTATTGTAGACATCCATTATTAATCATCTCCTGATGAGCGGCATGATAGCCGCAAAACGCGTCGAGCTTCAGATGCCAAATAATATTTATCATGCAGTTTTACCTCATGTTTTTATTGTTTTACTCACGAACAAATGCCAATGAACTAACTAATCGTGTTGGATGATGGAATATGTACCATGATGTCCTATGTATTTTACTGTATAATATATAATACATTTTACATTATTTGATTTACTAGCTCTGTTTGGGTCTCAATCCGCATGCTTCATATAAAGTCCCGACCCTTTTCTGTCTTAATACTTTGTTATATATCCTTTGTTGGCAATGACAGAGGTCAAACGTTTTCTGTAAGTCTTCACAACACACTGTTGCTGGTATGTTGGCCCATTCCTCCATGCAGATCTCCTCTAGAGCAGTGATGTTTTGGGGCTGTCGCTGGGCAGCACAGACTTTCAACTCCCTCCAAAGGTTTTCTATGGGCTTGAGATCTGGAGACTGGCTAGGCCACGCCAGGACCTTGAAATGCTTCTTACGAAGCCCGGGCGGTGTGTTTGGGATCATTGTCATGCTGAAAGACCCAGCCACGTTTCATCTTCAATGCCCTTGCTGATGGGAGGAGGTTTGCATTCAAAATCTCACAATACATGGGCCCCATTCATTCTTTCATGTACACGGATCAGTCGCCCTGTTCCCTTGGCAGAGAAACAGCCCCAAAGCATGATGTTGCCACCCCCATGCTTCACATTAGGTATGGTGTTCTTTGGTTGCAACTCAGCATTCTCTCTCCTCCAAAAATTACGAGTATTTGTTTTTACAAAACAATTCTACTTTGGTTTCATATGACCATATGACATTCTCCCAATCTTCTTCTGGATCATCCAAATGCTCTCTAGCAAACTTCAGACGGGCCCGGACATGTACTGGCTTAAGCAGGGGGACACGCCTGGCACTGTAGGATCTGAGTCCCTGGCGAAGTAGTGTGTTACTGATGGTAGCCTTTGTTACGTTGGTCCCAGCTCTCTGAAGGTCATTCACTAGGTCCCTCCGTGGGGTTCTGGGATTTTTGCTCACCGTTCTTGTGATCATTTTGACCCCACAGGGTGAGATCTTGCGTGGAGCCCCAGATCGAGGGAGATTATCAGTGTTCTTGTATTTCTTCAATTTTCTAATTATTGCTCCCACAGTTGATTTCTTCACACCAAGCTGCTTGCCTATTGCAGATTCAGTCTTCCCAGCCTGGTGCAGGTCTACAATTTTGTTTCTGGTGTCCTTCGACAGCTCTTTGGTCTTCACCATAGTGGAGTTTGGAGTGTGACTGTTTGAGGTTGTGGACAGGTGTCTTTTATACTGATAACAAGTTCAAACAGGTGCCATTAATACAGGTAATGAGTGGAGGACAGAGGAGCCTCTTAACCACTTAACGACCGCTCACTGTATATATACGTCGGCAGAATGGCACGACAGGCACAATCACGTAGAGTGTACGTGATTGCCTTTGTACAGTTGGGGGGTCCAATCGGACCCCCCTTCTGTACAGTGAGCGGTGGCTAAGTGTCCGGGAGCGTTCCGGGATGAGGGGGCAGCCATTCGTTTCTGGCCACCCCCTCGCGATCGCTCCCGGCGAATGGAAATGCCCCCTTTGTCTGTGTCAGACAAAGTGAGCAGGAGGAAGTGATGTCATCTCTGGTGCGGCGCTCACATATACCGAGCGCCGTACAAGAGAAGATATCAGGTCAGTGCACACAACACTACACTGACACCAGGACACATAGGGACATAAATCGCCCCCCCAGGCCCCCCCAGACACCCCAGATCACCCCCCAGATCAACCCCCCAGCCCCCAGTCACAGTGTCACTGATTGCAGTGACCATTTATTTAGTGATCACTGCAATCAGTGACATTTGTGACTGTAAAAGTGTCACCAAAGTTTAGTCTTAGGTCCAGTGTAGCCCCCTAACCCCCCCTAATAAAGGTTTAACCCCCTGATCACCCCCCAGATAACCCTTTCACCGCCTATCACCACTGTCGCTTAGCGATCATTTTTCTGATCGCTGTCTTAGCGTCAGTGATGCCGATCGGCAGCCAGTAATTTTTTTTTAGGTTCGCCGCAGGTTTTTATAGCGTCAGGTACCCCAATATATTATCTAATAAAGGTTTAACCCCCTTGATCGCCCCCCAGGTAACCCTTTCACCCCCTATCACCACTGTCACTAAGCGATCGTTTTTCTAAACGCTGTCTTAGTGTCTGATGCAGATCGGTAGCCGGTAAATTTTTTTAGGTTCGCCGCAGGTTTTTATAGCGTCAGGTACCCCAATATATTATCTAATAAAGGTTTAACCCCCTTGATCGCCCCCCAGGTAACCCTTTCACCCCCTATCACCACTGTCGCTAAGCAATTGTTTTTCTAAACGCTGTCTTAGTGTCGGTGATGCAGATCGTAGCCACCACAGTAAAAAAAAAAAAGCAAATATGCCGAAGCATTGGGGCAGCAGGGGCGGAGGAGCGATTTTGCTCCTAATGCCGCGTACATACGGTCGAAATTCCGACGGAGGCTTGCCCGTGGAAAAGTCCGACCATGTGTGTGCGGCATAACTTTTTTGCGGGAGGATGCCCCCATGCTTCGGCATATATAAATGGTGCGTGTATGCCCATCATTGGAAGTGGGTGGATGAAGGGCGGTATTCTAATGGTGGGCATACCCACCGATCAATCTCTTTTTTCGTTCAGCCAACTGGCTGCATGAAATAAAAAGATTACAATACATGTCCAACAAGGACCAGCAACGTACTGGTATGTTGCTGGACTTTGAATGTTTATACCAGAATGATGCCTGCGGGTTTAGGTATCATCTTGGTATCATTCTTTTCAGCCTGCGGCCGGCTTTCATGTAAAAGCAATCCTAGCGGCTAATTAGCCTCTGGACTGCTTTTACAAGCAGTGGGAGGGAATGCCCCCCCGGATATAAAAAGCGCCATTGGGAAATTGGGAAAGCATTTTATCACACCGATCTTGGTGTGGTCAGATGCTTTGAGGGCAGAGGAAAAATCTAGGGTCTAGAAGACCCCAGTTTTTTCAAAAAAAGAGTACCTGTCACTACCTATTGCTATCATAGGGGATATTTACATTCCCTGAGATAACAATAAAAATGATAAAAAAAAAAATACTTGGAAGGAACAATTTAAAAATAAAATAAAAAAGCAAAATTAATAATAAAAAAAAAGAAAAAAAAAAGCACCCCTGTCCTGCCCTGCTCTTGCCCAATGGCGAACGCAAGCGTCGGTCTGGCGTCATATGTAAACAGCAATTGCACCATGCATTTGAGGTATCACCGCGAAGGTCAGATCGAGGGCAATCATTTTAGCAGTAGACCTCCTCTGTAAATCTACTGGGGTAACCTGTAAAGGCTTTTAAAGGCTTTTAAAAATGTATGTAGTTTGTCGCCAATGCGCGTTTGTGCGAAATTTTAAAGCATGTCGTGTTTGGTATCTATGTACTCGGCCTAAGATCATCTTTTTTATTTCACCAAACATTTGGGCAATATAGTGTGTTTTAGTGCATTAAAATTAAAAACAGTGTATTTTTTAACCCAAAAAATGCGTTTGAAAAATCGCTGCGCAAATACTGTGTAGAAAAAAAAAATGCAACACCCACCATTTTAATCTGTAGGGCCTTTGCTTTAAAAATATATATAATGTTTGGGGGTTCAACATAATTTTCTTGCAAAAAAAAAAATGTTTTCATGTAAACAAAAAGTGTCAAAAAGGGCTTTGTCTTCAAGTGGTTAGAAGAGTGGGTGTAAGCTTCCTAATGTTGTGTATAAAATGCCAGAACAGTTCAAAACCCCCCCAAATGACCCCATTTTGGAAAGTAGACACCCCAAGCTATATACTGAGAGGCATGTCGAGTCCATGGAATATTTTATATGTTGACACAAGTTGCGGAAAAACTACAATTTTTTTAATTTTTTTTGCACAAAGTTGTCACTAAATGATATATTGCTCAAAAATGCCATGGGCATATGTGGAATTACACCCCAAAATACATTCTGTTGCTTCTCCTGAGTACGGGGATACCACATGTGTGAGACTTTTTGGGAGCCTAGCCACGTACGGGACCCCAAAAACCAAGCACCGCCTTCAGGCTTTCTAAGGGTGTAAATTTTTGATTTCACTTCCCACTGCCTATCACAGTTTCGGAGGCCATGGAATGCCCAGATAGCACAAAACCCCCCCAAATGACCCCATTTTGGAAAGTAGACACCCCAAGCTATTTGCTGAGAGGTATTGTGAGTATTTTGCAGATCTCGCTTTTTGTCACAAAGTTTTGAAAATTGAAAAAAAAAAATATATATATATATATATTTTCTTTCTTCATTTTCAAAAACAAATGAGAGCTGTAAAATACTCGCCATGCCTCTCAGCAAATAGCTTGGGGTGTCTATATTCCAAAATGGGGTCATTTGGGGGGGTTTTGTGCGATTTTGGCATTTTATGGCCTTCGAAACTGTGATAGGTAGTGAGGAGTGAAATCAAAAATTTGTGCCTAGAAATCCTGAAGGCGGTGCTTGGTTTTCGGGGTCCCGTACGCGGCTAGGCTCCTAAAAAGTCCCACACATATGGTATCCCCGTACTCAGGAGAAGCAGAAAAATGTATTTTGGGGTGTAATTCCACATATAACCATGGCATGTGTGAGCAATATATCATTTAGTGACAACTTTTTGTAATTTTTTTTTTTTTTGTCATTATTCAATCACTTGGGACAAAAAAATATATATTCAATGGGCTCAACAGGCCTCTCAGCAATTTCCTTGGGGTGTCTACTTTCTAAAATGGGGTCATTTGGGGGGGGGGTTTGTGCTATTTTGGCATTTTATGGCCTTCGAAACTGTGATAGGTAGTGAGGAGTGAAATCAAAAATTTGCGCCCTTAGAAATCCTGAAGGCGGTGCTTGGTTTCCGGGGTCCCGTACGTGGCTAGGCTCCCAAAAAGTCCCACACATGTGGTATCCCCGTACTCAGGAGAAGCAGCAAAATGTATTTTGGGGTGAAATTCCACATATAACCATGGCATGTGTGAGCAATATATCATTTAGTGACAACTTTTTGTAATTTTTTTTTTTTTTTTAGTCATTATTCAATCACTTGGGACAAAAAAATAAAAAATTCAATGGGCTCAACATGCCTCTCAGCAATTTCCTTGGGGTGTCTACTTTCCAAAATGGGGTCATTTGGGGGGGTTTTGTACTGCCCTGTCATTTTAGCACCTCAAGAAATGAGATAGGCAGTCATAAATTTAAAGCTGTGTAAATTTCAGAAAATGTACCCTAGTTTGTAAACTCTATAACTTTTGCGCAAACCAATAAATATACGCTTATTGACATTTTTTTTACTAAAAACATGTGGCTGAATACATTTTGGCCTAAATGTATGACTACAATTGAGTTTATTCGATTTTTCTTATAACAAAAAGTAGAAAATATCATTTTTTTTCAAAATTTTCGGTCTTTTTCCGTTTATATCGCAAAAAATTAAAATCGCAGAGGCAATCAAATACCATTAAAAGAAAGCTCTATTTGTGGGAAGAAAAGGACGCAAATTTCGTTTGGGTACAACATTGCATGTCCGCACAATTTACAGTTAAAGCAGCGCAGTGCAAAATTCTGAATTCACCTCTGGTCCTCTAGCTACCAAATGGTCCGGGGCTTAAGTGGTTAAAGAAGAAGATACAGGTCTGTGAGAGCCAGAAATCTTGCTTGTTTGTAGGTGACCAAATACTTATTTTCCACCATAATTTGCAAAAAAATTAAAAATATTTCCAAATCAGACAATGTGACTGTCTGGATTTGTTTCCACATTTTGTCTCTCATAGTTGAGGTATACCTATGATGACAATTACAAGCCTCTCTCATCTTTTTAAGTGGGAGAACTTGCACAATTGGTGGCTGACTAAATACTTTTTTGCCCCACTGTATTTCTTTTGGTGGTATTTGATCACCTCTGCGTTTTTTATTTTTTGCGGTATAAACAAAGAGGGACAATTTTGAAAAAAATGTACATTTTTTTACATTTTGCTATAATACATATCCAAAAAAGATATATAAAAAAACAAATTTATTCATGAGTTTAGGCCGATATATATTCTTCTACATATTTTTGGTAAAAAAACAAAAAAAACAATAGGCGTATATTGATTGGTTTGCGCGAAAGTTATCGCGTCTACAAACTATGGGATAGATTTAGGGACTTTTATTTTTATTTTTTATTTTTTCGTTTTACTTTTTACTTTTTAACAAAAGGTATAACATATATCCACCCATATTTTTCCGGTTTCTGGTTTTTATGCTGAAAAATGTTTTATACCATGCGAGTGGATATATTTCACACACCCTTTTTTTTTTGTTTCAATGTTTTTATTAGGGTTTTCCATTATGCATGAAAAGAAACAGATATCAATTTGCAGTCTTAAAACATATGAAGCACAGCCAGAATAATGATAACTGTAGCAATAACCAATTAAACAAAATAATACATATAACCAGAAAAGCCTGTTCGGGTCGAGCCCATAGGGTAATAATTGGTGAGACAGATGAGGGTACATTATCTTGTTGAAAGAGGCCACTGCCATCAGGGAATACCGTTTCCATGAAGGAGTGTACTTGGTCAGCAACAATGTTTAGGTAAGTGGTACATGTCAAAGTAACATCCACGTGAATGGCAGGATCCAATGTTTCCCAGCAGAACACTGCCCAAACATCACAATGCCTCTATTGGCCTTCTTCCCATAATGCATCCTAGTGCCATCTCTTCCCAAAGTAAGTGACGCACACAAACCTGGCTATCCGCATGATCTAAAAGAAAATGTGATTCATCAGACCAGGCCACCTTCTTCCATTGCTCCATGGCCCAATTCTGATGCTCATATGTCCATTGGAGGCACTTTTGGATGTGGAAACGGGTCAGCTTGGTCATCCTGACTGGTCCAAGGCTACGCAGGCCCATACACAACAAACTGCAATGCCCATTTTCTGCCCATCAACTACAGGGACAACATGTTTACTTGCTGCCTTAAATATCTCACTGACTTCAGATGCTATTGTAAATTGATAATCAATGTTATTTACTTAACCTGTCGGTGGTTATAAAGTTATGGCTGATCAGTGTACAACATTATTTACGCTAAGTTTATCGTTCACATTTATAAATAAAAATCCCTAAAGAGCCTAGTTTCCTTTTAAGCTTACCAGATGCAACAACTGTGCTTGCCCACAGTGTATTTTCAATGCCAAGGCTTTCATGCATAGATGGGTCGGTATCTTCCTGCAAGAAATACAACACATTAGAAAACACAGGTAATTCAATTCCCTACAGCAAAACTATAATGGTTTTTAAGTCAACATTATTTTCATTTATATGCTTTGTTTTATTTTTTCTACATACACACAATCTTTATATTAGAATTAAACTTATTATACAGGGTAGACTAATGCTGCAGCAGTTTTCTAAACAGGAAGAACAGCATAAACGGTTTTCTTTCAGGCTCTCACTTTCTGACTGTAACTCCATTTGACCTGCCTTAACACAGCAGGCAGAGAGCTGTGTGTATGAAAAAGTGAATTTGAGCTTGAGCTACTAATCTCTGCAAACAGTAGGTACTTAGTAAAGAGGTTAAAGTGCTACTAAGGACCCTGAATTCACTATGTCTGGTCTCCCACAGTACATAGAACGTGGAAATACAATTATTTTAGTAAATATAAACTGTTAAATACCTTTTCTCATCAGCAGTATATAGCAGTCTTGTGACTTCTATCAGTGTCTGGTAAAGCTTGTAGGAGGAGTTTTCATTCTCTTCTGAGAATGAGGCTGCACAACCCCTGACCCTCTAGCTGGATACTGCTGATTGACCCTGTGCTGATCACATGCACCCTCCCAAGAAAAAAAACAACAACTCTTCAGCAATACACACCAAACTGAGCATGTGCAGATTGACTCCAATACTCTGTTCTATCAGGAGATGGATTGGGGGACAGTGGAGGAAGGGGAGGATCAGAGAAGACAGGATCAAACCGCCTTTTATCACAATGCACAGGATTAACCCCTTAGGTTCCACAGCGAGTAAAACAAGCATGCTTTACTGCATATAAACACTGATTTTACTGTTGTGGGTTTAGTAGCACTTTAATGATATCAGCTAAATATGTAAAAAGAGGAGCTCCACCTGCTAGTTGGAAATTTCAATCAGAGTTATTCATACAGTATGTGATATTTCATATTTGCCCAATAAAAAAAATAGTTAAAAATTTATTTTTTCCTGACTATCAGTACATTTTACGAAAAAAACATGATCATGCACAACGTTATCATCACAACTGTTAGAAAGGTTTTAAGGAACTGGGAATGCCACTAAATACTGATACAACAATTTAATTGTATTAATATCCCTTACAGCAGAATTTCAGGCTGGCAAAAAAATGTGCACCCTTGCCCAAGCAGAAGATAAGTAATAAGCAATTTATATTTTAAATAATCTCCGGGAAAAAACAGGCACTATATTCTAAATCTTCTTGGTGAAGAGGGGGGCATTTTACTTTTTAAATTCAGCCCAGAGCTTGGCATTAAATCTGCATTTCAATAAATACCTTAACATAGCACCCAGATCAGGAATTAGCCCTTATTGGGAAACAGCACATGACAACTGGAATTTTGTTGGGTGATCTGTCAAGCCAGCAGCTTTTTTTTGTTTTTTTAAGCTATTGCTACATTTAAAAAAAAGTTATACTTTTGTGCAATCATTATGAATTTTGCAATAAGCATTATATTATATCATTTCAGCATAATATATTTACTGTTTCCTTAATTCTGTAACTAAATAAAAGTTTAGATTTTTTACATCACTATATATCAAACAAGGCGATTTAAATATTATTATTTCATGACATGAAAATATTAATCTAAAAATGAAACTTGCACAGCAAGTGTGGTAAAGAAGCTGTTAAACAAGTTGTACCTGGGGGCATTGCTTGGCGTTCAGAGAAGATGACTGCCTGAAAGGGAACCTTAGACATGGCAGAGGTTTTTGCTTCAGCTAATCCCAGCGTTCTTTAGTGCTATGGGCAAAATTAAGCACCCCTCAGCTGGGGAGAAATCTCCCAGAAATATTTCAGACAGCTGTAAGCCACCCTGGAGAACTACCCATTCGCCATATCCCCGCAGGCCTTCAACTTTGGCACACGAATCTGTGAGGATGGTCTCATCCGCTGGAATCGGTACTGGGACTTATACAACAAATTTGCCAAATGTCCAATCTCCAGTCAATCGCCTCTGATATACAACCCCAATTCCCAAAAAGTTGGGACGTTGTGTAAAAGCTACATAAAAACAGAATGCAATTATTTGCAAATCTCATAATCCCATTTTTTATTCACAATAGAAATTAGAAAACATATCAACTGTTTAAACTGAGAAAATGTACCATTTTAAAGGAAACAAATAAGGTAATTTTGAAACCGATGGCAGCGACACATCGCAAAAAAGTAGGGACAGGGCAACAAAAGCTGCGTCTAAAGAATTGTTGAACAATTTCCCTCAATGTAAAATTGAAAAAGACTTTAAATATATCATAATTAACAGTACATAATATCATCAAAAGATTAAGAGAATCTAGAGCAATCTCTGTGCGCAAGGGACAAGGCTGAAACGCAAAGTTGGATGCCCTTGATCTTTGGGCCCCCAGATGCCATGCATTTAAAACAGGCATGATTCTGTGTTGGTCATTAGTGCATGGACTCAGGATTACTTCCAGAAATCACTTTCTGTAAACACACTCTCCTCTTTGCTGGGCCAAAACTCATTTAAAATGGTCTGATACAAAGTGGAAAACTTGTAAATATAAAAATGTGTAGTACTGCGCCAATCCTATAATAGAAAACTAGTTATGTGCAGCCAACCACTCAAAATCAGACAGGAAAAGGTTAAATAAATATTTAAAAAGTGTGGCGCCAATGAATGATGAGGAAGAACCTCAACCGTGCAATATACTGAAATAAGTACGGTATATGTAAATTTTTAAATTGAACACAATGTAGTGATAAATATACCCTGTGACATGTACATAATATACAATTTACATGAAAATACCATATAGCATAAAACGATGCCTCATCCACCTGTCTCTACTGACAGTCAGCAGGTGGTGAACCAATAGCTATATCGTGCATATACAAACAAAACAAACAAAACTTAATTCCAATGGGTGTCAAGTTCATATGGGGTAACTTTGATGAGTGTCTGCCAATATAATGGTCATACACTAAAGGAAAGTTCCAGCAAAGAATCTCCCGAAGAACTTGGGATAACCTTATCCGTATACCGGGAAGTATGTTGGATGTAGTAGACCACTAGGTATATACTTTCACCCGGGAGTGCCTTCACCATGGATCCATAAAGGAGAAAGGGATACTCTTACCAGCTATGATGGATCCAATGCGCCGTACGGCGGATGGATCTTTCAGGCTTTGTCTCTACCAGAGACAGGGGAGCGACAACCGGAGTCTGTAGAACGCCTCCTCTTAGAGCTGGCAGCACTTCTATTTTATCAAGAACGATCCAATCACAAATCGAAAAGCACCCCAATAGGTCATAGCCATGAAAAACAGGGAAAAGATTCTCCACATGGTGTAAATCCAAAAATGATTTATTAAAACATCCGTTTTAAAGTTCAAGCAATGTGAACACTCGGTAAAAATTCTTAAAAAGCAAATATATAAAAAGCAAAATATAAGAAAAGCCACGACACTCCAGAGCACAGCAGTACAAAAACGAAGACAGCGTGGTCAAGTCAGCTGGAGCTGGTGTATTGTCCGACCGGTTTCGTCTTAACAGACATCTACTGGGAAATACAACAAGCCCACTGACCTCCACGCTTATATATAAGAAGAGTAATCATAAATTTGAAACAGTTGTGATCTAATTTGTATCCCAAATCTCCGGGATCCCTCTGTCCAATCATAGAGGGTATTAGATATTATCACCTAAATGGTGAGCCAATAGGGAAGAGATTGCTAAAAAGGACCTCGCCACGTCATCCGTCATGTGACCATGATCGTCGGTGTGCAGAGGTATGTCAGCATCCCGTGACGCTCCGTCCCAGCGTGAGCGTCACTCATACGGCAGTCTGGGAAATGTAGTCTCACCCCGAGGCCGTGATAGGGGAGTGTGGTACGGCCTCGGGGTGAGACTACATTTCCCAGACTGCCGTATGAGTGACGCTCACGCTGGGACGGAGCGTCACGGGATGCTGACATACCTCTGCACACCGACGATCATGGTCACATGACGGATGACGTGGCGAGGTCCTTTTTAGCAATCTCTTCCCTATTGGCTCACCATTTAGGTGATAATATCTAATACCCTCTATGATTGGACAGAGGGATCCCGGAGATTTGGGATACAAATTAGATCACAACTGTTTCAAATTTATGATTACTCTTCTTATATATAAGCGTGGAGGTCAGTGGGGTTGTTGTATTTCCCAGTAGATGTCTGTTAAGACGAAACCGGTCGGACAATACACCAGCTCCAGCTGACTTGACCACGCTGTCTTCGTTTTTGTACTGCTGTGCTCTGGAGTGTCGTGGCTTTTCTTATATTTTGCTTTTTATATATTTGCTTTTTAAGAATTTTTACAGAGTGTTCACATTGCTTGAACTTTAAAACGGATGTTTTAATAAATCATTTTTGGATTTACACCATGTGGAGAATCTTTTCCCTGTTTTTCATGGCTATGACCTATTGAGGTGCTTTTCGATTTGGGATTGGATCGTTCTTGATAAAATAGAAGTGCTGCCAGCTCTAAGAGGAGGCGTTCTACAGACTCCGGTTGTCGCTCCCCTGTCTCTGGTAGAGACAAAGCCTGAAAGATCCATCCACCGTACGGCGCATTGGATCCATCATAGCTGGTAAGAGTATCCCTTTCTCCTTTATGGATCCATGGTGAAGGCACTCCCGGGTGAAAGTATATACCTAGTGGTCTACTACATCCAACATACTTCCCGGTATACGGATAAGGTTATCCCAAGTTCTTCGGGAGATTCTTTGCTGGAACTTTCCTTTAGTGTATGACCATTATATTGGCAGACACTCATCAAAGTTACCCCATATGAACTTGACACCCATTGGAATTAAGTTTTGTTTGTTTTGTTTGTATATGCACGATATAGCTATTGGTTCACCACCTGCTGACTGTCAGTAGAGACAGGTGGATGAGGCATCGTTTTATGCTATATGGTATTTTCATGTAAATTGTATATTATGCACATGTCACAGGGTATATTTATCACTACATTGTGTTCAATTTAAAAATTTACATATACTTATTTCGGTATATTGCACGGTTGAGGTTCTTCCTCATCATTCATTGGCGCCACACTTTTTAAAGTGGAAAACTGTTCTGTGGTCAGACGAATTGAAATTTGACATTCTTTTTGCAACCATAGGTGCCGCATCCTCTGGACTATAAAGGAGAGGGACCTTCCCGGCTTGTGATCAGCGCTCAGTTCAAAAGCCTGCATCTCTGATGGTATGGCGGTGCATTAGTGTGTATGGAATGAGCAACTTGCACATCTAGAAAGGCACCATCAATGCTGAAAGATAAAGATATATCCAGGTTTGAGAGCAGCATATGCTCCCACCCAGATTACATATTTTTCTGGGAAAGCCTTGCATATTTCAGCAATACAAAGCTAAACCTCATTATGCATCTATGACAACAAAATGGCTTTATAGTAGAAGAGTCTGGGTGCTTAACCACTTGCCGACCATCTCACGCCGATATGCGTTGGCAGAATGGCACTACAGGCATATTAACGTACCTGTTTGTTGCCTTTAAGACGCGGCATTGTGGGTGCGCACCGCAAACACCGTGAGTGTGATCGTGGGTCCCGCGGACTCGAGGTCCGCGGGGATACCCACGATCGTCTCACGGAGAGGAAGAACAGGGAAATGCTGATGTAAACAAGCATTTCCCCATTCTTCCTAGTGACA
Organism: Rana muscosa; assembly: GCA_029206835.1. Lineage (NCBI taxonomy): Eukaryota > Metazoa > Chordata > Amphibia > Anura > Ranidae > Rana > Rana muscosa. The sequence goes on along the minus strand of CM055122.1, from coordinate 1,060,658,080 downwards.
GGACACTGATCACAGCTCCCTGTAATCGGGAGCGGTGATCAGTGTCGTGTCAAACGTAGCCCATCCCCCCTACAATTAGAACACATCCCTAGGACACACTTAACCCCTTCAGCGCCCCCTCCTGGTTAACCCCTTCACTGCTAGTCACATTTACACAGTTATAAGTGCATATTTATAGCACTGATCGTTGTGTAAATGTGAATGGTCCCAAAATAGATCCAAAAGTGTCCGCCATAATGTTGCAGTCACGATAAAAATCGCTGATCGCCGCCATTACTAATAAAAAAAAAATATTAATAAAAATGCCATAAAACTATCCCCTATTTTGTAGACGCTATAACGTTTGCGCAAACCAATCCATAAACGCTTATTGCGATTTTTTTTACCAAAAATATGTAGAAGAATACGTATCGACCTAAACTGAGGAAAAAAAATGTTTGTTTTTATATATTTTTGGGGGATATTTATTATAGCAAAAATGAAAAAATATTGCTTTTTTTCCCAAAATTTTCGCTCTTTTTTTGTTAATAGCGCAAAAAATGACAACCGCAAAAGTGATCAAATACCACCAATAGAAAGTAATATTTGCGGGGAAAAAAAAGGACATCAATTTTGTTTGAGAGCCACGTCGCACGAACGCACAATTGTCAATTAAAGCGACGCAGTGCCGAATCGCAAAAAGTGCTCTGGTCTTTGGCCAGCCAAATGGTCCGGGGCTGAAGTGGTTAACCGGCCTGCCTGCAGTCCAGACCTTTCACCAATTGAAAATATTGAAACAAAAAATACGACAAAGAAGATCCAGGACTGTTGAGCAGTTAGAATCCTATATCAGGCAAGAATGGGACAACATTCCTAAAACTCCAGCAACTAGTCTCCTCAGTTTCCAGACGTTTGCAGAGTGTTGTTAAATAAAAAGGGGATATTGCACCATTGTAAACATGGCCTGTCAACTTTTTTGAAGCCTGTTGCTGCCATCATTTTTAAAATTACCAAATTTTCTTCTTAAAATGGTACATTTTCTCAGTTTAAACATTTGATATGTTTTCTATTGTTCATACAATATGTGTTGAGATTTGCAGATCATTGCATTCTGTTCCACTTGATGGAGGTTGAACAAGAGGCAGTGAACCATGATGCAGACATACAAGAACTACAACAGCGTGCAGCCTCACACACACTCTGTCCTCCTCATAGACATGCAACACAAATTAGAGGATGTAGATAATTGTGGCCGACGCAGACACTTTCGGAGTATAGACATTCCAGAGGTGATTGAATACAACTAGATCCCCTCAGCTCTCCAAACTCTTTTAAAAATCTTTTGGAGAGGCCTCATGGACTCCCCTGTGGAGTTCAAAAACACTCACAGAGCATTTAGAGCCCAGAGTAGAGAGGGTAATCCTCCCAGGCACATTATCGGTTGCTTTACAGATTTTCGGTTAAAGAAAGAGGTGGTTCAAAGAGGAAGCAGGAGTTCACTTTTATTGGCTCGGATATGAAAATCTTTCAAAACTTTTCACTGATAACCCTATGACAGAGGAGAGCTCTCCGACCTATTCTACAACTGCTGCGGCAGATAAACTTAACCTATAGGTGGCGCTTCCCATTTCAACTGCCACTCATCAGCACTGCAAGAACAGTGTACCCCCTAGTCCTAGAGCACTCTACCGCTGGTGGAGAACCAAGGTTACTCGACGGCCCTCAGTGAACCGTGAGTGATCCAATACTGCCTGGCAACATGGATGGCCACAGAGAGATACAGATGACTGTACACTCTTTCTGTTCACTCACTTTACTTGCTGTAAGAACAGTAGCCCCTATGCCATATTTTAGCTGATCTAATGTCTGCTCCTATGAAATGTAGCTGATATGGCATTTCTCTTCTCGTTTACAGTGCCTTGAAAAAGTTTTCATACCCCTCAAAATTTTCCACATTTTGTCATGATACAACCAAAAAATGTACAGTAAATGTATTTTATTGGGATCTTATGTGATAGACCAACACAAAGTGGCACATACTTGTGAAGTGGAAGGAAAATGATAAATGGTTTTCAATTTTCTTTTTACAAATAAATATGTGAAAAGTGTGGCGTGCATTTGTATTTCAGCCCCACTGAGTCAATACTTTGTAGAACACTCTTTTACTGCAATTACAGCTGCAAGTCTTTTTGGGGATGGGTCTACCAGCGTTGCACATCTAGAGAGTGAAAATATTGGCCATTCTTCTTTGCAAAAAAGCTCAAGCTCTGTCAGATTGGATGGAGAGCATCTGTGATCATCAATTTTCAAGTCTTGCCACAGATTCTCAATTGGATTTAGGTCTGGATTTTGACTAGGCCATTCTAACACATGAATATGCTTTGATCTAAACCATTCCATTGTAGCTCTTGCTGTATGTTCAGGGTCGTTGTCCTGCTGGAAGGTGAACCTCCGCCCCAGTCTCAAGTCTTTTGCAGACTCTAATGCTGCATACACACGGTCGGAATTTCCGACAAGTAAACCGTGTTTTTTTTTCCAACGGAATGTTGGCTCAAACTTGTGTTGCATACACACGGTCACACAAATCTTGTCTGAAATTCCGATGGTCATGAACGCGGTGACGTACAACGCGTACGACGAGCTGAGATCAATGAAGTTCAATAGGCAGTTCGGCTCTTCTGCTTGATTCTGAGCATGCGTTTTTTTGATGAAAATTCCGACCGTGTGTATGCAGCATAACAGGTTTTTTTCTAAGATTGCCCTGTATTTGGCTCTATCCATCTTCCCATCAACTCTGACCAGCTTCCCTGTCCCCTGTGCTGCCACCACTATGTATGTGTGTTCAGGGTGATGTGCAGTGTACTTTTCCGCTACACATAGCGTTTTGCTTTTAGGCCAAAAAGTAAAATTTTGGTTTTATCTGACCAGAGCACCTTCTTCCATGTGTTTGCCGTGTCCCCCACATGGCTTCTCGCAAACAATACTTATTTTGGCTTTCTTTCAGACACTCTTCCTTAAAGGCCAGATTCTCCCACTTGGGCTGTGGATCTCTGCAGCTCCTCCAGAGTTACCAGGGGCCCACCAGGTGGACGGCCATGTCTTGGTAGGTTTTCAGTTATGCCACACTCTTTACATTTTCAGATGATGGATTGAATAGTGTTCCGTGAGATGTTCAAAGCTTGGGATATTTTTTTTAAAACCCAACCCTGCTTTAAAATTCTCCACAACTTTATCCCTGAGCTGTCTGGTGTGTTCCTTGACCTTCACGATGCTGTTTGTTCACTAAGGTTCGCTAACAAACCTCTGAGGGCTTGACAGAGCAGCTGTATTTATACTGAGATTAAATTACACACAGGTGGACTCCATTTACTAATTAGGTGACTTCCGAAGGCAATTGGTTCCACTAGATTTTAGTTAGGGGTATCAGAGTAAAGGGGGCTGAATACAAATGCATGCCACACTTTTCAGATATTTATTTGGAAAAAGTATGGAAAACCATTTATCATTTTCCTTCCACTTCACAATTATGTGCCACTTTGTGTTGGTCTATCACATAAAATCCTAATAAAATACATTTACGTTTTTGGTTGAAACATGACAAAATGTGGAAAATTTCAAGGGGTATGAATACTTTTTCAAGGCACTGTATGGTTTGTAGTTGATCTCATAAGTTTATTTCACGGAGCTCCCTTCTCATTTCTTATTCTTGCTACTGCCGAATACGAAACTAAAGTAATGTCTACTGTCAGAGGTGACAGACCATTCCCCGTGATGTATATACACTTTTGCAAATTTTGTTCTGCTATGATGTGAGCCTTTATTGAGTTGTCCTGGACTTACACTCTGGGATAACTCAGCGCATTTGCTGTTTTGGATTTTCAATATTTTCTACGTTTATGTGTTTTTTGCTTACACATTCTGTCATAAGGTTGAATAGCCATTTTGGCAATAACGAAGGCTGATGTTTTGCACACATAATGATGCTACTTTTATGTTTATTGTAATATTTGCTTCTTGTTTATATGTATAGACTTACTGTATTTTCAACAATTAAATGCTTATTGTGTATGACCCCTACCATTTACTATCCTGTTTATATGACCATGTATCGTAAGTATATCATTTTGGTTTGGGGTTATGTAACACAAGCATACCATTTTGATTGTTTACTTTATGCACTAGAATTATGCCACAGCTCCATTTTTTTATGTCACTGTCAGGTCACCTGAGGCCAGGTGACAGGTGCACACCGTTGGGGTCAGGAGTGCACCGCTATGATAGTGGACCTTATGGCTGACTGCCGCGGATGGAACCCTGGGTGGTACAGGAAGGCAGGTCCACTGGGGCACCAACACGGATCCCACAGGAAGCTAGAACATAAGATTCCCCAGGGTGCGGAGTCTAAGAGCCAGCAGGTGTTTACCAGAGCCTCTAGTGGTGAGGATGGACTACGCTGCAGCTGACTCCAGGTCGCGGCCCCCAGGGTCTCCCAGCTCACACTCGCGGTAGGCTAAAGGAGGAAGCTACAGGTCGGGGGGCGACTAGCAGACAAGGATAAACGGTGAACAAGCCAAAGGTCAAGGGTCACAAGCAGGCAGGGATGGTCGGGAACACGCCAAGATCGGTAACAGAGACAAACATAGAGCACACGGCAAACAGGAAACCAAACACACAATATTGCACGGCAAGGCAGGCTTGGAGAACACAGTGTTAAATAGTGGTTCCTGTTGAGGCTAGGGTGGAGCCACACTGAGGGAAGATTACTTAACCATGCAGGTGTGAGAGAGCAAGCCCTAAGGCTGATACACAGACCAGGAAAGAGACAGACAGGTCATGAAAGTATTACTGCAAGGTCATGACAGTCACTTTATAATAAACCTAATAAAAAATAAAAAAAACAAGTTGTACCTGCTACAATTTCTTCAATAATCTAAATTAGTTGCTGCTATTTTAGTTACATGGGATTAAACCATGGATATGCAATTAGCGGACCTCCAGCTGTTACAAAACTACAAGTCCCATCATGCCTCTGCCTCTGGGTGTCATGCTTGCTGCTGTCAGAGTCTCGCTATGCCTCATGGGACTTGTAGTTTGGCAACAGCTGGAGGTCCGCTAATTGCATATCCCTGGATTAAACCATAGCAATCACAATAAATTGGTGGTGAAAGGATGCCAACTGCTTGTTCAAGTGTGTTCAGCATAAACAATGTCCTTCTTAAAAGATTTTTCTGTATACATTTTTTCAATCTGTTTAGGCATCCAAATTCATTCTGCCAGCTTATTTGTTGCAACACCTACACACTGCTAAGCTTTGTTAACATTTGCAATAAGGGGATGGAGGTAAAAACAGGCGGCTGAGTGACGTTTTCAATGCCCCCCACCTAAATCAGCTGTACGGGGGTATAAACCATCCACAGCCATGATGCTTTGCAAAGCCACCCATCAAATGTGAACCATTCATGTGAATGGGCCTGCACACATCCGTTTGCAATGTACGCAGTTGTGGTGCGTTTTTTTTTTCAGGTTTTAAAATAGGTGGTGAGAAGGCAACATAGCAGCACCTCACCAGCTGTCAAACGCTATTCATTTATCATTATTTAACCCTTAACCAACATACTGTTATACATATAAGGGGTAAAAAAAAAAGTCAGCATAATATCAATAAAGGCATAAAGGAGTCATTTAAAAAATGTGTCAGGTTACCAGGTGGCGTGGCAGCACAATGGCTTAATGGTAAAGGTATAAAGAGCAGTAATATTCTTGCATGTATTCAGCTACAATATACATACATGGAGCTATCAACCCTAATGCAGAGCATAATGGTGTGTAATATATATAACATATCCTATAAAGTGGATGGAAAGAATTGTTTACTAGTACCATGATGTACAAAACAGAAAAAGAAAAAGAGAAGAATTTGAAGCTACCTCCACAAGAAAAATGTATAGTATTAGAGAATTCCTATCTTGTAGAACTGAGGGAGTGGTCTGTTTTGGAATGCCCTTGCCACCTCCAATATGTAGGAAGAATGAAAAGACCACAGTGGAAGCGTTTAGGGGAATACATCCAAAATATACAGAAAGGATACCCGAAACACAGTGTTTCTAAGCATTATGCTGGGTTTCATAATAAAGTTCCCTCCTCCCTACTTTTTTGGTGTATAGAGAAATACAAACCCCACTGGAGGGGCAGCAATAAAGTTATCACTTTAAGTAAATCTGAGTCTTACTGGGTCAGGGTTAGGTTATAAAAAAATATCCAAATCTTTGATGATCCAGGAAAAGAGATAAACTCCACCATCATGTGCAATGGGCACTGCTATACAGTGCCTTGCAAAAGTGTTATTATTATTTAAATTTACCGTTATATGATGATGGTTCTTTTGCCGTTTATAAGGGGAATGCATTTAGCGTCGCTCCATTAATATATTAACATCTTGTTAATGTAAGTGGTGACACTACAGGAGTTGGCAGCCTTATTTAGTTGATCACTGTTCACATTTGTGTATATCATAGAGTTTTTTTGATTGATATTCACATTGTCTATCATACACTGAGTAGCACATAAGTTCACATATCTTCATTTATATATAGCAATGTTATTTTCCTTTCAAGTTTTTTTCTGTAATTCCCCTACCATGTAGGGCCTGTTCACACCCAGTATGATGTGACGGCGCTTTTTGCAGTGCAGTGCATCAGCACGTCAGTCATTACACTACACGCCAACAGCTGTGCTCTAACGCAGATTGTCGGAACAGGACCGTGATGGAGATGAAGAGAGAAAGAAATGTTTGTAGTCCCGTTCTAGGGTGCAAACCATGGTTTTCTCTACAGAAACCATAGAGTAAGTGAGCATAGCCACCCAAGGACTGAAGTGTGTTATTCACAAAATGACCTGGTCAAAAAAACATCTGAAAAAGAAAACTAATGCAGACACCACATTTAAGGGCTTATAAAACTGGGTAATAAGGCCTGTATATAACTTTAAACTTTAAAATTTTATTTGGGTTTGAAAAACGCTTTAGTAAGAGTGTTGACTGCTGCTTTAAAAGAAAGCTATTAGGTCTCGTATACATGGGATTCAGCTTGTATTAGAGAAATGTATACAGCAATCATTTACAAACTACTTGCAAAGTTTTTAGCAAGCTTCAACCTGTTTTCTTGAAGCTTAGGGTAAATGCAGAGGCTGCCAATGCTGACCTCTCCTTCTAAAAAAACAAAGGCTAAAACGAAAAAGCCCAATGTCAAAAAAGACACTCAGCGCATTGCACTCCACTCAAATAAAAGGATTTCTATCAATCAGTAAATTGGAGTAGTCTCCACAATATACAGTATTATGGAAATATACAATGGATATACAAAGTCTACACACCCCTGTTAAAATGTCAGGTTTCTATGATGTAAACAAATGAGACAAAGATAAATCATTTCAGAACTTTTTCCACCTTTAATGTGACCTATAAACTTGTACAACTCAGTTGAACAACAAACTGAAATCTTTTAAGTGGATGGATGTAAAAATAATAAAAAAAATAATAATATAGTTACCGTATTTATCGGCGTATAACACGCACCGGCGTATAACACGCACCCCAAGTTTAGGAGAGAATTTTAAGGAAAAAATCTTTTAGGAGGGAAATTCAAGGAAAAAAAACTTACATTTAAATGCAGCATGCAGCCTTGCCCAGTGTCCATCTGCAGCCTTGCCCAGTGTCTATCTGTCCATCTGCAGCCTTGCCCAGTGTCCATCTGTCCATCTGCAGCCTTGCCCAGTGTCCATCTGCAGCCTTGCCCAGTGTCCATCTGCAGCCTTGCCCAGTGTCCATCTGCAGCCTTGCCCAGTGTCCATCTGTCCATCTGCAGCCTTGCCCAGTGTCCATCTGTCCATCTGCAGCCTTGCCCAGTGTCCATCTGTAGCCTTGCCCAGTGTCCATCTGTCCATCTGCAGCCTTGCCCAGTGCCTTTGCGATCGTGTCAGTCTCTGCGTTTTTTTAAATTTGGCGCCGATTTCTGTGGAGAGGAGCGAGCGGGGCCGAGTGTACTTCGGCTAGACTCGGCTCCTCTCGCAGTCCCGCCCATCTCCACTGACTGCGCCGCTGACGGAGAAAGCCGAGTGTACTTCGGCTAGACTCGGCTCTTCTCACAGTCAGGGGCAGGACTGCGAGAGGAGCCGAGATTGGCCAAAGTACACTCGGCTTTCTCTATGTCAGCGGCGCAGTCAGAGATGGGCGGGACTGCGAGAGGAGCCGAGTAAAGCCGAGTGTACTTCGGCTTCGGCTCCGCTCGCTCGTTTTCAGCAGGGGAATTCGACGGAGTATCGGCGTATAACACGCACCCACGATTTTCCCCTGATTTTAAGGGGAAAAAAGTGCGTGTTATACGCCGATAAATACGGTACATAAGTGTCCACACTAGGGCTGCAACTAACGATTATTTTCATAATCGATTAGTTGCCCGATTATTGTTTCGATTAATCGGTTCATAACCGAAAAAAAAAAAGTAATTTTGCTGCGATTTGCATTTTCTCATTTTTTTTAGCAAATTTGTTGTTGGGCAGACTAAAAAACACAAATTGCTGCAAAAACACATTATTACATGCTTTTCTGCAGCTTCTCTATTGAAGTATATTGAACCAAAAAAACTAAATAGCACCGTTTTGCGTTAAAAAAAGTCCTTGCCCTTTCCAAATACGCAGCAGCTGAAAAAATCATGGATGTGAACGTGTCCCATAGGAAACCATGTAAACGACCTGTAGTGTGTTTCTGCAAAAAGCACCAAAAAAAAACAGAGGTGTGACCCAGGCCTGAGATGTTTAGTAACATAATGGTGTTAAAAAAAAAAAAAATTGTACAAAAAGAGCAAATCGCTGTAAGGGGTTCATTTTTTACTGTGGGGCAGTGAAAGTAATATTTACAGTAGCGATTTGCTCTTTTTGTACTGTAAAGGCCTCATTTTAGTTTTTTTTAACCCCATTATGTTACTGGCCGATTAATCGATTATGAAAATAGTAATCGATTAATTTCATAATCGATTAGTTGTCGATTAATCGATTAGTTGTTTCGGTCCTAGTCCACACCCATAAACTAATACTTTGTTGAAGCACATTTTGATTTTATTACAGCACTCAGTCTTTTTGGGTATGAGTCCATCAGCATGGCACATCTTAACTTGTCAATATTTGCCCACTCTTCTTTGCAAAACACTCCAAATCTGTCAGATTGCGAGGGCATCTCCTGTGCACAGCTATCTTCAGATCACTCCACATATTTCCAATCGGATTCAGGTCTGGGCTCTGGCTGGGACATTACAAAACTTCTTCTGGTGAAGCCATTGCTTTGTTGATTTGGATGTATGCTTTGAGTCGTTGTCATGCTGAAAGATGAAGTTCCTTTTCATGATCAGCTTTCTAGCAGAAGCCTGAAGGTTTTGTGCCAATATTGACTGGTATTTGGAACTGTTCATAATTCCCTCTACCTTGACTAAGGCAGCTGTTCCAGCTGAAGAAAAACAGCCCCAAAGCATGATACTGCCCCCACCATGCTTCACTGTGGGTATGGTGTTCTTTTGGTGATGTGCAGTGTTGTTTTTGCACCAATCATATCTTTTGGAATTATGGCCAAAAAGTTCAACCTTGGTTTCATTAGACCATAACACATTTTCCCACATGCTTTTGGGAGACTTACAATGTGTTTTTGCAAAATTTAGCTGGGCTTGGATGTTTTTCTTTGTAGGAAAAGGCTTTCGTCTTGCCACTCTACACCATAGCTCAGACATGAAGAATACGGGAGATTATTGTCACATGTACCACACAGCCAATTTTTTTTTGTAAATAAGCTTTCTTCTTCAATGTCGGGCACTGATATGGCTGCACTAATGGGCACTGATAAGGCGGCACCGATGGGCACCGATAAGGTGGCACCAATGAGGTGGCACTGATAGGCGGCACTGATGGGCACTGATAGGCAGCACTAGTATGCAACACTGATGGGCACTCATAGGTGGTACTGATGGGCACTTATAGGCGGCACTGATAGGCTTCACTGATGGGTGGCACTGATAGGTGGGCACTGATAGGTGGCATTGCTGGGCATCACTGATTTTATTTGTTCCATAATGGTGCCAGTCAGTGCCCATTTCTGGTTGGCATATATTGGGCATATGTTGGCACATGTGGATGGCCATGTGGGACGCACCTGGCCATCAACATGTTAGGGGCTTCCTTGGTGGTTCTAGCAGCTTCCCTGGTGGTCCAGTGTGGGCATCCGAGGGGGGGCTGCGCTGATCAACAATCAGCGCAGACACCCCCTGTCAGGAGAGCTGCCGATCGGCTCTCCTTTACTCGCGTCTGTCAAATGCGAGTGAGGAAAAGCCAATCAACGGCCTGTTTACATCGAGATCAGCCGTGATTGGACACGGCTGATCACGTGGTAAAGATCCTCTGTCGGAGGCTCTTTACCAAGATCGGTGTAGCGGTGTGTCAGACTGACACACCGCGCCACCGATCGCCGTGATGCGCGCCTCCACGGGCGCGCAGCGGCTGCTATCCTGCTGGACGTCATATGACGTCCAGTCAGGATAACTTAACCACCACCTAGCCGTCATTTTGCTATAGGCCGGGCGGTAAGTGGTTAATGTTGCTGTAGGCCTCTTAGCAGCCTCCCCAACCAGTTTTCGTCTTGTCTTTTTATCCATGTTGGAGGGACGTCCAGTTCTTGGTAATATCATTGTTGTGTCATATTTTCTCCACTTGATGATGATTGTCTTTACTGTGTTCCATGGTATATCTAATGCCTTGGAAATTCTTTTGTACCCGTCTCCTGACCGATACCTTTTAACAATGAGATCCCTCTGATGCTTTGGAAGCTCTCTGCGGTCCATGGCTTTTGCTGTAGGATGCGACTAAGACGCCTTTTACACTGAAGGTGCTTTTCAGGCAATTTAGCACTAGAAAAATGTGCCTGAAAAGCGCCTCTCAAATCTCCCTAGTGTGAAAGCCCTAGTGCTTTCACACTGGGGCGGTGCGCTTGCAGGATGGGAAAAAAAGTGCTGCAAGCAGCATCTTTGGGGTGGTTTGGGAGTGGTGTACAGGTGAAACTCGAAAAATTAGAATATCGTGCAAAAGTTCATTTATTTCTAATGAAACGTAAAAGGTGAAACTACGGTAATATATGAGATAGACTCATTACATGCAAAGCAAGATAGTTCAAGCTGTGATTTGTCATAATTGTGATGAGGCACACACTGCAAGATGCTTAAAGTACAATGTGAAGTTTCCATAGTCTGTGTTGATTTGGGGAGCCATGTCATCTGCTGGTGTTGGTCCACCAATGTTGGTCCAACATTTAGAAAGGAATTTGAAGGAACAGGTAAGTGAACTAACAATGCACTATCTTAAAGGAAGCTATTTAGAAAATAAAAAAACCTTTACAACCCCTTTAATCCAATCAATTGTAACATCGATGGCAACCATAAATACACGAAATTCCACATAAAATCTAAATGGAAGAATCCACATAGTGTAAAACAGCCTAAAAGGTTTTATTGCACTTAAAAGTATATGAATACTACTCACATAGATAAAAACAATATGTGCTTTGTAAGTATAACATTCCCAAGATGCATGCTAGAGGTTCCCAGCAATGCTTCAGAAAAATTACCAGTCCAAATAGGCGTGGCGATGTCACGTGCCTTAGCTCCGCCCCACACATTTTGTCATATGTGACATCATTGGGGGAACAAATGCATTTATGCTCCTGATGTAACATATGACAAAATGCGTTAGTGGGAGCAAACACACGTGACGTTGCCTACTTGGACCAGTAATTGTTGTGAAACATTGTTTGGAACCTCTATCATGCATCTTGGGAATGTTATGCATACAAAGTGTGTATTCTTTTTATCCATGTGAGTGGTATTCATACTTTAAAGTGCAATAAAACCTTTTAGATAGTTTCACACTATGTGGATTCTTCCATTTTGATTTTATGTGGAATTTCGTGCATTTATGGTTGCCTATCAGGCTATGTACTTACCGAGGCCGAGATGCCGAGAGTGGTTCACCCTTGCACCCAAGCGCACTCCGCCCCCTGGAGGTGAGACAGGGAGAGGACAGCACGAGGGAGCACTGGCCACCAGCAGGTAGAGGTGTCTTGCTGAAGAATCTAGCAGGAGTGAGTCTGAAGAACAGGCCAGGAGTCAAACACCAAGGGTAGACAGGGTCAAACAGCAACCAGAAGCAAGGCACAAGTCCGTTTAGGAGCTTAGCAGGAAGCACCAGAATAGTCAGGTTAGGCAAGAAGTCCAGGGTACAGGCAGAAGGTAGAGGGCTGGAGACAGGCAGCAGATCCGGGTCACAGGCCGAGGGTCAAGCACAAGGAGAGAGGTAGAAGTCCGTTTAGCAAGCCAAGGGGTCAGGTTCAGGAGAAGCAGAAGCGTAGTCAAATCCGGTCCGGGTCACAGCAGGAGAACTTTAACTTCTTTCAGGCACAAGGAAACACAGTAAAGCTGACAAACCAGCAACCAGATAGTGTTACTGCGTCTGTTTAAATAGGCCTGCCTGTAGTCCCATTGGCGAGCTATTGCGCATGCGCATTTATCGTTGCGCCGGTGTGCGCACCCGAGCACGCCGAAGCGCCGTCCCGCCACGCACGCGCATGCGCCGATGCGCCGTTTTGCCGCGCATGCGCACTGAGCGCAGATTGGTGACAACAGACGGGGAATTTCCCTGACAGTGCCCCCCCCGAGGGGCGGACTCCGGACGCCCAGACTGGCCATTAATTCCGGATGTTCTTGGTGAAAGGCTCGTATTAGGCGAGGAGCATGCAAGTTCCTGGATGGTTCCCAGGAGTTGTCTTCCGGGGGGTACCCCTTCCATTTAACCAAGTATTGTAACTGTCTGCCTTTTTTCCTACAGCCCAGGATGGATTCCATCTCAAATTCATTTTCCCCATCTACTTCAACTGGTGGTGGAGGAGGTTCATCTCTTCCAGGAAAAGCGTTGGGAATGACGGGTTTTAATAAAGATGAGTGGAACACTGGGTGAATCCTATAGGAATCAGGTAATGCTAGTTCAAAAGCCACAGGATTAATAGCTCGTTTGATCTTGAAGGGCCCGATAAATCTAGGGCCGAGCTTTCGAGAGGGAATAGGCAATCTGAGGTTGGCGGCGGAAAGCCAAACTTTTTCCCCGACTCTGAACGCCGGGTTTTCCTTCCTTCCCCGGTCATAAAATTTCTTGTAGGATCCTTGGGCATTCCGCATCATCTCCTGGAGTCTTTGGAAATTCGCCTGGACAGAAGCCACTCGGTCCTGGACCGCGGGAACAGGGCTCTCGGGGATGTTTTCAGGGAGAAAGGAGGGATGAAAACCGTAATTGGCCCAAAAGGGGGTTTGATTGGTAGCAGAATGCATTGAATTGTTATAGGCAAACTCTGCGTAAGGAAGTAGAGATGCCCAGTCATCCTGGGAAGCAGAGCAGAAACAACGGAGGTATTGCTCCAGGGTCTGATTGGTTCTTTCTGTCTGGCCATTGCTTTGGGGGTGGTACGCCGACGAGAGGCAGGTTTTGACTTCTAGTGACTTGCAGAGTTCCTTCCAGAATTTTGAAGTGAACTGGACCCCTCTGTCGGAGGTGATACTCTTTGGTATTCCATGAAGCCTGGTTATCTCCTTAAAAAAGATTTGAGCAGTATCCATGGCTGAAGGTGTCCCAATCATCGGTAAAAAGTGAGCCATTTTTGAGAGGCGGTCCACAACCACCAGAATCGTGGTAAACCCTCCGGAGGAAGGCAAGTCCACGATAAAGTCCATGGACACGTCCGCCCAAGGGCGCTCAGGAATGGGTAAGGGCTTGAGCAGGCCCCAACTCTTGGTGTTTGGCCCCTTGTTACGCTGACACTGAGTGCAGGAAGCGACATAAGACTTACAATCTTGCCTCCAGCCTGGCCACCAGAAGGAGCGGGAGACAAGTTCCGACGATTTACGTGCTCCGAAGTGACCTGCCAGTTTGAGATCGTGGAAGGTCCTCAAGACCAGCGGTCTTGTTTCCAGAGGGACGAAAATCTTGTCCTGGGACCAGAATAGGCCGTCCCGCTTCTCCAGGGAGGTAGTGACCGGATCAGAGCAGAGCCCGGAAGCGATTTTAATAGAGGTGAGTAGATCAGCCCGGGGAATCAACAGAAAGTTCTGAGCTGACAGAATGGTGCCCGGTTGGGCCGACTGAGGGGTTTCCGGAAACATCCTGGATAGCGCATCCGCCTTCCCATTCTTGGAGCCGGGTCTATAGGAAATGTTAAAGTTGAACCGGGTGAAGAAAAGGGCCCAACGGGCCTGCCTGGGGCGTAGACGTTGAGCTGTTCTTAAGTACTCTAGATTTTTATGATCTGTGAAGATCATGATGGGGTGTACTGCCCCCTCCAGAAGGTATCGCCATTCCTCCAGTGCGAATTTTATGGCCAGTAATTCCCGGTCCCCTACATCATAGTTTCGCTCCGGGGGAGTCAACTTTTTAGAGGCAAAGGCTACTGGATACAGGAGAGACTTGGGGCCTCGTCTTTGAGAGAGGATGGCTCCGATGGCTGTCTCAGAGGCGTCCACTTCCAGGGTGAACGGCAGTAGAGGATCCGGGTGCTGAAGTACTGGTGCTGAAGTGAAGACGTCCTTGAGGCGAGAGAAGGCCTCTTGAGCTTCTGGAGACCAGTGAAAACGGTTATTTTGCCGGGTAAGTTGGGTTATTGGGGCCACAATGGAGGAAAAGCCCACGATGAATCTCCTATAGAAGTTGGCGAAGCCTATAAACCGCTGTACCCCCTTCTTGTCGGTTGGGGCTGGCCAGTCCTGAATGGCCTTCACCTTCTGCGGGTCCATCGCGACCCCATCGATGGAAATGATAAAGCCGAGGAACTGTACGGTGGTCTTTTCGAACTCGCATTTCTCAGCTTTGAGGTAGAGTTTGTGCTTCCGAAGGATGGTGAGGACCTTCATGACATGAGCCCGGTGGAGTTCGATGTTGGTGGAAAAGATGAGGATATCGTCCAGGTACACTACTAAGAAGTCATCAAGGTGCTGTCTGAAAATGTCGTTGACTAGGTGTTGGAAGGTGGCTGGAGCATTACAAAGACCGAACGGCATGACCGAATACTCAAAGTGTCCAAAACGAGATCTGAAGGCGGTTTTCCACTCGTCTCCGGCCCTGATTCTGATAAGATTGTAGGCCCCCCGTAGATCCAGTTTGGAAAAGACCCGAGCAGATCGGAAGCGCTGAAATAGCTCCGGAATAAGGGGTAGTGGGTACCTGTTCTTAATGGTTATCTTGTTTAGGTCCCGGTAATCGATACAGGGTCTTAAGGACCCGTCTTTCTTTTCCACAAAGAAGATTCCTGCACCGGCTGGAGAGGAGGAAGGGCGAATAAATCTCTTCTGGAGGTTTTCATCAATATAAGCCTTGAGGGCTTTCAACTCGGTTTCGGACAACGGAAAGATACGTCCGAACGGAATTTTGGAGCCCGGCAAGAGATCGATAGGGCAATCATAGGGCCGATGAGGTGGTAGATGGTCGGCTTGCTGCTTATCGAACACGTCCCGGAATTCTAGATAGACTGAAGGAACATGCTGTAGGTTGTCCGGCTTGGCAATCATGGAAGCGCAGACCGTAGAGGCAGAGGCAAGACAGTTTTGGGAACAATAGGAGGAGGTGAAGCTAACCTCTTTCTTCACCCAATTTATGAGGGGCTCGTGTGCCTGTAGCCAGGGAAGACCCAGGATGATGGGGAACATCGGGGAAGGTATGAGGTCTAACCGGAGAAGTTCTTGATGACCCGAGTCAGAGATGGCAAGGATAGGTTTGGTTTCCTGCGTGATCAGCCCTGAACGGGGCAAGGACCCATCTGCCAGGTGGATCTGAAGGCAGTGGTCCTTAGGTTGAGTGGGGACATGGAATCTTGAGGCTAAGGCAGAGTCCAGGAAGCAGCTGCAGGCTCCAGAATCAATAATTGCCGGGAGGCGGATTGCCCCTTCCGGCAGCTGTAGAGACACAAAGAGAATGACATAAGACTGAGGGTTGTCAAAGAGTTGATAGTTTAAAGTGTCTTTAGAGATAGACTTACTAGGTCTTACGGGGCAGTTGAGGAGGAAGTGGCCGGCACCCCCGCAATATAGGCACAGATTGGCCTGACGCCTTCGCTGTTTTTCCTCAGGAGTCAGGGGAGCCCGAACCAACCCGAGCTGCATGGGTTCTGGCTCAGGAAGAGGTGTGACTGCAGGCGCAGAGGTTGGTGGGTAGTGAGGTACAGTCCTGGATGGAGGCCAGTTGGGACGAGGAGATTGAAATCGCTCCGCCTGTCGTTCACGCAGACGCCTATCGAGTTGTATGGCGGATTGGATCAGGTTCTCCAAGGTAGTGGGGGTTTCGATCCTGGCCAGCTCGTCCTTGAGAGTCTCAGATAGTCCCTGGCGGTATTGGTATCTGAGGGCCGCCTCATTCCATTTGGTGTCGGCGGACCATTTCCTAAATTCCGACGTATAGTCTTCCACCGGTCTTCTCCCCTGAGTTAGGCTATGGAGGACGGACTCGGCCGTGGCTGATCGCTGGGGATCATCGTATAATTGAGCCATATGTTCAAAAAATGTCTCTACTGAGTCCAATATGGGGCTCTGTTGCTCCATCAGGCCATGGGCCCAGGCTTGAGGGTCATCCGTTAAGAGAGAGATGATAAACCCCACCTTTACTGCTTCCGAAGAGAAGGTCCTTGGTTGGAGGGCAAGGTAGAGGGAGCAGGCGTTTTTAAAGGCCCGGTATTTTTTGCGGACACCCGAAAAACGCTCCGGAATAGGGACCCTGGGTTCAGGGGTGGCCATCACTACTGTAGAACTCGTAGGTACTTGGGAGTTGGTGGCGGTGTTGGCAGAGGTGGCAGCTGTGGGGCCTGGCCCTAGGAGACCGGTGAGCTGTTGAAGACGGCCATCAATCTGGGTATATCCCTCTTGGAGTCTTTGGACAGTGTCCGTTAGGGTGGAGACCTGCTGGCAGAGGGTGTCGAATGGGGAACGCACTCTGTCGGCCTCAGACATCTGGCTGGTTTGTACTATCAGGCTATGTACTTACCGAGGCCGAGATGCCGAGAGTGGTTCACCCTTGCACCCAAGCGCACTCCGCCCCCTGGAGGTGAGACAGGGAGAGGACAGCACGAGGGAGCACTGGCCACCAGCAGGTAGAGGTGTCTTGCTGAAGAATCTAGCAGGAGTGAGTCTGAAGAACAGGCCAGGAGTCAAACACCAAGGGTAGACAGGGTCAAACAGCAACCAGAAGCAAGGCACAAGTCCGTTTAGGAGCTTAGCAGGAAGCACCAGAATAGTCAGGTTAGGCAAGAAGTCCAGGGTACAGGCAGAAGGTAGAGGGCTGGAGACAGGCAGCAGATCCGGGTCACAGGCCGAGGGTCAAGCACAAGGAGAGAGGTAGAAGTCCGTTTAGCAAGCCAAGGGGTCAGGTTCAGGAGAAGCAGAAGCGTAGTCAAATCCGGTCCGGGTCACAGCAGGAGAACTTTAACTTCTTTCAGGCACAAGGAAACACAGTAAAGCTGACAAACCAGCAACCAGATAGTGTTACTGCGTCTGTTTAAATAGGCCTGCCTGTAGTCCCATTGGCGAGCTATTGCGCATGCGCATTCGTCGTTGCGCCGGTGCGCGCACCCGAGCACGCCGAAGCGCCGTCCCGCCACGCACGCGCATGCGCCGATGCGCCGTTTTGCCGCGCATGCGCACTGAGCGCAGATTGGTGACAACAGACGGGGAATTTCCCTGACAGTGCCACTGATGTTACCATTGATTTGATTAATATATACTTCTGAACTCCAGCCAAACAATATGAACTGGATTTGTGCTTGATGGCATTGTCATACAGTAATACCTTGGTTTGTGAGCATAATTCGTTCCAGAAGCATGCTTGTATTTCAAAGCACTCTTACATCAAAGCAGATTTTCCCATAAGAAATAATAGAAACTCAGATAATTCGTTCCACAACCATTTATTCATATAAAAATGATCAAAATATGAGCAAAAGCTCATAATAATACTGTACAGTACTATAGTAGGAATACTGTACTATACCTCTGTGTTGAAAAAATAAATAAAGAAGAATCACAATTTTGATGTAAAAAAAAAAAGAATTACACTCACAATGTTAAGGAGTCTGGAGCTCATCCATGTAAAGCAGCTGTGTATATTACAATAAAGCTGCTGGTGTACAGTATACAGCGCTATATGTGGCCAGAGGTTCGGGGGTGATGGTGGCTCCCAGCGCTTCCTGGAGAACTCGGAGACACTCGAGAACTGTTGACATTCCGGGTGCTCCGAACGCATGTTACGCCCGCCCCACCCAGCTGGGAGTGTCTCTGGGAGTCTCCGACAGCTTTACTGTACATATACATAGCGGCTTTACATGGATGAACACCAAACTCCTTAGCATTGTGAGTGTAATTATTTTGTTTTTACAGTAAAACTAATGCTCGTATATCAATACAGAGCTCGTATATCAAGACAAAAAAATAAATAAAAATGTTGCTCGTCTTTCAAAACGCTTGTATACCACGTTACTCGTAAACCAAGGTATTACTGTATATGCTGAATTGACTCGGTAGTGGAGTCCACGTGTTCTGGTAAGAGTCCATTGCTTGTGGTTGATGATGGCTCACGTGGTGATTGTCAAAGTGGATTGAACACTCTCTTTCTGCAAAGTGTCACTGGAAGACTTAATTTGGACTTTTTTTCACTTATATATGCACAAGTGTTTGTTTCATATTTTATATGTCATATTTCCCTTTGAGTCTTCTTGCATAATATCATATTTTAACGTGGCAATTTACACAATTACCACCATTTAATCTTTAACCTGAAATATCTAGATCCAAAGCTGAGGTGTATTAAAGTCATGGCGCTTTCCCAAGCTATGTAACACACCACCTGGCCTTTAACAGGACTCATTTTAAAGGAGAAATTCAGAGATTCTATGCAGTTTGCAAGAATATCCAGTAACATGAGGAAGAGAAAAGAGTGCTCTTTTAGCAAATTCTGAGATTATCTTTCAGAGATAAGTGGATTGTTCCAACATCAATATATGATACCATTTTACTTGTGTCAAATCCCATTTGACCACAGATCAATTTAATTTTCTCGGTTTCGTCTTTAAAATGGAACCATGAAAGTTTAACTATTTCCCATTGCTGCTTTTTTGTAAATGTGATGAGCTCAGTGAATAAAAAAAAAAGAATAGCGAAGAAACAAGATGCATAGGTGTTCTCAATTAAAAGGAAGAATATTTAATGGAAAACTGAAAATACTTTATCCAAGGAGCTAACAATATTAAGATGGTTGTTAAGCCACTATATGCAATTTAAACCATCATCTGTGTTTAATAATCCTATGTTCCCCTGTTTCTGTGTTTTACAAAAATAAGCCGTTCTTTACCTGTTTTCAGAGCGCTCATGTGACCCGCCACCTCTCTTCTCTCCCCATCTGACAACTGCGGCGAACGGGGTCGAGAAACCCCCAGTGACGTCACTCGAGAGGGGAGGAGGAAAGGAGGAGAGAGGTGGCAGGTCAAGTGAGCGCTAAACGGTGCTCTGAAAACAGGGAAAGAACAGCTCATTTTTATAAAAACACAGATACAGGGACATATAGGATTATTAAACACAGAGAATGGTATAAGGCTGGGTTCATAACTATACGAATTGGATGCAGATTTCACCGCATCCAATTCGCATAGCAGGAGAATGTGACCGGCTCTCTATGGAGCCGGTTCACATATCTCAGGAGCGGCTGCGGAGCGCACTGCACAGAAACGCTGTGCGTCTTTAGCTCCGTTTCAGGGCCGAATTCAGGCAAAGATTTGCCCCTGAATCGGAGAATGGGGACGAACAGCGTTCCTGTGCGATTCGCAGCCGTTTCCAGTGTGAACCGAGCCTAAAACATTTAATGTAACTTCTGCAGCAGGAGGGGAGGGGGCGGGCCCTGACACAGGAGCTGACGGGCAGGAGGAGAGGGGGGGGGAGGAGGACAGAGGAGAGCTGCAGATGACAGAGGTACATAAACTGACCACAGTGTCAGGGCTCAGAAGCCATGATAAGCCATGGTCAGTTTACAGGGGGGAGGGCATAGCCAGGCAGAATCAGCCAGGTTTTTCAGGTGTTACAGGGGGCCAAATTACACAGCACAAGCATTGTGCTGTATAACATGATTTAAAGTAACATGGTCAATATATATATATATTTTTTTTTAGGGTAACAAAAGCTTTAATCCCAAAAAGCTAGTTGTTAGGGAGCCTTAACAACCTGCAAAAATGCATCAAATACACAAGTACATGTGTTTTTGGTGTGTTTCCACTGAACTCTATGGGTCCAAAATTGCACTACAATCGCACCAAAGTAGTACAGGGCCCTTTTCCAAAAACACTCTGTGCTGTGCTGCATTGGAGTGAATGTGCACCATAAAGAATAATATGATTTCCATTGTCATGCAATACTGTGCAAATCAAGTGGCATTTAAAATCGCACGAGTGTGAACAGGGCATTCATACAGGGTGTCGTAGACGCCCTTTAGAACTCTGTTGTGACACAGCACCGAATGTGATAGGGCTTGCGCCAGATTCACGTACCTGTTAAAGAGAGAGGTACATGAATCTGTTGATGCTGGCAATGAGGGAGGAGGGCATTCCTTCCTCAATGCATTTACTCTCTTCCTCCCTAGTCATTGTGTTTTGGCCATGACAGGCACACGCAAAAAAAGGAGAAAGGCTGGTGCTATGAAAGTAAGCTAAAACATAATTTTATTATTGCATGTGAACAGCAGTCAAAAAGAACGCCAACACGTTTCAGCCTTCAGGCCTTAATCATGTCTAACAAATAAGTGACACAAAACATCTTACATAGTATAGACCAGGGATATGCAATTAGCGGACCTCCAGATGTGGCAGAACTACAAATACCATGAGGCATAGCAAGACTCTGACAGCCACAAGCATAACACCCAGAAGCAGAAGCATGATGGGACTTGTAGTTTTGCAACAGCTGGAGGTCCACTAATTGCATATCCCCGGTATAGACTAAATCACATGGTCAACCCCAAGGGTCACATGACCCAAAAAAAGGGGGTGGCAGCAAATATTAACACATACAAGATAAGAGCACTATAAACATACAATTGTACATGAATGTATACAAAAATAAAAAAGGAAAAACGTAAAAACATTAGATATAATGAAAAAGTATCCATATGTCTGTTTCTATTTAAATTTCTCATTTGTATGTGTTAGATGGTCAGCCTAACTTCTACTTTTTTTTAAGTTTTCCGTTTGGGCGATACCACAGAACAATTTTTTTATTTATCTATTGAATATTGGTTATATGTACTTGTTTTGGATGTATTCATTATTTTAATGTATTTGTGTTCTAGATCCTCTGGCGGGCATTTGTTTGTTTCACATTGATACTTTAGGATTGCGCAGAGCCGCACTGATTCTATTACTTTATTTCTTAGTGTGGGAACATTTTAAATGCCAGCAGCCGCATTGGCCTTCTTACTTTATACTTTTCACAAATGGAATAAAAGGAGAGTGGGGCTAAACAAAACTGAATATGGGTATACAAACCAAAAAGCTTAAATATGAAGCAAAAACAGCCAAAAGGAGAGATATAAATGAATACATATTCAGATACAGGTCTACATCCCATCTATGGTTAAGGCCAAGAGGGATGCGGGTCTGTAATCTGAAAATCCTGTAGACCTCACTCTCTAATAATCTATGGTTACTATCCTCACCACGTGTTGCGGGCAATACTCTCTTAACAACATTAAAGCTGAAAGAACTCATATTGCCTTTATACACTTCCCTAAAGTGTTTGGATATGTTGGAGATGTTTTTAGCATTTTCATTTACACTATCACAATAATGTTCTGCTATGTGGGAACGAAGTGGACAAGTCGTACAGCCAATGTACTGCAAACTACACGCAGTGCATTGGATTAGATCAGTGTTTCTCAACTCCAGTCCTCAAGGCGCCCCAACAGGTCATGTTTTCAGGATTTCTCTCAGATGAAATTACTAAGGCAGTGAAACTGATCAAATCACCTGTGCAAAATAAAGGAAAGCTTGAAAACATGACCTGTTGGGGCGCCTTGAGGACTTGAGTTGAGAAACACTGGATTAGATAAACATTATAATCTGTACCACAATTGATATATTCCTGTATTTTGAACTCCTCCTTAGGGAACTTTCACACTGGGGCATCGCAGGCGCTGGCGGTAAATTGCCGCTATCTTTAGCGGCGTTTTACCGTTGTTTTTGCCGCGATTTCCGGCCGCTAGCGGGGCAGTTTTAACCACCGCTAGCGGCCGAAAAAGGGTTAAACCCGCTCGCAAAACGACGCTGCAGCGGCGCTTTGTGGGCGGTTCGGAAGGCGCTGTCCCATTGATTTCAATGGGCACAGGCGCTTTGGGAGCGGTATGTTCACTGCTCCTACAGCGCCTCAAAGATGCCGCTGGCAGGACTTTTTTTTACCGCCCTGCCAGCGCAATGCTCCAAAGGAGCGGCTCTTTCAGGGCGCTTTGCAGGCACTATTTTTAGCGCAATAGCGCCTGCAAAGCGCCTCAGTGTGAAAGCAGCCTTAGGGTTGTCAGAAACAATACTCTGTGTACAGCTATATCTACAAGTATTGAGTCCACATTTGTAAGAACCCGGATAGGATAACCATGTTTTTTTTCTTCTTTTTATTGTCAAGGGACACAAGACTTGGAGATAAAAGGGACATAAGTGTAGGTGCGTGACAACTGGAGAAAAGAACACCATTGGATAAAACATTATATAAGGTTTTAAAGGCATACAGAATAGGGAGGTTCCGCTTTATGATTTTAGTGATTTGCTGATATTCAACTGAGTATGGTGTAACAAAAGTGACAGGCTGTTCGGAGCTCTTGTGTCTCCTCAAATTCATGGGTTTGGATCTAACAGTATGAATGTCGGATAATAAATCCGCTCGCTGTTTGGCAGCTGCAACCTCAAAACCTCTCTGGATGGATCACCAAGGATAACCTCGGCATTCAAGCCTGTTCCTAATTACATTGGTGCAAGTGAAACATTGCCACTCTGAGGGTTATGCGGTCCTTCAGAAGAGTGAATGCTCAGCGGAGATTTTGTGTTGCCACTTTTTTGCCTGGTTTATACCATAGCTTTGAGTGATGGTATTCCCTTGTGTTGGACTCACAGAATAGGGTGTGGAATATAGGGTAAAACATGTCCAGAAAAAGTATGCAGCAACAGTCCTGTAGTGAAGTCCCCTAATTAGTGTTAACGTGTTCGACCAGTGATGTGATATAACATCTGGTCATCCACCTGAGATTGATGCCGCGTACACACGACCGTTTTTAATGTCATTGAAAAAAATGACGTTTTTCTCAAGCCTGCCTTGCCTACACACTATCATGAAAAAAAATGCTCGAGCAAAGCGTAGTGACGTACGAAATGTAGGACGGCACTATAAAGGGGAAGTTCCATTCAGATGGCGCCACAATTTGGGCTGCTTTTGCTGATCCTTGTGTTAGTAAAGTTTGGTGAGAGACGATTCGCGCTTTTCAGCCTCATGCTCTTCAGTCCGTTACAGCATGACGAATGTGCTATCTCCATTACGAACACTAGTTTTACCAGAACGAGCGCTCCCGTCTCATCACTTGCTTATGAGCATGCGCTTTTTCACGTCGTTAAAGCCTAGACACGGCCATTTTTCATGACGAGAAAAACGACGACGTGAGAAACAACGAGAAAAATTAGAGCATGTTCCAAATTTTTAATGCCCATTTTTCACGTCGTGAAAAATGCTCTGGAGCCCACACACGATCGTTTTTAATGACCAAATAAAAAAATGGCATTGAAAAACGGTCGTGTGTACGCGGCATAAGCTCTGACATGGTAAGAGATACAAATATGGTGGATCCAAACATTCCATACTAAGAACACCATCCACATCCACCAGCACATCGAAACATGCCAGCTTTTCCGATATATAGGGGGACACTTCTGCTCACTTGACTTGTATGTCATCAACAAGCATTCAGGATAAGAAACGTAAGTGGAAAGACGTCTTTTCAGATGAGGACTCTTGCCATTTAAAACAGTCAAAAACCCTTGAGGGAAGGGGGAGACCCAGGAATCAACAAAGAAAAAAAAAAGATTAAGAAGAGGCATAAAATCACTGCAGTCTAGAAACAGTTAATTATCTACCACCACAAATGTTTTGAATTTTTCAGCTCATGTCTTGTCACCTAAAGATCTCAGTGCCCTGCCCCAAGGGCTTAATTTTGCACCAGTTAATACGTTTATCTTTTCTCTACATTTATAGATCTTAACACTTTTGCACGCCGCTTCAAGCTTAGAAAATGTATACCTTGACTCAACTTCACCTTTGACTACAGTTCCACAGTGGGCAGGTTCTAATGATGCAGAGGGTTTTGATTTTAAGAATTTTTGTTTGTTACATGATTTGAGTACAATGGACACTCATGGATGTTTTGGTATGCGGACTGGAGAGAAGATAAAACTACCAGATTGCCACTATGTCTCAGATAAAAAAAAGCCTTTAGTTCAATGTTTTTTTAATCTGAATTATATGTGATGGATCAGAACACAATAGTCTAAGTTGGTGAAGTAAAATTTGAAAAATATATACATAAAACTATTTTTCAGAAATGAAATACTGATAATTGGCACGTGCGTATGTATTCACCCCCTTTGTTATGAAGCCCATAAAAAGCTCTGGTGCAACCAATTACCTTCAGAAGTCACACAATTAGTGAAATGATGTCCACCTGTGTGCAATCTAAGTGTCACATGATCTGTCATTACATATACACACCTTTTTGAAAGGCCCCAGAGGCTGCAACACCTAAGCAAGAGGCACCACTAACCAAACACTGCCATGAAGACCAAGGAACTCTCCAAACAAGTAAGGGACAATGTTGTTGAGAAGTACAAGTAAGGGTTAGGTTATAAAAAAATATCCAAATCTTTGATGATCCTTAGTAACACCATCAAATCTATCATAACCAAATGGAAAGAACATGGCACAACAGCAAACCTGCCAAGAGACAGCCGCACACCAAAACTCACGGACCGGGCAAGGAGGGCATTAATCAGAGAGGCAGCACAGAGACCTAAGGTAACCCTGGAGGAGCTGCAGAGTTCCAAAGCAGAGACTGGAGTATCTGTACATAAGATGACAAAAAGCTGTACGCTCCATAGAGTTGGGCTTTATGGCAGAGTGGCCAAAAGAAAGCAATTACTTTTAGCAAAAAAAAAAAAATGGCACGTTTTGAGTTTTCGAAAAGGCATGTGGGAGACTCCCAAAATGTATGGAGGAAGGTGCTCTGGTCTGATGAGACTAAAATTTAACTTTTTGGCCATCAAAGAAAACGCTATGTCTGGCGCAAACCCAACACATCACATCATTCAAAGAACACCATTTTTCAGCAGTCGGGACTGGGAAACTGGTCAGAGTTGAGGGAAAGATTGATGGTGCTAAATACAGAGATATTCTTGAGCAAAACATGTACCACTCTGTGTGTAATTTGAGGCTAGGATGGAGGTTCACCTTCCAGCAGGACAATGACCCCAAACACACTGCTAAAGCAACACTTGAGTGGTTTAAGGAGAAACATGTAAATGTGTAAATGTGTTGGAATGGCCTAGTCAAACCCCAGACCTCAATCCAATAGAAAATCTGTGTCAGACTTAAAGATTGCTGTTCACAAGCGCAAACCATATAACTTGAAGGAGCTGGAGCAGTTTTGCAAGGAGGAATGGGCAAATATCCCAGTGGTAAGATGTGACAAGCTCATAGAGACTTCTCTAAAGCGACTTGGAGCTGTGATAGCCGCAAAAGGTGGCTCTACAAAGTATTGACTTTAGGGGGGTGAATAGTTATGCACATAGACTTTTTCTGTTATTTTGTCTTATTTGTTGTTTGCTTCACAATAAAAAAAAAAAAAATCTTCAAAGTTGTGGGCATGTTCTGTAAATTTAATTATGCAAATCCTCAAACAATCCATGTTAATTCCAGGTTATGAGGCAACAAAAAACACAAAAAATGCCAAAGGGGGTGAATACTTTTGCAAGGCACTATATCACTTTAGCAAAGACCATAGATGCCTGTCCGAAGACTGCCTATTAAAATTTAACTAAGAGAGAGAGATCTGCTTTGAAATTGATTAGGGAAGGTCCCAGCATTGTAATAAAGGAAGCGGACAAAGGAGGAGCTGTGGACAAGCTTATTGTGACAAAGCTCTAGGTCAGCTGTCAGACACAGAAACTTACATGTGGTTACGGGCGAACCCCACCCAGGAATTTAAACTAAAATTAGAACATACAGTATCTTACACAAGACCTTCTCTGTATGGATTCTCGACTTGACTGAAAAAAAAAATTCCTTCCCACCCTGTTACACCTATATTCAATCAAGACACGTAAAGCCAGACATCCCCATTCAGGGGAGACCCACAGCATAGGTTCCTTGGGTGAACCCCTAGGTAATCTACTGGATACACTCCTTCAGCCATTAGTGAAAAGAATACCTTCTTATCTACAAGAAAATTAGCCTATAATACAATGATTAGACAGTTTCCCCTGGAGTGACAAACAAAAGTGGTTTGTTTGTGATGTCAAATCATTATATTCAAGCATTCCACACACTTTGGGCATCAGGTCACTTAAACATTACATTGATATGTACACCGATTATCCACCAGAATTAAGCTCTTCCATATTGCGCAATACCCAATATACGGCTACAGCGTGGCTCGGTTCTGGGAGGGTGTCCCTGGGGTGTGCATTAGTAAGTGTCTGTGATCGGAGATAGGGGTAAAGGGACAATCACTGCGGCCCTATACCATGTGATCAGCAGTGCCCAATCACCGCTGGTCACATGTAAACCGAAATGCTAGTTATTGGCTCTCTTTACCTCACACAGACAGCGTGTGAAGAAAGAATAGCTAATCTGACAGGGCACAGTGAGTACAGCATTTACACTGATCATCAGTGTCCCATCAGTGCCCATCAGTGAAGAAGAAAAATTACTTATTTGCAAAATCTTATAACAGAAACTAAGAAAAACTAAATTTTCTTTCAAAAATGTCAGTCTTTTTTTGTTTATTTAGCTAAAAAAAAAAAAAAACCCAGTGGTTATTAACCACTTCAATACAGGGCTTTTTGTACCACTTCAATACCGGGCCTATTCTAGCACTTCTCTCCTACATGTACAAATCATCATTCTTTTGCTAGAAAATTACTCAGAACCCCCAAACATTATATATGTTTTTTTAGCAGACACCCTAGGGAATAAAATGACGGTCATTGCAACATTTTTTCTTGCACGATATTTGCGCAATAATTTTTCAAACGCCTTTTTAAAAAAAAAAAAAAAAGGTTTCATGAATTAAAAAATAACAAAACAGTAAAGTTAGCCCAATTTTTGGGGAAAATATGAAAGATGATGTTACGCCGAGTAAATAGATACCTAACATGTCACGCTTTAAAATTGCGCACACTCATGGAATGGCGCCAAACTTCGGTACTTAAAAATCTCCATAGGCGACGCTTTATTTTTTTTTACAGGTTACCAGGTTAGAATTACAGAGGAGGTCTAGTGCTAGAATTGTTGCACGCACTCTAACGCACACGGCGATACCTCACATGCGTGGTTTGAACAGCGTTTACATACGTGGGGCGACTTACGTGTGCATTCGCTTCTGATCGCGAGCTACCGGGGACAGGGGCGTTTACATTTTTTTATTTTTTTTTTATTTACTTATTTATTTATTTTTTTACAATTATTTTACTTTTCTTTTTTTTTTGATCACTTTTATTCCTATTACAAGGAATGTAAACATCCCTTGTAATAGGAATGTGTGTGACAGGTTCTCTTTATTGAGAGATGCGGGGTCAATAAGACCCCACATCTCTCCTCCAGGCTGGAAAGCATGAGATCAGTGAATTTTTTTTCACTGATCTCATACTTACAGCCGCAATGGCGGCTTTGTTTACATTTGAGGCCCGGGCGTGACGTCATCACATCGCGCCCGGGCCTCCGACGATCATAGAGATGACTGGTGACCATCCGGTCACCAGTCATCTCTATGCTCATCACGTGACCCACCAACGACGCCGGAAGATTCTCTCCGGGTCCCCGATCGCACGGGGAGCCCTGAGAAGCACCGGATGGCGGCGGGAGGGGGGGGATGTCGCTATGATCGTTCTTATGGTGCACAGAATCGCTGGCCCAAGAAAATTATATCTGAATGATGCCTCTAGCTACAAAGCCGAGGACGTCATATGACGTCCACCCAGGATGGGAGATCCCATCTGTGGATGTCATTTGACTATGGCTGGGTAGGGAAATGGTTAAATACCACCAAAAGAAAGCTAGGTCTGTCATAAAAAAAATTAAATGATAATTTTTTTTATCTGGGTACATTGTTGCATGATCGAGCAATTGTCAAAGTGTGACACCGCTGAAAGCTGAAAATTGGCCTGGGCAGGAAGAGGGTGAAAGTG
The DNA here is from genome assembly GCA_029206835.1 of Rana muscosa. Lineage (NCBI taxonomy): Eukaryota > Metazoa > Chordata > Amphibia > Anura > Ranidae > Rana > Rana muscosa. Next base: position 1,060,629,516 of record CM055122.1, on the reverse strand, counting down.
CGCGGTGGTTAAAGTGGTTCATTCTTGAGGGAGTCTTTTTTCTTTTACATCATAACTATTTCCGTTTTTATGGAGAATAGTATATTGAAAAACAGGGGGGCCTCTATGGGGTCAAGATTTTCATCCACCTATGTTAATCTATATATGGGGTGGTGGGAAGAACAATATATTTACAATTAGCCGTAACCCCCAAAGAGACACAATATTAGCAATTGACCTTATTTTCATCATGAACTGTGATTTACCATTGGTGGAGTTTTAGGCTATCTCATTGATAACCCACTAAATTTACGGTTCATTTGTGAGGAAAAGCCAATTGCTGTTAACTATGTGGACATAACCATGGACCACAAAGTAACAGTACGTTCTTACAGGAAACCAACTTCAAACATTCACTGCTACATGCATCTAGTTGCCACCCTCCACATGTAATTAGGGCTATTCCAAGCGGCCAGATCATTAGAGTAAGATGGAATTGCTCTACCCAGGCTGACTGATAAAGAGGTGGTCCATATGAGTCCTAGATTTCTTGAACGTGGATATAATAAATCAGAAATTAAAAGAGCATGTGCTCATTCTAAGGACACTTCAAGAGCAGATCTTTTAGAAAACCATTCTCGTTCTAAATGGAAGACCAAATTTGTGGACCCCACACTGATTCATCACCGCCTGTGTTCTCTGCGCGTTATAGTTCTCAGTTAAAGGCATCGTCTCCAGAAATCTTACAATTTTAATGGGGGACCCTGGTTACAAGACAGTACTGAAGTACAGGGTCAACTTTGTAGTCAGGAGTCAGAAAAGCTTGCACTATTGGAAATTTGGTGTCCCATAGCCTGTTTACCCCTAAAAAGCCCAACCATACTTGGTTACATACAATACGTATGTTTGGATGCGGAGCAACCAGCTGTAGCTATATGGGTCACCCATTAAAAAAACATTAAACATTTGTTGAATTGTCAAACCAAGTCTGTGGTATACCTTGTCACATGTACCATATGAAACATCCAATATGTGGGTAGGACCAAGAGAAGTGTATATGATAGAATGTGAAATCACATTTTCAATATCTGCTTGGACAAGGACACTAGCCCAGCAAGACACTTCAGAAATTCCCACAACTCCAATACTCAAGTTCAGTTTAAATCATTAAAATAATGAACTACCCTTCCATATTTTCTATGCAAAAGGGAGGTATACTGGGTATTTAAAATTTACACCTGCATTCCTAGAGGTCTCAACTAGAGGTTTAGCTCACCTATTCCTCACCCCCTCCCCCTCCTTATTTCCTCTAATACCTCAACATTTCATTCTTTATTTTTTTCCGCTGCACATTCCTAATTAATAGTGCTTATTTGGAAGAAGTTCCCTATAATCATAAGTCTTAATTTTTTTCATGTTTTTTCTTTTGGGTTTTTAATAAGCAATTCCATTAAACATAGATTTATTTTATTGAATGAGTGGGAGGGCTTTTTTGGGGTTCTTTAAAGGGTAGCCTTTGTTGTTGATGACCTTTTTTGATTTTTCCTATTTAGTTTAGGTCGCTCTAAATTTTTCCAATTTCTTCTTTAGTATCTTGGGAGTCACATGTGGTTTAAAATCCATGCCACATATAAAGAAGACCAGAAGTTGGTGCTGGTTAGACAAATCCATTTCTATTTTTATCCTGCGCAGCACTCCTTGTTCTCCCTCCTTCCTTCTCTTCAGTCTTCACCTGTTTGCTTGTTAACCACAAAAAATGAAATTTCTTCATAAATTTAGGCCAATATGTATTCTGCTACATGTTTTTGGTAAAAAAACAAACAAAAAGCATACATAAATTGGTTTACGCGAACATTATAGCATATATGTTATATAAACTGAACCGTTTATTTAATTATTTATTTTACTAGTAATGGCAGCGATCAGCGACTTATAGTGGGACAATCGAACACTGACACTTTTAACACTTTGCGGGAACCAGTGACACTAATACAGTGATCAGTGCTAAAAAAAAAAAATGCACGGTCATTGTACTAAATCAGACCCACTTTAATTTTTCACTCTTTGTTATATTGCAGCCATTTGCTAAAATCATTTAAGTTCATTTTTTTCCCTCATTAATGTACACACAGCACCCCATATTGACAGAAAAACACAGAATTGTTGACATTTTTGCAGATTTATTAAAAAAGAAAAACTGAAATATCACATGGTCCTAAGTATTTAGACCCTTTGCTGTGACACTCATATATTTAACGCAAGTGCTGTCCATTTCTTCTGATCATCCTCAAAATGGTTCTACACCTTCATTTGAGTCCAGCTGTGTTTGATTATACTGATTGGACTTTATTAGGAAAGCCACACACCTGTCTATAGAAGACCTTACAGCTCACAGTGCATGTCAGAGCAAATGAGAATCATGAGGTCAAAGGAATAGCCTGAAGAGCTCAGAGACAGAATTGTGGCAAGGCACAGATCTGGCCAAGGTTACCAAAAAAATTCTGCTGCACTTAAGGTTCCTAAGAGCACAGTGGCCTCCATAATCCTTAAATGGAAGACGTTTGGGATGACCAGAATCCTTCCTAGAGTGAATAATTTAAGGGGGTCTGAATACTTTCCGTACCCACTGTATGTCCTGTACTGCAGGGTTAAGATAAGTGAGTTTGCAATACTTTTTTTTTATTATTTAAGTCAAGAGTAAGGCGGCCTGGTACAGGAATATCAGATATTACAAAATTTGACCACCAGAAGAGATGAAAGGTGCCAACATGACAAAGACAAAATATGCATTTACGCAAAAATAAAAAGAGACATAAAATACCCAGAGAAATCAAATACAGTGGAACCTCGGATTAGGAGCATAATCCGTTCCAGGAGAATGCTCATAATCCAAAGTACTCGCAAAGCGAGTTTCCCCATTGAAGTAAATGGAAACGAAAATAATTAGTTCCACATTGACTTCAATGGTATGCAATACCACATGCGGCCAGAGGCGGGGGGGGCACCGGAGAGCCTCGGAAACAGACGAAAAGGCCCGAGGACACCTCGGCTGACCTCGGAAAGACTTTGTTCCCGAGATTTGCCGAGGTCAGCTGTGCTGTCCTCGGGCCTTTCCGTGCATTTACGAACGGCGCCAATCGGCGACGTTCGGCCCTGCTCGGCTCCGCCCCCCCACCCCACCTCAGGCCAAAAGCGGTACTGCACACCGCTTTGGCCTGAATCATGCTCGTTTTGCGAGACAACACTCGCAAACCGAGTTACGATTTTTAAAAATACAGTGCTCGTATTGCGAAATGCTCGTTAACCGCGTTACTCGCAATCCGAGTTTCCACTGTACAAAGGTGGTCAAATGTCACGTGCTTTCTTACATAGAAATTAGAAAATATTTACGCAAAATCAGCACCATTTGCTTTCTCTATTTTTAAAACTGTTTAACCACACAATGGGAAGAAATCAAGCTTAAACCTACAAGTGATACAACTAGTGCCCTGCAGTAAGCAGGAGGGAAAAAATTATGTGTGTCTGGGTCAAGGAGGGTTTGAGGGACAAGGTGAAAAGGTGGAGATGTGGCATACCCACATTTTTCACAGTAGAAACTACAGGGGTAGCAAAAGGAAGGAAGTAAAGTTTTATAAAGGAAAAAAGAAGCAGAAAAAAAAAGACAACGGGTGGAGAGTGGAAGTAGGGGCAAGGAGGGGAAAAGGAAAAAGAGGGGGATGTGCCCAGATGGAGAGCATTCACTAATCCAAGTCAATAGCCGAAGCCTGATTGTCCAGTAGCAAGCTGATAGGGCGTATATATGAACCAGCAGCAAGGGAATTTTCAATTTTCTGTGTGGGAGAGAATGCTACCCAATAAACCATGTTTTTCTAAATGTCTCACTTTTGTGGTCACGGGTGGCAAAAAGGTTTTGCATAGTATAGAACAGTGTATATATCCTCAACTTTCAAGAACCACAGAGCTATAGAAGGGGGTGCGGTTTGTTTCCATTTGAGCAGAAAAAATGCTCTAGCTGCCTTGATCAAAATGGAGCATTGTAATTCTCCTAGAGATGTGATTCGGGTGCAATAAGAAGGCTGTGGGGCTGTTTCCATGGTCAACGTCTTTCTGTTTCTTGATACAAAGCTGTACCGCCTCCCAGAAGCCCTGAAGAGATGCGCAATCCCAGAATATGTACCCTTCTCTTTCCCACAATGCCAACAGATCGGAGAAACCTGCAGAAAGCACCTACATAGGACTGTATGCTATCGTAATAAGATTTTAAATACCAACTCCTGTATATTATTCACTATGGATGACTTGTGGACGAAGTATAGAAAGTTATCTCTGACCCACTGTAAGAGAAAACCCAAGATCCCACTCTCACTTGAGGAGGTATGGAGGCACAAATCCTGATGGTGGTTGATTTATCAGTTTGTATGAGTAAGACAGGGCATGGTCTATAGGAGAGGGATCACTGCCAGTACTTTAACAAATGGACTGAAACCAAGGATTTGGGAGGAGAGGCCACTAGGGAGATCCCTCTACATAGGATTTGTCCAGTACCACATCCTAATTATATAATGCACAAAAAGAACCCTAACCACTAATTAAAGGACTTTGACGGTACTACTGAAATAAAATATTAAGAATTTTAATGTACAAAGATGAAGATGATCATCTCATTGACATAGAAAAACATGTAAATACATAGCACAATTGTAGGAAAAATTTCCCTGTGATAATGTTGTACATTTATCATCACCCTACTTTTGTTCTCTGAGTTTAGATCTAAAAATAGGATTTTTATACTCACCGTAAAATCCTTTTCTCGGAGTTCATGGACGGACACAGCCTTAATCTTGACAAAGTGGGTATTAGCCTTCATTCAGGAGTGACTAGGCAGAATGTGTTAACAACTTCAAAGCTGAACAGACCCGCCCAGGGGGTGGTCCTACTGGCTATATCCCCTCAGCCTGCACTAAGCAGCTCAGTTTGTCAAAAGCAGTACAAACTTAAAAAGGAGGGGTGGGTGCTGTGTCCGTTCATGAACTCAGAGAAAAGGATTTTACGGTGAGTATAAAAATCCTATTTTCTCTTTCGTTCATGGACGGACACAGCCTTAATCTTGACAAAGTGGGACGTCCCAAAGCAGTGTCAAAAACAGCATTAAAACTTCACCCCAAAACAAAACAGAGCTCAACGGAGTAGTTGCAACTCTAAACAGCCGCCTGCAATACCTTGCGGCCGAAAGCAGCATCCGAAGATGCACACACATCAACTTGTAAAGTTTAGTGGAAGTGTGAACGGACCACCAGGTTCCTGATGTTCTCAAACGGTGGTTTTTGAAGCCAGCGACTGTAAGCAGGATGGCGTATGGGACCTTGCGACAGCAGGTTCTCTCTTAGCGGTACGAGGGACGTCTGCTATACAAGCCCCACGGAGGTAGTGGAGGGCGGACCGGAGGGGCCACATGCCGAACCCCCTGTACAAACGTTCTCACTAGAGAGTGAGCCACCAGGGGTTGCTGAAAAGACAGCCAGGGCAGATATCTGCCCCTTAATTGTACTTAAAGCTAAATTTTTGGTCCGCCCCACGCTGTAAGAACAACAGGACTCTGGAACCAAATAAGTACGCGGATGCCACCTCATTTCCTCACAAATGGATATGTAGGTCTTCCAAGTGCAATGGTAAATCTTCCTAGAGGACGATTTCCAAGCACTCCTCATGGTAGAGATCACTGAGTCTGACAGGCCCCGGTCTCTTAGCACCTGGCTCTCAATAGCCATGCCGTTAAAGCCAGTGACTGTAAAACAGGATGGCATATGGGACCTTGCGACAGCAGGTCCTTTCTTAGCGGTAGACGCCAAGAGGCGTCTGCTATCAGACTAACTAGATCAGCGTACCAAGGATGCCGAGGCCAATCTGGAGCAATAGGGATCATTGGAATCCTCTCTGCCTCCAGTCTGCAGATGAGGAAGGAGCTTCAGAGGAGGGAAGGATAGATTAGCCGGTACTGACTCCATAGTGCCACCAATGCATCTGTCGCGTCTGCCCATGGGTCTCTTGACCTGGCCACAAACCTCAATACCTTCCAATTGATTCGAGAAGCCAGGAGATCTACGTCTGGCGTGCCCCCCCCTTTGGTAAAGGAGCTGAAATGCCTCTGGGTGTAGAGACCATTCTCCTTGGTCCAGCATCTGGCGACTCCGCCTGCCAGTTTTTTATGCCCAGAATGTATACGTCCGACAGGGCCGGTACGCTCCTTTCTGCCCACCTTAGGATGTGAGTGACCTCCAATGCTGCACTGAGCTTCTTGTTCCTCCTTGATGATTGACATACGCCACAGTCGTGGCGTTGTCCGACTGGATCCTGACTGGACGCCCCTGTAGCCTCTGAGACCATGTTAAGAGGCACAGCCTAATCGGCCGGAGATCCAGGACATTGATCGGCAAGTGGGATTCCTCCGGAGTCAAGCAACCCTGGTCGACTGAGCCCCCCAGACTCTCCCCCAACCGTCCGTTGTGACCACCATCCAGTAAAAAGGAAGGAACGCCTTCCCGGACAGAAGTGCCGGTGATGTCAGCCACCAAACTAGGGAGGTCCTGACTAGGTGGCTCACCTGGATTTGACAATCCAGGGATGAAGGGCACTTGTCCCTTCTGGACAGAATTACCTTCTGTAACACTCGCGTGTAAAATTGCGCATACGGTACGGCCTCGAAGGAAGCTACCATGAGGCCCAAGACTCGCCTGCAAAGGTGGCGTGACGACCATCTTGGGGATGTCAACTGCCGCACCGCAGCCGAAGGGTCTGCAACTTTCCAATAGGGAGAAAAACGTTCGCCTCTGAGGAGTCCAGAATCAACCCCAGATATACTAGGAGTTGAGTCGGTACCAATACTGACTTCTGAGTGTTCAGCACCCAACCAAAATATTGGAGGGTCTGACAGGTTATAGACACGCTCACCTCTAATTCTGAGCTTGAAGTGGCCCTCAGAAGAAGATCGTCCAAGTAGCCCATGATAGCGATGCCACGCTGTCTTAGTAGGGCAGAATCGGGGCGAGCACCTTGGTGAACACCCTCGGTGCCGATGCCAGGCCAAAGGGGAGAGCCACCAATTGGTAGTGGTCTTCCCCGGCCACAAAGCGCAGACATCTCTGATGCCTGGTGCATATGGGGACATGCAAGTATGCGTCCTTGATGTCCCAGGATGCCAGAAAATCCCCTGGATGGAGGGCAGCGATAACAGAGCGAACCGACTCCCTCCGGAATCTTTGTACCTCCACAAAGCAATTGAGGGCCCTGAGATCCAAGATTGGACGAACCCCCTCCTTCTTTGGTACTACGAACAGATTTGGGTAAAACCCCTGAACCTGTTCCTGTACTGAAACAGGAATGATCACCCTGCGTATCAGCAGGTCTTGAACCGCTTCATATAGGGCTTCCCGACGAGTCGGCTGAAGCCTTTTCATGGCAGCTCATAACATTTGTTTAGCGGACGTACATGCACAGTTCCCACACAGGTGGAGCCCCCCCCAGGTGAACCCCCGGCCCCAGCAGCAACCTAGCTCCGAGAGCCTAGGGAGGAGGGAAGGAAGGGAGGGAGGAAGGGAAGGATAGAACCCCTTACTCACCTCTCCAGGAATGCCCATCTATGTCTTCCTGCCGAAGCAGGGGATTACTACTTACCCTTCCTGCGTGGATTGTGCTGGAAGCATCCCAGACAGACCATCTTCCGCATGGTGATGGAGGTGACTGTCGGCCCGGCTGCTGCGACTCGGCCCTATAGACCGGTCATATGCACGCCCTGGAGCATATAGCTCACCGGCCACCCGTAGAGCGACGGACATGTCGTGGACGACCCAGCGCATAGCTACGGTTGGCACACGCTCGATAGCCGAAACTGGGGAGACTACAAGGATCTGGGATCCAGCCTGTCGCCCAGTCGGCAGTTATTCGAAGATCACAGGAACAAAACAGAAAAAAAATAATAAAAAAAATAAACCTCCAGGCCTATGGGCCCGAAGGGAGCCATGTCTTCTCCTTAGCTAGGCAGAAAAAAAACTGAGCTGCTTAGTGCAGACTAAGGGGATATAGCCAGTAGGACCGCCCCCTGGGCGGGGCTGTTCAGCTTTGAAGTTAACACATTCTGCCTAGTCACTCCTGAATGAAGGCTAATACCCACTTTGTCAAGATTAAGGCTGTGTCCGTCCATGAACGAAAGAGAAAGGTTTCTTTTTGGTTCACAAGTTTGTGTTAATCAGCATTAACATGGGGTAGCCTGCCATATCCTTAGTCCATTACAACCAGAAAGCAACACCACTCTTCTTACTCCCACAGCGAATGTACAACATATCACTGGCCTCTGTCTCACCAAATTCCAAGTTTTGTGTAAATCACCAATTATACGTCATCATTACCCTTATGCTCTGCATACTCCTTGTGTATAAACTGTTAAAACTGACTGCAGTTACATTTTAACTTGAGTGTCTGGCTTGCAAGATTCAAAAAGATAAACACAAGAAAAGGGCCTCAATAACAGCAAGTGATAGAACGAAACCTGTATACCACAGAATGTGGAGCCCTTCTTTTTTAATTATCAAGGCATCTACAATCTAGAGATGAATGGCTAAAAATACAGGTAAAGCATGAAAACCTCTTAATACTAGCTGTGATTTATTTATTTCACAGGAAAATGCCAAGCTAAATTTTAAAGCCGAGAAAGTATAATGCAGCTGCAGTCTAAACATCAGGCTACTCATATAAAAATTACAGTAAGTAAAAATTACAAAGTTATTCAAAAAATTCAGGTGACAGCAAATGTGCTGTGACTACAGTACATTTGATTACTGAATAAAATATTAACTTCTGGGGTGGCAGATCTTACAGGTGCAGTTCACATTGCTGTACTGTGCCCAGCTTCCCTTGCTCTGCAGTCAATGCAATATTGTCTCTTGGGCATATTGTGTGTGTATGAAAAATTAGAGAGCATTTACGTACCCGTGTAAAGTTACCTTCAAAACTGTGAATATCCAGTTGTGGCTTCTGAGCATAAACATAAGCATTGATTGAAAAGAGATCCTGCAATAGAGAATAGCTGCAATTAATAAACAATGCAGCTTTATCACTAAATAAAAGTATGTCATAGAATGCATGACCAAAAACAGCTTGTTCATTTCTGAATATGATACCATTGATTTTTGTTCTTTGTTCATGAAACAAAATCTTCATTTTTTTTCTTTTTAGCACAAAATGACACCAGCATGAAAAAGCATACTACTAAACAGTGTGTTAGGGATAACATTAATATCTGATACTTGAAAACAGATTGATTCCTAAGAGAAACCTTTGCAGAACTGAGTAATATGAGTTTGATGTCTTGTTTCAGAACAAAGGCGTTAACTTGGAAAAGGTCACCTCGTCTTGGTAAAATATGAACTTCATTTATCAATGTCCTCAACAATGATAAATACTTGCATGTACTTTTCATCTGCATGAATACTCAATTCAGCCATTAAAAATAAAAAGCTCTCCTTTCCTTGATCATTATGTATATAACATACAGTCCCTTGAAAAAGTATTCATACCCCTTGAAATTTTCCACATTTTGTCATGTTACAACCAAAAACGTAAATGTATTTTATTGGAATTTTATGTGATAGACCAAAGCAAGGCGGCACATAATTGTGAAGTGGAAAGAGAATGATAAACGATTTTCAACATTTTTGACAAATAAATATCTGAAAAGTGTGGTGTGCATTTGTATTCAGCTCCCTTTACTCTGATACCCCTAACTAAAATCTAGTAGAACCAATTGCCTTCAGAAGTCACCTAAATAGAGTCCTTAAAGTGGTTGTAAACCCACTTTCTAAACAAACACCTACAGGTAAGCCTAGATTAAGGCTTACCTGTAGGTGCATGAAATATCTCCTTAACCACTTCCCTACTGTGCACGAAAACCCCCTTCCTGCCCAAGCCATTTATCAGCTTTCAGCGCTGTCACACTTTGAATGACAATTGCGCGGTCGTGCGACGTGGCTCCCAAAATAAATTTGCGTCCTTTTTTTCCCACAAATAGAGCTTTCCTTTGGTGGTATTTGATCACCTCTGCGGTTTTTATTTTTTGCGCTATAAACAAAAGAAGAGTGTCCAGTTTGGAAAAAAAACACTATTTTTTACTTTTTGCTATAATAAATACCCATTTTTTTTTCAAATAAAATTTTCCTCAGTTTAGGCCGATACGTATTCTTCTACATATTTTTGTTAAAAAACAAAAAAACGCAATAAGCGCGTATTGATTGGTTTGCGCAAAAGTTATAGCGTCTACAAAATAGGGGATAGATTTATAGCATTTTTTTTTTATTAGTAATGGCGGTGATCTGCGATTTTTATTGTGACTGCGATATTGCGGCGGACACATTGGACACTTTTGACACATTTTTGGGACCATGCACATTTATACAGCGATCCCTGCTATAAAAATGCATTGATTACTGTATAAATGTGATTGGCAGGGAAGGGGTTAACCACTAGGGGGCGGGAAGGGGTTAAATATGTTCCCTCAATGTGTTCTAACTGTGGGGGGAGGTGACTGACTGGGGGAGGTGACCGATATTTGTCCCTATGTACAAGGGACACACCATCGGTCCCCTCTCCCTCACAGGACGTCGATCTCTGTGTTTACACACAGAGATCCACTTTCCTGCTTGTTTCCCGGGCAATTGCGGGTGCCCGGCGGCAATCGCGGCCGCCGGGCACGCGCATCGGGGCCTTGGGAACGCGGCGGGCGCGTGCGCGCCCCCTAGCTCGTTTTAAAGGGAGGACGTCATATGACGTCCTCCCAGAACGAGAGTGTCCTCCGCCCGCCGTCAATTGACAGTGGGCAGGGGACAAGTGGTTAACCTACACGGTTAAGGAGATATTTGCATTTAAATGCGGCGACGGTGACGTCACGCGCATGCGCATGGTGTTAATCCCATTCACAAATTCGGCTAGATCGTAGTATTCGACGACGTAGCCGAATTCGACGGGTCATGCGCGCATGCGCAGAGTCACGTCTTCGCCGCACCGGAGCGGCGCTGTGATTGGCTGGTGCGGCGATACCCGGAACTAACATTCCGGCTATCGCCGCAGCGATGGATGCGTCTAGATGGAGGGACGCGGACTGCTTCGGGGGCCCCGATCTAAGGTAAGTGGTACATAATGAGCTAATATGCTAGTCATACTAGCTCATTATGCCTTTCTCTTGCAGGTGGGGGGAAAAAAAAAACGAAAAGTGGGTTTACAACCACTTTAAGGTAGCAAGAAAAACAACAAACACTCCTGTGCACGAGATGACCGTCAAGCATTAAGTGGTTTACAACACAGGCCTTGCTGCCCTTCATGGATAGGGGTATCCTAATAGAAAACGAAAGAAAGAAAGAAAAGGGCGCACCAGCCTAGTGTAATATCATTGGGGTAATTAATTAGATAAAATCAATGAAAAGGTACTCACAAAGGTACAAGAGTTGTTCGCATTGTACAGACGATGCCATAGAAGGCTGCAACAAGTGGAATCCACAACACACTCCAACAGATCATAAAGGACGTAGTAGGAAGCACTGCCGGCTGACTCGTTTCAGAGCGCGTCAGCCGGCAGTGCGTCCAACACACCACCCCCACCGTAAAACATGGTGGTAGGCAGCATCATGTAGTGGGGATGCTTTTCTTCAGCAGGGACAGGGAAGCTGGTCAAAGTCAGTGCGTCCATAAAGGGCCCACGGGCGCTGCCCCCTCTTTCCTGTCACCTCTCTCTCTCACCATAGATTCTTGCATTGCATTAGTTAAAGTGTACGTAAACCCCCTATCATTTTCAGCCAAGGAAGCTGCCATCTTTGCCTCTTTTCCACCCAAAAATTGAACTTCCACTTTTCGGATTCCTCCCCCCCCCTCCAGTGTCATTTGACATCTTTCAGGGGGGAGGGGGGAGCAGATACCTGTGTAATCTAGGAATCTGCTCCCACTTCCGGGCATAGATCGCTGCAGTATCCGCGGCGATCACGCCATGTTCAGCCCCTCCTCCATCCCCCCGCTGTCTTCTGGGAGACACACAAAGTCCCAGAAGACAGCAGGGACCAGTGAAATCATGCAGTGCAACTCGCGCATGTGCAGTAGGGAACCAGGAAGTGAAGCCGCAAGGCTTCACTTCCGGATTTTATTAACGAAGATGGCGGCTGGGGTGTTTTCCAAAGATGTGATTTTCATATGACTTTGCTTACGCCCCGAGTCTCAGTGATGTAAAAGTTATATATGCCAAATTTCAAGAAGATTGCATAATATTTAGGGGTTGCACACATTGATCACTTTTATCACAAACTAGTGAAATTTCAAACATTGAACTAAGTGTATAAAAGAAGAAAAAAAAGATTAATATAAGAATAAACATTACAAAGCTATCGCTGAAATCAATAAGACAGTTATACTGGAAGACTCATCTCCATCATCACAAGCACCTAGTGACGAAGAGGCAGAGTTTTCGCCTCCAGCAATGAAAAAATTACGTTCAAGTCCTAGATTAAAACCTCTTGATCAGACACTCACATCTATTTGGGATTGAGAACAGCTATCTATTCGACAAGCAAGTACTTCATTTATAGCAACTGCAAACAGCCTTGGCCACGATGTTTCAAACATTTCCATATCTCCAGCTACCGTTTACCGAGCTCGGGCCATCAATAGAAGTAAAATGGCAAATAAAATCGAAGACTACAAAGAGTTATTACAACTCTCACTCCTGTACTTAGGAGGTTGGTCTAAAAACAACTTCAGTTTCAGGATCCCAGGGGCACTGCATCAAGCAAGGTGGATGGCAAAAGCAATATATGCACTTAAAATTGTCCTTCACTAAACAGTTGAATATTCCTCAATGACAATTGGAAGGAATGAAACGGGTTTCACATTTTGTCAGCCTCATATATGTTCGCTTTTGGCATGAGGCAAATGTAAGTCGATGGGCTCCAAAGAATGATTTGGATATGCTACAGCTTCTGAGCACTCACCCAGATGCAGACGTCCAAAAATGTGCTCTCACAGTTGCTCAGAGACACCTTTGGTATCTGTCACAAACAAACGTAGGATTGGCTTTTTTGGACGAACGTATTACTCAGGCTGTTAAGGAAAATATGACTAAAAATGTAGAAACCAAACCTGCAAAGAAAAAGGAAGTGAAACGATTAGAGGGTAAAAACATGTTTTTTGAAGGAAAAGACCTGAGCCATTTCGTTACTAATAAAACAAAGACGTTCTTTGAATTGTTTGGGATCCACGCCGTGACAGAATACTGCAGTGATTCTCTAAGAAGCCATGTGAACACTCTTAAGGTTGTCAATGATACCGCAGAAAAAGGAATTGCTCTGATAAAAAAGTATAACGAATTGGTCAGGGATGAACAACAAAAACAATTCTTGTTGAGGGTAGTCGAGCATCACAGAAAAGTCGTCACCAAGCGAACAAAACAAGGGATTGCATCGTTCAAAGTTGATTAATATAACACATGTTTTGCCTATCCTATTACCTATTTTAGTGTATAGTTTTAATAGTATTTTTTAAGTTTGTGATTTCTAGTTTTCCCAATAAAAGTAATTAACATTGAAAATTTTTATTTTTTGCCTACTTTTACAAAACAGATCAAAGTGTGTAACCTCTAAATATTATCCAATCTTCTTGAAATTTAGCATATACAGGTCCTTCTCAAAAAATTAGCATATTGTGATAAAGTTCATTATTTTCTGTAATGTACTGATAAACATTAGACTTTCATATATTTTAGATTCATTACACACAACTGAAGTAGTTCAAGCCTTTTCTTGTTTTAATATTGATGATTTTGGCATACAGCTCATGACAACCCAAAATTCCTATCTCAAAAAATTAGCATATCATGAAAAGGTTCTCTAAACAAGCTATTAACCTAATCATCTGAATCAACTAATTAACTTTAAACACCTGCAAAAGATTCCTGAGGCTTTTAAAAACTCCCAGCCTGGTTCATTACTCAAAACCGCAATCATGGGTAAGACTGCCGACCTGACTGCTGTCCAGAAGGCCATCATTGACACCCTCAAGCAAGAGGGTAAGACACAGAAAGAAATTTCTGAACGAATAGGCTGTTCCCAGAGTGCTGTATCAAGGCACCTCAGTGGGAAGTCTGTGGGAAGGAAAAAGTGTGGCAGAAAACGCTGCACAACGAGAAGAGGTGACCGGACCCTGAAGAAGATTGTGGAGAAGGACCGATTCCAGACCTTGGAGGACCTGCGGAAGCAGTGGACTGAGTCTGGAGTAGAAACATCCAGAGCCACCGTGAACAGGCGTGTGCAGGAAATGGGCTACAGGTGCCGCATTCCCCAGGTCAAGCCACTTTTGAACCAGAAACAGCGGCAGAAGCGCCTGACCTGGGCTACAGAGAAGCAGCACTGGACTGTTGCTCAGTGGTCCAAAGTACTTTTTTCGGATGAAAGCAAATTTTGCATGTCATTCGGAAATCAAGGTGCCAGAGTCTGGAGGAAGACTGGGGAGAGGGAAATGCCAAAATGCCTGAAGTCCAGTGTCAAGTACCCACAGTCAGTGATGGTCTGGGGTGCCATGTCAGCTGCTGGTGTTGGTCCACTGTGTTTTATCAAGGGCAGGGTCAATGCAGCTAGCTATCAGGAGATTTTGGAGCACTTCATGCTTCCATCTGCTGAAAAGCTTTATGGAGATGAAGATTTCAATTTTCAGCACGACCTGGCACCTGCTCACAGTGCCAAAACCACTGGTAAATGGTTTACTGACCATGGTATTACTGTGCTCAATTGGCCTGCCAACTCTCCTGACCTGAACCCCATAGAGAATCTGTGGGATATTGGGAAGAGAAAGTTGAGAGACGCAAGACCCAACACTCTGGATGAGCTTAAGGCCGCTATCGAAGCATCCTGGGTCTCCATAACACCTCAGCAGTGCCACAGGCTGGTTGCCTCCATGCCACGCCGCATTGAAGCAGTCATTTCTGCAAAAGGATTCCCGACCCAGTATTGAGTGCATAACTGAACATAATTATTTGAAGGTTGACTTTTTTTGTATTAAAAACACTTTTCTTTTATTGGTCGGATGAAATATGCTAATTTTTTGAGATAGGAATTTTGGGTTGTCATGAGCTGTATGCCAAAATCATCAATATTAAAACAAGAAAAGGCTTGAACTACTTCAGTTGTGTGTAATGAATCTAAAATATTTGAAAGTCTAATGTTTATCAGTACATTACAGAAAATAATGAACTTTATCACAATATGCTAATTTTTTGAGAAGGACCTGTATATCTTTTACATCACTGAGACTCGGGCATAAGCAAAGTCTGCAAAAATTTTCAGTTTATTTTTTGCCTTAGAAAATGAAACACCCTAATGGCGGCGCCTCCACCCGAGAGTCAGATCGGCTTCAGGTGCCGACATCGTGGGCGCCCTGGACAGGTAAGTGTCCATATATTAAGAGTCAGCAGCTGCAGTATTTGTAGCTGCTAACTTTTAACATTTATTTTTTTGGCGGAACTCTGCTTTAACCACTTCCATACCGGGTCATTGTAAAATGACGCCGGCAGGAACCCTCTCTCCCTCCGGGTGGACGTCATATGACGTCCTGGGTTTGAGGGGGGATATCTGAATGATGCCTGCAGCTAGAGGCATCATTCAGATATCCTTGTTTGCAGCCGGCGATTCTGCTCACCATAAGAATGATCATAGCCGCGGTTCCACCGCTTGATCGTTCTTATAGGCGGCGGGAGGGGACATCCCCCCTCCCGCCGCCATCTGGTGCTTCTCCGAGCTCTCCCGTGCCATAGGGGACCCGGAGAGAATCGTCCGGCGCCGGTGGTGGGTCACGTGACGAGCATAGAGATGACTGGTGACCAGATGGTCACCAGTCATCTCTATGACCGTCGGAGGCCCGGGCGCGATGTGATGACGTCACGCCCGGGTCCTCAGATGTAAACAAAGCCGCCATTGCGTAAAATAAAAAAAAATAATAATAACAAAAAATGTTTAAAACGCCCCTGTCCCCAATAGCTCGCGCTCAGAAGCGAACGCACATGTAAGTCCCGCCCACATATGTAAACGCCGTTCAAACCACATATGTGAGGTATCGCCGCGTGCGCTAGAGCGCGTGCAGTAATTCTAGCACTAGACCTCCTCTGTAACTCTAACCTGGTAACCTGTAAAAATTTTCAAAGCGTCGCCTATGGAGATTTTTAACCTCCCTAGCGGTAATCCCGAGCGTGACTCGGGGTTGTTTTTTTATGCTAGGATCGGTAACCCCGAGTCACGCTCGGGGTAGACATTGCAGAGCTCGCAGCGGAGTTTCCCTACCTTCTCCTGGCGATCCAGCGATGATGTCCTCTGCTGTGATCGCCAGCGAGACCTCCGGCGAGTGTCGGCACTTTCGACCCCATCTGACTTCCTAGTTCCGTTCCCTGCGAGCCGCAGCGGCGCACGGGAGCGGAACTGGGCGCCAAATTCAAAAAGGTAAACACATAGTATACATACAGTATACTGTAATCTTACTGATTACAGTACTGTATGTAATAATTACACACCCCCTTGGTCCCTAGTGGTCTCTCCAGTGTCCTGCATGCACTTTTATATAATAAAAACTTTTCTTTCTGCCTGGAAACTGGAGATTGTCCATAGCAACTAAAAAGTGTCCCTTTATGTCAAAAGTGGTTTTAGACCAACTAGAAAGCAGCGATAATAAATTAGAATCACTCGCAGAATTGAGCGATAGCGATTTGTGGGGAAATTCATCATCAAACACTAAATCTAATGACAGCGACAATTCTGCAACTGAGCAAATTTCAGTGTTTTTGATTTGATTACATTATTGAATAATTTTTATTATAATTAGATTACTATTTTTTATAATTATTTATAGTTATTTATTATATTATAATTTATAATTTTGTGTTTCATATTTATCATACCCGGGATGTTTACTAGACTCTGGTTTGCTTAGGTTTAAGTGAGTAATTACTAAGAATCGCAGGCCTATAATACATAACACCAAATTTTCATGCAAAATAATTGTACCGCTTTTGGTACATAATTCCAGAAAGAATCATACCGCCAGGGAGGTTAAGTACCGAAGTTTGCGCACGCTCATGGAATGGTGCCAATTTTAAAGCGTGACATGTTAGGTATTTTTTTACTCGGCGTAACATAAGCTTTCATATTTTACAAAAAAAATGGGCTAACTTTACTGTTTTGTTATTTTTCAATTCATGAAACCATTTTTTCCCCCAAAAAAAGGAGTTTGAAAAATTATTGCGCAAATACCGTGCAAGATAAAAAGTTGCAACGACCGACATTTTATTCCCTAGGGTGTCTGCTAAAAAAAACATATATAATGTTTGGGGGTTCTGAGTAATTTGGTATGGAAGAGGTATAAAAAGCCCTGTATGAAAAGGGTTAATCTACAACTGCCATGATGCTGCACATGTGATCAGTTATGACACCAGCCATTGGATGGTTTGACAGTTTGGTTGAGAGCACAACCAATGGGAGTGTTAAATTTCCGGCACGTGCCGTATGGATGGGTTTAATTCCACTTTAATTATTCTTGTTAAATTTTCTAATATTATTACAATTGTTATCATTATCTCTATCTGTCATTAATTAAATGTTATACCTACAAGTGTTTGTGTGATCTCTCTTTGCACATCTCGAATACAACCCCAAAAACATAAATTATAACATTAAAACACCCTGTTGAGAATGTACAGCTCACTGTACATTCTAAAGAAGACTGCAATCAGGCAGGTAAGTTTGTTTTATTGCAGAAGAGACACAGCATGTCTCTTCTGCAAAGCCTACCTGCTCTCAATTTTTTTTTTTACACTTTAGTTCCACTTTAGTGGCACAGATGGAGAAATGATCCTCTAAATTATAGATGCTGCAATACGAAGAAAGGTATAGGGTGCAACTGGCATTTCTCTATATCTGTGCACATCTTAAACTGTTCACCATTTGTTGTAATCTTTCACACGCTGGCTATTCATCACGTTCTTGTCTTCTCTATTTAGTTTTCATCAGACCACAAGAAATAATTCATATGAAACTAATACACACGTGGGTGTCCTATATCTTCATCATTCACTTCTTCCCCATCTGTTATCACCTACAATTTAGATAATCCAGGCTATTATGTGCTTTATTGTGAACAGAAAAACAAGAGTCTTCTGGAAAAGGGGTAGAACAGAATCCAATACCACACACATACAATAAAAACAGTTGTCTGGGGTCCAGTCATTTTTTATTAAGTGTTTTACCTACACATCTCATACAAGAATTAACCAGGTTAACAACTTCAATAGAGATTTGTGGAACAAGAACAGGAAATCTTCTCCCCTGCTGGTATAAAACTTGCTAGTTCATCCAACTTATAATATTTGAAGATTTCAAGAAACATGTTCCGCAGTAATTAATTTCTCTAGCTAATATGGAAAAATAAAAATAGTGCAGGAGAAAGCATGTGATTTGAATATAGAAAGCATTTCTGAACATCCTCCTTATTGGTCAAAGAGTCTGTCCTTCATAACACATCAACAGGGTTGCTCAGGAGGAACTGGGGTCAAAGGGCCAAGGTAAAAAGGCATAGGACTTTTTTTTTCCCATAATTTGCTCAGTTGGCATGGCCCAGCCTTGTGCGTAATCAAATGCAGCAAAGCCGACAACAGTAAAGAAAAAGTTTAAACAAGTCTAAATCAAGTCTTAAGCATACTTGCAGGTTTTGCTGTTTCAAATCACAGGAACTTTATTGGTGATTAGTCTCTAGATGCTTAAGACTCATTCAGCAGAGAACTGAAAATGTGCATTACAGGTAAGTGTCTGTCGGGAAATTACATTTTGCTTTAGGCTCAATCACTTGGAATAATGTTATCTTTTTTCACAGCTGTCAAGTTCACTGATAGTTTGTGGAAAGGTGGATCTCTGTTTGTTTAAGCAGGGCAAATGTAATTGTAATCTGCTCGTTATCATGATTATATGATTTTTTGCCAGCATATTAGTAATCTCAGAAAGCAATACATAAATATTCAGAATTTGCAACGGTATTGCCAATGTGTGGCACATGCAGCATCTGCAGGGGCAACACACTACCGCCATGAATGCAAGTCATTTGGTACTGGCTTGGATGAAATAATGCTGTGGGAAGGTTGGGACTGAGTTTTTAGGGGTGAGAAGCAGGTGGGGAAGTAATTGCAAGGCGAGATTATGAGGAGGGTCATGGCTGCAAGATTGGGGGTAGGTGTCTTAGAGTGGGTAAAAATCATGTTTAAATATTGCTGATGTGGAAAAAGTTTTCTTTTTACAAGTTCAAGCATTAGTGATCTTATAATTTATTGAACACCAGGGCAGATGGATGATATTTTTATGTAACTGGTGTTGGTGCAGAAATTACAAACACATAATGTAACATATTGGTATTTATCTACTATTGTTGGTTGAGATTGTATTTACATGTCACTGGAGTAGAAGTGGGAAGATAAAATTTACCATATACTATATATGACTAGCAAAAGTGTGCCAGTTCCAGAATGGGTAAGTTTGTCAGAGTGGAGTACAGTGTGCAAGTGGTGGGGGACAGAGGCAGCAGAGGGAACAATTGTGAAGCAGAGCTTACTGTCAGAGTGGAGTGCAGTGTACAGAGTCAGCACAAAGCACACTTAAGGTGTTTGCACTGGCAAGAAGGAGGTGGTTATGGACATGCGCTGTGAAAGGAAGGGGGTAAGATGGTTGGAATGCTCTGCAGCCTCTAGTCGCGTAATGCTCTGCAGACAGTGATTAGCTAGAAAGGTACAGCTTCAGAGACTGTGCTAGGCATTGGTAACATTATTTTTCTTAGACTATCCCAATCCCCCCAAAAAATAGACATATGTCGCCTATTACCGCCCAGGTGACATGATCATGTACGCATGCTACTGAAAAGCCACCGGTGCTCTTCAGATTGTTGTAAGAATTTGTGGATGCCGATCTGCTTATTCTGTATTGGGAGCAATTTTGTTTAGTGCGGAATATGCACTATCCAAATCTGAATCTGGTGCTCATGAAGAGGCTTTTGTGTGAAATTGAAACAGTATTATTCTATGCAATTTATTCTCTGCTTTATGTCTGAACTTATATGGGACGCAAGGTGGCGAGAGAGATGCCATTCAGTAATATTTACTAAATATTATACGTGGAAAGGTTATGTTTGACATACCTATAAATGTAGAGGTCATTATCAGGAGGGTCAATGAAAATATATGGTTTATCTAAATTATTGATAAGCCTTAAGGGACTAGAGCATCTATGCCCATGGGCTCCTGGTATGAATCTGGCTCTGGTCATTTTCAATATGATTCTTTTTTTCACAATAAAAAAGTGTCAAATAACAAACATTTTTGAGGGTTTATTCACACCTGTCAGCAAAACTCTTGAACTTCGCTGCATGAAAATGCATGTCAAGTGGCATTCTCATTCCTTCCTTTTGGCTGCTTCACAACTATGTGCTGCAGACCCCTCCACATCAGTTGTAGAAATATACAAATACCTAAAGTCAAGTGGTGTAAAAATTCCAGTGACGGGAGTGTTGGTGTTTTCTGGACTAAAGCCCACTGTCGGCTGATGTCACAGAGCTGGTCCAAGCTCTCAAAAGATTCTGAGCATATGGTCGGGATCTGCTCAGAAGCCTGGACACATAGCTGGCCAGCCGCTCTCCCCCCCCCTCCATAGTCCAGAGCTCCAGTGAGCAGAGAGCCGGGGGCCGGCAGTCACCAGCTCTCTGCATGCTGAGGACTGAGAGCTGCGCGATCAGTGGTGTTTGATCGCTCATTTCCCAATCTTAGAGGCGGTGGGGACAGATGCAGCTGGGGTCAGTGCTGCAGCCATCTAATTTTGCAATTCCTTAACTCCTTTTTTAATCCTTATTACAATTTGATATGTTCACCTTATGGTAACGTTTTCATTTTGTTTTTTCTAGAATTCACATAGTAAAAATGTGCTTCTTCCCTTGAAATATACATACGTTTAACACCAATAAGCTCATCTTAATTTGATGCAGACATTACAAAATTATCCTTTATATGTCTAATATGTGCTGTTTTAATTTATGGAACCGTAAGAGAAGATGAACTTCTCTTTGTCTCCTATGGGTGCAAGGTTTGCAAAACGTGCTGAGAGGTTTGTTGTGCCCTCTTCCCCCACCACCCACCACTAGACTTTTTACACCAACAGACTTTTAAGTGACACTAAACTCAAGGGAAACCAAAGAAGAACAAGATAGAAGGTACAGTCTACCTACAGTCAATTAAAACATATTGCATTTATTTTATTTCATATAATGCAAGATTAGTGTCACTTGAAATACTTGTAAAACAAATTATATGAATAAAGTTTTGTTAGAGGGAACCTATAGAAGAAGAAGAGTTTGTTGAACTCACCCCAATTGGTCTATTAAACTACTGACCTTGTACTATGTAAAACTGTTTAGCCTATTTATCTTTTACAAGCTTGTATGATTAATAAAAACATATTTTATATTTATAATTGTAATATATGTTGGGACCTAAAAATTCAAATTTTTGCAGTATCCTGTTCTCTTTATTGTTTCCCTTGTGTAAAAATACCTGGTATTCCTGCCAGTCCCCTGTTTTCCTATTTTAAACAGACCACTCTGGGCAAGAGAGCATATGCATCCCAGCGTGGTCGGTTTTCTTTCTTTCTTTGCATTCTAATTGGGAGCACGGCCTGCATGTACTCCAATGGTCAAGCTTGTGGTGGTGACACCCCCACTAAAGCTCTCCATTGGGAAGATCAGTGTACTACTGTTTCTCTGCTTCCTAATGACATACCCCCCAGTTCTCTAGGCCCCTTATGCAGCTCAGAACACAGGTCATGTGATCACAAGGAAAAAAAGTACTTATAATGTTTTTTTTATACATATACACAAATATTTTAAAAGGAATGGGTTGTTTTACAAACTAAGGGGTTCACATATACTTTAATATTTATATTGCAATTTTGCAAATTCATAAACGGCGTTTATGACACTTTAGAATTCTGTTGTGCTTCTGCACAACAAATGTTGGTGCTTGCCCCAAAGTCATGTACCTCCGGCCCACTAAAAATAAGAGTGTCTATACAGTGCAGTGGCCAATGAGATTTGTAGATAGGGGGGCAGTCTGATGGGCAGTCAGATTCAGAGACCTAAATTAAATCACATGATTCAGTATCCGATTGGATACAACAGGTTCCATCTTTTTTATTTTTTTAACACATTACAACATAACTGAAAGTGACCCCCTCCCAGAAAAAGCACACACATGCAGACAACTGATATTTAACATATATGAGTGAAATAAGGGATTATTTATATACAATTTGTAGACTAACCCACTTTTTTAAGAGCCACTATTAAATGCACAAGCTTGAGTACAAAAAATGAAAACTGTCAAGTGAAGGGTGCTCATCATTAAAGGCAAAACACAGTTAGTGTAGTTTGCTTTCAAGGACAGCTTTCTGCTATAGCCCCTTTGAGAGTAACATATGTAAAACGGGTCTCGGAGATGGATTTCATTCATCTACATTAGTCACAAAATGACTAGGAGACAACATGATAATGGGGATGTTTTTCTTTACACGTCAGTATAATAATACAGAAATGACTTGGAGGTTATCAATAAGACAGGGAAACCTCCCCCATTAGGTCAAGGGCAACATTTGTTCGCCCAACTTAGAGATCATTAAAATACATCCTTAATCATAACATGTGGTTCATTACAGATAAAATGGCCCCTGGTTCAATAAAACTAATTAAATGTAAATGGTATTGTTTACTGCTGTATGGATCTTTTGATATAAATCAGCGAGTCACCATTTATTGAAAATTACACTTACCTCACTGCTGCTAATAAATTTACTTGATCAAATAAGATGGGAATGAATGTTTCACTACATGAAGGCTGACACAAAAAATACTGCACCACTTATGAGTATGAAACCACAGGAAACCTAACCTGCAGGTTACAGGTATTGCAAGACAGCTATTATTAAAGGATGTGTTGAAATTTTAATTGTCTGATCATTCTAAGTGGTTTAGGAAGACAACAAAATCTGCACTGATCATCTTTGTCGGTGTCATCTGTTCTTTACGAAAAGCTCAGAAGCAGGTTTATTTGTTCCGGGTGTCACTGAGGATAATGTTACAGAGCTGTGCAGATGATGCGGCTGACGGTTCATGACAATACAAGATACTCACAATCCATGACATAAGACAGACGTTGAAATCAAAATGACTGACACTCACTGGCATGTGCAAAAACCATAAATAACTAAATACTGTACAATCAAATCACAAAAATAACTCTAATACATAACTTTATCTCCATGTAGTAAAGGCTAAATCCAAATATCTAAATTTTAGGTTTCTTAAATATTTTCATTTTATTAAGTCAGAAGCCTTTAAAATATTAAATGAGAAACAACAGCTGTTAACCTTCTCATATTTTTTTAAAATCCTCAAAACTTTATATATTTTCTGAAAGAAAAAACCCTCTAGAATAAAATGGTGGCATTTGCAATTTATTTCATGTCACACAATGACTGCATTGTTGTTTACCAAATCTATATTTTCATAAAAAAATAAAAAAAAATATTTGGATATGGCCAGGGCATTTGACTTTATTGAATGGTTATATTTACAGAAATCATTGGAACAGTTTGCTTCCGGAGAAATATTTAGAAAATGGATAGCCATAATTTATAGTCAATCTAGTTCAACTCTTTTGGGTAATGGGTTAATGTCATCCACAATAGGATTAGAGAGAGGGACAAGACAGGGATGTCCTCTATTTCTCCATCTTTTTGCTATAGAAAGACACGCTTGCTTTGAGGTTTAGGAAATCAGAGGCATATAAAGGAATAGTAATGGGAAATAGGAAGGAGGTCATTGGTCTTTATGCAAATTACGGTATATAATACTGTATATGGGAGACACACAAAACTCCTTAAGGGAAGCAATGAAACTAATAAATACATTTGGGAAATATTCAGGATTAAAAATCAATCGTCAGAAACCTGTTTTAATTCCACTTAGACATGATATACAGAGGAATGTGGAGAAATTTCCCTTGTTAAAGATAATGGATTCATTTAAATATTTGGGTATTCAGATTACATTGGATTCCGAGGAAAAAATTATTGGAAAAAATTAAACGCAAGTTGAGAATATGGTCAAAGCTATCCATCGGCGGGCCCAGGAAAGTCATGGCGGGTGTCAGCATGTAGAGGGGAAGGAGAAGAGCGGATACACATCCGCTCTCCTCCCCTTCTTGCAGTGACGCGGAAAGCGACGTCCCTGACGTCACTTCCGGGTCACATTCTCGGTGTCCCCGGCTCGTTTTGTAGAGAGGGGATGCTTTGCAATGCGATCTGCATTGCAAAACATTCAATGGAATAAAGGGGAGACATGCAGTGTCTTTTGGACCCTGCATATCTCAATAAAGAGAACCGGTCACCAAAAAATCATCACATAGGGGCCTATGTGATGAAAAAAATATATATATATATATTTTTCCCCAAAAAATGTAGTTACATCCAAGTACATAAAATCCCCCCCCAAAAAAATTGAGCCCCCCCGCCCCCACATATACACACACACGAACGTAAACGCATGCGTCGGGGCACCTACACGTGAAAATGTTGATTGCGATACATATATTACATATTGCCGCGTACGCCAGTGTGAGAGCAATAATTCTAGCACCAGACCTCCGCCTTTGAAGCGTCGCCTATAGAAAATATAGGGTACTGAAGTGTGACGCCATTTTACGGGCGCAAAAAATATTTAAGGTTTGGCATGCTGGGTATCTATTTACTCGGCGTAACCTCGTCTTTTAGATTTTACCAAAAATGTGGGTAATGTATTGCTTTTGTTTGCCTTAAAATTCATGTTAGTGTGCTTTCTACTAAAAAATTGCGTTTCCTAGACCTTTGCGGTAATATCGCGCGACATAAAAAATTGGAACTACCGCTATTTTATTCTCTAGGGTGTCTGCTTTCAGAAAATATATAATGTTTTGGGTTTTGTGTAATCTTCAGGCCTAAAATTATTTTTTAAACATGTGTGCAAAAAAGGCAAAACCGGCTCTGGCAGCGAAAGGGTTAAATGTTTTTGTTTTGTTCCTAGGCCACTTCAATGTATTTTTGACACACTGTCTTACTGAATTTTTTTACTTTTGCCCAAAACAGTTGTAATGCTTCCATGTATTTCTCATAATCCATCCTTCCCTGCAGTGCAGCGCCCGCGTACACACACACACACATAATTCAGCTCATCTCCATCAAGGTGCCACCAGTACAATAATGGTGGCTACACCCAAAAGAAACTTTCAGCAAAGAGAAATAAAAAAAAACAAAAAAAAAAAACGTTGGCTGTTTTCCACCTAATTTGCCTTGTTTTCTATCAATTTTTTTTACCTCCTGCTCTCTAGCTCTCTTGTCATCTCATCCGATTCTCGCCTCCAAAGCCTCTCCCATCCTCTGGAACTCCTTACCTCAATCTGTCCGACTCTCTCCTACTCCGTCCACTTTTTAGACAATCCCTGAAAACTCATCTCTTAAGAGAGGCCTATCCAGCCCTCACCTAACAACCGTACATTTTTTTTCTCAATCAGCACATCCGCCACAGCGATTACCTTTTGTATCTCTTGCACCTCCCTCTTAGATTGTAAGCTCTAAGAAGCAGGGCCCTCGGATTCCTACTGTATTAAACTTTATGGTAATTGTACTGTCTGCCCTTATGTTGTAAAGCGCTGTGGAAACTGGCAGTGCTATATAAATCCTGTATAATAATAATCATTTTATATACTGTATGCTTGTCAGTGAGAATGAAACACGCACTTACTACTTAAAACTGTTTGACAATCACAATGAATATAAGTTATTTCTACATATTCACAAAGCAAAACATAAAAAATATATCTTTTTGCACAGGTTTCCTGATAAGCATGAGAAATGCACAGAAGCCAAAGTGTATTTTCTTCTTTATGAAACAGCACTCTTCATACAAATGGTTTTTGTGACAATATTGTCTACAGGCCAGCAGGTGGCATTCAAGAATTATTGGAAGACGGAGCGTTGAAACATTCTCTCACTCCACATTTTAACCCAGTATCTGAAGTTTGCTATTATATAATAGATTTATCATCAATGTTTATATTTACCAAGAAAAGAAAACGGTTTCTGATTGGTAATTATTGATCGTTTATTAAGTCAGAGAAGGTAAAGCTTACTTTTTATATCTCGTCTAAGGTATGCAAAAGAATAGCAGATGGTAAATTACATGAAAAGATACCTGACCAACTAGAGGATAAAGGATGACTTAATGATATGTGAAATCAGATACCAGAGTTGGTGTTGTTATATAATAACAAGTAATCTGCGCCATTTTCACAGCAGGTGTTACGAAGGAAGGAAACACCTTTAAGCTGAGGAA
Organism: Rana muscosa; assembly: GCA_029206835.1. Lineage (NCBI taxonomy): Eukaryota > Metazoa > Chordata > Amphibia > Anura > Ranidae > Rana > Rana muscosa. The sequence goes on along the minus strand of CM055122.1, from coordinate 1,060,603,023 downwards.
TGTTAACAAAACAGCAGCAATATTGGCTGATAGAAAGGCATGTAATTGAGTGCATCAAGAAACACTGATTCACTGTATGGACAGGATTTACTAATTTATCATATTACAGGTACAACAACAAAAGCACTGTTAAAACTGTGAGACTAAAATTAGACAGAGAAGGATGGGTAGTCAAGGCTTGTCTAAGGTTTGAATACAAGAGATAACTGTGAATTTTATGGTGTAATATTATTATTTACAAAACTAAAAGAAAAAAAAGAAAAAATGAAGCTAATCAATATTATATTCACAAAACCAGAGCTTAAAAAAAGTTGCCTCGTACACGGTCAGAAAATCTGAAGTTAAATTTAGTCCGATGAACGATCTGCTGATTTTCTGAACGTTGGTATGCTGCTTTTGACAGTCGATTACGAATGTTCCTCAGACAAAAACTGAATGTGCAGGCTCCAAAATCTTTGTCTGACGTGACAACGTCCGATTTTCTTTTCATTAGTATGGTTCTCTGCCAAAAAAAAAAATCTGAAGAGCAAGACTAGGCATGCTCAGAAATGAAAGAACACATACAAAACAATTCAACACATTACGTCACTTCTGACGTTGAATTTTGTCCCTCAAAAATTTTCTCATGGGGAGTACCCTCTTCACTTTCGATTTGAGACGAGCATCCAACAAAAAACTGACGAAAATTCGTCCAATAATCTGATCGTGTGTACAAGGCTTTATTAATACAGTCATTGTACCATCAGGTACTACTCATGCTTTGTTACCCTACACAGTGAACAGGTTCCATGAAAATTAAGGTCACTATGGGTTAAATTTACTAAAAATTATCGCATGCGATATTTGGATCATGTGACTAATTTGAGCCAAATATTGCATGCGAAATTGAAAAAGTTAATTCACTATGAGTTTATGCAGAATTTACCACAAAAATACCACAGGCAAGCTAAATACACTATATACTGACATAAAAGTCAATTCACAAAAAAACAAAATACATTCACTAAATAAGTGGTGACCTAACCACATGCTATGAATGTATGAGGTTAGTAGCTGGTTGTTAAGGAGCTGAAACCTGCCAGGGTCCTAGCAACCAGTGACTCATCCCTGCTGTCAACCAGGGATTCACAGCTGACAAAAGAATGCCAACAAAAGCCTGGACAGTTTTAAAAAAAAACGGACTAGGGGTCCCACCACAATCCATATTAGGCCCTTTGGGTCTGGTATTGATTTTAAAGGCAACCCCATGTCAAAAAAACCAAAACACCAACACCTACCCAAAAACATTTTAGACCCTTATCCCAACCCACCAGGCCAGGAAAGAAGGGGATGATGAGCATGCAGCCCTCCCCTCTAAAAAATACAAGGCCACATGTCTTCAATATTGATGTTGATGGTGACAAGGGCCTCTTTCCCACAACCCTTGTAGGGTGGTTGTGGGGGTCTGTGGGTAGGATGCTTACTGCAATCTGGAAGACCCCTTTAACAATAGGGGGCCCCCAAATACCAGCCCCCCCCCAACCAGTACCCCTACTCAGGAAAAAAAAGGCAATAGTAAAATAAACACACCACCAAGTCCTTTATTTAAAAAAATATATATATATGTCTCCTGATGTACATGCATTGTCAATCACGTCATCCAGTGATGTACGTCCACTCAATCACAATGAATGACAGCTGTCAACCCACATGGAAAAAAAAAACACCACCTGCTTACACCAGACCACTCCCATAGCCAAACAACATCTCTGGACTCCCTGCTGCAGTGGTAAACAAAGGGGCGGGGTCACCCAGTGATGCAGTTGACCAAATATGGACCATCCATATGTGGTCAATGAGGTCACGGGGTGACCCCCTCCCCATTTTTTTAGCGAAGGGAAGGACCATAAATGTCATTCTTTTCCAGGCGAGTAAGGGGATCGGATGTGCATCTCTGAGTCCCTGCCACCAAAGTAAACGAAAAAGGCGGGGTAACCCGGATGACCCTACCTCTTCACTTACGTTAACAGGGACTGAGATGCACCTCCGATCCTGTCACTTGCCTGGAAAGGAATGTGCTGTGTTTTTATTTTTCCTTGATATAGTTTGTAAAAGAATAGTGGTACTATGTACTCCTTACTCATTCACATAAGGGAGCTGGTATCCGAGGGCCCCCTTATTGTTAAAGGGGGCTTCCAGATTCCGGCAAGCCCCCCGCCTGCAGACTCAGACAACCACCGGGCTAGGGAAGTGGGGAAGATTCCTTTGTCCTCATCAACATGTGAACAAGGTGCTTTGCCAGGAGGAATCAAGTACCCCTCCATGTTGAGGGCACATGGCCTGGTATAGTTTGGGAAGGGAGGGACGCTTGTTCTCCCCTTTTTCTTGCCTGCCCCCACTTTATTTTTTGGCATGGGGTCCCCCTTAAAATCAATACCAGATCCCAAAAGCTGGTATGGATTGTGGGGGACCCCCATGGCATTTTTTGTTTATTTTGAAATGTCCCTACTCCTTTGTTTACATTCACCGGCTGATGGCTGAATGAGCAGGGCAAGAATGAGTCACCAGTTGATTTGGCCACTCCCAATGTTGCTGCTATCTCTCTGATGGATTTGTTTAGTTTTTGAAGCCTTATAATGGCCTGTTTCACTTGCATGGACAGCTCCTTTGAACGCATGATGTAGGTTCACAGAAATAGATCCCAAATGCAAATACCGCACTTAAAATCAATTCAAGACCTTTTACCTGCCTAATTGATGAAGAAATAACGATGAAACAGCTATGAAACAGCTTTTGATTCAATTGACCAATTACTACCGGTCCCTTGAAAAAAGGGGGGGGGCAGCTATTCTTAAGTAATTCCTAAACCCTTACTCCGATTTGGATGTACATACCCTCAAATTAAACATGGGAGCAAGCCCATATTCACTATACAAATATAGCTTAAAAATGTTTTGGTAAATACCTAAAAAAACTAAAATTGTGTCCAAATATATATGGACCTAACGATAAGTGTTAAGTTTCATAGTTGGTAAGGGTGAATACAGACACTAGTCCATCCAGTCCAACCTGTGTACTTGGTGTATGTGTGTTCATGCCGGTGATCATTTCCCATATCCCTGTATAATGTGTTCACTAAGATGCACATCCAAGAGTCTTTTAAAACTATCAATACTTCCTGCTGACACCACCAATTGTGGAAGAGTGTTCCACAATCTTATCACCCAGAAAAAAAAACCTGCGCACCTTAAGGTTAAACAACTTCTCCAATCTCATTGAGTGGCTCCGTGTCTTCTTACACTCCCTAAGGCTGGATTCACACTACTTGCAAAGCAGCTCGCAGCAGGGGGTCCAGTGCATCCCTGTCCACCGTTTCAGGGGACCCAAAGACACACGGGACCCTTCTGCAGTGCGCTCCGTGGCCGCCCCAGAGATGTGTGAACTGGTTCCATTGAGAGCGGGTCACACTCTCCTGTCATGCAAATTGGATGCGGGGAAAATCTGCATAACCCAGCCTGAGACTAAATAGTTGTTTCCCTATACTAGAATCTCCATTGAGATTTTTGTATATCGCTATCATATCTCCTCTCAAACATCTCTTCTCCAGGGAGAATGAGAAAAGTAAATAGAAAATTATCACAATACTGTTGGCCATCCAAAATGAAGAGATGAGTTCATCAGCATGGGTCACATGAATAACATACTGGTTATCGGAAACTACATTGAAATGGTAATGATGGAGAGAAGCAACCAACATACAACTATGTTAGGCAAGCAGTAAAGTCTTAACATAAGTAAAAACATTTTTAAATCATAGTAGGTATTTTACTGCATGTGCGCAATTGCCTGGGGTAACATTAAAAAAACAAAAAAAGTTTTAACCACTTACCGCAAAATCACATACCTGTACATCATTATGCTCAAGTGGTTGTACCGGAGAGATGCCTGCAGCTGCAGGCATCACCCCGATACAGTTTTTTATAGCCGATGGTCGACTTTCTTGTAACAACCACCAATGCACCCAAGCAGCTGCTCAGCTGTTATTACAAACAGCGGGGGGGGGGACGTCCCCCCTCCCGCCACTCCACTCGGGTCTCCGGTCCCACCGGGAGACCCGAGCAACCAGCCACCATGTCCCCCGGCTGGAACGGAGTCCTCAACAAAGTCGGGTCTCTGATGTAATAACCCGGAAGAGACGTCATAATGTCGCTTCCGGTTTACTTGGCGACCAACAGTGCCATTTAAAAAAAATCCACAGTATTCAAAAACGTTGATCTTGGCCTTTTTAAAACTTTTAAGTGCAGAGGAGGGGTTTGGGGTATTTTAGACCCCAGATTTTGCCATGAAGAGTACCTGTCACTGTCTATTACTCTCACAAGGGATGTTAAAATTCCTTGTGACAGCAATAAAAGTGATCATTTTTTTTTTTTTTTTAAGGAACAGTGTAAAAAAAATAGAAAAATAAATAAATAAATGTTAAAGCGCCCCAATCCTCCATGCTCGCACGCCAAAAGCAAATGAATATGAAAGTCGCGCCCGCAAATGTAAACAGTGTTCAAAACACACGTGAGGTATCGCCGCGATCGTTGGAGCAAGGACAATAATTCTAGCACAGGACCTCCTCTGTAACTCTAAACAGGTAACCATAAAATTTTTCTTAAAGCGTCGCCTATGGAGATTTTTAAGTACTGTAATTTGTCGCCATTCCACGAATGTGCGCAATTTTAAAGCATGACAGGTTAGGTATCTACTGTATTTACTCTGTGTAATATCATCTTTTACATTATACAATTTTTTTTCTACTAACTTTACTTTTTTTTTTAACCACTTCGCGCCCAGAGGACGTCATATGACGTCCTGGGCTTTGTGGGGCTATATCTGAATGATGCCTGCAGCTACAGGCATCATTCAGATATCTGCATTTTCAGCTGGCGATTCCCTACACCATGAGAATGATCATAGCGGCTGTTCCGCTGCTTGATCGTTCTTACGGGTGGCGAAAGGGGACGTCCCCCCCTCCGCCCTCCGATGCTTCTACCGACTCACCGTTTCGATCGGTGAGTCGGAGAACGGATCCGCCGGCCCTGGATGCTGATCATAGAGATTTCGGGCGGACCAGATGGTCGCCGGAGTCTCTATGATCGTTGAAGGCCGGGTGCGATGTTATGACGTCACGCCCGGCCTCTGCATTCAAAAAACCGGCATCGCCTCGGCTGGGAATCGTTGATTGTTTTTATTTTTTATTTTTTTTATTTTAGGCTTTCCAGCCTAGAGGTGAGATGTAAAGAGGTCCTGTCATGTCATATTCCTATTACAAGGGATGTTTAAATTCCTTGTAATAGGAATAAAAGTGATCAAATTTATTTTTATTTTTTAAAGTGTAAAAAAAAAAAAATGTAAGTAAAATTAACAATTAAAAAAAAAAATATTTAAAGTGCCCCTGTCCCCGTGTGCTTGCACTCAGAAGCGAACGCATACGCAAGTCGCGCCCACATATGAAAATGGTGTTCAAACCACACGTCAGGTGTTGCCGCGAATGTTAGAGTGAGAGCAATAAATCTAGACCTAGACCTCCTCTGTAACTCAAAACATGTAACCAGTAAAAAAATTTAAAGCGCCGCCTATTGGGATTTTTAAGTACCGAAGTTTGGCGCCATTCCACGAGCGTGTGCAATTTTGAAGCGTGACATGTTAGGTATCTAGTTACTCGGTGTAACTTCATCTTTCACATTATAAAAAAAAATTGGACTAACTTTACTGTTTTTTTTTTTTTTTTAAAGCATGAAACTTTTTTTTCCCCCAAAAAAACGCGTTTGAAAAATTGCTGCGCAAATACCGTGCGAGATAAAAAGTTGAAATGACCGCCATTGTATTCTCTAGGGTCTCTGCTAAAAAAAAAACATATATAGTGTTTGGGGGTTCTTTGTAATTTTCTAGTAAAAAAAATATGATTTTTACATGTAGGAGCGAAGTGTCAGAATTGGCTTGGGCCTGAAGCAGTTAATTAATTGAAGTGTATTTTTCCCCCAAAAAATGCGCTTGAAAGACCGATGCGCAAATACAGTGTGACATAAAATATCGCAATGATCGCCATTTTATTCTCTAGGGTCTACTTAGGGGTTCTAAGTCATTTTCTAGCAAAAAATACTGATTTGAACTTGGCCTGGTCTTGAAGTGGTTAAACAATTATTTATACAATCTGACTTTACAACCACCCAGCTAGGCTATGCTGTATCAGTACATAAACTGATCTACAACTTAGTAGAAAAGCAAAAGCATTTTACTTATTGTAGATAGATATTTGTTTTATTATATTTTAGTATATTTAAAACCATCACTTCATTTAGCAACACAGTGAAAAAATATATTGATAAATATTTAATTTTGAAATGCCATATGCACAATAACTGGCTATTTTTTAGATGGCACTACGAACATAAATAATAAATATTAATTTGATATAGTATAGTCAATGCAATAATTCTTTTGATGAAATCAACTTTCATCTTTTAGCGATTACCAATGACACATTGCTGAGGAGAGTAAAAAAAAAATCCCAAAATGTTTTTAAATATACCGTATTTTCCGGCGTATAAGATTACCTTTTACACTAAAAAAAAAACGTCCAAAAAGCGGGGGTCGTCTTATACGCCGGGTGCTGGATGTCAGCCCTCCTGATCCTCGCAGAATGTGCGGTAATACTGCATACATACAGTATACACCGCTGAGCCAATCCCAGTGAGCGATGTATTCTATTAATGAATACAGAGCCTGCTCGGACTGGAGGAACAACCGATACCACACTTCAACTACATACAGGATGACTATATTACTCCATGGGAGCTGCTTCTCATGATCCTGTATTTTTACCAAGGAAAGCCTAGTCTGGGTAGTCACATTCAAGATTAAAAAATATGTGAAGTGAGCGCTAAACCAAAATAAACAGCTGCTAGCAAAAAGACAATATACCATAATCCTTCAAATCAATAAACATACAAAATGTGCAGCGCTGCGATACATAAAAATCTCAAAAGTGAAAATAAATATAAAAGTAGAAATAGCCCTTCTGTGGTAATCCAAAAAAGTCCAATGATCCAATTCAGCAAGTGCCAAAATATCCAACCAATATACCGGAATTAGTGGCTACACAATTAACTGCAGCAAACACACATTGATAATGCCAATCATGTGGAGTTGGTGTGTCCTCTCCTTTGTCCTTATTATTGAAACAGAGAAAGGATCTTTTAAGGCCACGTGGGTAAAGTTAGAAATATCCGCAGACTGCAATTTAAGAAATTCTTCCCAATCAGTCTCACTTTACAGCAGGTGTGCCCAACCAGTGGCACGGGGGCCACATGTGGCCCGCGGAGCCCTCTGATGTGGCCCACGACCTCCTGCTCTGGGATGGAGTAGAATAGAATACTGTTATTAAAGGTAAGTTTTTATTACTAAACTCACAATGTGATTTTATATGGGAATATCTGTTCTGCAGTGGTTACTGGGCTGCTTTTAAACTGATCCACAGGTACAGAGAAGTGCACCTGTGGGTTACCTGCACTGAGCCATAGACTATTACCTGCGAGTTTGGTGTGCGAGATTAGAGTGGGCTCTATAGAGCCGAGTGGGCTGCCATCCACCCACTTCACTCATTGTGGCCCGCGACCAGTTACCAAGTCGCTTAAGTGGCCCTTGCTCTTCAAAAGGTTGGGTATCCCTGCTTTACAGGGTAGAGCTCCATTCATATGTCCCCAAATACAAAAGGCTTTTTCCCAGCAGTGCTTCTGTGCAGCCACTTGGTTTACTTGGGTCTTTCTCTTAAAGCAGTTGTATACCCTCTTGTGATACATGCACCTACAGGTAAGCCTACATTAAGGCTTACCTGTAGGTGCTTGCAATATCTCCTTAACCTACATACCGGTAGTTAAGAAGATATTTGCAGAAAAGCCAGCACCAATGTCTAGGGCACATGCGCGCCGTAGAGAATGGCACAGGCGCACTGAGCGCGGCAGCTCTTGAATGGGAGCCTGCCGGAAAGCACGAATGCGCGGGGATCGTGCCGTTCCTCGCGCATGTGCGGGAGTGACGTCATCGCCGCTCCGGCCAGTGACAGCGCCGGAGCAGCGATACCCGGAAGTCACTCCGGGTATCATGGCGGCGACGGAGGACATGTCCGAGGACCGCTGCGGGGGCTTTGATCGAAGGTAAGTAATTGATAATGAGCTAGTATGCTAGTCATACTAGCTCATTATGCCTTTGCCTTGCAGGTTTTAAAAAAAAATAAAAAAAATAGTTTTGGGGTATACAACCGCTTTAAGCAGAGAGACTCCAGAGGGAGGGCTCACATCCCTCTGCTGGTTCAGGAGGGAAGGGGCAGGTAGAGGATCAACTTTACACAGACCACAGAAATTACAGGAAGGAAGGGGGAGTGAGGGATATACAGATGTGAAGTCCCCACATAAGTATCTTGTAGGAACATGCAGTCATAACTGCATAGAAGCAATGCTAGGAAAAAGCAGTGCTACCTGTAAATCTTGGTTCATGGTGATTGGTACCTGAGTGGATATAAATGCTGGGGTACATTCTTAACACTCGTTAGAGCTGCAGAACTGACTTGGAGAAGCTGCAAAATGTCTTCATGATTCAGAACAAGTCCACTTATATGTGACTAACTACTACTAGCTATATATCAATAGTATCATTTAAAAAAGCTATGCTATTTATCATTAAAAACAGTCCTTTTTATTTTGCCTAATATGAAGTCATCAGTCTTCTGCAGGCAGAAGAAAGGTATTTCCTCAGTCTACTCTCCCATAGTGATCAGACTTGCAACAAAGCAAGTTGCAAGGTGAGAAAGGCTGTAGGCTCAGAGATACATGGAAGCTGCCATTCTTGATAGCTTCTTCCGAAAAAGGCTAGTTGCTTGGCTCTTATCCTGACTTCTTCTCTAAGGCCCCTTTCACACTGGGGCGGGCATATGCGGCGGCAGTATAGCGGCACGATTTTCAGCGCCCTATACCGTCGTGTTTACCGCGATATTCGGCCGCTAGCGGTGCGGTTTTAACCCCCCCTAGTGGCCGAAAAAGGGTTAATACCGCCCGCAAACCGCGGCTAGAGCCGCGATTTTCCGGGCGGTATTACCACGGTGTCCCATTGATTTCAATGGCAAGGAGCGGTATACACACCACTCCAAAGATGCGGCTTGCAGGAGATTTTTTTGTCTCCTGCCAGCGCACCGCCTCAGTGTGAAAGCCCTCGGGCTTTCACATTGAGAATGCTGGGGCAGGAGTATTTCAGGCGTTATTTATGCGCTATTTTTAGCGCTAAAACGCCTGAAATACGCCTCAGTGTGAAAGGGGTATAACTGTTCTTGATCTGCTTTCTTGTTTAAGGTCTGTAAATCATATATATTAAAGCCTGTGTTTTAGTCTAACAACCACTCAGCTTCTTTTTTTACGAGCAGGACAGCAATTGTAGCCACCATAATTCACTGATACGCAAATGTTTTTTTTTTTAATCTAATAAAAATAAACCAATTACAATGGTCAATGCTTCTTTTTGTTGTACTGCCAGCACTTTCTTCTTACTACAGTATGTACCCCATGTTATGCAGCTGCTTTGTCCTGAAGACTAAGGAAAAAGTTACCCAGCAACAAAATTACAGAAATTCTAATTTCATTATCAATAATAGAAGTTTTCAGTTGCTGTATAAAACATTGCTGAAACTAAATTGCTAGCATAGGAGCAACACTTTTGCTGGTTCAGGCAGCGAGGAAGTAAACCCATAGGATTGAGTGAATTGAAATTTAGCAATTCTGTTGCCAGGGAAGTGTTCCCTAGCTGACATTTTTTATTTTTGAAATTATTACTCTGGATGCTTCAGATACATGTATACAATCTGCATGATAGTGTGCTATTCCAACACCATATCCACCCAATACCAGTACAAGTGAAATAAAATATCAGCACATATAATATGAAAGACTTCAGATATGATGTTGCCATCTCTCTTACTAAGCACCCAGTACTGACAGTGCAGAAGCTGACTTTACAGCTAAAAGGGAAGTTAAATATGTAGGCAGAATTAGGGTTCATGCAAACAGCTATATGTAGGATTTTTATGCACTTAATGTAGATTTCTCAGTTCTTTTCCATGCCTAGGAAGTTACACATGCTGCATACAGCCTGCCATTCAAGTGAACAGCTGTATAAAAGTATTACCGTATATACTCGAGTATAAGCCGACCCGAATATAAGCCGAGGCACCTAATTTTACCACAAAAACTGGGAAAACGTATTGACTCGAGTATAAGCCTAGGGTGTCAACCTGCATGCCTCACTGTGCCTCACTTTGCCTCACTGTGTCCATGTGCATGCCTCACTGTGCCTCACTGTGCCCATACCTCACTGTGTCCATGACTAGACTGACGTTTAACATGGGAGACTATGGAAAACTCGGTGCTCCCCGGCCATAGGTCCCCCAGACAACGAACTTTGCACACTGTAGAGGAGAAATGGGGCTACATGTGTGCCAAGTTTCGGGTCCAGAGGACCTATGACTGGCCGGTACCGGGTCCCCAAAGTCACCGGAGAAATTACCATTTAACATGGGAGTCTATGGAAGGAGTGCCCGGGTTTAAAAAATCGGTGCTCCCGGGCCGTAGGTGCCCCGGACAACAAACTTTGCACACTTGTAGAAGAGAAATGGAGCGACATCTGTGCCATGTGTGGGGTCCAGGGGACATACGACCGGGTGGAACCGGGTCCCCAAATTCACCGGAGAAATGATCGTTTAACATGGGAGTCTATGGAAGGGGTGCCCGGCTTTGAAAAATCGGTGCTACCCGGTCGTAGGTTCCCCTGTCAACAAGCTTAGCACACTTGTAGAGGAAGAGTGGAGCTACATGTGTGCCAAGTTTGGGGTCCAGGGGCCCTACGGCCGGCTGGTACCGGGTCGCCAAAGTCCGGGAGATCAGGCGCAAAAAGGTAACTCGAGTATAAGCCAAGGGGGGCATTTTCAGCACAAAAAATGTGCTGAAAAACTCGACTTATACTCGAGTATATATGGTACTCTTGTAAAGGCCAATGCTTCTTTGTATCAGTGTTTACCTGCGCATGCTTGTCCAACGTATTCAGCTTCGCATGCACTGGAATGCGCATTTTTTTTTATACTAGGCTCATAAACTGCCTACCAATAGCCATGTGCATGAACACTTGAACAAGAAGAGGGTTGTTGATCATCTAACTTCCAGAAAGCTCAAATCGACTAAGCTTAAGGGTGTGTTTATTTGCCTGGAGCAGGGAGGCAGTAGCTTGGTCAGAAACCTCTTGCTTTAGGAAATTACAGTCAGATAGGAACTTAGATCTTTCTACATAAGCAGAGCTGGCTGGAATCATTTGCTGGTGCTGACAGACTTTAAATTGTCACCCTGACCTGGCCTAAACTGACCAGAGAAGCAATCGTATCTGCCAGTTGCTAAGTTTTAGGTAAGCATGATATAAAACTTTAAATGGTGCGCAAAACATAGAGAATTAAGGTTGGCAGGGAAATACATGTAGCAGAATTTTAATGGAAGATTTGTAATAGTTCAGTCTATATAATAAAAAACATTTTTTAACAAATCAAGCATTTTTTTTAAAGAACACCTAAACCCTACTTTTAGGTTGAATAATTTCCCCCTCTCAGTTGATGTTCCTCAATATAAACTAAAAATAATCAGCACAAACAATTAGTAAATACTAATAATTGCAGCTGAACACTCAAGGCTAATTACACAACACCTTCAAGTAAGCTAATAAATTAAATTGGTGAAGCGCAAGAAATATTAATATATTAAAAAACATATAAATCTTATAAAATATATAAGAGAAAGTCCAAATACATCTCCGTTAAAAAGTTCATTAAAAAGATCCCGGATGGTGCAAAGTGGTGTCTCTAGACTGCACATGCAGGTGTCATATAATGTGCAGCACTTCCACCATACACACAGATGGCTGCTCACCTTAGGACCATGACCCGCTAAACCAACAGGACAGTCAAACAAGCATTCCCATGAAGGGATCTAATAGTCTCCCAATAGTCTGAATGAATCCGAGCCAACTCCTCCGTGGGATCGTGGATATTGATATATAAGCAAATAGAAAGAATCTAGTACTCTCTGTTATATAATAATTTATTTAATAAATGTAAAACCACTTACAATTCTGGCACTTGTCACAGGTGCACAAGTGAGCGCTCTTAACCTAGTAAGATGGCCATGGGTGACGTCATGCGTGGTTCCTTTTTTTATAGAAATGTATTTGGACATTCTTTTATGCAGTTTATAAGATTTATATGTTTTAATCATACGGATGTTCCCTAATAGAAAGTAATACTACAACCCTGAATTTTTCTTCTAACAGGTTCAAACCGCTCAATGCTTGCTGCTGGTCACAGTTGTAGCAAAAGGCACAAGCTGATCTGTGTGAAGCAGAGACACCAATTGACTGATCAGGTAGCGGAAGCCAATCAATTGCTCCCGCTCTGCATCTCTAACTAGGAAGTAACCAGGAAATAATAATCAGCAAATGGGTGACTATGTGGCAGATGAGGTTTAATGTTGATAAATGTAAAGTTATGCACTTGTGGGCTAAGAATATGCATGCATCATACATAATAGGGGGAGTACTACTGGGGAAATCAATGGTGGAGAAGGATCTTGGGGGTTTTGGTAGATCATAAGCTCAATAATAACATGCAATGCCAAGCTGCAGTTTCCAAGGCGAGCAAAGTCCTTTCTTGTATTAAGAGAGGTATGGACTCCACAGAGAGAGATATCCTTTTGCCCCTGTACAAATCATAAGCAAGGCCTCACCTGGAACATGCAGTTCAGTTTTGGCCACCAGTTCTCAAAAAGGATATCGGGGAACTGGAGAAAGTGCAGAGAAGGGCAACCAAACTGATAAGAGGCATGGAGGAGCTCAGCTATGAGGAAAGATTAGAGGAACTGAATTTATTCTCTCTTGAGAAGAGGAGATTAAGGGGGGATTTGATCAACATGTACAAATATATAAGGGGTCCATATAGTGAACTTGGTGTTGAGTTATTTACTTTACGGGCAACACAGAGGACAAAGGGGGCACTCCTTACGTCTAGAGGAAAAGAGATTTCATCTCCAAATACGGAAAGGTTTCTTAACAGTAAGAGGTGTGAAAATGTGGAATAGACTCCCTCCAGAGGTGGTTCTGGCCAGCTCAGTAGATTGCTTTAAAAAAGGCCTGGATTCTTTCCTAAATGCACACAATATAACTGGCTACTAACATTTATAGTTAAAGTTGATCCAGTGAAAATTTGATTGCCTCTTGGGGGTCATGAAGTATTTATTTTCCCCTTCCTCTGGATCAACTGGGGGTATAGTATTGGGTATATGGGATTGTTTGATATTATTTTTTATTTATTTTTATGGATGGACTTTTTTTTCAACCTGACTAACTATGTAACTATGTAATATTGTCCCATTGGTAGTTTAATCCTGCTATAAGGTATTTTAGTATTTTCCCACTGGAAGCCCAATCCAGCTAAAAGGTAAGTATTTAGAACCCTACACACTGGCAAACTTTTTCATGGCACCAAAAGCGCATGAAAACTGTCCCCCATTAAATCCTAAGTAACTGTTCACACTGGAGTCGCACTGTGCTTTAGAAAGTCCTGCATGATGCATCTTTGGTACAAGTTTTTCAAAGGTGCACCAAAAAGTAGGATTTTTAAAACAGCTTACCTGTAAAATCCTTTTCTTGGAGTACATCACGGGACACAGAGCAGCATAGTCATTACTATGTGGGTTATATAGAATTACCTTCAGGTGCTGGCACTGGCAACTTCCAAAACAGGAAGTACCCTCCCCTATATAAGCCCCTCCCTTCCGGGAGCACCTCAGTTTTGTAGCAAAGCAATACGTGTCCCCAAAAGAGGGGTGGGAGCTCTGTGTCCCGTGATGTACTCCAAGAAAAGGATTTTACAGGTAAGCTGTTTTAAAAATCCTACTTTCTTGTTCATACATCACGGGACACAGAGCAGCATAGTCATTACTATGTGGGACGTCCCAAAGCAATGCCAAATGAGGGGGGGATACACCATACATAAGCTGGGCGCCATCAGGCATGAGGATCTTTTGCGGCCTGCAACACACTGCGCCCAAAGGCGACATCCTCCTGACTTCTAACGTCCACCTGGTAGAACCTAGTAAACGTGTGTACTGAAGACCATGTTGCGGCCTTACAAATTTGAGCCAGGGAGGCCTGGTGATGCACTGCCCATGAAGTTCCAACTGCTCTCGTGGAGTGCGCCCTAACTTTGAACGGAGGCGGTCTACTTCTCAAGCCATAGGCTTGTATTATGACCTGTCGAATCCACTTGGCTAAAGTAGATTTTGATGCTGCCTGACCCTTTCTGGGGCCTTCCGGCAGAACAAACAAAGAATCCGTTCTACGAATCTGAGCAGTGGCTTTTAGATAAGCTTTAACTGCTCTTACTACATCCAAAGAATGCAACAACTTTTCCTCTACCGAGCTTGGTTTGGGGAAAAAAGAAGGAAGAACCACATCCTGGTTCAAGTGAAACCTCGATACCACCTTAGGAAGAAAGGCTGGGTGAGGGCGTAATACTACTCTGTCCTTATGAATAACCAGATATGGCTCCTTACAGGACATGGCGGCTAATTCCGACACTCTTCTAGCCGAGCATATGGCTACTAAAAATATCAATTTTCTGGTGAGTAGAACCAAGGAAATGTGCCACAAAGGTTCAAACGGCTGCTTCTGCAGAACCGACAGAACCAATTTTAGATCCCATGGGCATATGGGAGCTTTAATCGGTGGAATAATACGAGTCACCCCTTGCATAAAGGATTTGACAAGTGAATGCATAGCCAGGGGCCTTTGAAATAGTATTGATAAGGCCGAAACCTGGCCCTTGATAGTACTTAGGGCAAACTTCCTGTCTACAGCCCACTGCAGGAAGTCCAGAATTCTGCCTATAACGTACTTACGTGGATGCCATTTTCTGGCCTCGCACCAAGTGATGTACGCCTTCCAAACTCTATAGTAGATCTGCCTGGATACAGGCTTCCTGGCATTGATTATAGTTGATACCACAGAGTTAGAGAGACCTCTCTTCTTTAGGATGTGGGATTCAATAGCCAGGCCGTTAAACTTAGAGTTAGTAAGGAAGGGTGGTATATCGGTCCTTGCGAAAGCAGGTCCGGACGACGTGGAAGGGTCCAAGGACTCCCCACAGACATTTTGATGATCTCCGCGTACCAGGCCCTTTGGGGCCACGCTGGAGCCACCAGGATCACCGGCTTTTTTTCCAACCTGACTCTGCGAAGGAGTCGAGGCAACAATTATAGCGGAGGGAATGCATATATCAGTCTGAACTGATCCCAAGGGAACACCAGCGCATCCGAGCCGCAAGCGAGGGGATCCCTTGTCCGGGAGACAAATCTGTCCACCTTTGCATTGAATCTGGATGCTAGCAGATCTACATCCGGTGTTCCCCACCACTGACATATTGCTCGGAAGACCTCGGGATGAAGGGACCATTCCCCTGGGCATAACTGTTGGCGACTCAGAAAGTCCGCCTTCCAATTCTCCACCCCTGGAATGAAGACAGCTGATATACATGGGACATGCTTTTCTGCCCATTCCAGGATGTGACTTACTTCCCTCTGGGCTGCACGACTCCTGGTGCCTCCCTGATGATTGATATATGCCACTGCTGTGGCATTGTCTGATTGAATTCTGACAGGGGACCCTTGGAGTCTGGATGTCCAGGCTACTAGGGCATACCGGGCTGCTCGTATCTCTAAGAGATTGATGGGCAGGGTTTTTACTACATTTGACCATCTGCCCTGGAGAGACCATTGCTCCAGTACTGCCCCCCAGCCTATAAGGCTGGCATCTGTAGTGACCACCTTCCAAGATATCGGACTGAAGGGTTTTCCCTTCTGGAGATTCTGGGGGATCAACCACCAGCAGAGACTCTTCCGAACGGAAGGGGACAAAGCCATCGGGAAGTCTAGAGCCTGAATTTTTCCGTTCCAGGCTGACAATATGGCCCTCTGTAAATTCCTTGAGTGGAATTGGGCGTATGGCACAGCTTCGAATGATGCTACCATCTTTCCTAGCAGCCTCATGCACAGGCATATGGACGGCTGTCTTTTTGCACAAAGCAGACGGACCAAGCCCCTCAAAGAGGATACCTTGTCTAGAGGTAAGAAAATCTTCCTCTGGTCTGAATCCAGCCGTAGCCCTAGATATACCAGGTTTTTCACTGGCTGTAGGGCTGACTTGTCCAGGTTGATGACCCAACCGTGAGATTCTAGATACTTGATTGTATCGACAATTACCACTTCTAGCTTGGCAACTGAGTGGTCCATCAACAACAGGTCGTCTAGGTATGCCATTATCGTTACACCTCGTGTTCTTAGATCGGCCAACAGTGGGGCCAGAATTTTTGTGAACACTCGTGGTGCTGTGGCCAGACCGAATGGTAAGGCTCTGAACTGAAAATGGCGCCCTTCTACTGCAAAGCGTAGAAATTTTTGATGACCTGGAAAGATGGGAACATGCAAGTAAGCATCTTTGATGTCGATCGAGGCTAACCATTCCTCCCCCTGTAGGGCAGCGGTGACCGATCGGATCGACTCCATCCGGAAAGACCGGACGTTTAGAAATTTGTTTAGACTCTTTAGGTCCAATATGGGTCTTATGTCCCCGTTTGGCTTCGGGACTGTGAAAAGGTTTGAGTAGAAACCCAACCCCCACTCTTCCATAGGAACCTCCATAATTACTCCTTGGAGCAATAGTTGTTCTAACGCCAATAGGAGAGACCCTCTTTTCAGTGGGTCTCTTGGCATGCCTGACCACATAAAATGGGAAGGAGGAGACTCTTTTAACTCCAACTTGTATCCCAGAGTTACTGCGGAGAGCACCCATCTGTCTTTGATCGTCTCCCGCCAGGTCTCTGCGAACAACTGAAGTCTTCCCCCCACCCGTTTGAGTGGGGGCAGCCCTTCATAGGCTTGACTTGGAGGCTGGTTTAGTACCCCTTCGGATCCAGGGTTTCTTATTACCCTGTGACTGTCCCTGATTTTTACCCCCTGAGTTTGACCGAGGAGGCCGTCGGAACTGCTTAGTAGCAGACGTCGCAGGGATAGGAGAGGTAGTCCTCTTAAAAGATGGACCCCTAGACCTCTTCTTACTCGGTAAGAGAGTACTTTTACCACTGGAAATCTTCTGGATATACTTATCCAGGTCCTCGCCAAAAAGGCGTTCCCCATGAAATGGGAAGCTAACTAAGAGCTTCTTACAGGGAGCTTCAGCAGACCAGTTTTTGAGCCACAGAAGCCTACGCATATGTACCAAAGACAGCGTGAGGCGGGAGGCCTGATGGATAGAATCCTTGATGGCGTCAACCGCAAAGCATAATGCTCTAGGCAGATCAGCCAGAGCCTGGGCCTGCTGGTCTGGCAAATCCCTCAGGACCATTTTCATCTGATCCTTTAAAGCTTGGCAGACCCCAATAGCTGCCACTGCTGGCTGTGTAACAGCCCCTGCTGTGGAAAAAGCAGATTTTAATAAAGATTCCAATTTTTTATCTACTGGATCTTTGAACATTTGAACATTATCTACTGGACATGTCAGAGATTTGTTCACAGAAGAGATGGCTGCATCCACCGTAGGAACATTCCGTCTCTGGGTGAACTTTTCCTCCATGGGATAGATCACCGGAAATTTCTTAGGCGGAACAAATAGTTTATCAGGATGTTCCCAGTCCTGGTATATAAGTCCTTCCAATAATGGATGTATTGGAAAGGAGCAATTAACCTGGGGAGCTTTTAGCGACCCCAATGAGGAGACAGCAGTAGTTGATGGTTCAACAAGAGGCATTTTAAATGCAGATCGAACCATGTCAGTTAGGGTCTGGACCCACAATCTTTCAGTCTGTGATGCTGAAAATGGTTCATCTACTGTCGATTCCTCAAAAACAGAGTTAACCTCCTCCTGATCCCCTTCAGGTAGGTCGGTCCCTTCCTGGGACTGTTGCTCTGCCAACAGGCACTCTAATGGAGGTGATGGAGATCTGGCGCGCTTTCTTTCCTGCAGAGAAGAAGCGATCAATGCTGCCAATCTCTGCTCCAATCCCTCCAGAGTTGAGGCAAAAACCTCCTCTGTTATATATGCAGGAGCAGGTGGACTGAGGACAGCCGCAGTACCTGGCACTCCCGGGGGTTCCTTATGGGTATTAACTCTGATTTCTCAGGGGAGGAGGGTGCAGATGACTGCTCCAGATCCTCAGAGCCCGATGGAGACCCCCTACACTTCCTGAGAGGTATATCTCGGAGTTTTTTAGGCGGCATATTCCTTAGTTCAAAGCTGAGGTATTCCAGCCGCAATACACCCCTTTACTGAAATAGTCTAATGCAATTTGCTGCTATGTACATCAGTGGGTGTCTACTAATGCGTCTTTCTGGGGATGCCTGTATCAACCGCCCGCTGTAAGCCCCTATACCATGCTACCAGCTCCTTTTCATGCTCTGTGTCCATAGCAAGCAGCGTGGACTGAGTCCTTTTATCTTGCTGGAACGCCCGCAAATGCGCAGAAGCGCTGGGCGCACAGAGCGCGTCATCCGCCAGGCTCCGCCCACTTTTTTGAAGCTAAATCTATAAAAAGAAAGCGTGTGTGCGCGTGCGCGCGTGCACGTGTGCGCTCTTGGCGCCCTGTAGGGAGAGGAGCCAGGGTCCCTGTTTCACCAGGACTCGGGGATGGAAGGAAACTACTTGGCAGCATGACAGAGGAATGCAGCTTCCCTGATAGAGAGCTCACTCATCTGCCTGGACTTTCACCATGGAAGGAATAGTCCCAAGAAAAAAAGACGTTCCACAGCGGCCTCTAGTGGACAAACACAGGTACCGCACTTTTGTCTTTTTTTTTTTTTTTTAAAAAAACCTCCTTTATGAAAAACATTTCCAGGTTTACAGTTTTTAAAACTTCCCTTATGAAAAGACATTTCTAGGATTTCTTAGGCATATACAGCTATTAGCGGGAATACCTTTAGGTAACAGGCAGAAAGACATATTAGGCTTGGGGGTCCCCTCAATAGAACCAAGTTCCTGAGGGGCCCCCACTTACCTTTTCCCCGCCGCAGGACTTTGTTTGGTCCACAGAAGCCCAAACTTCACCTCTCACGGCAGGCATTGTACTAGACCTTCAGGGACTGGGTTCCCAAGGATTCCACTCCCCTGGACCTGTATAGCACCCTGCACAGATAGCCTCTTGGTTTTGGGTATGACCAGAGCTCTGGATCCCAGGGTCCAGCCCTCCTAAGAGAGGCATTACAGGCAAAACCCTGCTCTTCTCTGCAAGGCCCGGGTACCGACCGTTTAGCTATGAAGCTTTTTTTGGTCGGATCCGGAATAGCTTGCTAAGGCCCAGAGAACCTGTACACAAGCCCAGATGAATACATGTTAACCTTGGCCAACACCTTAGACACTGGCAAAAAACTGAGGTGCTCCCGGATGGGAGGGGCTTATATAGGGGAGGGTACTTCCTGTTTTGGAAGTTGCCAGTGCCAGCACCTGAAGGTAATTCTATATAACCCACATAGTAATGACTATGCTGCTCTGTGTCCCGTGATGTATGAACAAGAAAAGGTGCCTTCTGTTGCAAGTCAATGGGAACGCATCAAAAGTGTATCAGTGTGGAAAGGCCCTTAAGCTGCACAAAAGCACATCAGTGTGAAAGGGCCCTTAAAAGATGCTAGATGTTACACTACACTAGGTATCACTATTAAAAGTGGGGTTTATATTCTGACTGGCTACAGAGAGAGAAGCAATTAACAGACAGAATTTTATGATTATTGGGCTTATTTATTATAGCAGTGAATAGCTACAGCTAAATTACTAAATACGACAAACAATATACAGTATATAGACCTGCACTGAAAATCTTACGTCTGTGGTGAAAATAAAGACAACACTTACTCCTAAAGCTGATAATCGTTGTGTACAGCTCACTGCAATTTTCAGTTTCCAGTCAGTTTCACCATCTAGCTGATCAGTACGAATGAAGCAAGATCCTAAAAAGGAGGGGAAAGAAGGGGAGAGTTCTATTCTTACTATTGTTAAGGAATATACTGCAAATTAAATACTTATTATAAAGTACAGCATTGGATTACTAAACAACTGCGCAATGATAAAAAATAATAAAAAATTACTCTGAGCATGTAACACAGCAAAAAATACAATATTTAAATAAAAAGTATACATTTTTGTACTTGCCGTAAACTCTTTTGCTTAAAGTCCATTGAGAGAGAAACAAATGCTGTAATTCTTTTACATATAGGTTGTATGCAGCTGCCTACAAAAGGTGGATACCGGCAGACAGAAAAAAACATTGAAGGCCATTCTCCATATATTCTCCATATAATCTTGCACCTAACCGTAATGCTTCAGTTTTGTGAGCAAGCAGTACATAGGGCTAATAAACAGGAGAAGTAGGACCTCTGTCCCTCAATGGACAAAATCTTATTTTCATAACATCCATTGAGGGCTACAGGAATGTAATAATTCCTGAAAATATGTGACATCCAAAAGCAATCCAACTAAGACCCCTTTCACACTGAGGGTGTTTTGCAGGTGCTATAGCGTTAAAAATAGTGCCTGCAATCTGCCCTAAAATAGCTGCTTTATTGTCTGCAGTGTGAAAGCCTGAGGGCTTTCACACTGGAGCGGTGCGCTGGCAGGGCACCAGGAAAAGTCCTGCCAGCAGCTTCTTTGGAGTGCATTAGGAGCGGTGAACTCACCGCTCCTAATGCGTTCCTGCCCATTGAAATCAATGGGCAGCGCCGCAGTACTGCCGGCAATACGCCGCTGTAGCGGCGCATTGCGGGCGGCTTTAACCCTTTCTCGACCGCTAGCGGAGGTTAGAAGCGCCCCGCTAGTGTCCGAAATGCGCTGCAAATCCGACGGTAAAAAAGCGGCGTTTTACCGCTAATTTACCGCCGACGCTATGGGCAGCACCAGTGTGAAAGGGCTCTAAGGGGTGTGCGACAGCCACTAACAGATCCAACGGATGTGGACATCTTACTAGAAGACTATCTAAAGTAGACACTGCCTCAAAAGAGCTAGATAAAAAAAGTCGAGGAGGGTTAATATGGAAATTGCACTAACAAGCAGAGGCACCAAAAAGTCTGGATTTCTAGAACTAGGAAGACTGCTATCTGAAAGAATGTTGGGCCTTAACCCCTGGATGCTGGTTGTCACAAGCCCTTTAAGGGGTTAGCTATGCCAGGAGGCGGGCTGGGGCTTATGGCCACCATGACTGGCTATCACGACGGTCACATGATCTGAAAAGTTTCCATGAGCCGTCAGTCACTGTGCTGGGAGCGCGCAAGGCGTGCACTCTTGGCATAGCACTGCACGCAAATATGCGGGCACTCTGCGCCAAGGGAGAGGTCACATATTTGCAGGCGCTCGGCGACAACAGGTTAAAGCAGAATTTCATCTGAAAAGGTAAATTACACATTACCACCTCTCTCCCCCCTCCTCTCCCACTTTTCAAATGTTTATTTATTTTTTGGGGGGCGCACAGGTACCTAACTTCAGCAGGTACCCGCTCCCACTTCTGTTCCAACTGTCTAGGCGATCGCAGTGGAAGCACATTGCAGGAGGCTACAGGACTTTTCGCACAGAAGCTGCAAGGAGTCACAGCCGGCTTCCCTTAGTAAACATCCTGGTGCCTGGGATCTGAAGACCAGCTAAGAACTGACCCGGGTGAGGACAGCACTGGATTCCTGGACAGGTAAGAGTATTTTTTTAAAAGTCAGAATCTACAGTATTTGTAATTTTTTAAAGTGCCCCTGTCCCCGTGTGCTCGCATGCAGAAGCGAACGCATACGTAAATCCCGCCCACATATGAAAACGGTGTTCAAACCACACATGTGAGGTGTCGCCGTGAACGTTAAAGCGAGAGAAAAAATTCTAGCCCTAGACCTCCTCTGTAACTGAAAACACGTAACCTGTAAAAAAATTAAAGCGTCGCCTATGGGGATTTTTAAGGTACCAATGTTTGGCGCATGACATGTTAGGTATCTATTTACTCGGCGTAACTTCATCTTTCACATTATGCAAAAAAAATACTGTTTTTTTTAAAGCATGAAACTGTTTTTTGAAATATCGCTGCGCAAATACTGTGCAAGATAAAAAGTTGCAATGACCACCATTGTATTCTCTAGGGCCTCTGCTAAGAAAACATATATAATTTTTTGGGGGTTCTATGTAATTTTGTAGCAAAAAATCATGATTTTTACATGTGGGAGAGAAATGTCAGAATTGGCCTGGTTGGCAAGTGGTTAAATTTGATTACAGGGCCATTAAGTAGTGGATGTAGGAAGGTTACCACTCAGGTGTGACCGATGAGTCTTTCACAGGATCCAAAGCCGTGGGTGCAGGCAATGCATATGAGAATGCAAAAATTAGGAAAACGCTTGGATAGCCGCATTCCAAAAAAGTTGTTTTTTTATTAAAACAAAAACACAAAATACATGTCACAGCAAAAAAACAGCAGGTATGAGTTGACGCGTTTCACACTGCAATTCAGTGCTTATTCATAAGTAGTGGATGTATATGAAGTATTTTTGGACAATAAGGATATTGTTTAGTGCCACTTCAAGAGGTCAACAAAACAAGGTTTTTAGGGCCAAGACAGAAGACTAGGATACCCTTGACCATAGTGAAAATAATGTTGAGCAAGCACGTTGATAGAAGACAAAAATCTAAATCTGTAAAAAAAAATATTGCAGAATATATATAGAATTCTCTTCAGCAGAACTAAGGAAAATGCATCCAACCTCCTAGTATACTAGCAAAAAACTGAAGCATGATGGTTTGAGGTGGGGGTTACACAGGGGGCTGGCCTTTCATTCTTTTTTGTCAGTGTCCACTTTCTGTAGGCAGCAGCATTGAACCCATATGTCCAAGAATTACTACATTCCTGTGTCCTTCAATGGACAATAAAGAAAACACATTTTTTCCATTAGACATCCAAGTGTGTAAACATGTGTTCTCTTAATTAGCCAAAGAGAAATTAGTGGGTCGAATCAACTAAGCACTGGGGAGAAAAAATAGCTAAATTCTGCCTAAATGTTAGGGAAATATCGACTGTCTGTTTGTTTATATGTATACTGTATGTGTGTGTATATATATATATATATATATATATATATACACATACATATATATACACACATACACACCGATATATATATAGATACTGTACATAAATATATATATATATTTTTTTTTAACAATGTTGATAGGCAATAAAACTTAATATTAAAGCAGTAAAAAAAAAAAAAAAATGTTCCTGCAAATTAATGCCATAATGTGCTAGTATGCATCGCATACTAGCACATTATGAAAGACTTACCTTAAAACAAAGCCCTCCAGCAGCATGCCGTCACTGCTGACAGGGCTTCCATCTTCACCCGGTCTTCCTTCCAGGTTCGCAGGCTGCGGCCATCCCATTGGATGTCGTCACTCCTGTGCATGCCTCACGGCCGTGGCACAGTTCTTTCAATGGACGGTACACCGTCAATCAAGAGTGCAGTGCGCATGCGCCAGTGACATCACTGGCGCTGCTTAGGTAAATATCTCCTAAACTGTACACGTTAAGGAGATATTTACCGTACCTACAGGTGAGCCTTATTATAGGCTTACCTGTAAATATAAATACAAATACAAAAAAACACCTTTACTACCACTTTAATCCTTAATTTACTGCATGAAAAACTGACTTTTACACTATTACATTTTTTGTCATTTCATTTTAAACTACAGTGATCCTAGAGGATACAATAGATGTGAAAAATGACACCTGCAGTGTAAGACGTAAACATAGGCAGTCATTTGCTGGTAAAAAGGGTGTGAATATGAAAAGAAAAACGCACTGCAATCGCGGCAACCATGGGACGCATGTCACCCAAAAATAGTCCAGAAGCTACTTTAGAGCGGTATGCGTCCCGCGATGCGGGTTGCCACGATTGCAGCACGTTTTATCGCGCGTCAATCGCGGCAGATCCGCAACGCAATTTGAGGTGTTATTCAAATGAACGGCATCTCGAATGCGAGTCCCGCATTTTGTCATTCACACCTCGGCGCCGTCAAATCGCGGGTAGATCAGCCCGCGATTCAAAATGCTATAGTGTGAAAACAGCCTTACAAATGGAGTACGGGTTAATAGTTAAATGGAGTTCTGATCATAAATGGGCATTTTTTCATGTAAGAAGCCTCTTGCACATGGTAGTCTGAGCAATGTGCAATGTAAACAGGATTATAGTGTGCAGGAGTACAAAGTATTTTTCCATAGCTCCATATAGGTCCTATATTTGTGTTTACGCGAGCATTGGTTTATATAGCTGCGTACAGCTATGGATGTCTATGGGCAGCTGTATGCTGCAACCTGGGATTTCCAGGCAGGGGAAATATGCTGGAATTTACACTGCAGAGGCTCAGACACCCGTGTGCAAGTGGACTTACATTATAAAAAGGCTTCTATTGGCTTATTGTAATAATAATGGATTCCCTCTTTAAAATAAAAAGTGCAGGTTTCAGCAACAAAGCATTCCTCTCTCACCCTCATTTTCACACCATTTCCTCCATCCCATACCATTTTTTTTATATATTTTTTTAATAAACAAACTTTCTTGCTGTGTTGGAAAATGTATCTAGCCAATCACAGGTTTACCTTGAAAATTTTGAAAAATGCAAGCTTGTTAAAGATAGAGATAAGGGGGTTGATTTGCAAGTCAATTTTCCCCAGAGTTCAGAATATGGTGAAATTTCTCCTTGTAAAGAATATCCAATCACATGCAAGAAAATTATAAACAGCATTTGCACATTTGGATGATGCAAGGCAGCAGAGCTTCATCTCATTCACTAAGGTCTGGGGAAAAATTTCTTGCAAAACGATTTGCCCTTAGTAAAACAACCCCACTGTTTTTCACCATATCACTATAAGAATTTGCAAATTTATGAACACCTAATTACCATATGACACATTGCTGCTTGGAAGAGCAGAAAGAGAAACGGTGGCCACATATCTAATGTCTCTTGATATCGTCTTTTAACATGATATGTCATTTTATCCCTTATATCAGTGAACTAGATTGGCATATTACATTCACTTCATTAAAGATGCCTAGCTTCCTACGGAAAAGATCACAAAGCCTACAAGCTGACTAAAACAATGTTATTTTCAAATGTAGTTTTACCTCTTCCTGAACAGCATGGAACTGTCAGCTAATTAGCAACAACCTGACCACCAAATGAAACCACAATGTTTTGAAATTCATAAAACAAAAGCCAAAAGTATAATTTTTGTTTCAGAAAATGTGTTCTTTTATTTTAACACCTTTCTTTCATCTAGGCCAGGGGTCTCCAAACGTTCTAAACAAAAGGGCCAGTTTAATATCCTCTAGACTTTAGGAGGGCCGAACTGTAGTCATCAGGAGTAAAAATGATCCTGGCATCAGTGGGAGTAAACAATGCATCTTTGATATTAGAGGTGAAATAGCGTCCTATTGCTGGTGTCAGACAGATTAATAGTGCCCCATTGTTGGTGTCAGTTTGAGGAATATCATTGGTGTCAATAGGAGGAATAGTGCCCCATCATTTGGGTCAATGGAAGAAATAATGCCCCATTATTGGTATCAGAGGGAGGAATAGTGTCATGTATCAGAGGAAGGAAAAGTTCCCCAAGGGCCGGATAAAGGCAAGCAAAGGGCCACATTCGGCCCCAGGGCCGCAGTTTGGAGACCCCTGATCTAGGCTATGCAGGGTCTAGAAAACTACAATTTGGCCTTTAAGGAAATGGCATCATAAAATGTATTAAAAGTTGCCATACTATATGGATACACAATATTCTGTTTGCATAGGCGTGCGCATAGGGTGTGCCAGGTGTGCCTGGGCACACCCTAATCACCCCATGTGCTGCAGATTTCCCCTGTTTAGACCCCTGATATTTTATTTACAATAAAATTGTAAACAATAATAAAAAATAAAATAATTAAAAAAAAACTACTGACGCCATCCACTGCCCTATGGACGTCGTCCACTTCTCTACTGACACCAGCAGTATACAGTGGGTCAAAAAAGTTTTTAGTCAGCCACCAATTGTGCAAAGAGAGAGGCTTGTAATACCTCCACTATGAGAGACAACATGTGGAAACAAATCCAGACAATCACATTGTCTGATTTGGAAAGAATTTATTTGCAAATTATGGTGGAAAATAAGTATTTGGTCAATATCAAAAGTTCATCTAAATACTTTGTTATATATCATTTGTTGGCAATGACAGAGGTCAAACGTTTTCTGTAAGTCTTCACAAGGTTGTCACACACTGTTGCTGGTATGTTGGCCCATTCCTCCATGCAGATCTCCTCTAGAGCAGTGATGTTTTGGGGCTGTCACTGGGCAACACGGACTTTCAGCTCCTTCCAAAGGTTTTCTATGGGGTTGAGATCTGGAGACTGTCTAGGCCACTCCAGGACCTTGAAATGCTTCTTACGAAGCCACTCCTTCGTTGCCCGGGCGGTGTGTTTGGGATCATTGTCTTGCTGAAAGACCCAGCCATGTTCTAATTATTGCTCCCACAGTTGATTTCTTCACACCAAGCTGCTTGCCTATTGCAGATTCAGTCTTCCCAGCATGGTGCAGGTCTACAATTTTGTTTCTGGTGTTCTTCGACAGCTCTTTGGTCTTCACCATAGTGGAGTTTGGAGTGTGACTGTTTGAGGTTGTGGACAGGTGTCTTTTATACTGATAACAATTTCAAACAGGTGCCATTAATACAGGTAATGAGTCGAGGACAGAGGAGCCTCTTAGGCTGGGTTCACACTTGTGTGACACGACAGCCGTCCTACTTTGGATCCGACTTTGCCCTGCGACATGAAGCCGACATATGTCCGACTTTCAATGAACGGGGATCCGACTTGGATCCCCGCCAATACCAGGCACTGTGTTTGGTATGAATCTTGAGGGGGAACTCCACGCCAAATTTTAAATAACAAACCGGCATGGGTTCCCCCTCCAGGAGCATACCAGGCCCTTGGGTCTGGTATGGATTTTAGGGGGAACCCCCTAAGACGAAAAAACGGCATTGGGGGTCCCCCCCAAAATCCAAACCAGACCCTTATCCGAGCACGCAACCTGGCAGGCGGCAGGAAAAGAGGGGGGGACGAGAGCGCGGCCCCCCCTCCCTCCTGAACCATACCAGGCCTCATGCCCTCAACATGGGGGATTTGGTGCTTTGGGGCAGGGGGGCGACCTGCGGCCCCCACCCCAAAGCACCCTGCCCCCATGTTGATGAGGACAGGGCCTCTTCCCGACAACCCTGGCCGTTGGTTGTCGGGGTCTGCGGGTGGGGGCTTATCGGAATCCGGGAGCCCCCCTTTAATAAGGGGGCCCCCAGATCCCGGCCCCCCACCCTATGTGAATGAGTATGGGGTACATCGTACCCCTACCTATTCACCTGGTGGAAAAAAATGTCAATAAAAAAACACTACACCGGTTTTTAAAGTAATTTATTGCACAGCTCCAGGGGTCTTCTTCCGACTCCGGGGGTCTCTTCCGACTTTGGGGGTCTTCTTCCGACTCCGGGGGTCTATTCCGACTTCAGGGGTCTCCAGTGTCATCTCTGCTCTCTCCGGTTTTTTTCTTCCTTCTGCCGGGCCTCCGCTATCTTCTTCCAGCTCTTTTGCTAGCGGGGCCCACTCTTCTCTGTCACCTTCTTCACATAGGGTGGGGGGCCGGGATCTGGAGGCCTAAAGGGGGGCTCCCGGATTCCGATAAGCCCCCGCCCGCAGACCCGGACAACCAACGGCCAGGGTTGTCGGGAAGAGGCCCTGTCCTCATCAACATGGGGGCAGGGTGCTTTGGGGCGGGGGGGGCGCAGGTCGCCCCCCTGCCCCAAAGCACCAAACCCCCCATGTTGAGGGCATGCGGCCTGGTGCTCTCTCGTCCCCCCCTCTTTTCCTGCGGCCTGCCAGGTTGCGTGTTCGGATAAGGGTCTGGTTTGGATTTTGGAGGGACCCCCACGCTGCTTTTTCGGCTTAGGGGGTTCCCCTTAAAATCCATACCAGACCCAAGGGCCTGGTATGCTCTTGGAGGGGGAACCCATGCCGTTTTTTTAATCTAAAATTTGGCGTGGAGTTCCCCCTCAAGATCAGCAGAGTACAAGTCGCATTCCAAAGTCGGATCATGCAAGACTGCGGTCCGACTTTGATCCGACTTCAATGATAGTCAATGGGCTGAAGTCGGATCAAAGTTGGACCAAAGTAGTACAGGGAGCATTTTCAAAGTCGGACCGACATGTGTCGGACCAGTTAAGACGGCTCCCATAGGGAAACATTGATTTTCACACGTCATGCGACATGAGCTCCCAATGTTGGAGCGTTTGTCGCCCCAGTGTGAACCCGGCCTTAAAGAAGAAGACACAGGTCTGTGAGAGCCAGAAATCTTGCTTGTTTTTATTTGACCAAATACTTATTTTCCACCATAATTTGCAAAATAAATTCTTTACAAATCAGACAATGTGATTGTCTGGATTTGTTTCCAAATTTTGTCTCTCATAGTTGAGGTATACCTATGATGACAATTACATGCCTCTCTCATCTTTTTAAGTGGGAGAACTTGCACAATTGGCGGCTGACTAAATACTTTTTTAACCCACTGTATATGTACACACATATGTGTTTGAGCTTTGAGGTGCAAAGATAGGGGCTTATTTACTAAAGATGGACAGTGGAAAATCTGTAGCTGTGTAGCTGTGCGAGGTAGACAATCAGCTTCTGACTTCAGCTTGCTGAATTAAGCTTTGACAAAAGTCTGCAACTTTAGTAAATCATCGTAACTGGGTCTACATCAGGAAATCTAGATAAAGACCAAATAAACAAATATATGGTCCACTGCATGCTCTTCATATCCAGTGAGTACAGTCCTATTCTACGTCCACTGGACCAGGAGGGAACAGCTAATAGTGAAAATTTGCCAAACAAGTAGAAGCAAGTACGTGACCTGTTTGAGGGAGGGCCACACTGAAGGTGGTGAGCAGCGGGTAAGTACTGATGCGGCTTGATGACATTGCCACCCGCATTACAGCTGTAGGATCCACCTCAAGATGCTCATAGCAAGGAACCATGTCAACGGTACATGTGCCAGTTTTCGGTTTCCCGCTCCTGCTGAGACGGTAGCTGCATCTGGTGGCTGGGGCTGACAAGCTGCATCTGGTGGTTGCACCGGCAGGCTACAGTGACAAGCTGCTTCTGGTGGCTGCAGTGGTATGCTACAGTGACAATCTGCTTCTGGTGGCTGCAGTGGTATGCTACAGTGACAATCTGCTTCTGGTGGCTGCAGTGGCCGGCTACAGTTACAAGCTGCGTCTGGTGGCTGCAGTGGCAGGCTACAGTGACAAGCTGCGTCTGGTGGCTGCAGTGGCAGGCTACAGTGACAAGCTGCTTCAGGTGGCTGCAGTGGCAGGCTACAGTGACAAGCTGCGTCTGGTGACTGCGGTGGCAGGCTACAATGACAAGCTGCACCTGGTGGCTGCAGTGGCAGGCTACAGTGACAAGCTGCACCTGGTGGCTGCAGTGGCAGGCTACAGTGACAAGCTGCATCTGGTGGCTGCGGTGGCAGGCTACAGTGACAAGCTGCATCTGGTGGCTGTGGTGGCAGGCTACAGAGACAAGCTGCGTCTGGTGGCTGCAGTGGCAGGCTACAGAGACAAGCTGTGTCTGGTGGCTGCAGTGGCAGGCTACAGTGACAAGCTGCTTCAGGTGGCTGCAGTGGCAAGCTACAGTGACAAGCGGCATCTGGTGGCTGTGGTGGCAGGCTACAGTGACAAGCTGCATCTGGTGGCTGCAGTGGCAGGCTACAGTGACAAGCTGCTTCTTGTGGCTGCAGTGGCAGGCTACAGTGAAAAGCTGCTGCAGTGGCAGGCTACAATGACAAGCTGGGTCTGGTGGCTGCAGTGGCAGGCTACAGGGACAAGCTGGTGGCTGCAGTGGTAGGCTACAGTGACAAGCTGCTTCTGGTGGCAGGCTACAGTGACAAGCTGCACCTGGTGGCTGCAGTGGCAGGCTGCAGTGACAAGCTGCATCTGGTGGCTGCAGTGGAAGGCTACAGTGTCAAGCTGCATCTGGTGGCTGCAGTGGCAGGCTACAGTGACAAGCTGCTTCTGGTGGCTGCAGTGGCAGGCTACAGTGACAAGCTGCTTCTGGTGGCTGCAGTGGCAGGCTACAGTGACAAGCTGCTTCTGGTGGCAGGCTACAGTGGCAAGTGACAAGCTGCATTATGGTGAGTTTAACTATTTTAATGTATTTAACAATGTAATAATAGAAATAATACACTTTACTCATCCTGACAACATATCACCCACAATGGTGTAGGGATGACTGAAGCAATAACACCAAATACAGGGACAAGACCATATACTGGGACAATGGGGGAGGACATTTACTCCTCCCCCCATTGTCCCAGTGACCATTGTCACAAAGACACTGCTTGAAAATAAAAATTGCTGGTGTTGGAGGTGGGGGTGGCAGGCAGACAGATATATGCAGCGTCTGAGATGTTGTAGTGCAACATCAGCCATGCTGGGAGGCAGGAAGATTCAGAGTCAAGAGTACAGTGGTAGGAAGGCTGGGTGGCAGGGAGTTGCAGTACCTTGGTGTAATGCATTTTTCTTTTTGGGATAAAGGTTTTACATAATTAAATAAATAAAAGTTGATCATTGTAAGCCCCCCAGCCAGTGTTAAATGACTTGTCGCATCCCTGTAACTGCTACATCTACAGGAGAGATTGTTCTTTTGAAAAATAACAGACTTACTGGCCAGATCAACAGGTGAAAATAAGGGAGAGAAAGCCTAAAAAGAAAACGAATGCAACCATCACATCTAAGAATTGTTAAGCCTAAAAAGAAAACGAATGCAACCATCACATCTAAGAATTGTTAAGCTGTAATATAATAAATGCTTGCCTTTGGGTTTAACCACTTCAATACAGGGTATTTTCACCCCCTTCCTGCCCAGACCAATTTGCAGCTTTCAGTGCTTTAACATTTTGAATGACAATTGCGCAGTCATGCAACACTGTACCCATATGAAATTTTTGATAATATTTTTCCCCACAAATAGAGCTTTCTTTTGGTGGTATTTGATCACCTCTGCGGTTTTTATTTTTTGCGCTATAAACAAAAAAAGAGCGACAATTTTGAAAAAAAAACACAATATTTTTAAGGCTCCATGTACACGGGATGTTTTTACAACCTCTCGTAAACCATTTAACTTGACAGATAGTAACCCACGTTTAATACATCAGTTTTGCCACGTTTACATGCCGCGTTTGCGTTTAGAAGCGTTTCAGCAAAAAATGGGCAAAAACAAAAACGCCTATAAACGAAACGGGGTACCGTGTTTAGCCGCGTTTAGAAGCGCTTGAAATGCCTCTGAACTCAGCGTCTGAACAAATTTTTTTGCTTTCCAAAAAATGTCTCTAAACTCAAATGCCTATAAACGACTATAAACGACCCTGTGTACATGGACAGATAAGATAACATTGAATGAGTTCAGGGGCAGTTGAAAAAAGCATCCAACTGCCTCTGAACATCCGTTTAGCAGCGTCCCGTGTTTTAGCTATAATAAATATCCCATTTTATAAAAATAAAAAAAAAAAAGAATTTCTTCCTCAGTTTAGGCTGATATATATTCTTCTACATATTTTTGCTAAAAAAAAAAAAATCGCATTAAGCGTATATTGATTGTTTTGCGCAAAAGTTATAGTGCCTACAAAAAAGGGGATAGATTTATGGTATTTTTATTGTTATTTTTTTATTTTTACTAGTAATGCCGGCGATCTGCGATTTTTATCATTACTGTGACATTGCTGCGGACATATCGGACACTTTTGACACTATTTTGGGACCATTCACATTTATACAGCGATCAGTGCTATAAAAATGCACTGATTACTGTGTAAATGTCACTGGTAGGGAAGGGGTTAACACTAGGGGGCGATCAAGGGGATAAATGTGTTACCTAGGGAGTGATTCTAACTGCAGGGGGAGGGGACTCACAAGGGGAGGAGACCTATCAGTGTTCCTCTGTACTTGGAACACACCATTGGTCTCCTCTCACCTAACAGGACGTGGATCTGTGTGTTTACACACACAGATCCACGTCCCTGATGTGTGACAGGCAACCACGGGTGCCCGGCGGACATCGCGACCGCCGGGCACGCACATCGGCTCCCGAGTGACCCAGGAAGCCAAAGACGTCATATGATGGCGGCCCGGAGGGACAAAGGGTTCCTTCGTTTTAAGCTGGGTTTTTTTTTTTTAATGGTCTGAAATAATATCTAGCCATTTTGCCCCACTGCAACTCCAGCACTGACAAATCCAGCATCTGTCAGTGCAAGTTTCAATGCAAACAGTTACTGGATTCTGTGAAATGAAGCCCCAAGCTTTCTTGTGTGAGCTTATTATAATTAACAATATTTATGTTACTATATGTTTGTATGAATTTAGTAGGGAGGAACAGATAGCACCTTGCAGGCTGTGAGTGTATAACTGAGCCACACATGAACTCCAGTGCTATCAGTGATTAGCCCTCACGGTTGCACTACTTCTAAACAAAAGCAATGAAAGCTAAAGCCAAGCGTAGTATTATGTCGTGTACACACGACCGTTTTTAATGTCATTGAAAAAATAGGATTTTTGTACTCACCGTAAAATCCGTTTCTCTGGCATCCATGGACTGACACAGCGTGTCTTATACACCTTTACACATGGGTTATGTCCCTGCTTGCAGGAGAAGACCTAGGCAGAATGTGAGATGTTATACATACATTCTAAACAGCCAGAGCTGAACAGCCCCGCCCAGGGGGGCGGTCCCTCCGGCATAACCCTCCCACTGCAGTCAGCAGACCTCAGTTCGTAACAAAGCAGTACAAACTCGAAAAGAAGGGTGGGTGCTGTGTCAGTCCATGGATGCCAGAGAAACGGATTTTACGGTGAGTACAAAAATCCTATTTTCTCTTATCATCCATGGACTGACACAGCGTGTCTTATACGCCTTTACACGTGGGATGTCCCAAAGCAGTGTCAAGAGGGATGGGAGCAGTATAAATGGAAAACCAAAAACTTCACTCCAAACAAGGCAGAGCTCCTCAACGGAGGAGTTGCAACTTCAAACAGCGGCCTGCAACACCTTGCGGCCGAAGGAAGCATCCGAAGATGCAGCCACATCAACCTTATAAAACTTAGAAAAGGTATGAACAGACGACCAGGTCGCCGCCTTGCACACTTGTGCAACCAACGCTTGATGTCGGAAAGCCCAGGAAGCACCAATTGCCCTGGTGGAATGCTCCGTAACCGGAAAGGGAGGCGCCCGCCCCTTGAGAGCATAAGCTTGAATGACGGTTTGTCTGATCCACCTAGAAATGGTGGCAGACGAAACCGCTTGGCCCTGTTTTGGACCAGAGACAGACACAAATAGTGAGTCAGACTTCCGAATAGAGGCAGTAGCAGACAGGTACACCCGCAAGGCTCGTACCACATCCAAAGTGTGAAGCGCAAACTCTCTGGGATGCGATGGGTGAGGACACAAGGACGGGAGGACAATGTCCTCATTAAAGTGGAAGGCCGAGACCACCTTTGGCAGAAAAGAAGGTCGCGGACGTAACACCGCCTTATCCTTATGGATGACCAAAAAGGGCGACTTGCAGGACAAGGCCGCCAACTCAGACACTCGTCTAATGGAAGTAATGGCCACCAAGAAGGCCACCTTCTGAGACAAAGTCAAGAGGGAGGTTCCTGGAGAACCGAGAGCACCAAATTCAGATCCCACGGGGGGAGCGGAGGATTGACAGGGGGGAGCACGTGGCGAACCCCCTGCACAAAGGTGCTAACCAAGGGATGACCCGCCAGCGGTCGCTGAAAGAAGATGGCCAAGGCCGAAATCTGACCCTTAATGGTACTCAAAGCGAGCTTTTGGGTCACGCCACGCTGCAGAAAATGCAGGATTCTGGGAACGGAATACGTTCGTGGGCGCCAGTCCAGCTCTTCGCACATGGCGATGTAAGCTCTCCAAGTACGGTGATAGATCTTTCTGGAGGAAGACTTCCGTGCCCTTAACATGGTCGAAATGACCGAATCCAAGAGACCTCGGTCTCTCAGCACCTGGCTTTCAATAACCATGCCGTTAAAGCCAGAGACTGTAAAGCAGGATGAAATATAGGACCTTGAGACAGAAGGTCCCCCCGTATTGGTAACCGCCAGGGAACGCCTGCGACGAGACGTACCAGATCGGCGTACCAGTGACGCCGAGGCCAATCCGGAGCAACGAGGATCACCGGAATTTCCTCGGTCGCTAACCTGCGGAGCAGGTGAGGCAGCAACTGCAGCGGAGGATAAACGTATATCAGGTGATACTGACCCCATGGGGCCACCAACGCATCCAAGGCATCCGCCCAGGGATCCCTGGATCTGGCCACAAACCTCGACACCTTGCGATTGAGTCGAGAGGCCATCAGGTCCACATCCGGCGTGCCCCACCGTCTGCAAAGGAGTTGAAAGACCTCCGGGTGCAAGGACCACTCTCCCTGGTCCAGCGTCTGGCGACTTAGATAGTCCGCCTGCCAATTGTCTACGCCCGGAATGTAGACGGCCGACAGAGCCGGCACGCTTCTTTCGGCCCACCTCAGGATGCGGGCGACCTCGGAAGCCGCAGCTGAGCTCCGAGTCCCCCCTTGATGGTTGACATACGCCACTGCTGTGGCGTTGTCCGATTGGATCCTGATGGAGTGACCCTGTAGTTTCTCCGACCATGAGGAGAGGCACAGTCTGATTGCCCGTATCTCCAGCACATTGATCGGTAAGAGGGCTTCGTCCGGAGTCCAAAGCCCTTGGGCCGACAGGACTCCCCAGACTCCCCCCCCAGCCCGTCAGGCTGGCGTCCGTCGTGATCACCGTCCATTGGATGGGGAGGAACGACTTCCCGGACCGAAGAGCCGGGGACCTCAACCACCACGTCAGGGACGCCCTGACCAGGTGACTCACCTGGATCTGAAGATCCAAGGACAACAGGGATTTGTCCCAAGTGGACAAGATCTCTTTCTGTAAAGCCCTGGTGTGCGCTTGGGCATAAGGAACGGCCTCGAAGGAGGCCACCATGAGTCCCAGGACTCTCATGCAAAAGCGGATTGACGACCATTTTCGGGACGTCAGCACCCGTACTGCAGACTGAAGTGTCAGTAGTTTGTCTGGAGGTAGGAAGACTCTTGCCTCCAAGGAGTCCAGAATCAGACCTAGATACTCCAGACGCTGAGTCGGGACTAGAACCGACTTCTGAACGCTCAGGAGCCACCTAAACTCCCTGAGGTTCTGACTGACACACTTTCTTCCAATTCTGAGCCACTGTCTGCTCTTAGAAGAAAATCGTCCAGATAGCCCACGATAGCAATGCCTCGCTGTCTCAGCAAAGCTAGGACCGGAGCAAGCACCTTGGTGAACACCCTCGGTGCCGAGGCTAGGCCGAAGGGAAGAGCCACAAATTGATAGTGGACTTCGCCGACCGCAAAGTGCAGAAACTTCTGGTGGCTTGCGCAGATCGGAACATGCAAGTAGGCGTCCTTGATGTCCAAGGATGCCAGAAAATCCCCTTGATGGAGTGTAGCGATCACCGTGCGAATGGATTCCATGCGGAATTTTTGCACCTTCACAAAGGCATTCAGGGCCTTGAGGTCCAGGATTGGCCGAACCCCGTCCTTTTTTGGAACAACAAACAGATTCAAGTAGAACCCCTGAAACCTCTCCTGGGACGGAACCGGCACAATTACTCCGGACCCGATCAAATCCTGTACAGCCCCCAAGAGGGCTGCCCGACGGGCAGGAAGGAGAGGGAGATTTGAGGGAAAGAATCTGTCTGGGGGCCAGGAGCGGAACTCTATTCTGTATCCTGAGGTGACCACCTCGCACACCCACCGGTCGGAGATCCGGGAGGTCCACCGATCTGTGAACCTGCGAAGTCGTCCCCCCACCCCAGAGACGGGCGGGGGCAAGACTTCACGCGGAGGCGGGCTTGGGAGCCGGCTTGTTCGGCTTACGCACCCAGGGGCGCTTGTGCCCGCCAGCCGCACTGTTGTCAGTCTGGGATGGCTTACCCGTGGACTCTGACGGACGAAAAAAAACCTTTTTTGCTGGAAAGGAAGGACCCGGTTCACGTCGGGCCTCCTTACCCTTGATAGTTTGAGGAAGGAGAGTGCTTTTACCTCCCGTGACATCCTTGATGATGTCATCCAGAGCAGCACCAAAAAGTCTACCACCCTTAAAAGGTAGATCCGTCAGGAGCTTCTTAGAGGCTAGGTCAGCAGACGTGGCGTCGCACACATATATCAGACCCTGCACCATCTGGTGGGCCAGAGCAATAGTGTCTGGAGTAAGGTTATACTCCTGCACAGTTTGGTGCAAAATTTTTGCCCATTCCGTGAGTGTCTGAGACACAAGGGTCGCCGCTACTACGGGCCGTAGGGCGGATCCCAACAAGGCGAACATGGCTCTACTCACCACTTCTGACCTCCTGTCAGTGGGGTCCTTAAACGCAGGAGTCCCCTCCATCGGGAGAGTGGTGGCCTTGTTTAAACGGGCGACTGGAGGGTCGACCACCGGGGGAGAAGCCCACTTTTTAAGCAGGGCGTCTTCAAAGGGGTATCTAATAGACAAACGCCGCGGGACCATGAAAGTCTTCTGCGGCTTTTCCCAGACCTGGTCAATGAGCTGGTCAAAGAAAGATACATATGGAAAAACCTTTTTAGAAGGCTTGGTCTTAAAAGAACCAAAGGAGACTGTATCCGCCTGAGGTTCTGCGGTCGCAGCATTTAGCTTGAGAGTGTCCCTCACAGCATCAATGAGTTCACTAACAAGTGCCCTGTCATTTACTGACTCAGAACTGGAGTCTTCCTCACAAGGAATGTCCTGTTCAAAACCATCCAAATATTCAGAGCTAGGGTCCTGAGCAGCAATAGCTAGGCCCATATCTGAATCAGAGCACTCCCCTTGTGGAGATAAAGTGGGGAGAGGGCGCTTTTTTGCTCCCTTGTGCTCACACACAGCTTCCATCCTGGTCAGAAATGATTCCAGGACTGCCGACAACTGGTCCATAGGGACCGCAGGTGCTGGAGCACTGGCTGCTGCCTCTGGCATGTGAGGGGAAGCTGGTGACTCTGACTCCATAATGTCCCTCTCTGAGACCACCCACAGGCTGTGCTGACTGAAGTAGGGGAATGCCCAGGGAACCCACCAACCTGACCAGGACCGCTCGGTTCCGCCGCTCTGTCTCACTGCGCCATGCTGCTCAGCGTGAGTGAGCTGAGAGGAGAGAGTGTGAGGAGATTCGCGCCGTTCCCAGCGGCGCTAGAGGCCAAACTAGTGCTAGAAAAACGTGCGGCTACAAGAAAATGGCCGCCGCAATGTGCTCCGGCGGGTCACGGCAAGATGGCCGCCAATGTAAAATCAGCACACACACTAAACATGGCGCCGAACGGCGCCCAGGCCCCTCACACCCAAAAACAAAACAGCCCCAGCGAATGCAGAGCAGCATGAGCCCCCCCCAGGACAGTATGGCCCCCAGGCACCCCACACAGTACAGCGCCAGCACTAGTGACCAGAGAGTGACATTAAAAAAACACAGGGGGAGACAGGGAAATCCCCCACACAAGAAACACACAGCATGTACTCACCTGCAGCCAGGAGAGACTACTTACCCGTCCCCTGAGGGACCCACTGGTGTGTTTCTGACAGAACTATCACAGTGCGGTACTGAGAAGCTGTCGGCCCGGTCCACCGCGAAAGATACAGCCGGACTGTTCTATCTTGAGAGGACCGCGGAGCTGGAAGCCCACCGGCCACCCCTGGAGTCGTGGGGCATGTCGTGAACTTAGTCTCACGCACACAAGGCGAGGATCAGCACGCTCGATGGTCGGACAGGGAAGACTACGAGGATATCTTGTACCCAACCTGTTGCCTAGCCGACAGTTGATAGAAGATCTCAAAAGAAAAAAATAGGAAAAAATTCCAAAAGGAATAAAAAATAGGTCAGGAGACTGGCTCCTGAGAGAGCCACGTCTTCTCCTTCTGCTAGGCAGAAAAAAACTGAGGTCTGCTGACTGCAGTGGGAGGGTTATGCCAGAGGGACCGCCCCCCTGGGCGGGGCTGTTCAGCTCTGGCTGTTTAGAATGTATGTATAACATCTCACATTCTGCCTAGGTCTTCTCCTGCAAGCAGGGACATAACCCACGTGTAAAGGTGTATAAGACACGCTGTGTCAGTCCATGGATGACAAGAGAAAACGTTTTTCTCGACGTGATTCTGATTCTTCTCAAGCCTGCCTTGCCTACACACGATCGTGAAAAAAAATGCTCCAACAAAGCGCGGTGACGTACGAAACGTACAACGGCACTATAAAAGGGGAAGTTCCATTCGGATGGCGCCACCCTTTGGGCTGCTTTTGCTGATCCTTGTGTTAGTAAAAGTTTGGTGAGAGATGATTTGCGCTTTTCAGCCTCGTGATCTTCAGTCCGTTACAGCGTGACGAATGTGATATCTCCATTACGAACGCTAGTTTTACCAGAACGCTCCCGTCTCATAACTTGCTTCTGAGCATGCGCGTTTTTTTCACGTCGTTAAAGCCTACACACGGCCGTTTTTCCCGATGAGAAAAACGACGACGAGAAAAAATAGAGCATGTTCCAAATTTTTAATGCCCATTTTTCACGTCACGAAAAATGCTCTGGAGCCCACACACGATCGTTTTTTAATGACCAAATTAAAAAAATGGCATTTTTCTCGTCATGAAAAACGGTCGTGTGTACGCGGCATTAGCAGTATTAAACCCAAAAGCAAACATTTATTGTATTGCAGCTTACCAATTCTTAGATGTGATGGCTGTATTTGTTTCCTTTTTAGCCTTTTATCTATTTTCATCTGGTGATCGGGCCAGTAAATCTGTTGTTTTTCAAAAGAAATGCTCTCTTGCAGTTACATGCATGAGACAGACCATTTAAAGAGGAAGTAAACCCTGATGGGTTTTACTTCCTCTTTATTTCCCTGCAAAGGTAAAGAATAATGGGCTATTATGCATCGCATAGCCCATTATGTGGCACTTACCTGAAACCGAAGCCTGCACTGTCCCCACTAGCAGCGAGCGTCCATCTTCACCCCTCTTCCTTCCGGGGCCGCGAACTCCGGCTCTGTGACTGGCCGGAGTTGCGTGACATCACTCCCTCGCATGCGCACGGGAGCCGCCAGTCACGGCATGACCTCCTTTAGAAACGGCACGATCGGCGTTTCTAAAATGCGCCTGCGCACGTCTCTATTGTAAATATCTCCTAAACCGTGGAGGTTTAGGAGATATTTCCTGCACCTACAGGAAAGCCTTAATCTAGGCTTACCTTTAGGTAAAAGTGGTTGTACAGGGTGTACAACCACTTTAACACTGACAGGGGTGCTTAACCACTTCCCGCCCGGTCAATAGCATTTTGACATCCGGGAAGTGGTTCTGTTATCCTAACTGGGCGTCATATGACATCCAGCAGGATAACAGCCGCCGCGCACCCGTGGGGTCGCGCATCACGGTGATTGGTGGTGCGGTGTGTCAGTCTGACACACCGCTACACCGATCTCGGAGGCTCTTTACCACGTGATCAGCCGTGTCCAATCACGGCTGATCACGATGTAAACAGGAAGAGCCGTTGATTGGCTCTTCCTCACTCGCGTCTGACAGACGCGAGTAGAAGAGAGCCGATCGGCGGCTCTCCTGACAGGGGGGTTCGCGCTGATTGTTCATCAGCGCAGCCCCCCCTCGGATGCCCACACTGGACCACCAGGGAAGCCGCCAGGACCACCAGGGAAGCCTTAAATATGTGGATGGCCAGGTACATCCCCCATGGCCATCCACATGTTCCAAAACATGCCAAATATGTGCCAATCAGTACCCACAAATGGGCACTGACTGGCACCATAATAGTACAGTAAAAAAACAGTGATGCCCAGCAATGCCACCCACCAGTAATCAGTGTCACTCATCAGTGTACCTCAGTGACACTTATGAGTGCCCACCTATCAGTGCTCATCTGTGCCACCTATCAGTGCCACCCATATGTACCCATCAGTGCCGCCTATGAGTGCCCATTAGTGCTGCCTATGAGTGGCCATCAGTGCCGCATACCAGTCCCACCTATCAGTGCCCATCAGTGCCGCCTATCAGTGCTACCTCATCAGTTCCACCTCATTGGTGCCACCTCACCAGTGCCCATCGGTGCGGCCTTATCAGTGCCAGTCAGTGCAGCCATATCAGTGCCCGTCATTAAAGAAGAAAACATATTTATTTACAAAAAAAATTAACAGAAACAAATAAAAAAATATATAAAAAAAAAAATTTGGTCTTTTTTTTATTCGTTGCGCAAAAAAATAGGATTTTTATAACAGCTTACCTGTAAAATCCTTTTCTTGGAGTACATCACGGGACACAGAGCGGCATAGTCATTACTATGTGGGTTATATAGTTTACCTTCAGGTGCTGGCACTGGCAACTTCCAAACCGGAAGTACCCTCCCCTATATAAGCCCCTCTCATCCGGGAGCACCTCAGTTTTGTAGCAAAGCAATAAGTGTCCCCAAAAGAGGGGTGGGAGCTCTGTGTCCCGTGATGTACTCCACATCACGGGACACAGAGCGGCATAGTCATTACTATGTGGGACGTCCCAAAGCAATGCCCAATGAGGGGCATACATAAGCTGGGCGCTATCAGACATGAGGATCTTTTGCGGCCTGCAACACACTGCGCCCAAAGGCGACATCCTCCTGACTTCTAACGTCCACCTGGTAGAACCTAGTAAACGTGTGTACTGAAGACCATATTGCGGCCTTACAGATTTGAGCCAGGGAGGCCTGGTGATGCACTGCCCATGAAGTTCCAACTGCTCTCGTGGAGTGTGCCCTAACTTTGAACGGAGGCGGTCTCCTCCTCAAGCCATAGGCTTCCATAATGACCTGTCGAATCCACTTGGCTAAAGTAGATTTTGACGCTGCCTGACCCTTTCTGGGGCCTTCCGGCAGAATAAACAAAGTATCCGTTCTGCGAATCTGAGCAGTGGCTTTTAGATAAGCTTTAACTGCTCTTACTACATCCAAAGAATGTAATAACTTTTCCTCTACCGAATTAGGTTTGGGGAAAAAAGGAAGGAAGAACCACATCTTGGTTCAAATGAAACCTCGATACCACCTTAGGAAGAAAGGCTGGATGAGGACGTAACACTACTCTGTCCTTATGGATAACCAGATATGGCTCCCTACAGGACATAGCGGCTAATTCCGACACTCTTTTAGCCGAACAAATGGCTACATTAAAAATCAATTTCCTGGTGAGAAGAACCAAGGAAATGTGATGTAATGGTTCAAATGGTTGTTTCTGTAGAACCGACAGAACCAGGTTTAAGTCCCATGGACATATGGGA
Organism: Rana muscosa; assembly: GCA_029206835.1. Taxonomy (NCBI): domain Eukaryota; kingdom Metazoa; phylum Chordata; class Amphibia; order Anura; family Ranidae; genus Rana; species Rana muscosa. The sequence continues at coordinate 1,060,561,446 of CM055122.1, read as the reverse complement.
ATAATAACCGGAGGGCTAATACGCATCACTCCTTGTATAAAAGCTTTGACTAGTGAATGCAAAGCCAAGGGCCTTTGAAAAAATATTGACAAGGCCGAAATCTGACCCTTGATAGTACTCAAGGCAAGCTTCCTATCTACAGCCCACTGTAGGAAGTCCAGAATCCTACCTATTACGTACTTACGTGGATGCCATTTCCTGGCCTCACACCAAGCGATGTACGCCTTCCAGATTCTATAGTAGATCTGCCTGGATACCGGCTTCCTGGCATTGATCATGGTAGATACCACAGGATTAGAGAGACCTCTCTTTTTTAGAATGTGGGCTTCAATAGCCAGGCCGTCAAACCTAGGGCTGGTAAGGAAGGGTGGTATATCGGTCCTTGCGAAAGCAGGTCCGGACGATGTGGGAGGGTCCAAGGACTCCCCACAGACATTTTTACAATCTCCGCGTACCATGCTCTTCGGGGCCACGCTGGAGCCACCAGAATCACTGGTTTCTTTTCTACCCTGATTCTGCGGAGTAATCGAGGTAACAATTGTGGCGGTGGGAATGCATATATCAGCTTGAACTGATCCCAAGGGAACACTAGGGCATCCGAGCCGCAAGCTAGGGGATCCCTTGTCCGAGAGACAAACCTGTCCACCTTTGCGTTGAATCTGGATGCTAGAAGATCTACATCCGGTGTTCCCCACCGCTGACATATTGTCCGGAAAACCTCGGGGTGAAGGGACCATTCCCCTGGGCATAATTGTTGGCGACTTAGAAAGTCCGCCTTCCAATTCTCCACTCCTGGAATGAATACCGCGGATATGGCTGGGACATATCTTTCTGCCCATTTCAGGATGCAATTTACTTCCCTCTGGGCTGCACGACTCCTGGTGCCACCCTGATGATTGATATATGCCACTGCCGTGGCATTGTCCGATTGAATTCTGACAGGGGACCCTTGGAGTTTGGATGTCCATGCTACTAGGGCATACCGGGCTGCTCGTATCTCTAAGAGATTGATGGGCAGGGCCTTTTCTGCATCCGACCATCTGCCCTGGAGAGACCATTGCTCCAGTACTGCTCCCCAGCCTATAAGGCTGGCATCTGTAGTGACCACCTTCCAAGAAATCGGACTGAAGGATTTCCCTTTTTCCAGATTCTGGGGAACCAACCACCAACGGAGGCTCTTGCGAACGGAAGGGGACAAGGACATTGGTAAGTCTAGGGCCTGAACTTTTTTGTTCCAGGCTGACAGTATAGCCCTTTGCAAATTCCTTGAATGGAATTGACCGTAGGGTACTGCTTCGAATGATGCCCCCATTCTTCCCAGCAGCCTCATGCACAGGCGTATGGACGGCTGTCTTTTTGTACCCACTAGGTGGATCTAATCTCTCAAAGACGACACCTTTTCTTGCGGCAAGAAAATTTTTCTCTGGTCTGAATCCAGCCTTAGCCCCAAGTATTCCAGACTTTTGACTGGTTTTAGGGCTGACTTGTCTCGGTTGATAATCCAACCGTGAGATTCCAGATACTTGATTGTCTTGTGAACGACCACTTCTAGTTTTTCCACTGAGTGGTCTATCAGCAACAAGTCGTCTAGATATGCCATTATCGTTACACCTTGTGTTCTTAGATTGGCCAATAATGGGGCCAGAATTTTTGTGAACACTCGTGGTGCTGTGGCCAGACCGAAGGGTAAGGCTCTGAACTGAAAATGGCGCCCTTCTACTGCAAAGCGTAGAACTTTTTGGTGGACTGGAAAGATGGGAATGTGCAAATAAGCATCTTTGATGTCGATCGAGGCTAGCCATTCCTCCCCTTGTAGGGCAGTGGTCACCGATCGGATCGACTCCATCCTGAAAGTTCTGATATGTAGGAATTTGTTTAGCCCTTTTAGATTTAATATGGGCCTCACGTCCCCGTTTGGTTTCGGGACTGTAAAGAGGTTTGAGTAAAACCCGAACCCGCATTCTTCCAGGGGAACTTCCATAATTACTCCTTGGAGCAATAGTTGTTCTAGTGTCAACAGGAGGGATCCTCTCTTCCGGGGATCCCTTGGCACGTTCGACCTTATAAAATGGGAAGGAGGGGAGTCTTTTAACTCCAATTTGTATCCCAGACTTACTGCGGAGAGCACCCATCTGTCTCTGATCGTGTCCCGCCAGGTCTCTGCGAACAACTGAAGTCTTCCCCCCACCCGATTGAGTGGGGGCAACCCTTCATGCATTTGACTTTGGGGGAGGTTTTGTACCTCTCCTGACCCAGGGTTTCTTGTTACCCTGCGATTGTCCCTGATTTTTACCCCCGGGATTTGACCGAGGAGGCCGTCGGAACTGTTTCACAGCCGATGTCCCAGGGACTGGAGAAGCAGGCCTCTTAAAAGAGGGACCTCTAACTCTGTTTTTAACCGGCAAGAGTGTACTTTTTCCGCTGGAAATTTTCTGGATATATTTGTCCAGGTCTTCCCCGAATAAGCGTTCACCATGAAATGGGAAGCTAACCAGCAATTTTTTACAGGGAGCTTCAGCAGACCAGTTCTTGAGCCATAGAAGCCTGCGCATATGTACTACAGACAGCGTAAGGCGGGAGGCCTGATGGATTGAATCCTTTATGGCGTCAACCGCAAAGCATAAGGCTCTAGGTAGATCAGCTAGGGCAAGGGCCTGCTGATCTGGCAAGTCCCTTAAGACCTGTTTCAACTGATCCTTCACTGCTTGGCAGACCCCAATAGCTGCCACTGCTGGTTGTGTCACCAAGCCGGCTGTAGAGAAAGCAGATTTTAATAAGGACTCCAATTTTTTATCTATTGGGTCCTTGAACATTTGGACATTATCTACTGGACATGTCAGTGATTTATTCACACAAGAGATGGCTGCGTCCACTGTAGGGACCCTCCATTTTTTGATGAACTTATCCTCCATGGGATAGACCACCGGAAATCTCTTGGGGGGAGTAAATATTTTATCAGGATGTTCCCAATCCTGGTAAATGAGCCCTTCCAGTAAAGGATGGATTGGAAAGGAACAAACAGTCTGGGGAGCTTTTAGCGACCCCAACGAGGAGACAGAAGTGGATGATGGCTCCGCAAGGGGCATTTTAAATGCTGATCGGACCATGTTAGTCAGGGACTGAACCCATAATCTTTCAGCATGTGATGCTGAGAATGGCTCTTCCACTGTTGATTCCTCTACAACAGAATCAACCTCATCCTGATCCCCTTCAGGTAGGTCGATCCCTGTATGGGACTGTTGCTCTGCTAACAGGTAGTCTGAGGGAGGAGACGGAGATCGGGCGCGCTTTCCCTCTGACAGGGAAGCAGCGATCAATGTTGTCAATCTCTCTTCCAGTCCTCACAGAGCTGAGGAAAAACCTCCTCTGTTATATACACAGGAGCAGGTGAACTGAGGACAGCCACAGTACCAGGTACTCCTGAGGGTGCTCTACGGTCACTAACCTCTGATTTTTCAGGGGAGATTGGTGCAGCCGAAGCATGCCCAAGATCCTCAGAGCCCGATGGAGACCCCCTTTGCTTCCTGGGATTCTTAGTCCCGGAGACTTTAGACGGCATATTCCTAAGCCCAAAGCTGAGGTATTCCAGCCGTAATACACCACTTACTGACAATAGTCTAGCACAATTGCTGCTATATAAACAGTTGGTGTCTACTAATGTGCCTTTCTATGGGGATGCCTGCATCAACTGCCTGCTGTATGCCTTTCTAAATGTTGCTAGCTCTGTTTCTGCCTTCCATAACCAGCTGACATCACCTAATTGTGCTTTTTTTCATGCTGGGACGCCCGCACATGCGCAGAAGCGCTGCGGCGCGCACAGAGCGTCATCCACCAAGCTCCGCCCCTTTTTCCAGCTCACCTCTATAAATAGAGGCGCGGGCACGTGCGCCTTTGGCGCTCTTTTTTGAAAGGAACTAGGGACAGAAGCCAGGGCCCTGTTTGCCACAGGGCCGGGGGAATGGATGAGCATTGCAACATGGCAGAGGAAACAGTTTCCCATCCAGAGAACTCACCATCTGCCTGGATTTTGACTTGGAAAGAAAAAATCCACATGACAAGAAAACAACGTTCCACAGCGGCCTCTAGTGGTTTAACACAGGTACCTCGGTTTAACCATTTTTTTTTTTCTTGACCACTCTTAAAATTATTACATTTTTTAGTAGTTACAGGCATGCACAGATATTTAGCGGGAATACCGTTAGGTAACAGGCAGAAAGACATATTAGGCTTGGGGGTCCCCTCAATAGAACCAAGTTCCTGAGGGGCCCCCACTTACCTTTTCCCCGGCGCAGGACTCTGTTTGGTCCACAGAAGCCCAAACTTCACCTCTCACGGCAGGCATTGTAATTAAACCTTCAGGGACCGGGTTCCCAAGGATTCCACTCCCCTGGACCTGTATAGCACCCTGCACAGAAAACATCTTGGTCGTGGGTATGACCAGAGCTCTGGATCCCAGGGTCCAGCCCTCCTAAGAGAAGCATTACAGGCAAAACCTTGTTCTTCTCTGCAAGGCCCGGGTACCGACCGTTTAGCTATGAAGCTTTTTTGGTCAGATCCGGAATAGCTTACTGAGGCCCAAAAGAACCTGTACGAAAGCTCAGTGAAAAACACATGTTACTTCTTGGCCAACACCTTAGACACTGGCAAAAAACTGAGGTGCTCCCGGATGGGAGGGGCTTATATAGGGGAGGGTACTTCCGGTTTGGAAGTTGCCAGTGCCAGCACCTGAAGGTAAACTATATAACCCACATAGTAATGACTATGCCGCTCTGTGTCCCGTGATGTACGAGAAAGAAATAAAAATCGCAGAGGTGATCAAATACCACCAAAAGAAAGCTCTGTTTGTTGGAACAAAATTATAAAAAATTTGTTTGGGTACAGTGTTGCATGACCGCGCAATTGTCATTCAAATTGCGACAGCGATGAAAGCAGAAAATTGGCTTGGGCAGGAAAGTGCGTAAGTGCCTGGTATTGAGGTGGTTAAGATGATCAGCTTATATTTATGTAAAACCTTTATCCCAAAAGCAAAAAACTGTTTGCTGTAATTGAACAAAAAAGTATTAGCTGGGGCTTGGCTTCAATTTGATAAGGTATTTAAATTTGCTAGTACTTCTAACACCCCCCCTCCCTGTCCAGACTGACAATGCTACTGTCCAAAGGTCCCCCCTGTGCTCATTTACCCCTCTATGGGGGCACTCTAGCACAGGAGTTGTGCTACTGGCCAGATCACCAGGGAAAAACAGAGGATAAAAGCCTAAAAAAAACACAAAAAAAAAACCCTGAATACAGACACCACATCCAATGATCGATAATGTGATATATATTACATTTTTGGTTTTGGGTTAAATACCGCTTTAAAGACACTAAGAGGAATGCCACAAAATTTAAAATCCACAATGGGAGTATGATATAAATTAGGAAAGAAAAAAAATAAATGCAGTTCGACTGATATATCGGCCGATATTTCGACTTTTTAAAGAAATCGGCATCGGCCGATTATGTAAAAAAGGACGATTGTCGGGGATCAGCTGGGTGGAATTCCTGCCCCCCCCCCCCCGCCCGTTACCATCTGCTGCTATCACGGCCGCTGTCTGCTGATTTTTATTTTTTTCCAGTGGAGGTAGTCGGCAGCGGCGGCCGCCGATTGGCTGTTACCGGCCCGCGCTGCATTCTGGGTTTTGTAGGCAGAGACGGGGAGCGCAGCACATCAGGGGACGAATGGAGCTTTCTTTGGCTAGGCTAGGGGATGGAACGGAGCCGGGAGCGCACCGCTGGTGGGCACTGATAAGGTGGCAGTGAATGAAATTATTAGGCTGTACTGGTGGGCACTGATGTGATGCACTGGTTGGCACTGATGTGATACCCTGGTTGGCAATGATGTGATACCCTGGTGGGCACTGGTGAGATGCACTGGTGGGCACTGATGAGGGGGCACTGGTTGGCACTGATGAGGGGCACTGATGGACACTGATGGGGTGGCACGGACAGGCTGAACTGGTGGGCACTAATGGACACTGATGAGGTTGCACTGACAGGCTGCACTGGTGGGCACTAATGAATACTGATAGGCTGCACTGATGGGCTGCACCAGTAAGCACTGATGTGGCACTGACAGGCTGCACTGGTGGGCACTAATGAATACTGATAGGCTGCACTGATGGGCTGCACTGGTGGGCACTGACCGGATGCACTGATGGATACTGACAGGCTGAACAGGTAGGCACTAATGAGGTGGCACTGATGGACACTGATAGGCTGCACCACACCTCTCCACCCTAAACAATAACCTCCTCCCCACCTCTCCACCCTATTTTTTCTGAGATGAAGGAAAAATAAAAAAATCGGCAACATATATCGGCCATCGGCTGCCCCGATTTCCAAATATCGGCATCGGCCAGAGAAAAACCCATCTCGGTCGACCTCTAAATGCAGTGCATATATATATATTTTTACATTTTTTTGTCAGTATAAATTGTAAGTTTGTAAAGTCAGCAAGTATACATTAAAGCCTCATTTACATGGGTGGCAAAATATAGGTGGCCATGGTTTTACCTCCCCGACCTCCCAGCCACAAGTTAATATGGCCACCGCAATGTGGCAACATTTATATCACAGGTCATGCTTGGCACACAGTACTGCCTCCAAACACAGCGAACACACGTTGCTGAGGACTTTTAAGGGTTACAACAGGCGATGAGAAGTCAGCAAATCACCTCCAAGCTGCCCGTCTCTGAAAAGTGATCAACAACACATTGCTTTTCAGAGAGGCAATGAACACAACCACAAGTGTAAATTAGGTCTTAGGCCCCTTTCACACTGAGGCGTTGAAAAACCGCGAAAAAATTATGAGATTTTTCCCGTGTTCGCGGTAAAATAGCGCTAACGCCTATGCGTTTTACCACGTTTTTACCGCGTTCGCGGTAAAAATAGCGCTAACGCCTATGCATTTTACCGCGGATTACCGTGTTTTTCCCACGTTACTCATTCATTTCAATGGAGATCGGCATTTTTACAGCGCTATTTTTAGCGCCCTAAAGATGCTCCAAAAAAGCTGTTTGCAGGATTTTTTCAAACGCACAGCCAGCAAAATGCCTCAGTGTGAAAGCCCTCAGAACTTTCACATTGAGAATGATGGGGCAGGATTATTTCAGGCATTTTTACAGCGCTATTTTTGAAAGGGGCCTTAAAGCGGTTGTATAGTCAGTTTTCTAACTTTTACCTACAGGCAAGCCTATAATAAGGCTTACCTGTAGGTAAAATAAATATCTCCTAAACCTGTATGGTTTAGGAGATATTCCCCTCGCAATGAGCCGCTGACTGCGTGCACACAGGGGATTCTCGGCTGAAGGCCCGGCAGACGCCGGACCTTGCCGGAAAGAATTCTCCCGCATGCATGCGCGGGAGTGACAACATCGCGGCTACAGCCACTCAGAGCACTGGAGCCGCGACACCCGGAAGACACGCCGAGGCAACATGTCAGCTACCTCGGCGTGGACCAGGTGAGATACCGATGCCTCGTTCTAAGGTAAGTATTTCATAATGAGCTAGTATGCGGTGCATACTAGCTCATTATGCCTTTTGCCTTACAGGGGGTAAAAAAAAAAATTCCGAGGGTATACAACCGCTTTAAAGGTATGGTTATGTTTACCTAAAATATGCAGCAAAAAAGAGATATGATCTCTACATTTTACATGCTTGCATTTCCATACTTTCATGACTGTCTCTATAGAAGTTAGCTGTAAAATTAATAAATCCTAAGAAAAAATTAATGACAGGATGAGCTGCAATATATTGTCTACAATCAGTTTATGCAGGCTGAGAGATTATCACAAAGAGGAACAGTAAAGTACACTCACTGTGCTATACTCCATATACAAGCCTAGCTTATAGAACATAAAAGAAGAAATTCCTCAGTGAATAAATCCACACCTCAACAAATGTAAAAAGACTATAGATTCCAATGAAGCATGTCATTTGGCACTTTGTCATGTTTTATGTGACTATTATTACAATTTGAGAGCACTTTAATGTAGTGGAATGTCAGTATTAATGTCATACATTGATAAGTACTTTCAGTGTATTAACTATTTGATGCCCATAATATTTCTTTTACATAAAGCAATGGCTGTGACTCTTTATGTTTCTCTCCATCCATCAATTTCATTTAGAATTATAGCTTAGATCAATATGGTTCAAGACCAATATGGCTCTTGTGAACGGTTGACTGCACAGTATGACATGTATTGGCCTACTGCATTTCCTCTCCACTTCAGCAGTTAATTTCATCAATAACTTATCTCATAGCCCGTTTCCCTTTTATTCAGAAGAGACAGATTGTGTTGTGCCAAGTTAGCTCTCAATAGCACTCACCAACACTCAACCCAAAATCATTAATACTCATCAAAACTCCTCCTGAATTAATACAGTCTAGACATGAAAGTCCTACTAGATGGTGAGATTTGACGTGAAATTTGTTGATAGAATAAAAATATCTGATTGTTTCATTTGTACTATAATATTCAATGTTATCTTTATTCGATTTTTTTTTTTTTCAATATGATTATCATCATTATTAATAAGAAAAATAGTAACTAGTGGACTGTGAAATATGATGCTTTGAATAGCGATTTATCCATAAAGGATTATCATCATTATACAATCTAGATATCTATAAGTTATATTTTTACAGAGCAAATCAAATAAATTATTTAATATGTTCCAGGACAGCAACATTTATTGCACACTTTTGCACTTTTTAATACAAACTGCTGTGCAAAAAAAATGTCTTCTCTTACAAATTCCTATCCTGTGCACCAAAAGGGCTTTTCACCACCCAGTAACCAATAATGTGCTATGACAGACAATAACCTTCATTAAAAAAGGCAAAGCGTTGTATCCAGCTAAGGCTCCATGCACACTGGAGCTCATAAACGTCCTTTTTTGGAGTTTGGGCATTTTTTTTTTTAAAAGCTCATAAACTCCACTCTATGTTATCCCATGTGTCCATGCACACATGGACGTTTTTGTACGTTTATCAGCACTGGAGTTTATGGGCTGTTTTCTGAACGCCATAAAATCACCTTCAGGAGTCGACAAAAAATGCCAAACGCTGATAAACGCTCAAAAACGTGGCTCACCAGCGTTTTTTTATGTTTTTGATCCATTAAAAAAAAATTGTCCTGACTACTAAAAACTGACATGATTTTGGTTCATTTGCGAGTCAGAACATCAATGGGAGTTTTAAAGCTGATCTCCAGGTTTCCTGTCACTTTAAATAGTTTGGCAATAATGAACAACCGTGCCAAGGTAAACAACCAATGTAAAATAATAATAATATGAGCAGCCGCTGTCTATGTCTATTAAACCCTAAGGATTTTACACTACGAGAGGCCATCTCTATTTTTTTTACCTGCATAACAACGCTCTGGAAGAGCCCCTGGGACCATAACAGGAAGGAGTTCAGGACCTGTAGGAGTCACCAGGGAGAGTGGGGGAGGGCCTCCGACTAAAGACCTACAAGCTCGTTGACTTTCAGTTGACATTCCTTGCTATATGTCAAGGAAGTCACCAACATCTGGTGAGTGCGGAGTGATCATACCATTGCACGTGGTGGAAGCACAGGGGATACCCTGGGAATAAGGAAAAAAGCACTGGTCCAAACAAATTATTTCCTTCACTAAGGGCTGCACTGGCTCTAAGCACCATATGAACTGTATGAAGCTTCAGCTATATAGAGTACACAGTGCAGGGTTCCGGTTGTGAGACAGAGACTTACCATCTCACACCCAGAACAAAATAGCGTTGGTCTGAGTGGCACTCAGCCATTTATAGGCAGCTTTGTATTTTGTGAATGAATACAAAGCTTCCTCTGATTGGCTGAGGTGGAGAGGACGTTGTGGATGTTTGCCTCACAGCTGGAATCCAGCACTGTGTACTGTAAGTAGCTAAAGCTACTTACAGTTCATCAAGCGCTTAGAGCCAGTGCAGCACTTAGTGAAGGAACTAATTGATTTGGACCATCATGGTCCAAACAAACTATTTAAAGTAACAGGAAACGTGGAGATCAGCTTTAAGGTTACTAATGAAAGTTTTAAGGTTATTAATGAAAGTGTGTGTCCCCATACACTGTATTTTCTCTCACTGATTCATACGTGACAACAGGAATTACAAGCCAGAAGAAACCAAAATGTGTAGTGTGGGATTAGGCATTCGACAATCAAAAGTGGGAATACCTCCGGTGACCAGAAGCATCAAAGTGGCAGTGATGAAGACATGGGCCACTGAAAAGGTCAGTATAGATGCTCTTCTTTCACAGGGTGTGATTGGTTTATTAGTGACCCTGTGGTGAAAGGGTCACTTTAAAGTGGTTGTGAACCCTTATGCCGCGTACACACGACCGTTATACATGTCATGGAAAAAAAAGTTTTCTCAATGTGATTTTTCGTGTTTCCTCTCAAGCCTGCCTTGCATACACACGTTCATGAAAAAAAACACTTGAGCAAACCGCTGTGACGTACAACACGTACGACGGCACTATAAAGGGGAAGTTCCATTCAAATGGTGCCACCCTTTGGGACGCTTTTGCTGATCCTCGTGTTAATAAAGTTCGGTGAGAGACGATTCGCGCTTTTCAGTCTTCGTGCTTTTCAGTGCGTTACAGCGTGAAGAATGTGCTATCACCATTACGAACGCTAGTTTTACCAGAACGAGCGCTCCCGTCTCATACTTGATTCTGAGCATGTGCGTTTTTTTTCCCCTCGTAAAAGCATACACACGGCCATTTTTCACGACGTTAAAAAGAACGACATGAAAAACAACAAGAAAAAATAGAGCAGGCTCTATTTTTTTTGTCAGGCATTTTTCTCGTAGAGAAAAATGCTCTGAAGCATACACACGACCGTTTTTCACGGCCATTTTTAAAAATGGCTTTTTTCCCGTCATGAAAAACGGTCGTGTGTACGCGGCATTACATATACCTAGTGAAGTGACTGATCTCAGGTGATACACAGAGATGAAACAAATCCTCCTACATAGGTTAGACCTGTCTATCTGCAGTCTTATCTTCTCTACAACCATTCAAAGTCTAGAATTTTTTAAAGCTTGTCTGAGCTGTCAGAAAACGGTGCAGAGCTGAAATTGCACACTGCAGAGATCAGTGAGAAGAGAGACAATTGGAGGAAAGAAACACCCCCCCCCCCCTTCACACAACACACAGAAAGAGAACTGAGGCTGTCAATAAGCTGGAGGTCCCTCCCCTGTCACCATTTTTTTTCTCTTAATGTCAGATAAACTTGTCAAAAGTGACTCATGCAGATAGCAGAGGAACAAGAATGCAGAGAGAAATGACACTTAGTGCTCTGGATTAGGACAAGTGCACACTATAGAGGGACATGCTTTGTTCATATTTAGAGGTCGACCGATATGGGTTTTTCTCTGGCCGATGCCGATATTTAGAAATCGGGGCGGCCGATATATGTTGCCGATTTTTGCGGCCGATATTTTAGGCCGATTTTTTTCTTTTTCCTTCATCTCAGAAAATCTAGGGTGGAGAGGTGGGGAGGAGGTAATTGTTTAGGGTGGAGAGGTGGGGTGCAGCCTATCAGTGCCAACCAGTGCAGCCTATCAGTGCCAACCAGTGCCACCTCATTAGTGCCCACCAGTTCAGCCTGTCAGTGTCCATCAGTGCAGCCCATCAGTGCCACATCAGTGCCCACCGGTGCAGCCCATCAGGGCCACCTCATCAGTGCCCACCAGTGCAGCGTATCAGTATCCAGTAGTGCCCACCAGTTCAGCCTGTCAGTGCCACCTCATCAGTGCCCACCAGTGCAGCCCATCAGTGCCACCTCATTAGTGCCCACCAGTGCAGCCTATCAGTGTCCATTAGTGCCCACCAGTGCAGCCTGTCAGTGCAACCTCATCAGTACCCACCAGTGCAGCCCATCAGTGCCACCTTATCAGTGCCCACCAGTGGAGCCCATCAGTGTCCATCAGGGCCACCTCATTAGTGCCCACCAGTTCAGCCTGTCAGTGCCACCTCAGTGCCCACCAGTGCAGCCCATCAGTGCAGCCCACCAGTGCCACCTCATTAGTGCCCACCAGTGCCAACCAGTGCATCCCATCAGTGCCAACCAGTGCATCACATCAGTGCCAACCAGTGCATCACATCAGAGCCAACCAGTGCATCACATCAGTACCAACCAGTGCATCCTATCTGTGTCCATCAATCCCACCTCATCAGTGCCCACCAGTACAGCTCATCAGTGCCCACCAGTACAGCCTAATAATGTCATTCACTGCCACCTCATCAGTGCCAACTAGCGGAGTGCTCCCGGCTCTGTTCCGTCCCCTCGCCTGGCCAAAAACAGCTCCAATCGTCCCCTGACATGCTGCGCGCCCCGCCGCTGCCTCCGGACTACAAACCCCAGAATGCAGCGCGGCTGGTAACCTCCACTGGAAAAAAAAAGTCAGCAGACAGCGGCCGTGATAGCAGCCGGGGGATTTCCACCCAGCACGCCCCTGCCTCAGATCCCTCACAATCTGCCTTTTTTCCATAATAATCGGCTGATGACGATTTCTTTAAAAATGCGAAATATCGGTCGATACATCGGTCAACCTCTATTCATATTTCACGTCTGAGGTTTACAACCACTTTACGCCACCATTGGCCCCAAATGCTCCCACCTAATATGCTTACATTATAGTTCTTTAATTAACTAATGATGTAGAGCCTCATTTACAGACATGGAGGAAGCTTTGGAAAAAGGAGAGATAGCACAAACTTTCCATCTCTAGGAAAAGTTGAATTTGCGTATAAACTTTAGCTGTCTATGGATCTATTAAATGCCTCACATGCAATTTTCACTAAGGCCAGGTTCACACTATTGCGAATTGGATGCGGGATCCCGCCATCCAATTCGCAATAGCAGGAGAATGTGAATGGCTCTCTATGGAGCCGGTTCCCATATCTCCGATACGGCTCCGGTGCGAATTTGCACAGGAGCCCTGTGCGTCCTTTGGTCCGTTTCAAGTCCGAATTCAGCCCAAAGTTTGGGCTGAAATCGGACCTGAAACGGTGAACCAGGACACACAGGACCCCTGCTGGGAGCCGCATCGGCATCCTGTGTGAACCAAGCCTAAAGGTGGCTTCAATTTATACATTGTTTATACATGTTTTAATCACAACTTCAGTGTGAATTGCTCAGGTTTATTGCAGGTTAACTATAAAGGGATAGATGAAGTGGTCCAAGCCCTTGTAATTGGGGTTGGTTTTCCAAACCACAATGCAAACCCAAAACACTCCCAAGAACAGCCTTGTAAGGAAACCGTATAAATTTTATTACAGAGTTGGACTGTAAATCTTGAGTATATTATGCTTTTGAAATAATTGGGGGTAGCTGGAGCAATCTCTTCCACCATTTCTACTTGCAAAGATTGTTCTTTGCCTAAAGCTCATAACACGTGTGGACAGGACAGACAGTGAAAGCAAATAAAATGAAAAAAACATTTTTGGATTTGACCAACAAGAGGTCACACAAGTAAAACACTGAAAAAGCTCCAAACTGACCTGACTAATATTACTTAGTGTCTAGTAGTATTATGAACTTCTACCAAATATGGGACCATGCAAGATCATCAACTAATGAAGGATCATATACTAATATATGAAACCACACATACAAGTAAAAGACACAAACTACAAAACCATTTTTAGTAATTAATTTGGAGTATTCTCCAATCTCTAAACCTGAATGTAGTAATAAAAGCAAACGCCACTATTCTGTAGCATGCCCTCTTCGCAAAAGCAGACAACCAATATTATGTCTACCTTCTCTTTATCTCTAAAGGCTTGTTTCAATAAATTTTTTACACAAGCGAACATTAGCTACAACAAATGCCAGTTAATCCTCAGTAAAACTGAATTATTAAATCAGCCTAACCATATCCAGTTACAGTCTGCTTATGAATACTTGATTTTATTTTGTATAATTGACAAGAGTTGTCAGGAAACGATAGTTTTCGTGGCAATCAAATTAAGATCAGCTGGTATGAGTGTCATACAGAAGACTGTTGATACATTAATTGATAGTCTTTTGTGAAAGAGGGAACATTCCTGTCATAAATAGTTGGATGCAGCTTTGTAGTGGTAGCAGCCCAAGAAGAATCATTGACAGTAGGCATACAAACCTTCACCAAACAAATGGAAAACTACATATATCAAATACCAGCAACTTTATTTTTAAATCATTTAAATGGAAGTGCATGAAAATTTTAAGCAGACAACAAGATGCGCAGGAACAAAAGAACAGCATGATGTGCCTTAGAGAAACAGTTTCGTTCAAAACACAAAAAGCAAAGTTAAGCTTTCATACTAACTAAAAAGGCACCGTAATATATCCCCAAACATTTAAGCTATAATGTCATCACCTGGGACAAAAGAGAAAAACATATTGGCATTTATAAGAGATTGATGAAAATTAGTTCTAAAGCATTCATTTCTCCTAATACCACAGAAGGAACTATGTGCACTCAAGAGATATTTGATCTGAATTAAGAAACTGATGAAGCAATTGATTAATTGGAATTTAAGCCATCAGTCACTGGATCCATCAGCAGATTCATTTACATTCTAAACAATCAGCTGATGAGCCAATAGGATCCGGCGTATTAATACACCTTCAATATGATGCCACTGAACTCATCACAATTCTTTATTGACAAGCACACAGATGCTTTTAATCCAAGCTTGATCACACTGCATATATTTGAGGATTTCTATATTGACTTTTGTGTTTAAGCAATATGCCGTCGTATCAAATACTTTATGGAATATATCAAAATGCAGCAACGGTACAGTTTAATTAAAACAGATACGTGTTTCACATATACAAGGTACTTGTTGATTCTGGTTTAGGTAAATATTGGAGAACTGCAAACACGTTCATTTGGCTGCTGCTTCTGCAACAATTTGCATTAACGTAGAACTCTAACTAAAAATAGGTATCATTTAAAAATATGATTATTTTAAAGTAAAAGAGCTAAATATTATCAATGAACTCTTTGCAAACAAGATATCCTTTAAAATGATACATCCATGTTCATTCTTTTTATTATACTGTATCCTAGTGACTGATAATACCAGCAAAGCTTCTGTTGTCTCTCAAGCCTCGTACACACGGCCGAGAATCTCGTCAGGAAAAAACCCGTCGTTTTTCCTGACGAGATTCTTGACAAGAATCTTGTCCCGGCCGAGTGTACACACACTCCATTCAGAAGAACCGCTGTTCTTTTGAATGGAACGAACGTGGTGACGTCATCGACTACGACGAGCATGCGCTCGTCACATTCGATGCCGTCGCCGCCATCTTGCTACACCCTACCTATGCCTAGAAAGCTACCGCGCATGTGTCAAAGTCATTTCGAGCATGCGCGGGTTTCCACGGCGACAGGTAAGTATACACACTCTTGGGTTTCTCGTCGGGAAACCTGCCGACAAGAATCCCGACGAGAAAATAGAGAGCAGGTTCTCTTTTTTTCTCGTTGAGATTCTGGGCAGTTTTCTTGATGAGAAACCTGAAAGTCTCGTACACACGTGCGGTTTTCTCGGCAAGAAAGCTCTGCCAGCAGTTTTCTTGTTGTTTCTTGCCGAGAAAACCAGTCACCTGTACGAGGCCTTAGAGGCAAGTATTTGTCTTGTTGCTTGTTTACTTTGCTCCAATGCTGGGAAAGTGCAGCCATACACAGGAGTAAGACCCCTTTCACACTGAGGCGGTTTTCAGGCATTTTAGCGCTAGAAATAGCTCCTGAAAACCGCCTCCCATTCATTTCAGTGTGACTTTTCACACTCGGGCGGTGTGCTTGTGGGCGTTAGGAAAAGTCCTGCAAGCAGCATCTTTGTGGTGGTTTAGGAGCGCTGTATACAGCGCTCCCAAAATACCAGGCCCATTGAAATGAATGGGCAGCACTTCGAAAAAGGCCTGAAAAGCATTTCAGAAGCGCTGCAACATGGCGCTTTTAACCCCTGCTTCGGCCGCTAGCGGGGTTAAAAGCACCCCACTAGCGGCCGAAAAGCGCAACTTAAACAGCGATAAAGCGCCGCTAAAATGAGTGGTGCTTCACCACTAACGCATGGTGGTGTTGTGACGAGAAAGGTCTCCCGTTGAATAATGCCCGCCCTGTACTGCGCAGGCGCAGCGCTTGTGCAGTACGAAGCACTACGGAGCCGCCAAAAGGCTCCTAACATGAACAGCTGTACACGGAGCCTTCGCACAGCAATTGACTTTGTGCCACTCGCTCCCGATGCTCGTGCAACTCTGCAAGGGGCGGATATAATGTTGATTAAAGCGTGTGAGGGGCGGATGCCTACAGAAGAGGCCGTATTTAATAATGATGGGCTGAGCTGATAAATTGGGGGTGGATTTCTGAATAAACGACACAGGCTTCTCAATAATACATCCGCCCTTTGAGAAATCCACCCCCAACGTGATACAATATGGCCTCTTCTGTATGCATCCGCCCCTTGCAGAGTTCAATGAATAATAAACCCACCCCTTGCACAGTTGCACGTGCATCGGGAGCGTGCGGCAGCGTGTGGCACAATGTTGTCTTCATTGCGCAAGCGCCGTGTACAGCTAATCAACAGCTGTTCATGTTCGGAGACTTTTGGTGGCTCAGTTGTGCTCCGTACTGCGCAAGCGCAGTACAGGGCGGGCATTATTCGACGGGGGACCTTTCTTGTCAGAACAGAGGCCCCAGTGTGAAAGGGCTCTTAAGATTCAAATCCTTGTAAGCATGAATGGCACACAGACATGAAAGACTGCAATCTCAGAAAAGGCTGCAGTTATGATTTTAGATAACAATTTTGTTCAATTGAGTTTATCCATAAAAGGTTTATTCTGCTGTATTTCTGAAAGTATTTTGAGACATAATATAAATAATAAAAAAGACCTTTCATTTAACAAATATAGAGGTGCTATTTTTACATGTTGCTTGGCGGTATTTAAAGTGCTTTTAAACCCAAAACCAAAAATTTTATCTATTGCAGCTTAGCTGTCCTTAAAGGATAAGATCACCTTTTGTAACATGTCACACTCATATTCAGGGTGTAACATGTTACAAACAAACCGCCCCCCGCAAACCCCCCTCTCCCCCCCCTTGATTCCCAGATGTGACAACTAGCGGGGATCTCCCCCCCCCCCACTAGCTGTCACAATTTTAAAAAAAACATGGCCAAGCAGGGCTCCTCCCAGCTATGTCACTCATTCACAGTGCTCTGTAAATGGAAAACTACAATGTCCGGCAGCCTTTGTGGCTGTCAGCTTGTAGTTTTCAATGAACTACCACATCACTGTGGAGCGCTGTGGTAGTTCATTCTCTCTTCCTGTCAGATTGTATCTATGTGTTATACAGGCACACAGATACACTGACAGATCTGCTGGAGACCTGCTGATCGCTGGTGCAATGCTTTCCAAGTTCCAGAAACAAAAAATAATAAATGCACATTTTTTTACTAGCACAAAAATGTGCATGTATTCTTTTTGTTAAACTGAGAACTTACCCTTTAACCACTTGCGGACTGTCCGCCCGTAATTTACTGCAAACAGGCCGCATGCAACACCTGCTGTAATTGTACAAAGTGGGAGTCTGTCGGCAAATACCAGCCAATGTGTCATGGCCAGGACCTGCTGATCGGCTGTGTCCAATCACAGCCCAGAGCCCTGTGTTGACAATCAACACAGGGCTCTCTACAGAGGAAACAATCTCTCTGTTTCTTATGTCTGCAAAGCAGGGATAAGAAACAAAGATCTGTAGTAAAAAGCAGCACACATTACTAGGCACAAATTTAACCCTTTGATCGCCCTATATGTTAACCCCTTCCCTGCCAGTGTCATTAGTACAGTGACCGTGTACAGTATTAGCAACGATTACTGTATTAGTGTCATTGGTAATGTCAGTGGCAGTCAATCAGTGCCCCCCCCAGCATCCGTTTTGTGTTAGATTGCCTGCCGCACTATCGCAGCTCCATTCTAAGTCGCTGATTACCACCATTAGTAGTATTAAAAAAAGAAAAAAATACCGCATATATACACCATCGGTTGTAGGTGGTATAACTTTCACATAAACCAATCAATATACACTTTTTTTTTATTATCGATATGTTATAAAGCAGAAAGTAAGAAATAGTGTGTGTGTGTGTGTGTGTGTGTTTCAACATTTTCAGTCTTTTTTAATTTAAATTTAAATATATATTTATTTAGAAAAAACCCAATGGCTATCAAATTTCACCAAAAGAAAGCTCTATTTGTGTGAAAAAAATTATATAAATTTCATTTGGGTACGGCGTCACATGATTGCGCAATTACAAGTTAAATTAACGCAGTGCTAAAGAGCAAAAAATTACCTGGTCATGAAGGGGGAGCTTGCGTGGTCAAATTTGGTGGCTGTGTAATTTTTCGCTTTTCACTTTATCTTCACCCGTAGATCCTGCAAATAATATACGGTACTTCCTGTACCTTCATATCTACACTTATTTCTTGATTGTATCTATGGAAGGAGCCATGGTGGTCACATAGGCTGGACTTTAAACATATCAGCCTTTTTTTATGTCCATTACATGGTTGATTGATGGAACTAGTAGTTGACACAATAAAGAGATTTCTTTTCAGCTCATAGGAAGTGACAAATACAATGCATTTCTAGCATTGTAAAATAAAAATGTTCTTAGCCTGGAAAGTGAAAACGAATGCAGTCACCACATCTAAGAACTACGTTTTAATCCATTAAACTGTTGTTTTTAGGTTTAGATACCCTTAAAGAACTTTGGTAAACATTACTTGCATATAACATGGCCATATAACATTGACAAACACAAGAATAAACCACCCTTTTTTTTTTTTAAACTTTGCGTATGGTGATTTATTTTTCTGTAATACAAAAATTAGGACCAGCGGGTTCTTCTATTCCTGTGCAGGAGTGCTTAGCTGAACAATAAATATACTCTGCTCTCATGTTGCAATAGGGTCGTACTCAATTCTGCTTATCCTCAATAGTACCAAGCACACACACTACAATTTTTGTATGTCAGGTCTCGGACTGTCTAATGCCGTGTACACACGATCGATTTTCTCGACGGTGAAAACACGACATTAAAAACGAGGACCGGCTTGGTCCCCTACACACGGCCGGTTTTCATGACATTTTTTCTTTTGGTCGTGAAAAACGACCGCGTGTAGGCTCCCTGGCAGCGTTTCCCTATGGGAAAACTGCCGCGAAAAAAAAAATGCCGTTCATCACGACGAGAAAAATTAGAGCATGTTCTAATTTTTCTCGTCGTGATTCTGGCCGTTTTTCTCGTCTGGAAAAATGCTGGAAAGCCCACACATGGGTGTTTTTCTCGTCAAAGAGAAAAAATGACATTTTTCCAGACGAGAAAAATGGTCGTGTGTACGCGGCATAAAGGTTTCTTTCTCACTGAAAGCAAGGTAGGAAAAAAAATTCACTTTGTTGTATTACAGTGATGAAGAACACCTCTTCATTTTAAGAAATCCTGTTCTTTAAATATATCCGTGCAAGCAGCACATGATCTACCACTGCTCTTGTAGTAATGAAATAAAAAATGAATGAAGGTGAAACAAGAGGAAATGCGGACATGATCTAATCTTACATAACTAAACTATATCCTGAAAGAAATAACAAAACAGCAGAAAGATGGAGTTGAAAGCAACAATGCAGTTTGTCATTCGTCTCTAACTTTTTACGTATAACTAAAAAAAACACACGTTCGCATGCCCTAGCACAATTTGAAAATTGCCATTTTCAATTGTTTTTGCTGCTTGTCACTATCTCTCAGTAACGTTTAATGCGCTATTTGCTCTGTGGCATTATGTAAATTGCACATTTCTTTTCACCTCTTTGACTGATACTCAAAGACTTTTTTTTTCCCCTTTAACAAAATGATTTACTGTGATAAAGAAAAACGTAGCATGAGGGTTTTTTTCTACCTAGCTGGTGTCTGAGTGAGGTTACAGTTTAAAACAATGTCTGGGTGACAACAAGGGCAATATTATTCAGCAGCGTAAAATAGGTGTCAAAACATTTCCAGCCTGAGTTAAATCAAATGTTAAAACTGGAATAGGAATCGAGGTAAGGAAACAGATTAAAGTAGTTTGGACAGATTGCTGGCAGTTGCTCATGCCCCGAAGATAAAAGTTTATCTGGCCGTATGTGCTAAACTTCACTCTAGTCATTTGTCATTCTTCACAGGAAAACATTGGACTTCTACAGATGCCTACTTTTTAGACAACTTTCTAAATCCTTAGCTTCATAAAATGGGGCCTATTTGTAAAGGCTCAAAATGGTTCGTTTGCAGCTTTTCTCTCATATTGATTTACTGAGACATTGGGGTTGATTTACTAAAACTGGAGAGTCCAAAATCTCGTGCAGCTGTGCATAGAAACCAATCAGCTTCCAGTTTTGTTTGTTTTTTTGGTCAAAGCTTAAAGTGGGTGTAAACCCACTTTATAAAAAAAAAAAAAAAACAACACCTGCAAGACAAAGGCATAATGAGCTAGTATGCATAGCATACTAGCTCATTATGTAATACTCACCTAGGATCGAAGCCCCCACTGCGGTGCCCGACACAGCACCATCCGGCGACATGTCGTCCCGGAGTTACTTCCGAGTATCGCGGCTCCGGCGCTGTGATTGGTCGGGGGCGCGATGGCGTCTCTCCCGCGCATGCACGCGGGAGCCGCCAGTCACGGCATTTATGAGGGAGATACCATATATCCAAGAGATATACGAGGTGAGTGAAGTAATAGGGTGTGAGTGTGTGTATGGGGATGGAGGAGTGTAGATTGAATAATAATGAATACTTCACTCACCTCGTATATCTTTTGGATATATGGTATCTCCCTCATTCATGCAAACATCTTTTACTTACTTTGCAGTCCCTCACTTATACGTTCCCATTCTTTTTCTTTCAGAATTGGTTTTACACATATTTTTTGCTGCATCAAATATCCCGGCTGCCATGCCTGCCCCTAGCCTTGTGCCTATTTGGTCCTTGGGGAAACGGTTTATACCCTGCCTCAACCCCGCATGAGATGGCGTATCTGGATCACTTTTTAAATCTGCTGCCGGACCAGGACTTAACTCACGGGCTGCTCTGTGAGTAGTTCCATTATATGGCCCCCACTGTTAAACCCCCATTGTAATTTTCAATCTTCGTTTCCTAACCAATTACCTATTTACTTTCCCAATTTTTTGAGTTAGAGTTTTTCTGATCCTCATGTTAGTAAAGTTTGGTGAGAGACGATTTGCGCTTTTCAGCCTCGTGCTCTTCAGTCCGTTACAGCGTGACGAATGTGCTATCTCCATTATAAATGCTAGTTTTACCAGAACGAGCGCTCCCGTCTCATAACTTGCTTCTGAGCATGCGCGTTTTTTTTCACGTCGTTAAAGCGTACACACGCCCGTTTTTCACGACGAGAAAAACGACGACGTGAAAAACGACGAGAAAAACCATGTTCCAAATTTTTAATGCCCATTTTTCACGTCGCGAAAAATGCTCTGGAGCCTACACACGATCGTTTTTAATGACCAAATAATTTTTTTTCATTTTTCTCGTCATGAAAAACGGTCGTGGGTATGTGGCATTAGATCAATGTGTGCATCTGCACAGAAATATACACTGTAAAGCCCCATTCACACTTTGCAAAGCGGAAAAGTGTCTTCCCACTTGTGGTTTAGCATGTGTTTTTGTGCGTTGGGCATAGGGTAGCTTATTCACTTGAATGGGGTGCTCTACATGCAACAAAAGCGCCAAAAAAGATCCAGAACATTTTCAGGTGAGGAGAGTTGAGTGTTTTTTCAGTGACCATTTCGGTGCGTTTGTAGAGTGTTTGCTGCTTGAGAAAACGTGCAGAAAAACGTGTGTCTGCTAAAAGCGTTTGGGGTGTCATTAACCATTAATGACACTGCTAGCGTGATGCGTGTTTGCAGCTCGTTTCCAAAACATGTGTTTTGTTGCGTGTTCAGAAAACGGCAAGTGTTAATGTAGCCTAAAGGGGACACGCTCAGCTGGTAGTGGCAACAGTAACTATACTCTAGACAAGGAAGTCCAAGAACAGTTTAAGCAGGTTGTCCTGCACTTTCATTCAAAGGACAGTAAAAAAAAAAAACTGTTCAGTGCAGGAAGATTTTGTAGAGTCAGTCATTGGCATAAAACAAAACATCTGGTCATCCAAACTACTAACTAAACTTTTGTAATTTCCTCACTAACAGGTTCCCCAAATGTACCTTTATAATGTACAAGTTCTTTCAGGAGAGAAAAATTCACTAACACCATTCAGCTTACACATAAAAAGGTCGGTGGACAGCGGAGACAGCCCCGTTCACACAGGGTGAATAGCTGCATGCCCCTGCAGGTCTGTCTTTTACTGGCACATGGATTCACAGGTGTTGCATGCATCCTTGTGCCAGCATTCCATTGATGTCTATTGGGACGTTCCAATATGACATGTGGGAGCATGTGGGTCCTCAAACGTACACAGTGTAAGAGGTAGGATGTGGACCTACACATTGACTACAGCTGTGGGGATGACACTGGAGGATCAATCTGAACTAGTACAAAATGGACAAAACTGACTTCTTTTTAGATCTTTCATTCTTCAAGTCTCTAGAACCCAGACCTGAGTTGATGGCACTTAACAAAAGATAATGACTAAGCTCCGAGGGGCAGAGTGAAACGCATTGGGGGCATGGCCTGGTCGGAGTAAAGACTGAGGTTGCCACTCACATACTAACCCCAGGGATAACACGGATGTGCAGCTTCAGAGAGACTTTTCTCAATCGTGAGCCATTATAGGAGCCAGTACGAGCTCCCTTCAGTATCAGCACTCCCAGCGGTGGATGTCTAGGACTTGTACCCCGTTCAAGAGAGCCTGAGCGACAAACTAAGCGGTTTTCTGGGTCACACGTAAAGAGGAAGTCCAGCCTCCTTCAGAAAAAATTTAAAGTCAGCAGCTACAAATACTGTAGCTGCTGACTTTTAATATTAGGACACTTACCTGTTCAGGAATCCCACAATGTCGGCACCCCAGACGATCGGCTCTCGAGTGCTGCCGCCGCCATTGCTTGTAAGGGGAGCTGGCAGCAAAGCCTTTTCGGCTGCACAGGCGGTTCCTTACTGCACATGCACGAAGAGCTGCGCTTTGTGAATGGCTCGGCAAACCTGGGAAGGAGGAGGGGTGCCAAACTTCTGGTTGATTTCACTGTGGCGAGATCACCTGGAAGTGGGAGCCGGTACCTGTCAAAACCAGGTACCAGCTCCCTCCCCCCGAAAGGTGCCAAATGTAGCAGCGGAGGGGGGGAGGAGTTGGATAAGCTGAGATGTATAGGTAAATCTATATTGTACCAGTGATATAAATGTATTCTAGCAATTTCTATTCAATATTACACAATGTATGTTGGCTCACACGTCACACACATGCACAGTTTTCAGAATAACCAGACGAACGTACATAGAATTTTGCATGCACTTGCAGTAACCAGACTTTTACCAATAGCCATGGTACAATAAAGTGGCTGTGAACTGAACATACTATCATCTTTCTGGTTATAACTGTCCTTTAGAATAAAGATTGCTTTGCCCTAAAACAGAGACAGGAGTAGGAAGAGAGAAGTAACTGCACAGCAGACTAAGATAAATGTAAAAACAGGGTGTAACAACGTGCAAAATAAAAAGGTACAATGCCACTTAATAAATGAAAGAAAAATTATTAGCCTGAGGTTGAGGATACATCCAAGGACCCCAAACCTTTCTTAAATTGGTATACAATCCTTGAGCCATGCTGTGAGTTTTTCATTTAGCCAAATACGATTAAGTCTGTTACTGTATGTAGCATGGAAATGGGCAAGATGGACAAAAGCCAGTTAGAAGCAGTCACCCACTTGGCAGCAGAACAGGCATTAATGCAAAATTTACTTAGGGGTTTTGGGATATTATTGAAAGAATGATTAATTATTGCAACCCAGGGTTCTGGTTAAACTTGAATCTTTAATATACAGGATAGAAAAGTATAATTCATTACTGCAACCCAATGATCTGGTAAATCCTGACTCTAATATATATTGGGCAGCAAAGCAAATTTTAATTACATAGTACCTCATTGGTTGCAATCTTTAAAAACATAATGGAAAGGTAGAAGGATAATATTAATGGTAAAATAAGGATGCAAGAAAAAAAAGAAACATAACTTTATATTTTTGTATTAGATTTATTTTAGAACAGAAGTATCAGCTGATTGTCCAATAATCGTCTGTGCAGCATTATGGTTAGATAAAGCAAACTCCTGTTTCGAAAGAACTTGCTTAAAATGGTATAAAACTCCAAACTAAAAATGTTATATTGCAGTTTACTAAGCATTAGATGTGGTGGCTGCATTAGTTTTCCTTTTTAGACTTGTGTTTTCACCTGGTGATCTGGCTAGTAACACACCTCCTGTACTAGAGTGCCCCCATTCTGGATAAGGGGAGCACTCTTTCACATTTTTTGTACCAATGAAAATTTTTTTTTTTTTTAATGGACCCAGTTCACATCAATCGCAGAAAATTAGTGTACACAAGGGCCAAAATTGCATTCAAAAGGGTTAAGTCGCAAGGTTTTTAACCTTATGAAAAACCTTCTGTGCTGCTGCTGCTGCCCCCAAGCCCCGCCCCCCCACACTCTTTCTCCTCTACAGACGCACTAAATAAATGAACAGTTAGCACTCTGTACAGTGGTAAACAACGTTTACTATGCTTCAGTAATGAATGAACATAGGAGCACTGATTCCAATCCCCCCCCCCCTACAAATTTCTCTTTCTGCTTCTAGACCCAATCCCCCTCCTTCCTGCCTAACAACCCAGCCTTCCCCTCCTGCTTCCCTTTCCTGAGCACCCAGTCTTACTCACCAATACTCCTATGACAGTCACCCACCGCAAGACAAGACAAGACTATCAAAGACTACTTTGACGAGGAGATAATGGGGTTGATTTAATACTATACGCAAATGTACAACAATGTGATAAATATTAAAGTGTCTCTAGGTCCTAGTCTACCTCTTCTAAAGGAGGTAGTTCCACTCTCAACTCAGGTAAAAAAGGTGGAAGTGGAGACAAAGCCTGGCACATTTAAGCTCTGTACAGTGATGGCTGGATTAAGGCCTTTCGTTTTTTTTCCAGAAATTCTTATATACAGTAGCTGCTGAGAAATCTGCCATGGTTAGTTAGATAGGCTGCTTTTGTGTGCCTGAAATAGAGCTAGCTTAGCATGTAGAGACCAGTATAGAGTATAAAAAAGAAACCGCGCTAGACAAATAAAATAAAAAAATTTACCAGAAAAAAGGCAGCAGCTCAATGTGGGATATACACATAAATAAATTGCAGAAAAAGTGAAAAAGCTGTGCCAAAATACCAAAATAAATTAGATATGATATATGATAAATTGAGCAAATAGAAAGTCCATATGAAGAACCAGTCCTTTTTATGTTTCAATGATGTTTATTAAAGACATTTTTCAGAACAAATACAAGAGTATCACAGTGCATTATCGTACAGTAATAGAAAACCTCTGGAGGGTAACTTGCTATTGCTCATTGTACAACACAGACCTTTCCCGTCTTATAAATATTAACTAATAATATCCCATTATGGGGATCAGTAGTCTAGACCAAAGTAACCAGTCTTATACAAGCCACCTCTATCATGGGTTCACACGTTATAGCACATAGTACCGGTCCGACAAGCGAACCCCCCCCCAGGAAGAGCCCACCCCCCACCCAACAAACAGGGGAGGCGGCCTCCCCCCCACGGGAGCGATCCCCCCAAGGGCCAGACCACTCGCTGTTTAAAATTCTTGAACCCGTATGAGGATATATACTGTAGCATTCTAATAAGT
Source organism: Rana muscosa (assembly GCA_029206835.1). Classification (NCBI taxonomy): domain Eukaryota; kingdom Metazoa; phylum Chordata; class Amphibia; order Anura; family Ranidae; genus Rana; species Rana muscosa. The sequence continues at coordinate 1,060,535,510 of CM055122.1, read as the reverse complement.
ACTCTAACGTGAGAACATAGTAGGAGACATAGTAGAGAAAAAGAAACACGGAACAAGAAGGAAAGGAAGAAAAAGAGAGAGAGGAAAAAAAAATGAAAAAAAATGGTAAAATAATATAGGGGGGGGGGGGGTTGGGATGTGAGAGTCAGGAGAGGGGGATAAGGAGGAGCTGCGGTCCAGAGCCCAAGCACCCAGCACTAGTGAGGATAACTAAGTAGCCAGCGTCCTCGGGTCATTGGTAAGATAATCGAACCATGGGTCCCAAACCTTATGAAATAGTTCCATCTTGTCCTGGACCAGGGCCGTCAATCTTTCGTTCAGCATTAACCAGGACAATTTGCTTTTCAGCTGGCCGAATGGCAGGGCAGCCGATCTCCAGTTCCTGGCCATAGTTATTCTAGCCGACATAAAAATGAAATTTAGTAGCCTCCTTTGGGACTTGGAGATTTCTGCCACCCTGTCACCCAGGAGAGCCTGTTTGGGCGATTTCTTTAAATTGATCTGTGTAAGGGTATATACAAAATTGTAGACCCTGATCCAGAACCTCCTAACCTTAGGGCACGACCACCAGATATGATAGGTGGTTCCCACCTGACCACATCCTCTAAAACATCTAGAGGTGGCCCCCTGCACAAAGGTGGCCAGTCTGGCTGGTACCATATACCATCGTAGTAGAACCTTGTAATTAGCTTCTATGATTGAGGTATTCAGGAGTGAACGGGACGCTGTGTCTGCAATTGCCAACCAAGTGTCCAAGTCCAATGTTTCCTGAAAATCACTTTCCCGTAGAAGCATGTATTTCAGCTTATTCGTAACAGCCATCAATATTGTATGTATGGTAGATATAAATCCTTTAAGTCTATCATAATGCTTACACATATGTTCCATGGGGGTCAGCTTCGCTAGGTCACCCTTACGAGCTAATGTTTGGACAAAATGCTGTAATTGAGTATATCTATAGCGTTCTATTGGTGGCATTTGATGTTTCTCAGCCATTAAGCGTTCCGATATCATACCCTTATGATCACATAGGTCTGCAATACGTAGTAATCCCTTATTGGTCCACCACGAAAAAGCAAGAGGAGTGAGACCCAGGGTGAACAATCTGTTCTTTAAAATAGGTGCTAAGGGAGTATGGGGTGATTTAAATTTCTTGGACCTGGACAATTTGTCCCAAATATCCAGTGAGAAGGATAAGGAAGGACATAGTATCGTCGGCCTGTCTGTAGGCGGGAGCCACATCAAGTGGGATATCGGGTCCGGATGGCAGGAATAGGATTCCATCGTCATCCATATCGTGGGTGGTGATTGTGAGTGAAACCTAGATAGGTGGGCCACCTGAGCCGCATAGAAATACTTTTTAAATGGCACCACAGTGACTCCACATAAAGAAAAAAAGTGCCCAACCACCGTAATATAGACCTGCTTACCGAATGTCAAGCATAAAGGACAGTTGGCTATAACCCAGCCACGGCCTTTAGCTTGCAATGCTGACCACTCAAACACACAGGAAGCAGACTGGATGGCTAGATTCTCCCCTAGGCGTCTCACAGAATCCGTGTCCGTAACTCAGTATAGGCTCAAAGGGAAAGAAAGCTGTCCATAGCGTGATACCGTCTCATAAGTTTTCTTTAAAAAAAATTGTATTGCACTTGCAGCGTAATGACTTACTACCTAATATAGAGCCAGACCTCGTTCTGAGACGCAAGCGTCAGGCTAAAAGCGCCATATTGATTATGGGCAACGGATCCCTTAAGAAAAGCGGCAACAGCTATGCACATTAAAGGGGTTGTAAAGGTTTGTTTTTTATTTTCTAAATAGGTTCCTTTAAGCTAGTGCATTGTTGGTTCACTTACCTTTTCCTTCGATTTCCCTTCTAAATGTTTTTTTTCTTTGTCTGAATTTCTCACTTACTGTTTCTCCTCAGTAAGCTTGCCCCCATCATCCGAGCTGTTCTGGCTGAGGGTTAGTCAGTGTGCGTGCCCCCTCCCTTGGGACTACATCCCTGCAGGGAGACGCTGTGGACAGTGCAGATCATTATGTTGACCATCCCATAGGAGGAGGATGTCATCAATATACCTGGCCCACAGGACCAACTGTGGTATATCCTTGGTATAGATGACATCCTCCTCCCACCTTATCATAAAGAGGTTGGCCAAACTTGGGGCGTACTTAGCCCCCATGGCGACCCCCATATCCTGTCTGTAGAAATTGTTATTAAACCAGAAGTAATTGTGGGAGGCCGCAAATTTCAATAATATCATCAGAAAAGACACTTGACTATGTGAAAGTCCAGAGTCACGGTCCAAGAAACCTTTGACAGCCTCAAACCCCAATTTATGTGGGATAATGGTGTATAAGGAGGTGACATCCGCAGTCACCATCTATATACCGGGTTTTGCAGAGATATCAGAAAATAAGTTGATAACATGCCTAGAGTCCTTGATACACGAAGGGAATTTTCCGGACTAAAGGCTGCAGATAGAAATCAATATAGCTGCCCACCCGGGACATAATGGAATCAATTCCACTAACAATAGGGCGACCTGGGGGGGCAGACAGGATTCTTGTGAAGTTTAGGCAGATAATAGAAGGTAGGGGTACGTGGAGCCCTAGGTATCAAATAAAGGCTCTCTTTCTGATTAGTGTTAAAAAAAGGGTGCTGGTGTGGTCCAAATAAAATGAATACTATTCAGGAGAAACCATAAAGTATACTGCAAAGAGCAGAGATAATAAAATCTCATAATTACTATAAAGCTACAGTAACAGTCGCATAACAGGACAAACCTTTCTTACCTTTCCCTGTCACTGGTGCCTGTATGGGTCCAGGTTTTACCCATCACAGTGGACATACCCCCCAAAGGGTCTTCAGGGTCTGGGAACCATTGGAATGCTCTGGCCCTGTATGGCATCCTGCAATTAATTCCATGCGTTGCATTTATGCCTAGTACATACGACCATTTTTTCCGATGGATAAAAATCCGACGGTTTTCCCATCAGAATTCCTCTCAGGCTGCCTTGCATACACACGCTCAGACAAAAGTCTGCCCGTCCAAAGCATGGTGACGTACATCACGTACGACGACACTATAAAGAGGAAGTTCCATTTCAATGGCGCCACCCTTTGGGCTGCTTTTGCTGATCCTCGTGTTAGTAAAGTTTGGTGAGAGACGATTTGCGCTTTTCAGCCTCGTGCTTTTCAGTCCGTTACAGCGTGACGAATGTGATATCTCCACTACGAACGCTAGTTTTACCAGAACGAGCGCTCCCGTCTCATACTTTATTCTGAGCATGCGCGGTTTTCTGCCCGTCGGAAAACCATACAGACGAACGGATTTCCCGCTCGGATGTTTGGCCTGACGGGAAAAAAAGAGATCCTGATCTCTTTTTTTTGTTTGGCAGTTTTCCCATTGGAAAAACTGCAAAGGAACATGCACACGGCCGGGATTACCGAGGAAAAGCTCTCATAGCAGTTTTCCCGTTGGAAAAACCAGTCATGTGTACGAGGCATAAGTGCCTAGGTGAGCGCCCAGCACCGATCATGATGCACTACTTCTATTGTTATAGTAAAAGACGGTGGAGAGTTGACTGAAAATTTTCTACATAAATAAGAACAAGTTACGCATAGAGACCGTCATAAAGGAGAAGAGGTCCATCACCTACAGAACACTAGCAAAAGAACTGAGGTCTCACGGAGTGTAGTACAGTAAAAATTTTCAACAGGGGGGCATGTCCAAAATCTTTCCCAGGGTCCAATCACCTGAAGGTAGCAGCCTATAACCCAGGATCTATGAATATACAATCTGTGCCATGTACCATACGATAAAGGTAATGCATTCTGTCCTTTCCTGAATGTCCAAAGTCTTCACAATCCAGGGAACACTGCAAGAGGGGATCGTCACGACTCCACATAACACACATGCACTCACCACTCTATGCTGCAAGGCCATTTCAGGCCCAAACTTCGCCTATCGTGATAGGCATTCTGCAGAGCCTCCAGGGACTTGACTTACTGCCCTGGACCTGTAGAGCACTATGTTGAACACCAGAGGTTGCTGCCCACAGAATCCAGCGCTGAATGGCAGACATTACAGGCTGCATGCTCTTGCACACAGGATAAGAATACAGTCTCTCTTGGCTTTCTGGTTGTAGTGACCGGTTCAGATATAGCCCAGCTCTGCACCAGAAGGGGTGTGTAAGGAACAGGCTTAGAGATGCAAGAACAAGGTTCCAAAAAGAAGCAATTCTCATCACCTTTAGACACTAGCACAAAACTAGCAGTCTTGTGGGCATGTACACTGAGCTGCACACAAATTAGGTCATCCTGACAATCAAGATAGCCAAAAATTAGCTGTAAACAAAGCAAACGATCTCCTGCACAAGAGTGTAGTAATCAGACACCAATGCTTTTCACACATCCAATTTTAAAAGGCAGAGAATGAAGCACCACACTTTGCTGCCCTCTCAGGACTGGGGACCCCCAGATAACATGCTACAAAAACAAAAGAGAGAGGGCGCACCAGCGTTGCACATTATCCCAATTAACCATTTATTAATAAAACAAAAATAAATATACTCACAAACAACTATGATATACAAAGCTCATCAGAATCCTTAGCTTGGGAAGATGCCACCTGGATCTTTGCTGGCTTACGTGTTTTGAGGGGTGTCCCCTCTTCCTCAGAGCCAAATAGCTTAGACCTTTTGGCTTTACTTTATATATCTAACTAAAATTTACATTAATCTTTTGCTCCTCCCACTACTAGGGTGGGATTGGTTCCACTACTTCAAACGACTCTGACTGTTAATATCAATTGACATGAGGCAGATGACTACAACAAATTCTTAAAAGCGATAATGATGTTATGGATAAAGATAATGACATTTGGCATATCTATACCAATGTATACTTCTATTACTCATAAATGACACATACCAGACCTTTTCTTTTGTCTTGGGTGGTTGCCCTTGCAGAATAATGTTCCATAACCAATGCCATGTAAAAGCCTCAGGTGCTGCAGTGATGTAATGAAAATTGGATGTTATTCCAAGGGAGCAAAGGATTTTCATGTCATGTTTAGTTAGATATATAAAGTCAAGCCGTAAGGGTCTAAGCTGATTGGCACTGGAGGAAGAGAGGACACCCCTGAAATGCATGAGCTACAAAAGATCCAGGTGGCGTCTTCCCAAGCCATGGATGCATTGGATTGAGCAATATTGTCATTGACGACTATTCTGATGAGCTTTATATATCACAGTTGTTTGCGAGTATTTATTGGCTTTATCAATAAATGGTTTCTTGGGATAATGCGCAAGGCTGGTATGCCCTTTTTTGTTTTTGTAGCCAAAAACTAGCACCTAGAAGGAGCTGGAGAGAAGAGCTAAGTATTTTGACTTTGGTTCTGCTTTAAGCTGAAATCCAGAAAATGGCTTAATACATTGATGAAATACATGAGAGCCGTTTTACCTGTCAATTGATTTGTATTCTGCCCATTCAGTATTGATATTTACACAGCTCTGCCACACAGTACAGCCCTCTCCAGCAGAGGAGAGAACCTGATCTGTTTCACGTTCACTTAGATTTCCCTTCTTCATCTTTACATGTAACTAGACAGTGAAAGATGAAACACCGCACTGCCCTCCTATCAGCATGCTCCTTACACTGCAGCACTTTGTGCTGCTTCTTCATAATCTTTTGTGAGCTTGATGCATTAATGACCACAAAGCTGCATTAAATGTGCCTTTCATAAATGAATGGAGTTCTGCTTTAAAGTAGAACTATGGTATAAACCAAAATACTGTATATAATGTAGCATGATTATCCAAGCAGAACAGTGCCCTTATAAAAAAAATGTATTTAATCTTTTCCATTTTTTTCCTCAATTTCTTTAATTGTGTGACAACACTGCAGCACCAAATTATGGCAGAGGTACCAAGCTTCCTGTTGGGTTGGGCTTTCATAGTAGTTTCCATTGATTTACAAGATCCTAGTGTGTCAATCAATGGCCCTGCCCACTTTCATTTAGTCGGACAGCAGTTTGGACATGTCGCTTTGAGCTACTCCACCCAATATTCCCTATTCAGAGAACCTAACAAAAGGTATGATGGGAGCTGTAGGTTTTTGACGGATCACAGGAGCGGTAGCAATTTGCAAGGCTGCAGAATATAGTGTGGTACTTTTCCAGAAGCCCTTCCATTGTGCACTTGATGGATGTATTGGACTTGATGACAGAAATATGAAATGATTTCTCGAGGTCAAAATGGTTTCCGGACAGTAATGATACAATTTATGTATTTTACTAGCCAATTCAGAAAACTTACACTTATCTTCTATATTTGCTGAAAACAAGCACTGTATTGCCCCATACACACGATCATTTTTCATGCCGTTAAAAATGCCATTAAAAAAAATGGCCATTAAAAATGATCGTGTGTATGCTCCAGAGCATTTTTAACGACGTGAAAAACGGGCATTAAAAATTTCGAACATGCTCTCTTTTTTCACGTCGTTTTTCATGTCATTTTTTTTAACGACGTGAAAAACGATAGTGTGTATGCTTTAACGACGTGAAAAAAAATGCGCATGCTCAGAATCAAGTATGAGACGGGAGCGCTCGTTCTGGTAAAACTAGCGTTCGTAATGGAGATAGCACATTCGTCACGCTGTAACGGACTGAAAAGCACTAGACTGAAAAGAGCGAATCGTCTCTCACCAAACTTTGCTAACATGAAGGGTGGCGCCATTCGAACTGAACTTCCCCTTTATAGTGCCGTCGTACGTGGTGTACGTCACCGCGCTTTGCTTGAACATTTTTTAAAATGATGGTGTGTACGCAAGACAGGCTTGAGAGGAAACAAGAAAAAAAATGACGAGAAAAACGTCAGTTTTAAAAATGACATTAAAAATGATCGTGTGTATGGGGCATATGTGTATGTTATCAAATAAATATTAAACTAAAAAATGGATTTAAACAGGATTAGGACCAACAGAGTACATCTATACATTACCTACAAATGCTTGTGACATAAAAAAACAAAAAAAAAAAATAATAATTGGCTATTCGGATTATTTAAAGATAAATATTCACCTCGTCTATGCAAAGCCCCATCAACCATATCCTTTCTTGTTCATACATCACGGGACACAGAGCAGCATAGTCATTACTATGTGGTTATATAGAATTACCTTCAGGTGCTGGCACTGGCAACTTCCAAAACAGGAAGTACCCTCCCCTATATAAGCCCCTCCCATCCGGGAGTACCTCAGTTTTTTGCCAGTGTCTAAGGTGTTGGCCAAGGTTAACATGTATTCATCTGGGCTTGTGTACAGGTTCTCTGGGCCTTAGCAAGCTATTCCGGATCCGACCAAAAAAGCTTCATAGCTAAACGGTCGGTACCCGGGCCTTGCAGAGAAGAGCAGGGTTTTGCCTGTAATGCCTCTCTTAGGAGGGCTGGACCCTGGGATCCAGAGCTCTGGTCATACCCAAAACCAAGAGGCTATCTGTGCAGGGTGCTATACAGGTCCAGGGGAGTGGAATCCTTGGGAACCCGGTCCCTGAAGGTCTAGTACAATGCCTGCCGTGAGAGGTGAAGTTTGGGCTTCTGTGGACCAAACAAAGTCCTGCGGCGGGGAAAAGGTAAGTGGGGGCCCCTCAGGAACTTGGTTCTATTGAGGGGACCCCCAAGCCTAATATGTCTTTCTGCCTGTTACCTAAAAGGTATTCCCGCTAATAGCTGTATATGCCTAAGAAATCCTTGAAATGTCTTTTCATAAAGGAAGTTTTAAAAACTGTAAACCTGGAAATGTTTTTCATAAAGGAGGTTTTAAAAAAAAAAAAAAAAAAGACAAAAGTGCGGTACCTGTGTTTGTCCACTAGAGGCCGCTGTGGAACGTCTTTTTTTCTTGGGACTATTCCTTCCATGGTGAAAGTCCAGGCAGATGAGTGAGCTCTCTATCAGGGAAGCTGCATTCCTCTGTCATGCTGCCAAGTAGTTTCCTTCCATCCCCGAGTCCTGGTGAAACAGGGACCCTGGCTCCTCTCCCTACAGGGCGCCAAGAGCGCACACGTGCACACACGCTTTCTTTTTATAGATTTAGCTTCAAAAAAGTGGGCGGAGCCTGGCGGATGACGCGCTCTGTGCGCCCAGCGCTTCTGCGCATGTGCGGGCGTCCCAGCAAGATAAAAGGACTCAGTCCACGCTGCTTGCTATGGACACAGAGCATGAAAAGGAGCTGGTAGCATGGTATAGGGGCTTACAGCGGGCGGTTGATACAGGCATCCCCAGAAAGACGCATTAGTAGACACCCACTGATGTACATAGCAGCAAATTGCATTAGACTATTTCAGTAAAGGGGTGTATTGCGGCTGGAATACCTCAGCTTTGAACTAAGGAATATGCCGCCTAAAAAACTCAGAGATATACCTCTCAGGAAGTGTAGGGGGTCTCCATCGGGCTCTGAGGATCTGGAGCAGTCATCTGCACCCTCCTCCCCTGAGAAATCAGAGGTTAATACCCATAAGGAACCCCCGGGAGTGCCAGGTACTGCGGCTGTCCTCAGTCCACCTGCTCCTGCATATATAACAGAGGAGGTTTTTGCCTCAACTCTGGAGGGATTGGAGCAGAGATTGGCAGCATTGATCGCTTCTTTTCTCTGCAGGAAAGAAAGCGCGCCAGATCTCCATCACCTCCATTAGAGTGCCTGTTGGCAGAGCAACAGTCCCAGGAAGGGACCGACCTACCTGAAGGGGATCAGGAGGAGGCTAACTCTGTTTTTGAGGAATCGACAGTAGATGAACCATTTTCAGCATCACAGACTGAAAGATTGTGGGTCCAGACCCTAACTGACATGGTTCGATCTGCATTTAAAATGCCTCTTGTTGAACCATCAACTACTGCTGTCTCCTCATTGGGGTCGCTAAAAGCTCCCCAGGTTAATTGCTCCTTTCCAATACATCCATTATTGGAAGGACTTATATACCAGGACTGGGAACATCCTGATAAACTATTTGTTCCGCCTAAGAAATTTCCGGTGATCTATCCCATGGAGGAAAAGTTCACCCAGAGATGGAATGTTCCTACGGTGGATGCAGCCATTTCTTCTGTGAACAAATCACTGACATGTCCAGTAGATAATGTTCAAATGTTCAAAGATCCAGTAGATAAAAAATTGGAATCTTTATTAAAATCTGCTTTTTCCACAGCAGGGGCTGTTACACAGCCAGCAGTGGCAGCTATTGGGGTCTGCCAAGCTTTAAAGGATCAGATGAAAATGGTCCTGAGGGATTTGCCAGACCAGCAGGCCCAGGCTCTGGATGATCTGCCTAGAGCAATATGCTTTGCGGTTGACGCCATCAAGGATTCTATCCATCAGGCCTCCCGCCTCACGCTGTCTTTGGTACATATGCGTAGGCTTCTGTGGCTCAAAAACTGGTCTGCTGAAGCTCCCTGTAAGAAGCTCTTAGTTAGCTTCCCATTTCATGGGGAACGCCTTTTTGGCGAGGACTTGGATAAGTATATCCAGAAGATTTCCAGTGGTAAAAGTACTCTCTTACCGAGTAAGAAGAGGTCTAGGGGTCCATCTTTTAAGAGGACTACCTCTCCTATCCCTGCGACGTCTGCTACTAAGCAGTTCCGACGGCCTCCTCGATCAAACTCAGAGGGTAAAAATCAGGGACAGTCACAGGGTAATAAGAAACCCTGGATCCGAAGGGGTACTAAACCAGCCTCCAAGTCAAGCCTATGAAGGGCTGCCCCCACTCAAACGGGTGGGGGGAAGACTTCAGTTGTTCGCAGAGACCTGGCGGGAGACGATCAAAGACAGATGGGTGCTCTCCGCAGTAACTCTGGGATACAAGTTGGAGTTAAAAGAGTCTCCTCCTGAACGTGGATTTTTGGGTGACCCTTCCCCTGCCCAGGCAGATCTTATGAAACTACGGGCCCGAGTGGTTAGTCAGCTACACTACGAAAAGTCACGCCGCAAGCTGTTCTTCTCCAAACAGAAGCTCTTTGAGCATGGAGAAAGGGCTGGCAAGCTATTGGCCTATATGGTTCACAGGGAAGATAGACCCCCTGTTGTAATCTCGCTCCACGGTCAGGGGGGTGAGCGCATAACGGATCCCCTGGGGGTCACTGAACGATTTCGCGAATTTTTTGTAGACCTCTACACTTCTAGAACTCCCCCTGATGATGTGGAGATGGAAAATTTTTTGAAGGACATTTCGATCCCTAGGCTGACTGACGAACAAGTAGCCCTTCTGGAAGAACTTATCACAGTAGAGGAAATTACTGGGGCTATAGCGGGTTTTGCCAAGTCCAAGGCCCCGGGATCAGACGGACTGCCCATTGAGTTCTACGTGCAGTTTGGCGACATACTCACTCCAAAGCTCCTTACCCTATACAACTACTTATTCGATAACCAGGTGTTGCCTCCATCCATGAGAGAGGCCATAATAGTGCTGATCCCTAAACCGGGGAAGGATCCGGGATATCCGGAATCATATAGGCCCATCTCCCTCCTCCAAGTGGATATCAAGATCCTAGCTAAAATCCTTGCCAATCGGTTGAATCAAGTTATTTTATCCCTGATACACGCTGATCAGGCGGGTTTCATGCCTGGCCGAAACACCTCCTTTAATCTCCGTAGGCTGTATATTAACCTTCAGGCCTCACATGACGCGGTTGGTGAACGCGTGGTGGTGACACTTGACACCGCCAGGGCGTTTGACTCTGTGGAATGGAGGAATCTCTGGGCTTGTCTCGAACGCTATGGCTTTGGCATCAGATTCCTCACGTGGGTCCGTCTCCTATATCAGGCTCCTACTGCCAGAGTGGTGGCGAATGGATGGCCCTCTGAATCCTTTGGGCTCACCAGGGGCACCCGTCAAGGGTGTCCCCTGTCCCCCCTGCTATATGCCCTTGCGGCAGAACCATTGGCCATCTCCATTCGTGAGAATCCTGAGATACGCGGACTGACCTCTGGGGAGCTGGTGGAAAAGATTAGTATGTATGCGGATGATACCCTGCTATACCTAGCTGATTCGGGCCCCTCCCTGCGACAAGCACTCGACACCATCGAACGCTTTGGGGTCTTCTCAGGCTTAAAAATTAACTGGGGTAAGTCACAGATCCTTCCTATAGACCCCTATGCGCCCCCTCGGGCACAGTCGGAGCTCCCACTAATGCGGGTAAGTGCTGCGAAATATCTGGGAATTCAGATCACTAGGTCACCGTCAGATTACATTGCCCTCAACATAGACCCTCTCTATTCTTTAGTGAAGGATAAGATACAAATATGGTCACGATTGCCTCTTGGAGTATGGGGCAGAATAAACCTGATAAAAATGGTGTTGCTCCCCAAACTGCTCTATGTACTTTGGCATTCCCCGGTATATATCCCTCTCAAATATTTTAAATGCTTTGATTCCTTGCTTAGGCCCTTCGTGTGGGGTGGGAGCAGACATAAGCTGGCCTGGCGGACCCTTAAGAATCCCACGGATTTGGGGGGAACCGCCATGCCCGACTTTCACCTCTACTACACGGCATCACAGCTCTCACAACTGTTCCACGTTGATAAAATCGACAGGGATAGGTTTGGGACCCTACTATGCCCTCGCTTAACACACCACACAAGGGACCCTATTGCAGCAGTTGCACTGGGAGTGCGAGGCACCCGCTCTACACAGGCCAAATCCACTCTACACCAATATAGAAGAATCTGGGACATTGCTATGACTAAGCTGACCATAGACCCGCTTAATGATTACACTCCCCTCTGGCATAATGGCCACCTGCCTGAGCTCTCCCGAATCCCTGACCCTTAACTGTGGTGCTCTCGGGGGGTAATTTACCTCTCACAAATTATTGCGGGCGGCAACATCAAATCTTTCCCTGCTCTCCAAGATGAGTTTGCGCTTCCCGACAGTATGTACTTCAGATACATTCAGGTACACCACGCCCTTACTACACAATTTCGGGGGGCATTGCCACAGTCTTCCCCTAACTCCGTCATGGCCATAGTCAAGGGCACAGACCCCCAGAAGCTCATCTCCTATTTCTACAATATGCTGCTCACACCTTCCTCTACAAAACTAGCGTATGCTCTTAAGCCCCGATGGGAGAGGGAGGTGGGGGACCTTGGAGATGAGGAATGGAGTGAGGCCCTAGACACCTGCAAGGAGGCTTCCCCAAAACTCTCGGATAGACTCACCCAAATATACATTACCCATAGATCTTATCTCACTCCGCTTCGGGTCTCCAGATATAAGAAGGACCTTCCCAACACCTGCCCCATGTGTACGCGGGAGCTGGGTACGTTCTTCCATTTAATCTGGTCCTGCCCTGTGATCCAGTGCTATTGGAAGCAAATAGTGGACTTCCTCCATGATAATATGGGCTCACCTCTTGCGCTGGACCCACGGGCATGCTTACTGGGCATTTACCCAGGCCCAGAAATGGATAAGTTCACTAAAGCGTTTCTTCAGGAGACACTTTTTTCAGCAAGGAAAATGATAGCGAGGAAGTGGATGAGATCATCCCCACCGACCATGGCCGAATGGAAAGCTGATGTTAACGGAGCCCTTCCTTATCGCAGATTTATGTATATTAATAGAGGGTACCCGGCTAAGTACAATAAGATATGGGACAGGTGGTTGGGAGTTTCGGACACCCTCTTCTAGTGGTTCTTGGTGTACCCCCCAAATGTATGTGACCCTCTTTCACTATACTGTACTCAAGTTTACCAATTACGTGTGCATGTTATCGACCTGCATGTATAACCTGTATGTACATATTGCCAAATAAAAAATCTTTTTTGTGAAAAGAGTCTCCTCCTTCCCATTTTATGTGGTCAGGCATGCCAAGAGACCCTCTGAAAAGAGGGTCTCTCCTATTGGCGTTAGAACAACTATTGCTCCAAGGAGTAATTATGGAGGTTCCTATGGAAGAGTGGGGGTTGGGTTTCTACTCAAACCTTTTCACAGTCCCGAAGCCAAACGGGGACATAAGACCCATATTGGACCTAAAGAGTCTAAACAAATTTCTAAACGTCCGGTCTTTCCGGATGGAGTCGATCCGATCGGCCACCGCTGCCCTACAGGGGGAGGAATGGTTAGCCTCGATCGACATCAAAGATGCTTACTTGCATGTTCCCATCTTTCCAGGTCATCAAAAATTTCTACGCTTTGCAGTAGAAGGGCGCCATTTTCAGTTCAGAGCCTTACCATTCGGTCTGGCCACAGCACCACGAGTGTTCACAAAAATTCTGGCCCCACTGTTGGCCGATCTAAGAACACGAGGTGTAACGATAATGGCATACCTAGACGACCTGTTGTTGATGGACCACTCAGTTGCCAAGCTAGATGTGGTAATTGTCGATACAATCAAGTATCTAGAATCTCACGGTTGGGTCATCAACCTGGACAAGTCAGCCCTACAGCCAGTGAAAAACCTGGTATATCTAGGGCTACGGCTGGATTCAGACCAGAGGAAGATTTTCTTACCTCTAGACAAGGTATCCTCTTTGAGGGGCTTGGTCCGTCTGCTTTGTGCAAAAAGACAGCCGTCCATACGCCTGTGCATGAGGCTGCTAGGAAAGATGGTAGCATCATTCGAAGCTGTGCCATACGCCCAATTCCACTCAAGGAATTTACAGAGGGCCATATTGTCAGCCTGGAACGGAAAATTCAGGCTCTAGACTTCCCGATGGCTTTGTCCCCTTCCGTTCGGAAGAGTCTCTGCTGGTGGTTGATCCCCCAGAATCTCCAGAAGGGAAAACCCTTCAGTCCGATATCTTGGAAGGTGGTCACTACAGATGCCAGCCTTATAGGCTGGGGGGCAGTACTGGAGCAATGGTCTCTCCAGGGCAGATGGTCAAATGTAGTAAAAACCCTGCCCATCAATCTCTTAGAGATACGAGCAGCCCGGTATGCCCTAGTAGCCTGGACATCCAGACTCCAAGGGTCCCCTGTCAGAATTCAATCAGACAATGCCACAGCAGTGGCATATATCAATCATCAGGGAGGCACCAGGAGTCGTGCAGCCCAGAGGGAAGTAAGTCACATCCTGGAATGGGCAGAAAAGCATGTCCCATGTATATCAGCTGTCTTCATTCCAGGGGTGGAGAATTGGAAGGCGGACTTTCTGAGTCGCCAACAGTTATGCCCAGGGGAATGGTCCCTTCATCCCGAGGTCTTCCGAGCAATATGTCAGCGGTGGGGAACACCGGATGTAGATCTGCTAGCATCCAGATTCAACGCAAAGGTGGACAGATTTGTCTCCCGGACAAGGGATCCCCTCGCTTGCGGCTCGGATGCTCTGGTGTTCCCTTGGGATCAGTTCAGACTGATATATGCATTCCCTCCTCTACAATTGTTGCCTCGACTCCTTCGCAGAGTCAGGTTGGAAAAGAAGCCGGTGATCCTGGTGGCTCCAGCGTGGCCCCGAAGGGCCTGGTACGCGGAGATCATCAAAATGTCTGTGGGGAGTCCTTGGACCCTTCCACGTCGTCCGGACCTGCTTTCGCAAGGACCGATATACCACCCTTCCTTACTAACTCTAAGTTTAACGGCCTGGCTATTGAATCCCACATCCTAAAGAAGAGAGGTCTCTCTAACTCTGTGGTATCAACTATAATCAATGCCAGGAAGCCTGTATCCAGGCAGATCTACTATAGAGTTTGGAAGGCGTACATCACTTGGTGCGAGGCCAGAAAATGGCATCCACGTAAGTACGTTATAGGCAGAATTCTGGACTTCCTGCAGTGGGCTGTAGACAGGAAGTTTGCCTTAAGTACTATCAAGGGCCAGGTTTCGGCCTTATCAATACTATTTCAAAGGCCCCTGGCTATGCATTCACTTGTCAAATCCTTTATGCAAGGGGTGACTCGTATTATTCCACCGATTAAAGCTCCCATATGCCCATGGGATCTAAATTTGGTTCTGTCGGTTCTGCAGAAGCAGCCGTTTGAACCTTTGCGGCACATTTCCTTGGTTCTACTCACCAGAAAATTGATATTTTTAGTAGCCATATGCTCGGCTAGAAGAGTGTCGGAATTAGCCGCCATGTCCTGTAAGGAGCCATATCTGGTTATTCATAAGGACAGAGTAGTATTACGCCCTCACCCAGCCTTTCTTCCTAAGGTGGTATCGAGGTTTCACTTGAACCAGGATGTGGTTCTTCCTTCTTTTTTCCCCAAACCAAGCTCGGTAGAGGAAAAGTTATTGCATTCTTTGGATGTAGTAAGAGCAGTTAAAGCTTATCTAAAAGCCACTGCTCAGATTCGTAGAACGGATTCTTTGTTTGTTCTGCCGGAAGGCCCCAGAAAGGGTCAGGCAGCATCAAAATCTACTTTAGCCAAGTGGATTCGACAGGTCATAATACAAGCCTATGGCTTGAGAAGTAGACCGCCTCCGTTCAAAGTTAGGGCGCACTCCACGAGAGCAGTTGGAACTTCATGGGCAGTGCATCACCAGGGCTCCCTGGCTCAAATCTGTAAGGCCGCAACATGGTCTTCAGTACACACGTTTACTAGGTTCTACCAGGTGGACGTTAGAAGTCAGGAGGATGTCGCCTTTGGGCGCAGTGTGTTGCAGGCCGCAAAAGATCCTCATGCCTGATGGCGCCCAGCTTATGTATGGTGTATCCCCCCCCCTCATTTGGCATTGCTTTGGGACGTCCCACATAGTAATGACTATGCTGCTCTGTGTCCCGTGATGTATGAACAAGAAAGTAGGATTTTTAAAACAGCTTACCTGTAAAATCCTTTTCTTGGAGTACATCACGGGACACAGAGCTCCCACCCCTCTTTTGGGGACACGTATTGCTTTGCTACAAAACTGAGGTACTCCCGGATGGGAGGGGCTTATATAGGGGAGGGTACTTCCTGTTTTGGAAGTTGCCAGTGCCAGCACCTGAAGGTAATTCTATATAACCACATAGTAATGACTATGCTGCTCTGTGTCCCGTGATGTACTCCAAGAAAAGGATTTTACAGGTAAGCTGTTTTAAAAATCCTACTTTTACTAGTCTTGCCAAGGCTCTCTTGCCACTTATTTCTGCTCCACAGCCAGAAACAATATCCGGCACTTCTGGGTATGGAGAAATATGTGACCTCCTCCCCTTTAACAGCGCTCAGGTTTACTAGCCGATCGCTAGGCCTCATAACTGTCACATGACCTAGGGGGTGGCATTACCGTCCCATTCGTATACCCGACACCAGTCTTTTTTTTTTTAACGGCTACACAGCGAGGCAGTGATGGTAAGGTGACTATCGTAAGGGGGCTCTTGGCAGCGACACCGTCATTTTGCCCTACAAGGTCAAGGTGACAGTGTCACTTTAAAAAACAAGCACCCTGTAGAAATATTATTTGTAAAAGTGCAGTAGCCATAGCAGTGTGACATCACCTTTCATCCATTTACAGCATTCAGAACAACAGGCTATATCTGATGGGCTTCTACACATTCCTTTTTGCCTGATTAAATAGTCAAATATATCTTATAAAATGTCAGTGTAGTTTCAACATACACAACTTTGTCAGTTCTCGCTGAATTGTTAATCTGTCAAGACTGCAACAAGCAGAATATGGCTAACAAACCTAATTTTCTGCATTTCATTCAGCCAAGACATTTGACATACCGGATTTCTCTGAGGTTCTAAGAAAGACCATGTCAGCTGGGATTCGTTGATTCTGTAAATAAATAAATGTACGTATTAAAAAAAAAAAAATCCTACCAAGATATGTTCTATAGTAGAAGCTACAAAAGGTCACAAATGGGATTGAAATGCAATTAAAATAGGATTTCTCTCAGTACTTTATATTCTGCATTTCCAATTTAGCAATCGATATTGTAAAAAAAAATTATACAATAACTAAGTAACAGTTAAGCCTTTCAAATTCTTCCCATTGGTAAACCATTTAAATTCAGTATGAATCTCAATAGGAAATAGCAATTATTTCAGGATGTTGTATACATCCGCCTAAATTGCAAAAATAATATAAACACCATAATACAGAACACAAGGTAGCAAGCATGCAATATTAAATATACTATTAAGGTAAATGTCAGTTACCCTGTAATTTCCTTTCTATGGCATCAATTATTTAAGCTGCAAGAGAAAGGTTATAGCTGAAGTTTATTTTTTTTAATCTGTGAATGGGCAGGGAAGATCTTGTCATTCAGCTGCTCCTCCTCCAATCACAGAACACGATGCATTATGGAACAATAATAGTACAAAAACAGTACAAGTTCTGTGACTGGTGGAGAGGGAAAGAGGGGGTGGGCTAGCTGCTCAGCAGCAGTGGCTGTTGTGAACATTTAGGCTCCGTTCACATCTCAGCGTTCCAAATCGCGGGCGGAACCGCTGCGATTTCTCCTTGTGATCCGCAATAGCAGAAAATCGCGGGACGCCCGTGCGTTGCCCGTCAATTTCAATAGTATCCACAAACGCGGTGCAATCTTATCGATTGAGCTTCTTTTGAGCGACGAGTGTCCCGCGATTCTATTTGTGCATTTTTACCACGATTGTCGCCCCCATATGCCAAGATGTGAACGGAGCCTTAGCGCCAAATGATAACTGCTCAGGGCAATATCCAGCAGCTCTGAAGGAGGCATTGAATGTAAGATTTTTACAAGAAGTAGCTGCCTGCAGAAAATAGGATACACACAAATACACAAAACTATTGTGTAAAATAAAAAAAACGCATCTAATACCGTGTTTATTTTTTTACTCAATGATAATGTTAGCATCAGTGTTCAATTTACATGCATAACTGTTGTGTGGAATAGAATCAGTATGTCTTTCCATAGAATTGTTGAATAAAAGTGTGTCAAAGACAGTAAAAGAAATAGGAGGTTTGTCCAAATGGAGGACAATCCTCTTCTAGGCAGTTGTCATAAGTGCCCCATTAAAAGTTTTCTCCTTTATTCCTGTTCTGGTGACAGTTTAAAGGCTAAGTTCACCTTTATATAAAAAGTCCAACTCCAGCAAAAATGGGAAATTTGACTTGACTGTAAATTCCTTGTCTTGGAGTACAGCACAGGACTTGTATTCATAAACAATGGTTTATATGCAGGCTACCCCCGAGTCTAGGCATTGGCGAATTAGAAAGTTCACCTGACAATTGTCTACTCCAGGGATGTGGACGGCAAAGAAAATTGTATTGTAAAATTTTGACCAGAGAATTAAGAATATTTTTCTAAGGGCCACTCAACTTCTGGTGCTGCTCTGATGGTCCATGTAGGCCACTGCTGTCTGACTGCACAACAACTGAGTGGCCTTGAAGAAGAGGGGTCCAAAGATGTAGAGTTAATTTGATGGATCCCAGTTCAAGAATGTTTATGTAGAGTCTTGTCTCCTCTAAAGACTAGGTCATCTTAACCATTAAGGAGTTGTAAACTGCCCCCCGTTGTCACCACCTTCTATGCATTGGGAGGAATGACTTTCCCGACTGCTTGGATGAGATCCACCATGCAGAGGAAAGATGTCTTCTTGGATAGATGCATTGGATGATCCAGAGTGTGGAACGGCTTGTCCCACGACAATAGGATGTTGAGATAAAGTGGCCTTGAGTGAAATTGAGTAAAGGGAACTGCCTGGAAGGAGTCTACCAGAAGCAAGCTGAAGCAGAGCTTCAGAGCAGAAGAAATATTGTATGCATCTGAGGGTCCATATGTGGGACCTTAAAGTGATTGTAAAAGGAAAAATTTGTATGTAAAAAAAAAATAACAAACATGTCATACTTGCATGTTCTGTGCAGTGGTTTTGTACAGAGCAGCCCAATCTTCTTCTTCACGGGTTCCCCAGCCAGCGCTCTGGACCCCTCCCCCTTGCCAAGTGCCCCCCCATAGCAAGCCGCTTATTGGTTGGTCCTGAGCCGGTTCTCTGCATCCATAAAACACACAGAGCGCTGCTCAGCCCTGCCCCCCGCTCCTGCCTCACTGGCTGCTGCTGCATTTCAGTCAAACAGGAAGAAGAGACCCAGGAAAGCCTCGGGTCTCCTGAACATCGATTAATCGAGATCGGGCTTAGGTAAGTATTAGAGGGGAAGCATGAAGGTAAAAATCCTTCAGTCTGCTTAGGTAAGTATTAGAGGGGAAGCATGAAGGTAAAAATCCTTCAGTCTTTACAACCACTTTAACCACTTGACAACTGGGCACTTAAACCCCCTTAATAACCAGACCAATTTTCAGCTTTCGGTGCTCTCACATTTTGAATGACAATTACTCAGTCATACAACACTGTACCCATATGAAATTTTTGTCCTTTTTTTCACACAAATAGAGCTTTCTTTTGGTGGTATTTAATCACTGTTGGGTTTTTTATTTTTTGCGCTATAAGAGAAAAAAGACTGAAAATTTTGTAAAAAAATGATTTTTTTTTCGTTTCTGTTATAAAATTTTGCAAATTACTATTTTTTCTTCATAAATTTTGGCCAAAATTTATACTGCTACATATCTTTGGTAAAAATAAGTACAAATTGGTGTATATTATTTGGTCTTTGTGAAAGTTATAGAGTCCACAAGCTATGGTGCCAATATCTGAAAATTGATCACACCTGAAGTACTGACGGCCTATCTCAATTCTTGAGACCCTAACATGCCAGAAAAGTACAAATACCCCCCAAATGACCCCTTTTTGGAAAGAAGACATTCCAAGGTATTCAGAAAGAGGCATTGTGAGTTTTTTGAAGTTGTCATTTTTTCCCACAATTCTTTGCAAAATCAAGATATTTTTTTTCTCTTTTTTTTTTTTCACAAAATTGTCATATTAGCAGGTTATTTCTCACACACAGCATATGCATTCCACAAATTACACCCCAAAACACATTCTGCTATTACTCCCGAGTATGGCGATACCACATGTGTGAGACTTTTACACAGCGTGGCCACATACAGAGGCCCAACATGCAGGGAGCACCTTCAGGCGTTCTGGAGCACCAAGGCCAATTCTGACATTTCTCTCCTACATGTAAAAATCATCATTTATTTGCTAGAAAACTACATAGGACCCCAAAACATTATATATGTTTTTTTAGCAAAGACCTTAGAGAATATAATGGTGGTTGTTGCAACTTTTTATCTCGCACGATATTTGCGCAGCAATTTTTTTAACGCGTTTTTTACGAAAAAAAATGTTTTGTGCTTAAAAAAAAAAAAAAACAGTAAAGTTAGCCCAATGTTTTTGCATAATGTGAAAGATGAAGTTACGCCGAGTAAATAGATACCTAACATGTCGCCCTTAAAAATTGCACACACTCGTGGAATGGCGCCAAACTTCGCTACTTAAAAAATCCCCATAGGCGACGCTTTAAATATTTTTACTGGTTACATGTTTTGAGTTACAGAGGAGGTCTAGGGCCAAAATGATTGCTCTCGCTCTAACGTTCGCAGAGATACCTCACATGTGTGGTTTGAAAACCGTTTTCATATGTGGGCGGGACTTACGTATGCGTTCGCTTCTGTATGCGAGCTCACGGGGACAGGGGCGCTTTAAAAAAAAAAAAAAATTGTATTCTTCATTTTACTTTAACATGTTTTTCCGCCCTAAACATTTTTTTGATCACTTTTATACCTATTACAAGGAACGTAAACATCCCTTGTAATAGGAATATGGCATGACAGGTCCTCTTTACAGTGAGATATGGGGGGGGGGTGTCAATAAGACCCCACATCTCACCTCTAGGCTGGGAAGCCTGATAAAAATACAAAAAAAAAAACAACAATCCTGGCTTTGATCGTAGCGGTGAGTCGGTAGAAGCACCGGAGGGCGGCGGGGGGGGGACATCCCCTCTCGCCTCCCGTAAGAATGATCAAGCGGCGGAACAGCCGCTATGATTGTTGTTATGGTGTAGGGAATCGCCGGCTGAAAAAGCTAATATCTGAATGATGCCTGTAGCTGCACCCATCATTCAGATATCTCCGCACAAAGTCAAGGACGTCATATGACGGCCGGAGGGCGGGAAGTGGTTATTGCAGAGTATTGCCGGGCATTGCGGAGTATTGCCGGGCATTGCGGAGTATTGCCGGGCATTGCGGAGTATTGCCGGGCATTGCGGAGTATTGCGGACTATGGCAGGGTATTGCGGTGTATGGCAGGGTATTGCGGTGTATGGCAGGGTATTGCACGGGTATTGCACAGGGTATTGTGGAGGGTATTGCACAGGGTATTGTGGAGGGTATTGCAGAGTATTGTGGAGGGTATTGCAGAGTATTGTGGAGGGTATTGCAGAGTATTGTGGCGGGTATTGCAGAGTATTGTGCAGGGTATTGCAGAGTATTGTGCAGGGTATTGCAGAGTATTGTGCAGGGTATTGCAGAGTATTTTGCAGAGTATTGCGCAGGGTATTGCAGAGTATTTTGCAGAGTATTTTGCAGGGTATTGCAGAGTATTTTGCAGGGTATTGCAGAGTATTTTGCAGGGTATTGCAGAGTATTGTGCAGGGTATTGCAGAGTATTGTGCAGGGTATTGCAGAGTATTGCACCAGGGTATTGCAGAGTATTGCACCAGGGTATTGCAGAGTATTTCGCAGGGTATTGCAGAGTATTTCGCAGGGTATTGCAGAGTATTTCGCAGGGTATTGCAGAGTATTGCACCAGGGTATTGCAGAGTATTGCACCAGGGTATTGCGGAGTATTGCACCAGGGTATTGCAGAGTATTGCACCAGGGTATTGCAGAGTATTGCACCAGGGTATTTTGCAGAGTATTGGCAGGGTGTATTGCAGAGTATTGGCAGGGTATAGCACAGGGATGGCTGAGCAGGGATGGATGGATGGCTGGATCTGTGACTGCAATTGTCACAGATCCAGCCCACAGTGCTGCTGCTGCCATCCGCTCCCTCCCCCTCCCCTCTCACACTGTACCGATCGGTACAGAGAGGGGAGGGAGGAACCGGCGTCATCAAATGACGCCGGTCTGTTTACAAGTGATTGCTCCGTCATTTGACGGAGCGATCACGTGGTAAACGGCCGCTATCAGCGGCGATTTACCGCGATTCGTGATCCGAGTTTCCCGTGTGCGCGCCCGGGGCGCGCGGGAGCGCGATTCTGGGAGGACGTTATATAACGTCCTCCCAGAGTTAAGCAACCACCTTGTCGACGTTATTTGTCGGCAGGTGGTTGTTAAGTGGTTAAGGAGGCAATTTTCTGTAAGAAAGGAAAATTCTGGCTTGGACTGTGTCAGATACTCCAGAAAGTGTAAGTTGAAAAGTCGATTAACCAGCCAATGGTTTGCAGGAACTAAATTGTCTTTGGATGTTGTTGGACAAGGTTGTGGCTGAGGAGTCGTTCAGCAAAATTTAATTCAGGTACCCTGCGACATAATTGTCCTGGGTTCGCAAAAGAGAAGAAAGCGGGGCTTGTACTTTTGTGAACACTCAGGATGCAGAGGAAAGCCCGAATAGTAGTGCTACAAACTTGGAAGCGTTGATGTTAGGGGAAGATGGGGATGTGTAGATAGGCATCTTGTCCACTGATGCAAGAAATTCCTCTCTCTGAGAGAAGCAATGACAGATCTCGCAGATTTTGCATGGAATTTTGGAATCCAAAGAAAACTGTTTTTAGATTTTAAGTCCAATATAGAGCAGATGCCCCTTTTTTGCAGACCGAGAATAGATTTGAATTAAAAACATTGGAACCTTTCTGTTGGTTGAGTTTTATCCTTAGGGTAATAGGCTGGACCATAATTTGTCTGAGACAATGAGAAATCATGGATCGATAAGCTGGCCTTACCACAAGGAATGACAAAAAGAAAATTTGACTTTCTAATAAAAGCAGCAGCTGTAAGACAGACACGAACAGCATTAACATCCAAACAGAGAAGAGAAATCTCTTTTGGCTAGTTTGCACTTGCTTCAAAACTTGGCTTC
The DNA here is from genome assembly GCA_029206835.1 of Rana muscosa. Classification (NCBI taxonomy): domain Eukaryota; kingdom Metazoa; phylum Chordata; class Amphibia; order Anura; family Ranidae; genus Rana; species Rana muscosa. The sequence continues at coordinate 1,060,512,646 of CM055122.1, read as the reverse complement.
GAACACACTTTGCAAAAGCCCCTGTCAATAAATAAAATGGTTAGCTTACAGTCCTGTTTACACCTTGCTTTTGCTTGGTGCTTGGTTGAGGCTTTGGTGGTTCTTTCGATGAGGCTTCGGTGGGGCTTCAAGCGAGCTTTGCCATAGACTTCTATGGAGGCTTTGAAGACGCTTTGAAGCACCACAAAAGCTACAGGGGTATAATTTTAAAGCGAAGCTGAAGCAAAGCAAAAGCAAGTGCAAACAGGACTATAAGCTAACCATTTTATTTAGTAACAGAGGCTTTGACTAGCATTCAGAGAGCTTTAACAAAGCCTGTTCGAAGCCTTGTTTTGAAGCAAGTGTAAACTAGCCATTAATGTGTGCTAAAGCCGAAGCAAGTGTAAATGAGCCCAAAGGATTTACTAGTGCCAGACTGATGGACTGGAACACAATGCCCTGCATGGGGTGAAAGGCTGAAATTACCTTAGGAAGGAAGGGGGCTCTGGGCCTCAACACAAATTTGTCATTGTTTAAAAATCAATTGCTCTTTTCAAGACAAGACAGAGAGCTGAGACACACCTCATATACAGTAGGTGATGACAACATGAAAGGTAACCTTTAAGTAAGCCCCCATTCACACCAGCATTTTGTGGCCCGAAGCTCAAAAATGCTCTACAACCAAAATCCCATACTTTAAAATTGTTCCTTTTCATATTTGAGCAGTCAGGTGCCTGTGGCTCAATGCCTGAAGCTAAAAAGGTACAGTATATGAGTAACCTTTGGAACCACGGACTTCAAAAGGAGCACACCAAAAAGCATGTGTTATGTGTGTTTTTATCACACTCACATAACAGTCTATGGTGCCAGTAACTGACTATCTGACCTCTAAGAAGCTCCTATATGGCACTGTATGCTTAAAACGCACAAAGAACACACCATAAAATACCTTAAAATCATCTATATACTGTATGCTACACTCAAGTCTGAATAGGGGCACAGGGTAGAAAGGGAAATGATAGGTTAAAGAGGTGGAATCAAAAAGCTTAAAGATCCAAAATTCAGATCTGCCAGTCACTGGTGGTTGTTCAGGTGGGACTGCATGAGAGACACCCTGCACTAAAGTCTTTACCAAGAAATAGGAGGCCATGTAGCAAGAATATGCTCATTGATAGCACTTAGGACCAAATGTAGATCCAGGTCAGATTGCATAAATGTCAGGATTGTTCCCCACAGAGTACTTCCTGGGGGTGAAAATCTTGCAAGAGGTGGATTTTCTAGTTTTTACCAGTGTAGGAAATGCAGATTCAAATGGGTTCCTGACATTCAAGACTATGGTTTCAATAGCCATGCCATAAAAGCTCATAAACACTTCTCACAGAGGTGATGGCAACAAGAAAGGTAACCATGAAGCAGGCTGATAAATCAGTCCTTGAAACAGAAGATTAAGTCAATCTGGAGAGTCTGCCAAGAGGCAGATGAGGTCAGAGTATCCCATTCGCTTGGGCCAGTTGGTGGTATGAGTATCCCCAAAAACAAACTGACAGGGGTTATAACCCTCCCTTACTCTATCCAAAATGAAAAAAATAGCTTTAATTCTACTTTAAGTTCTTCCTAGGAATTTGTTCTGCTTATCTATCTGCAGCAAGACTAATGGTTCCTGCCATAAGCCACCTTTGTGTCATTGTCCAAATGAGTCTAGATCAGATGGCCATGAAGTCAAGAGATCCCTTGTTGCAAGGACAACCAAATTGCCCAGAGCTCCAGTATGTTGTTCGTGAGATGAGTTTTCCACACTAATAGGGTGTCTAGGACTCCTTCTCGGGCTGGCATCTGTTTTATCTATCTATCTAGATCATGGGTGCTCAACCTGCAGCCCTCCGGCTGTTGCGGAACTACAAGTCCCATCATGCCTCTGCCTGTGGGAGTCATGCTTGTAACTGTCAGCCTTGCAATGTCTCATGGGACTTGTAGTTCTGCAACAGCTGGAGGGCCGCAGGTTGAACACCCATGATCTATCTAGATAAATGGAAGGCAGGATTTCCCTGACTCTAGGACTGGAATACCTGAGCCACCAGCTTAAAGATAATCTGGTTTGGGGTGTCAGGCACATCATTTGTTCCATATAAACAAAATTTTATAGGGGTTTTGGGTGAACCTAAGTAAATGGGACAGCCTCAAATAAGACTACCATCAAGCCCAGAACTCCCATGCAGAATCGCATGGTTGGACAGATCTTGGACTGTCCAGTCACAGCAAGGGAGTGCAGAGTGAAGATTTTCTGATGGAAGAAAAACTCTGTCTTGAGCTGTGTCCAGAATGAGACCCCTGATATTTCAAGCAATGAGTCCGTTTTGGCACTGATTTTGAAGGTTCAGGATGCAACCAACCTTTGTAGGATCTAGACATTCCGCAGCACATTGTTGGACGGAGTCTAAGCTAGCTGTTCTTTCAGTAGGAGATTATCCAATTATCCCACAATAGGAATAGTATTGAGCATAGTAAAGCTAGCACTGTGCTTGTTGCCCACAACAAATCAAAAGGTATCACTGTTGCGCTGGAAAAATGGAGACATGCAAAAAAGCATGTTTGATATCGAAAGAGGTTATAAAGGCTCCCCGATAGAGGAAAGCTGGTGAATTCTATGCAAAATTATGGGGATTGAATAAAGACAGATGTAAGATCTTTTGGTTTGGAGCAGCAAAACCTTTAACCATTTCATAGTTGGAACAATGGCAATAACTCATTCATTCACAAGATATGTGAGCGGCATGGAGGTTTGTTAGCCTGTCAGGAGACACATGTAGGTTGGACAACATGAAGTGGGGTATATGTAGAGCATGAAACTCTATTTTGTAGCCCAAGGACATCACATCTTTTACTTGTACATCCAAGAGGTGTCCACAAAAGCCAACATACATCTCCCCACTTTGGAAAGGTTTTTGATTGAATTGAGCCCCTGGATTGGGTTTGGCTTTGGCATTAGAGGTCTGGGAATAACAAAAGGAACCCCTTTTCGCTGGAGGAGTTTTCCCATCTTGAGGCCAAAGTTTCCCTTGCTGGGAGTAATGGACTGGAAAAGTTTGATAGTTTTGGGGCCTTTTAGGGTACACAGACTGGTACAAACATTAGTATCAGCCTTGAGCTGTTCCGATTTTTAACCAATTGCCGACCAGCCGCCGCAGTTTTATGACGTTATGTTACGTTGCTTCGCACTGTGTGCGCCTGCTGCTCGCCCCTGGAGCCGATGCGAGTGCCCAACGGGCACGATGACCGCCGGGCACCCGCGATCGCTCGTAACAGAATGAAAACACACAGCTCCCGATTCTATCAGGGGAGAAATGACTGATCGTATGTTCATACAAAGTATGAACAGAGATCTGTAATTTCCCCTAGTAAGTCCCATCCCCCCTTCAGTTAGAGCACACTATAGGGAACACAGTTAACCCCTTGATCGCCCCCTAGTGTTAACCCCTTCACTGCCAGTGACATTTTTACAGTAATCAGTGCACTTTTATAGCACTGATCGCTGTAAAATTGTCAATGGTCCCAAAAATGTGTCAAAAGTGTCCGATCTGTCCGCCATAATGTCGCAGTCCCGATAAAAATCGCAGATTGCCGCCATTACTACTCACATACTAATCAATATAGGATTCAGCATCCAATTGGCTTTTACACTTATATCGACTAATGTATTTTTGTAATTTTTGAGATTACGATATTTTTCAAAAATAATATTTTAATTCAACATCATATTTTTATTATCACTATTATGGTGATTAGATTTAAGGTTCATGAATACTGTGAATTTTTTGAATGTGCATGATAATATTCAATATCTGCTAATAGTTTTTATTGTTTTGCTACAAAGAATTTTATGCATTCATGTATCTTTATAGATTATATTCTGTTGTATTTCGATTTATCTCATCTATGTGAGTGCACCGTGCAGAAGGTATTTTCATAGAAGACTTTTATCAATCATGTCTTTTCTGCATAAATATATATACATTTTTATTTATTTTTTTGGTCTTGCCATTCTCGATCTGTCCTGCTTTTTCCCCTCCCAGGTGCACTAAATTTTTGGAAGTTCAGGATCTAATCGCGTGGGAGGTTTTTCTATTCTAATTTCAAAGCTTTGATTGGTGGCTTATTTTTCCAACTTTCCTCTTATACACACGCTTGGATCCTGTCCATTCAGCTATGGCTAAGCATTGAATGATGTGAAACGCGTTAGGATTCTCCCCTTGTTTCTCTATATGATTTGACTGCAGTATACTGGATTTTATTTTATTTCTACAATAAAGATGCCTTTTTCAAGGTGTGCGGCTGTCCAGGATACATTTCTTCTCGCCGCCATTGCTAGTAAAAAAAATAATAATAATAAAAATGCCATAATTCTATTCTCTATTTTGTAGACGCTATAACCTTTGCGCAAACCAATCAATATTGAAAAAAAAATTGGGACATGTATTATAGCAAAAAGTAAAAGATAGTGTTTTTTTCAAAATTGTCATTGTACTTTTGTTTATAGCGCAAAAAACAAAAGCCGCAGAGGTTATCAAATACCACCAAAAGAAAGCTCTATTTGTGGGAAAAAAAGGACGCAAATTTTGTTTGGGTACAGCATCGCACGACCACGCAATTGTCAGTTAAAACGACGCAGTGCCAAATTGTAAAAAGTGCTCTGGTCAGGAAGGGGGTAAAATCTTCCGGGGCTGAAGCGGTTAAACATGTTTGCACCATGTCAATCAGAACCAATAGTGTATCTTTACGCTGGGAAGAGATATCAGTTGCTTGGTACTCTTTCGGAACATATTTATCTAAAACACATTTTTGGGACTCCTCATCCAACAGCACATGTGCAATAGTGGCAGGACAGCCAGAAAAGGTTCTGAGTCAGCAATCATAGCTACAATGTTGTCCATAAAATCTAGCATAACTATTAGGAATTACTTCCTGAAAAGGCTACGGAGGGGGCCACCAGGCGGGACTCTGAGGACTCTGTCGCGCCAAAACGTTTAGTAGATCATGAGCTGGAGAGGGCCAATGCAGCAGAACAGCTTTGATTGGATTTAGCATCCAAAATGTTGCACTGCTTGACTGAGGTAGCTTAAGACCACTTTCACACTGAGGTGCTTTTTAGATGCTTTCACGCTAAAACAAGCGCATGAAACGCTTACGAAAACGTATTTCCATTAAAAGCAATGAATGCTTTCACACTGGGGCAGTGAGCTGACAGAGCGGTGAAAAAACACCCCTCTCCATTGAAACTAATTGAAAGCTCTTCAAAAGCACCTGAAAAGCTCCTCAAAAGCGCTCAGTGTTTTACTGGCAGTTTTTCAAGCGCCTCAGTGTGAAAGAGGCCTTAAGGCCAAGTTTACCTTTTGTAAATAAAATAATAAACACACTTTTTGCAGGTAAAAAAAATGAGAATTTTTTTTTTTTACATTACCTCCTGTAAGGCATTGCAGGTCGTGGGTGCAATGCCTGGATTCTGCAGACTCTCAGTCAGCTGTCTGTCCACACCTCCGATACTTTCAGGCAGATACTAAATGGCAGGAAAAATCAGTGCCCTCGCAGTTTATTGAGAACCAAAAGCCATCAGCCGCTATTGCTAACGGTACTTGTAGTCTATTCATTCACAGAAAACTGTGAATGAGTGATGCAGCCATGTGGGCAGAGCCCTGCATGGCTGTGTTGTTTTCAAATTTTGACAGTAGGTTCAGGAAGAAGATTCCCCATCCGCTATCACAGAGCGTGGAGCACTGGTGGCAGGAGGTAGGTAGGTAGGTGGATAAGAGCATGTTACATGTTACACCCTAAATATGGGTATAACATGTAACACATAAAGGTGAACTTATCCTTTGATTTAAAATAGCAAGAGAACGCTGGGTACCAACAAACTCGCTGATGAAAGCAGGACAGGGTAATAGCAAGAGGTAACTAAGACACTGAAGGGAGGCGAAACCCGCATGTCCTTTTCAATTAAAGCAGCGATAGAGTGATGAGTAACGCTGCAGAATGAAATCCACCATTGCATTAACTCTTTCTGTGAATCTGACAGAAACAGGGGAAAACATTGGTGCTTAAAAGTAGCAAGTAAAATAATAGTTTTATAGCCCTTAGAGACTTACCACTGTTCAAGACCTACGGAGTGCTCTATGGCTAACTAACACAGTATGTAAAGGACCACTAGAGGCTGTGCCCCAACTATGGATGTGAAAAGCACTCTGTGGCTAATTACCACAGTACAGATAGGTCTGGGAGACCCCACAATCAGAGTGCAGTGGTAAAATATTGTATATTACAGGTAGGTTCTGCTATCTTTGGTCTAGTGGGGTCTAGATATGACCTCCAAGGCATGGCCATGGATTAGCCCTGACATTGCTGCAAAAAAAGCTCAGTCCAGAAGCGTAACAGCCAAGTCATGATTAAAGGAAGAACTATTTTGAGGAAATAAAAATGGCAAAAATTGTGGATGCTAGCAAAAAACCAAAGCATGATAATAGTGGGGGGTGTTATACCTGGCTGGCCAACAGCTTTTTCTTTGCCAGTGTCAAATTTATTTTTATGCGAAAGTATAATTTTATTGTTTATGAATTTCCACTGATCCTGTGTCCCTTAATGAATGGCAAAATATCTTGAATACATGCACATTCTCCCCCTTATTTTGTCTTTTTAAAAATGTTGAAATATAGAAAAATACATATTGACCTCCTACTTCCCTCTTCTTTCTCTCCTTCTTCACATCCTATCGCTCTTCTTGTTCTGCTCCATCTTTTTTTCCCTCTCTTTCTATTCTTTTTTAGGCTCTTATTTTGCTGTTAACCCTTCATATCCTTTCTTGAGGATGCTAACTATCAGGTTCTATTGTTGTGTGTTGTTCACTCACTCTACAGGTTTACAGACAGCCGGGCATGACCCGGGTTCTGGACCATCTGGTCCTAATGATTGTTCACATTTCTCCTTTATATTTGTGTATAGCATAAGACCACGACTCATGCCTCCTCTCTGCAGGTGAGGACTTCAAGCCCGGATTTGCCATGTATATTACATGCTATAACACTCTATTGTAAACCTGTACTATATGACAATAAAACTTTTTTGTAAAAGAAAAATACATATTGATCCTGCCAGAAATCCATTGAGTCCTTAACTTCTGTGCACTCTGCCTCTGCTGCACTTTAGTCCCAAGCAGTGTTATCAACCTCGCTCAGTGTACCTCTTTGGACTACATAACTCCTCCCCACTACTGTATAAAGAAGAAGAGAGAGGGAGGGAGGTGGTCTGTGGTCCAAATTAAAAGTAAGCAGCCTACTGTGCTTCTCCAAAGATACAATACAGTAAGTGTTGTCAACCTAAAACAGGAAGTGGGCTATTGGCATGATCACAGGTGAAAATAAAGCAACCAACACATCTAAGGACTGCTAAGCTGCAATAAAACATTTTTTGGGGGGGGCGCGGCCTGGCAGCTTAGAAGGAGAGATCCGCCATCCAGAGACCCAGAACAGTCTTTCATCAGCGGGAAAACCTCTACACCACGGCACGCAGATGGCCGGGAGAAGCCAGTCAGCTACCCGGTCCCAGCTGGAGCCATCCACGCAGCTCAGTAAAAACATACCGGCGATGTTCCGCACTCAACACGCCAACTCGCAGGCCGCATCTCAAGCCGCAGGTCGGAGTGCAGGGACTTCCGCAGCCGTCGCAGACTTTTCTGCCGCCAGCCTATCAGGTAACGCTGCCTCATACCCCACCTCTCCTCTATGCCTAGCCAACCTCCAGCAAGTGGCCGCAGACATAAAAAATGAAATCAGAGCAGTGGCCTCCAGGCTGGAACACTTGGAATAGGCCGCCATGACACACGGTGCATCCATACACCATGTCCAACAAGCCACTTCAACACACAATCAACATCTCATGGAGATGCATAGGCACATGGAGGACCTGGACAATAGGGGTCGCAGACACAATCTGCGAATTAGGGGGATACCAGAGTCCGTGGAAGGCCCCCATTTGCAAGCAGCTGTATGGGCAATATTTAATACTTTGCTGGGTAGACCTCCTGATGCACCTGTGGAAATGGAAGGCTGTCACAGAGCATTCAGACCTAGGGGCAGAGACACCGACCCCCCCCCGTGATGCTGTTTGTTGCTTAGTAAATTTTACACAGAAAGAGTAAATACTGAGACTGGCTCGCAACCAGGCAAACTTGGATTATTAAGGGGCACGCATACAGTTATATCAGGACCTTTCTTCCATCACGTTGCAGCACAGGAGAGATCTGCGTCCTCTCCTACAAGCATTGCAAGACAGGCATATCCCCTATCACTGGAAGTTCCCTTTCTGCCTCCAAGCAACAGCGGGAAATCGCACGGCTTCGCTGAGAATGCCAGTGGACTTGCAGCAGTTTTGCGACACCCTAGGAATTCCACAGATGATGTTCCTGACTGGTATGGCACATTTATGCAACCTGAACCTTGGATTCCAACACAACCTGATGACACTCCAAAGTCACAAAGGAGCAGACAACGACATCGCAGACCCTCAGCAACCTCTCCACCAAGAATCCGCGGAGACATGGAAACAGACGAGAGTCCACAAGCCTCACCATCGTCGGTTCGCCGTAGAACCGACCATTGATACCTCAGAGTTTGGCGCAGTAAGCTGACCCTTTGATTACCTCTGCAGCTTCGATTATGTCCTAGTCTACATGAACTGTCGCTACTGACTGATTACTTAGCTCTGGGTTCTGGTATAAAAAGCTAACTTTTGTATAAGATAAACTAGACCATGGCGGTTAGACATGTTGTTTTTGTTACCCTGCTCAACGTTCCTCGGTACTTGAACACTAGGGATTGAGGACTCAGATGAACTTTCCAGGCAAGGGAAAGCATGTTTGCAGGAACAGGCTCTGTGGTTTCCCGGTCACATATCGGATGCTTTTACTCCTAGACCCAGGGGCAATGAAGACTGGAAGTAAGCTTATACTTCTCAAGCCGCCGCACCTTCCAAACTATACACCCGGTGTTCATGTAGCTCCTAAGGAACTATTTTCCAATAGGGTTTCATCTAAACTATTAATGAGGTGATGCCTTTCCTCCCCGACTTGTGACATGATGATCCCTTTCTGATGCCAGCAAGATACTGCTTGATTAAGCCATAGATGTCCTGGTCTTCTCTTCGTATGCACTTTAACATATCTGAGTACCTGAACGCTAAGACAGAGCTAAGAGCTCACCAGGGGACACTAGTTGCCATGGTAACCAGTGCCCTACAAGAAGAAAGACAACCATTGGCCAGTTGCTTTGTCGTTTTGTTCTGTCTATGTTTATATCTTTTTGTAGGCTACCGTAATTTTCAGAATCAGGACTACACCAGCGACACTTGAGCCCATCTTCATGATCATGTAGTAAGTTATCAGATGGAACTTTGGTTTTTGATAATTTTCATGTTTGCTTTGGAGTTAGAGGGTTTGGCTTAATAATTACCAACTACTACTGACCAGTCTTGTTGTCTCTCTATTGGGGGTTTTGATGTCCCGTCTCACGGGTGCCTCAATGGTGCCAGTCTCAGGCGGCAGCCGGGATTGGTTCATTGGGGCTCGGAGGGTGGGGGATTGAGACTCCCATCCTTAGATGTAGAAATCCTAAAGGTTATGTTACTCTATTCTTAGAGAAAATTTGACTTTGTAACTCATGCTCATTTACACAAGAAGTAGGCCGATATTGGCAGAAATCCCTGAGTCAGGGGATACCCCTCTCAGGTTTATAGTGAGGCATAAAAGCTACAATTTGGTTCTCTATTTTGTAATTACGTTTCTTGTTTTTGTTTTATTATTTACTAAAACTATCTTCATATTGATATAATTCCAAGAACTCAATCTGTGCACACGGGGTGCGCTGGGGTCTCTGAGTCTTAAACATACTAGAGGAATTGGTGTGCCTGGACTCGGAGACCACCCCGGGTCGATACATAGCGGTGGTCATGATATGAGTTGGGCGGCTCTGCAGTTAGCCCAGCTAGCTTTTGCTTTTGCTGACCTATGGAAGAGTGGTTGTGTGTGTAGTCCTCTATGGGACTTTTTAGGGTGAAGTCTACAAGTTTCAAATTTTATCAAAAAATATATATTTATTGTTGTAATACAAAATATCAAAGAGATAAAAATACATATACAATTTGGATGTACACAAACACAACTCAAACTATAGAGCAACAAAGTAACAACGTCACAAAAGACCATAAACCACTGTGAGGGTCCTGATTCCTGTGGGAGGGCCCAGGGTGCCCAACGCGTTTTGAGGCTATGGGTTTATATAGCGCCTCTTCTTCAGGGGCTAGTGGTGATAGCGGTTGTGGTCTGTAGTCTGTAGACATAGAACAAAGCAAGAGAGTTGAGTAAACAAGAGCATCGTCTATTTTATGTATATACAGTACAATTGAAAATTAATTCAATAGTTATAATAAAAAGCATCATTATTTGCACCGTAAATCATATATGCTAACCATTGTTGTCTATGAAGTTTGGTGTGGATACATCCTTGTTTAAAATAACAGAGATTGACGCTCACTGCTCCGGATGAAGGGAGAACACAGGGGGGTCAAAACATGGGGGACCGTGCATCGAACTATGCCCGGGGCAGGGCAACAAAGGGCGCCTGTATTCAAAACAGCAGGTAATTCATGCTGCTGATCCCATCTATAAACAAGAAAGAGTAATAATAATACAGCAGTATGAATAAAGGTGACATATATGTATATATTACCCTCCATGAGTGGCCCACATAATAGTGGGGCATACATGTCAGAACTAAATCTAAACGTGTGCATACCTGCTGTATCTCAACCCAGGTTTTGGAGTGGATTTGTGTCGCATGGGCTCCACAGAGAAAAGGTATTCCCCTAAGAAGAGGGAAGGTGAACAAAATGGAATCTGGAAAAGTATGGAAAAGAATAATTTTAAAAGTATGGAAAATTTTGAATAAATGGAAATAAAAATTAAGGTCTGTTTTTCATAAGGGGTAACTGTTAGTTAGCCCGAAGGGTATCAATATATATAGGGCCTAATATAATACAACAGTAGAAAAACCTGTTGCCTTGCATCTATGAGCCAAGGTGGAATAATCCACCATATGTTATTATGGCTCAATCTTAAATTGAATAATTTAGATATACAAATATTGAGGGACCCTCCATGAATCAAAAAGAAAAAAAAGGAGGGTATGCATTATATCAATCAAAAAAGAAAAAACAGAAAAGAAACCACAAGATGAATTAAATATCCAATTTTACCTTTTCTCCTGTAGGGAACAATGTAGACACATCCACTCCCAAGTCAGCAATGTGCAGACTGATGCCGCGTACACACGACCGCTTTTCTCGACGAGAAAAACGGCATTTTTTCTTTTCGCCGAGAAAAACGATCGTCTGTGGGCTTTATGTCGTTTTTCTCGTCGAGAAAAACGGCATAAAAAACGACGAGAAAAATTAGAACATGTTCTAAATTTTCTCGTCGTTTTTTCCAGCATTTTTTTCCGCGGCAGTTTTCCCATAGGGAAACACTGCCGCGGAGCCCACAGACGGTCGTTTTTCTCGTCAAGAGAAAAAATGACGGGAAAAACGACCGTGTGTAGGGAACCAAGCGGTTCCCTCGTTTTTCCTGTCATTATTCACGGCGGTTTTTTAACCGCCGTGAATAATGATCGTGTGTACGCGGCATGAGGGTTGTTTCTGCAGTCTAATATAGTGTGGATTAATTGCTGATAGTTATCAGCTGTGAGAGAGCAGAATGTGTAGTGAAGAGGGTGGGAGAGGGGTGGCGCCCTCCGAGTCATCAGCATGGAGGCCTGCCCCCTCATCCCACATACTCAAAGGTAGAACACACAGCAGAACGCTGCGTCATGACGACATGTGCTCCAAAGAGGAGCGCATCGTCGTGGAGATAAAAAGGAGGGGAGCCAACATCCGCGCTGACCACTCACGGCGCATCTGTTGCCACGGAGATGTAAAACGTCCCCATGAGCGTACCAAGGAGTCCAACAAAGCTATCCCCTCCAAAGAGTAGGGGCGTCATGCCAGACCTACGTGCGCCGAGTGTCCTGTCCACAGGGAGCCGGTCCCTCCCATATTAACCCATCCCACGCCTTCCATCCAGAGCAGACTGAGATCACATATCCATCAATAGAGGTTGTCCCCATGCAGGGAATAAAACACAAATGGAGTAATTTCAATCTCCGAAAAGGGAGTGGGGGATAAAAAGGAAAGTCAATACAAAAATGACATTACATTCAAAATTCCCTATAGATGATCGCTATAAGTAACAGAACAGAAATATTCAAGGTCATATATATAGTGTAGACCACCCATGAATTGTCATACACACATATACTGTGACAGCAGGAAGGTAAAGTCACCTGGTTGCATCCAGGGGGGTAGATATATTTCGCCCAGATTCAGGCTTTACGCCGACTTATACAACTAGGTGGAGAGTTGTATAAGGCTAGTGGGCTCATGGATGACTCATACCTCTAGGGAGAGTGTGGGGCGTCGTGCAGACAGAGATGAGGAGACCAGCTGAACCTTGTCAGCTCATTTAGGCCTCTATAAGAACTCCCAGCTTCATTAGATGTTAGCTCATGCCTGGAACCAGACCTGTGTGGACTGTCTAGGGAGAGTGAACCCCTGTGCGGTGAGGCAAAGCCTGTGTGGCTATTTGTTTGGACTTTTACTAAACCAGGGACTTAGGGACTAGGACAGCACTAGGCTGATCCCAGTTGTTAGTTAGGAAACCTGTATGTTTAGTCAGAGGTCAACTTGACCAGGATTTATTTTGGTTATGTTTCTTTTGCTTTGCTGTGTTTTGTCACTGTAAATAGAAAATAAACCGCACCTTTTTGATTTTGAAAACCACAACCTCCGTTTGCTGGGCCTGTTTTGTGTGGGGAGCCCATCCCGGGGGTCACACACACCCGCTGCCGAGCTAACCCCCTCACAGTTGGTGGAGAACCAGTGGCAGTTTTTTTTTAAGCCAGCATGGAGGAGATACTGAAGCAGCTGGCTCTAGCAAATGCCAATCAACAGCAGACAAATGCAGGTTTGCAAAAGAGCCTTGCAGCTCAACAACAGAGCCTTGCAGCCCAGCAGCAGACAAACGCAACTTTGCAACAGAGTCTGGAGGCTCAGCAACGAGCCCAGCAGCAATCTGAGGCCCGCTTCATAGACCTGTTGCAGAAGCAAGAGCAGAGACTACAACAACAGATGGAAGCAGTAATGCAGCAACGTCCGCAGACCAGTGAGGAAAGCCGTCCCACTAATACCGCGTCCTTTGGGGTGAGTCGTTTATTGACAAAAATGACTGGAGAGGATGATCCAGAGGTATTTTTGACCACATTTGAAAGGACCGCTGAAAGAGAAAAGTGGCCTGAGGAGCAGTGGGCTGGACTGGTGGCTCCTCTGTTAACTGGTGAATCGCAGAAAGCTTACTATGACCTAGAGCCTAACCAAGCAAAAGACTATGTGATGCTAAAAGCTGAAATATTGGCAAGGCTGGGTGTCACCCAGGCTGTCCGGGCTCAGCGTGTGCATAACTGGACTTTCCAGCTTGGAAAACCCCCCAGGTCTCAAATGTATGATCTCATTCACCTGAGCAGAAAGTGGCTACAGCCAGAGACTTTGTCCGCACCAAAGATTGTGGAACGTGTTGTAATGGATCGGTTTTTGAGAGCTCTTCCTACTGCCATCCAAAAGTGGGTAAGCCATGGAGACCCAGAGACGGCCGATGGTCTTGTGGATCGTGTGGAGAAATACTTGGCTACAGAGAACCTGACGGCCTCTTCCAGAGACACTCGGACTTTCCACCCTAAGACCAGACCATCCCCAGGGGCGGATAAGAGGATTCCAAGGGGTGAGGGTGGAGAGAGTGAGAGGGTGGGAGCTCTACCCCAAGTTTGGCGAGAACAGCCTGGGAAATCAGCGGCTCAAGAGGCGGCAAGAAGGATCGTTTGCTACCGCTGCCGGCAAGCGGGACATATTGCAGCCAATTGCCCGGTTGTGGAGCAACCCATGCAGTGTGACTTTCTGACGGGCAGACGTCAGTCGCTGTGTGCGACAGTCGCATGCACTGCCATTCGAGGAACTGAGAAACATTTATGCAAAATGTGTGTTAATGGTAGAAATGTTGTGGTATTGCTGGATTCAGGTAGCCTTGTGACCCTGATAAAGGCTGAGTTAGTTAAAACAGAGGTCTCTGGGAATAGCAAGGTAGCTGTTATTTGTGTGCATGGGGACACCCGAGAGTATCCAGTGACTACAGTGTGTTTCGAGACCCCCAAAGGTACCCTCTCTCATCCAGTGGGCTTAGTATCTCAGTTACCGCATGACGCCATTGTGGGAAGGGATTTTCCGAAGTTCTGGGAACTGTGGGATGATCCTGAGCCCCTCACTGGTGCCCCTATGTACCAGGAATGTGATAGCCAGAACTCCCCTGAGAGTGGTGAGGACTCTCCGGAATTTCCCTTATCAGTATTGGCAGGGGAGACTCAAGAAACTGGAGAGGAGCCCACCTCCTCAGACGAAAACCTACCGTCTGTGGAGTTTTCTGATCTTGAGGTTCACAGGGAAAACTTTGCCACAGAACAGTTGAAAGACCCCGCCCTAATAAAGGCACGGGAAAACGTAGTGAAAATAGATGGCGAGTTAGTGAACCCAGATAATACCTGCACTTACCCATACTTCAGCGTAGAGAAGGACCTACTGTATCGGGTGGCAAAAAGGGCAGAAGAAACCGTTGAGCAGCTTGTGGTGCCCAAACCTTACAGGAAGTTGGTGTTGGAGTTGGCCCATGGGCACATTCTTGGAGGTCATCTGGGGACAGAGAAAACCCGAGAGAGGGTATTACAGAGATTCTATTGGCCGGGGGTGATGAAGGACGTAGAAAATTATTGTTCCTCCTGCCCTGTGTGTCAGAGGTTGGCCCCGATGCCACATTTCCGTAGCCCGCTGGTCCCTCTACCCATCATTGAGGTCCCGTTTGAGAGGATCGCCATGGATTTGGTAGGTCCTATAATCAAGTCCGCTAGGGGGCACCAGTACATATTAGTTATAATGGACTATGCCACCCGTTATCCAGAAGCGATCCCTCTCCGAAATACCTCGGCCAAAACCATAGCCAAAGAGCTATCTCTTGTTTTTAGCCGGGTGGGTATTTGTAAAGAACTGCTTACGGACCAAGGTACACCCTTTATGTCCCGGGTTATGAAAGAGCTGTGTAAATTGTTCAAAGTGACGCAATTGCGTACGTCTGTGTATCACCCCCAAACCGATGGGCTGGTTGAAAGATTCAACAAAACCCTAAAACAAATGTTGAAGAAAGTGGTGGATAGAGATGGAAAGGATTGGGACTGTTTACTTCCTTATTTGATGTTTGCTATTAGGGAGGTGCCCCAATCCTCTACGGGATTCTCCCCCTTTGAGTTACTGTATGGGAGACACCCAAGAGGGCTGTTGGATATTGCCAAGGAAACTTGGGAAAGTGAGAGTTCTCCCCACAGGAGTGTGATTGAGCATGTCGCCCTGATGCAAGATCGAATTGCACAGGTAATGCCCATCGTGAAGGAACATTTGGCCCAAGCGCAGTTGGCACAGCAGAGAGTGTACAACCGTGGAGCCAAGACCCGTACCTTTTCCCCGGGGGATAGGATATTGGTACTTGTCCCTACGGTTGAAAGTAAATTCCTTGCCAAATGGCAAGGCCCCTACGAGATAATGGAAAAAGTGAGCGAAGTGAATTACAAGGTCAGACAACCAGGAAGGCGAAAGCCCGAACAGATCTATCACGTTAATCTGTTGAAAGCCTGGAGGGATAGAGCAGTGTTTCTCAACTCCAGTCCTCAAGGCGCACCAACAGGTCATGTTTTCAGGATTTCCCTCAGATGAAACAGCTGTGGTAATTACTAAGGCAGTGAAACTGATTACATCCCCTGTGCAAAATAATGGAAAGCCTGAAAACATGACCTGTTGGGGCGCCTTGAGGACTGGAGTTGAGAAACCCTGGGATAGAGAGTCCCTAGTCGCAGACACTTGGTCACCAGCTCAAACTGGTTGCGTGATTCCTGAGGTTGGAATAGCAGCCACCTTGTCACAACCCCAACAACAGGAGGTTAAGGAGTTTGTGCTTCGCAACAAGGAGGTATTCTCTGAGCTGCCGGGACAAACATCTGGGGTAGAGCATGACATCATTACCCCGCCCGGTGAAAGGGTGAAGTTAAAACCCTATCGGATCCCAGAGGCTCGATGGGAGGCAATACGGGAGGAAGTACAGAAAATGCTGAACTTAGGGGTGATAGAGGAGTCCCAAAGTGATTGGTCTAGTCCCATCGTGTTGGTGCCTAAACCGGATGGGAGCTGGCGATTTTGTAACGATTTTCGTCAGTTGAACAAAGTTACAAAATTTGACACCTACCCCATGCCACGTATAGATGAGTTGATCGACCGGCTGGGAACAGCCCGATACATGACGACTCTTGACCTCACAAAAGGGTATTGGCAAATCCCCCTGGCCAAGTCGGCCAAAGAGAAAACCGAATTTGTAACCCCAGACGGGGCGTTCCAATATAAAAGAATGCCGTTCGGGTTACAGAATGCGCCGGCCACATTCCAGCGGAAAATGGACCAGATGCTGAGGCCCCATCGGAAGTATGCTGCGGCTTACCTGGATGACGTAATTGTCCATAGCACAGATTGGGCCTCACATCTGCCAAAAGTGCAAGCAGTCCTGGACTCTGTTCGGGAAGCGGGGTTTACGGCTAACCCCAAGAAGTGTACCATTGGGCAGGAGGAGGCCAAATATCTTGGGTACACCATTGGGAGGGGAGTAATAAAACCCCAACTCAACAAAGTCGAGGCCATCCAGAGTTGGCCACGTCCCAACAGCAAGAAGCAGGTACGAGCCTTTCTGGGAATCGCTGGGTATTATCGGCGATTCATTCCCCACTTTGCTTCTAAGGCTGTGCCCCTAACCAACCTGACGAAGGGGAAAGGGTCGGTCATGATTAAATGGACCCCCGAGGCTGAGGCAGCATTCCAATTCTTGAAACAAGCCTTATGTAGCCAGCCAGTGTTGTACTCACCCGACTTCTCTAAAGACTTTGTCGTACAAAGTGATGCGTCAGATGTGGGGTTAGGAGCAGTATTGTCCCAGGTCTGGAACGGGGAAGAGCACCCAGTCATTTACCTCAGCAGGAAGTTGAAGTCCCATGAGGTAAATTACGCCACCGTTGAAAAGGAGTGTTTAGCGGTGAAGTGGGCTCTAGATTCCCTTCGGTACTACCTGCTAGGTAGGCACTTTGACATGGTTACGGATCACGCTCCGTTAAAGTGGATGGCTCAAAACAAGGAAACAAATAGAAGAGTGAATAGGTGGTTCCTGGCCCTCCAGGAATTCAACTTCACAGTAAAGCATCGCCCTGGCGTTCAAATGGGGAATGTGGATGCTTTGTCTCGAGTACATGAATGCCTGATTGCTGGTGTTCCAACCCCGAGGTTAAAACAAGAGGGGGGGGTATGTGACAGCAGGAAGGTAAAGTCACCTGGTTGCATCCAGGGGGGTAGATATATTTCGCCCAGATTCAGGCTTTACGCCGACTTATACAACTAGGTGGAGAGTTGTATAAGGCTAGTGGGCTCATGGATGACTCATACCTCTAGGGAGAGTGTGGGGCGTCGTGCAGACAGAGATGAGGAGACCAGCTGAACCTTGTCAGCTCATTTAGGCCTCTATAAGAACTCCCAGCTTCATTAGATGTTAGCTCATGCCTGGAACCAGACCTGTGTGGACTGTCTAGGGAGAGTGAACCCCTGTGCGGTGAGGCAAAGCCTGTGTGGCTATTTGTTTGGACTTTTACTAAACCAGGGACTTAGGGACTAGGACAGCACTAGGCTGATCCCAGTTGTTAGTTAGGAAACCTGTATGTTTAGTCAGAGGTCAACTTGACCAGGATTTATTTTGGTTATGTTTCTTTTGCTTTGCTGTGTTTTGTCACTGTAAATAGAAAATAAACCGCACCTTTTTGATTTTGAAAACCACAACCTCCGTTTGCTGGGCCTGTTTTGTGTGGGGAGCCCATCCCGGGGGTCACACACACCCGCTGCCGAGCTAACCCCCTCACAATACATATATATACACTTATACATACATACATATATATATACACACACGACACAGTAAAGTGATTTTACATATTGGTTGAACAGGCACAGTATCAAAAAAGAAAAAGAGAAAGAAAAAGAAACAAAACACTAAGGAAAAATTATAAAATTACATGAGGGAAAAAGGGTCATATTACTCAAAAGGTTGATAGCCTCATATAGTAATTTGCATAATTTACAATGAAACCCAATATCCTAGATATACACATTCTACATAGATCTCATCAGAAGGTGGTCTGGGGGTTCCCCTCCCATTCAGATCCTCTTGAGGTGAACCCCTCAAGGAAGGGTCTGAAAGAGATCGCATCGTTCAAGCCTGGTGGTCGGGTGGCGTGTAGGCGAAAGATCCATTTTTGCTCAGTCTGCAAGAGGATCTTATTCCAGTCGCCGCCACGCAAACCCGGATGTATCCTATCTAATATGAGGAAGGACACTTTGGGAAATTTCCCTGCATGGAAAGTTGCAACATGGCGGCCCAAGGGTAGCTGTGGGTTGCATGATCTCATAACGGCTATATGTCTGGATGCCCTCTTGCAGAACTCCTGGATTGCTTTGCCCACATAGTAGCATGCACATTCGCATGTCAGTAAGTAAACAACCCCAGAAGTGCGGCAATTGGCATAGTGCTTGGGTGCGTATTTCTCACCATTAGGTAAAGTTGTTTCTTGTTTAGTATTGGTGAATTGGCAGCATGAGCACCCCCCACATTTAAAGGTTCCAAAACGTTTGCAGGGATCACGTTTCCCCCCCCCACCCACATATTCGCTTGTTACTAAACTATCTCGTAGGGATTTTGCTCTCTTAAATGTGAAGGAGGGGTGGTCCTGCACAAAGGGGCCAATGGTCGGATCTAATTTAAGGACATGCCAATATTTTTCAATTATGGCCTTAATTCTGGGGTGCTGGTTGGAATACTTTGTGATGATTCTAATGGGATTCCTTTGATTTTTATTTTTGGCCGACATAGGGTTATATATCAATTCCTGATGTGTCTTTAAGTTGGCCCTGTTGAAGGCCTTCCTGAGACAAGTACCAGAGTATCCACGCGCCAGGAGTCTGTCCCTTAACAGGTTTGCCTCTCGGTGAAACACTGTATCATCGGTACAGTTTCTCCTGACGCGTAGGTACTGGCTGTAAGGAATTGAACGGATGAGTTGTTTGGGGTGGAAGCTACTGGCGTGTAAAATGGAATTACCCGCTGTAGGTTTTCGATACAAGGAGCTAGATAGTAGTCCATTAGCATCTTTGTGGATTGTGACATCCAGAAAGGTAATGGACTCTGCATGATGTGTCATCGTAAATGTTAGGTTGAATGCATTTTGGTTTAATTCACTCATGAAATTTTGTAGCTCTTCAGGTGTCCCACCCCAAATTACGAAGATATCATCCAGATATCTATGCCAGGCCACTACTTTCTCCATATAGCAGCGCATGGAGTCAGATAGGGACAGCATCCGCTCCCATTCCCCCAGGTACAGGTTGGCATACGATGGGGCACACGAAGTCCCCATCCCAACCCCCCATCGCAACCCCCTGTACCTGGAGGAAGAATGCACCGCCAAAGGAAAAGTAGTTGTGGTTTAGCATGCAGAGTCGACTACCTTTCTGGATGTCACAATCCACAAAGATGCTAATGGACTACTATCTAGCTCCTTGCATCGAAAACCTACAGCGGGTAATTCCATTTTACACGCCAGTAGTTTCCACTCCAAACAACTCATCCGTTCAATTCCTTACAGCCAGTACCTACGCGTCAGGAGAAACTGTACCGATGATACAGTGTTTCACCGAGAGGCAAACCTGTTAAGGGACAGACTCCTGGCGCGTGGATACTCTGGTACTTGTCTCAGGAAGGCCTTCAACAGGGCCAACTTAAAGACACGTCAGGAATTGATATATAACCATATGTCGGCCAAAAATAAAAATCAAAGAAATCCCATTAGAATCATCACAAAGTATTCCAACCAGCACCCCAGAATTAAGGCAGGCCATAATTGAAAAATATTGGCATGTCCTTAAATTAGATCCGACCATTGGCCCCTTTGTGCAGGACCACCCCTCCTTCACATTTAAGAGAGCAAAATCCCTACGAGATAGTTTAGTAACAAGCGAATATGTGGGTGGGGGGGGAAACGTGATCCCTGCAAACGTTTTGGAACCTTTAAATGTGGGGGGTGCTCATGCTGCCAATTCATCAATACTAAACAAGAAACAACTTTACCTAATGGTGAGAAATACGCACCCAAGCACTATGCCAATTGCCGCACTTCTGGGGTTGTTTACTTACTGACATGCAAATGTGCATGCTACTATGTGGGCAAAACAATCCAGGAGTTCTGCAAGAGGGCATCCAGACATATAGCCGCTATGAGATCATGCAACCCACAGCTACCCTTGGGCCGCCATGTTGCAACTTTCCATGCAGGGAAATTTCCCAAAGTGTCCTTCCTTATATTAGATAGGATACATCCGGGTTTCCGTGGCGGCGACTGGAATGAGATCCTCTTGCAGACTGAGCAAAAATGGATCTTTCGCCTACACGCAACCCGACCACCAGGCTTGAACGATGCGATCTCTTTCAGACCCTTCCTTGAGGGGTTCACCTCAGGAGGATCTGAATGGGAGGGGAACCCCCAGACCACCTTCTGATGAGATCTATGTAGAATGTGTATATCTAGGATATTGGGTTTCATTGTAAATTATGCAAATTACTATATGAGGCTATCAACCTTTTGAGTAATATGACCCTTTTTCCCTCAAGTAATTTTATAATTTTCCTCAGTGTTTTGTTTCTTTTTTGATACTGTGCCTGTTCAACCAATATGTAAAATCACTTTACTGTGTCGTGTGTATATATATGTATGTATGTATGTATGTATGTATGTGTGTATATATGTATATATGTGTATGACAATTCATGGGTGGTCTACACTATATATATATGACCTTGAATATTTCTGTTCTGTTACTTATAGCGATCATCTATAGGGAATTTTGAATGTAATGTCATTTTTGTATTGACTTTCCTTTTTATCCCCCACTCCCTTTTCTGAGATTGAAATTACTCCATTTGTGTTTTATTCCCTGCATGGGGACAAACTCTATTGATGGAGATGTGATCTCAGTCTGCTCTGGATGGAAGGCGTGGGATGGGTTAATATGGGATGGACCGGCTCCCTGTACCCGGGACAGGACACTCGGCGCACGTAGGTCTGGCATGACGCCCCTACTCTTTGGAGGGGATAGCTTTGTTGGACTCCTTGGTACGCTCATGGGGACGTTTTACATCTCCGTGGCAACAGATGCGCCGCGAGTGGTCAGCGCGGATGTTGGCTCCCCTCCTTTTTATCTCCACGACGATGCGCTCCTCTTTGGAGCACATGTCGTCATGACGCAGCGTTCTGCTGTGTGTTCTACCTTTGAGTATGTGGGATGAGGGGGCAGGCCTCCATGCTGATGACTCGGAGGGCGCCACCCCTCTCCCACCCTCTTCACTACACATTCTGCTCTCTAACAGCTGATAACTATCAGCAATTAATCCACACTATATTAGACTGCAGAAACAACCCTCAGTCTGCACATTGCTGACTTGGGAGTGGATGTGTCTACATTGTTCCCTACAGGAGAAAAGGTAAAATTGGATATTTAATTCATCTTGTGGTTTCTTTTCTGTTTTTTCTTTTTTGATTGCTATAATGCATACCCTCCTATTTTTTCTTTTTGATTCATGGAGGGTCCCTCTATATTTGTATATCTAAATTATTCAATTTAAGATTGAGCCATAATAACATATGGTGGATTATTCCACCTTGGCTCATAGATACAAGGCAACAGGTTATTCTACTGTTATATTATAGAGGCCCTATATATATTGATACCCTTCGGGCTAACTAACAGTTACCCCTTATGAAAAACAGACCTTAATTTTTATTTCCATTTATTCAAAATTTTCCATACTTTTAAAATTATTATTTTCCATACTTTTCCAGATTCCATTTTGTTCACCTTCCCTCTTCTTAGGGGAATACCTTTTCTCTGTGGAGCCCATGCGACACAAATCCACTCCAAAACCTGGGTTGAGATACAGCAGGTATGCACACGTTTAGATTTAGTTCTGACATGTATGCCCCACTATTATGTGGGCCACTCATGGAGGGTAATATATACATATATGTCACCTTTATTCATACTGCTGTATTATTATTACTCTTTCTTGTTTATAGATGGGATCAGCAGCATAAATTACCTGCTGTTTTGAGTACAGGCGCCCTTTGTTGCCCTGCCCCGGGCATAGTTCGATGCACGGTCCCCGGTGTTGTGACCCCCCTGCGTTCTCCCTTCATCCGGAGCAGTGAGCGTCAATCTCTGTTATTTTAAACAAGGATGTATCCACACCAAACTTCATAGACAACAACGGTTAGCATATATGATTTACGGTACAAATAATGATGCTTTTTATTATAACTATTGAATTAATTTTCAATTGTACTGTATATACATAAAATAGACGATGCTCTTGTTTACTCAACTCTCTTGCTTTGTTCTATGTCTACAAACTACAGACCACAACCGCTATCACCACTAGCCCCTGAAGAAGAGGCGCTATATAAACCCATAGCCTCGAAACGCGTCGGGCACCCTGGGCCCTCCCACAGGAATCAGGACCCTCACAGTGGTTTATGGTCTTTTGTGATGTTGTTACTTTTTTGCTCTATAGTTTGAGTTGTGTTTGTGTACATCCAAATTGTATATGTATTTTTATCTCTTTGATATTTTGTATTACAACAATAAATATATATTTTTTGATAAAATTTGAAACTTATAGACTTCACCCTAAAAAGTCCCATAGAGGACTACACACACAATCTATATTGAATAGGGATTGGGTGTTTTGTCTACTAATCAAGTCAGTCCCTGCTACACTCCTAAACTATGGAAGAGTGGTAGCCCGACAAGCAGAGGATACATCGATGAGGGTTGTTCCCACTTTTTATGGGGGAGCCTAACCGATGTATCCCCATGCTTATTCAATGAGGTTTTCCCTTTAGTGTTTTCACTTGAATTCTGGATCCTGGATGGTAGAGTATATACGACTGTCCTGGTGCTAGATTTCGTACCCACCTCAAAGAGGCTGGTTTCCCCTTTGAAAACTGCCAGTATAGTATTCTTTTAACCCTATCACATAAATCTGCTCTTTTAGGTAGTTCGGCAGGACTAGAGCTACCTCCGGTAAATCTCTTACAAGCCCCACACCTGGGGTATCCCCGTCTTTAGGGAAAAAGACCCCCTTTAGATCCTTAGGCACAGTTAGTGCACAAGTAAGTTAGGTACAATCTTTACAGTTCCCCACCTTTCTCACTCTTTACACCCCTTCTGACTCATCCCCCTTCTCTCTTCTATTTTTCTCTCGGACCCTCTCCATCTACGATTAGGGAGTGACATTGTTATATTGCCGCTTTAAATGAATACAGTGGGGACGGAAAGTATTCAGACCCCCTTACATTTTTCACTCTTTGTTATATTGCAGCCATTTGCTAAAATCATTTAAGTTAATTTTTTTCCTCATTAATGTACACACAGCACCCCATATTGACAGAAAAACACAGAATTGTTGACATTTTTGCAGATTTATTAAAAAAGAAAAACTGAAGTATTCAGACCCTTTGCTGTGACACTCATATATTTAACTCAGGTGCTGTCCATTTCTTCTGATCATCCTTGAGATGGTTCTACACTTCATTTGAGTCCAGCTGTGTTTGATTATACTGATTGGACTTGATTAGGAAAGCCACACACCTGTCTATAGAAGACCTTACAGCTCACAGTGCTTGTCAGAGCAAATGAGAATCATGAGGTCAAAAGGAACTGCCTGAAGAGCTCAGAGACAGAATTGTGGCAAGGCACAGATCTGGCCAAGGTTACAAAAAAATTCTGCTGCACTTAAGGTTCCTAAGAGCACAGTGGCCTCCATAATCCTTAAATGGAAGACGTTTGGGACGACCAGAACCCTTCCTAGAGCTGGCCGTCCAGCCAAACTGAGCTATCGGGGGATAAGAGCCTTGGTGAGAGAGGTAAAGTAGAACCCAAAGATCACTGTGGCTGAGCTCCAGAGATGCAGTCGGGAGATGGGAGAAAGTTGTAGAAAGTCAACCATCACTGCAGCCCTCCACCAGTCGGGGCTTTATGGCAGAGTGGCCCGATGGAAGCCTCTCCTCAGTGCAAGACACATGAAAGCCCGCATGGAGTTTGCTAAAAAAACACCTGAAGGACTCCAAGATGGTGAGAAATAAGATTCTCTGGTCTGATGAGACCAAGATAGAACTTTTTGGCCTTAATACTAAGCGGTATGTGTTGAGAAAACCAGGCACTGCTCTTCACCTGTCCAATACAGTCCCAACAGTGAAGCATGGTGGTGGCAGCATCATGCTGTGGGGGTGTTTTTCAGCTGCAGGGACAGGACGACTGGTTGCAATTGAGGGAAAGATGAATGCGGCCAAGTACAGGGATATCCTGGACGAAAACCTTCTCCAGAGTGCTCAGGACCTCAGAATGGGCCGAAGGTTTACCTTCCAACAAGACAATGACCCTAAGCACACAGCTAAAATAACGAAGGAGTGGCTTCACAACAACTCTGTGACTGTTCTTAAATGGCCAAGCCAGAGCCCTGACTTAAACCCAATTGAGCATCTCTGGAGAGACCTAAAAATGGCTGTCCACCAACGTTTACCATCCAACCTGACAGAACTGGATAGGATCTGCAAGGAGGAATGGCAGAGGATCCCCAAATCCAGGTGTGAAAAACTTGTTGCGTCTTTCCCAAAAAGACTCATGGCTGTATTAGGTCAATAGGGTGCTTCTACTAAATACTGAGTAAAGGGTCTGAATACTTAGGACTATGTGATATTTCAGTTTTTCTTTTTTAATAAATCTGCAAAAATGTCAACAATTCTGTGTTTTTCTGTCAATATGGGGTGCTGTGTGTACATTAATGAGGAAAAAAATGAACTTAAATGATTTTAGCAAATGGCTGCAATATAACAAAGAGTGAAAAATGTAAGGGGGTCTGAATACTTTCCGTTCCCACTGTATGCCGTCCACGGTGCATTCTTCAGCTCCTCTATCTCTCAAGGTGTACTCCTTGAACGCAAAAGGCCTCAATATTCCAGAAAAGAGTAGTAGCGTTCTTGCTGAAGCACATAGACATAAAGCCCAAATCATATTTATACAAGAAACACACTTCAAATCAAACTCCAAACCCAGCTTATCCAACAAACAGTTTCCGGAGGTATACCATGCAACCTGTGCTGATGCCAAAACAAAAGGAGTGGCAATAGTTCTCGCAAAATTGCTAGCGTTCTGTCTTACGGATCAGGTGGTTGACCCAGAGGACAGCTTTATTTTTCTCAAGGGGCTCTGGAAAGATAAACCAGTAACCTTGGCAAACATATATTGCCCCAACTCTAAACACGTGTCCTTTTTGAAAGACATTCTCCTGAAACTAACAACATTCAAAACAGGCATTTTAATTATGGGGGGTGACTTTAACCTGGCTTTAAACCCGCTCCTTGACACATCGACAGGTACCACATCGATCCCATTCTCGGCTTTGAGACAAGCAAAACTTAATTTGGCCTCTCTTGCTCTCCACGACACCTGGCGCACCTTGAACCCGCGGGGGAAAGACTTCATGTTTTTCTCATCCCCGCATAACCGCTATTCGAGGCTCGACTACCTCTTTGTTTCCCAAAAAGACTTGACATACCTTCAGGAAGCGACTATAGAAAATATGGTCCTTTCTGACCATCATCCGATCACCCTAACTCTTTGTTTTCCTCAGAAGGAAACATTTACCAAGATCTGGAGAATGGATGCCTCTCTTCTTACATATCCTGGAGATCTGGCCACTATTAGAGAGACTATCAATGACTATTTCCGTCATAATGACACACCGGATGTGTCACCCATGACACATTGGGAGGTACATAAGTGTGTTGTGAGAGGACACTTATTGGCCATTGCGGCCAGGAAAAAGAAAGAACACCAATCTTTAATCCAGACACTGACAGACAAAATCTCCAAACTAGAAGCACAACATAAATGCACGGTAGCTGTGAAAGTAGCAGCCGACTTATCGGCTGCACAAGTACTCTTGCGAGAAGAACTGTTTAAAAGGGCACGAAAAAGGAAAATGCTTTCACAGAGGGTATTCTATGAATAGGGTAATAAGCCCGGGAAACTTTTTGCAAGATTCACACAAAAACGCAATTTCGGGTCTACAGTCCATCATATAGTTGATAGGTTTGGAGTGAAGCATTCTAAGAATGAAGAGATAGCTCAACAGTTCTATGCCCTTTACAGTAAGCTATATGACATTGAATCAAATGAGTAGGACTCAATGACGGCAAATACGCGATAAGCCCTGATAGGAGACTTTCTTTGTCAGTATAGCCCTAACCTGCTGGCGGCTGATGACTGGCGGGCTCTTGAGCCCCCCCTGTCATCAGAAGAATGGGAGGAAGCCTTAAAGTCCAGGAAGCCTGGCAAGAGCCCAGGTCCAGATGGCTTTACAGCCCAATACTATAAAAGTTTTGCAGATCTTTTGGCCCCAAATTTTCTTAAAGCATTCAATACCTTATCAGGGTCCCAGGGCGCGTCAGGTAGATTGCTTGAGGCATATGTGACGGTGATCCCGAAAGAAAACAAAGACCCGCCTGAGGTAGCCAGTTATCAACCGATTTCGCTGCTAAATGTGGACGTTAAACTATTCTCCAAGATCATCGCTACTCGCTTGTCTTTCCACGTCCCGTCCTGGGTGGGACTCGATCAAGTGGGATTTGTTCCTGGCAGGGAAGCCAGGGATAATACTATTAAGGCATTAAATTTACATCACTGGCTTACCTCCACTCAGCGGGAAGGCTTCTTTCTAGCTGTGGATGCGGAGAAAGCCTTCAACCGGGTGGCAGTGGACTACATGGAGGCAGTTCTAGTAGCCTGGGTGGCCGTATGAGAGCCTTTATTGGGGCTCTATACACCAACCCCAGAGCTAAAGTCCGGGTCAATGGTCACTTGTCAGAGGTCTTCTCCATCCACAATGGAACCAGACAGGGATGCCCACTATCTCTCTCCTCTTGAGATGCATCCGAGCAAACCCGAATATAAAAGGCATTGAAGTTCACCAACGGGAATATAAGCTGGCGGCTTTTGCAGATGATGTCTTGCTTTTCCTCTCATCCCCACTGATGACTTTGCCCAATTTAATGCAAGTTTTAGATAACTTCCAACTTATTTCAAACCTGAAAATTAATTTCTCAAAATCATTTGCCCTGAACATTTCTTTACCCCCCTCGGTGGTGAAGTTATGCCAAACAAACTTCTCCTTTAGCTGGAAATTTGATGCGATCACTTATCTAGGTATCCAGTTACCTGGATAGCTAACGGACCTATATGACAAAAACTTTGTGTCGGAACTGAAAAATATCCAACGCGACCTCCTCAAGTGGGACGCGCCTGCTGTGTCTTGGTTCGGACGTGCCTCGATTCTAAAAATGACGGTACTCCCCAGTATTTTATATAAACTTCAGACTATCACAATCCGCTTACCACCCTCCTTCTTTGCGGCGTATATGAAAACGTGCAGAACCTTCCTATGGGGAAACAAAAAGGCACAGATTGGATGGGCGAAATTAGTTCTACCAAAATCTGGAGGAGGCATCGGCCTCCCTGACTTGCAGAGGTATTACTGGGCAGTTCATTTGGCCCGGGTAGTCGATTGGAGGATACATGCCCATTGTAAGGGATGGGTACTCCTGGAACATTTGATTGTGGATGCTGAACTTCGGTTTTACTAAAAAACATATACCATCTCACGTTCAATCAAACCTTCTTATCGGTGCAACCCTCGATGCCTTCCAAAGGGCATGTAAAACCCATGCGTTATCAGCCCAAGACTGTCTGATTACTCCTATCAAGGGCAACCCATACTTTCTGCCATGAATGGCTAAGGCTTACTTGTCAGCCGAATGGCCATATGCAGAAATGCAAGCTAAGCATTTTTTCTCCAGGGACAGGTTTCTTGGCCGAGGAGAGCTTGCAGCTCTGTCTCCGACTAAATCCTTCCCATTCTGGGCGTATATGCAGTTGAAGCATTATCTTGACAACCCAGCGATCAGGGGTAACTTCACAAAACCACCTACGGTTTTTGAGCCGCTGTGCTCTAGCTCGGCCCCCAAGAACCATGTAATTTCTGTCCTGTACGCCTCGATGTTTGGGAAACCCTATATGATTTTACACACGGAACATGCTTTCTGGGAGGCCCAGCTGGACATGGTAATAACGTAAGCCAATTGGGATCATGTTCATTTGTATATGCATAAAGGATCTTTGAATGTGCTCACCCAAGAAAACGGGTATAAAATTAAAACACGCTGGTACAAGACACCGGAATTTCTGCATAAATTTTGTCCAACAGTCTCTGATAGGTGCTGGAGATGCGGTCATGACATGGGTCCTTTTCTCCATATATGGTGGACATGTCCACTGATTCAACCGTACTGGCGTAGGGTGCATGACGCAATAACTGCAATCTCGCTATTGCCACTGGAGTTTTTGCCAGCGCAATACCTCCTCCATCTTTCCAAAATTCCCAAGAAACGATACTATAAATCAGTGGCCATGCATATGATAAACGCAGCTAGACTGTGCTTACCAGTTCATTAGAGATCCACATCGATCCCTTCAATTCGAAGGAATGGGTGTCACGCATTGATCATATTGCAGCGATGGAGGAACTGATCTATACCACCCAAGATAGAATTTCTAACTTCTCGAATACCTAGGAATCTTGGTTTACATTCCGAAACTCACAAGGTTATCGAGAGCTGATCCAAAATAGTGGTTAGAGAAGATCCCAAAGTTAGTATCTGTAATGACATGTTCTGAGAGTAGTGCAGGTTACACACTGCCTACTATATTCACAGCAGTAGATGGAGAGGGTAGCGGGTGGATATCCCACCCCCTCTCCTCACAGTGGCTTCTCTTTGCACCCCCCCTCCTCTTTCTCCGCTTCATTTCTTGGTTCCTTCTTTCTCCTCCTAGTTTAGGCGGTTATAGGTGGGGGGTCTGGGAAAGGGGGCGGACTTCCCAGTTTGGCCCGTCCTCCTATTCATCTTGCATTATGCAGAAACACAAAAATCAGGCTGGAAATATGCCTGCAGCTTCGAGCTTCTGGATCTCTGACATAAATATAGGCACCAGATATATTTTACACGAACATGATTTCATTTTGATACCTTAATGTACCTTGCATTTCCTTCCATGTTGGGATTGTGCAATGTATTTCATACGGATTACCTGCTGTGGCTATGTTGGGGGTTTGTAAATATTGATTGTTTGTTATACAGATGGAGCTGTGTCTCTCTGTATTGATCTTTCTGTAATGCCTCTGAGTTTTCAATAAAAATTCTTTGTGGGAAAAAAAACAAAAAACATTTTTGTTCTAGGGTTTGGATAAACTTAGATTAAATGGAATTTAGCCGTTGTGATGCTACTAGACTTTCGCTGTTGCAGAGCCAACTGAACTCTCCAAAAGTAGCAAACTGGTATGTTGCAGAAATGATCTCCCACTGTGCAGGTATCCATCACAAAAAAGAATAGATAAGGTCTAAAATATGTTAGCTCAAAACATGTTAAGAAAAATTACTAAAAGGTGGGAGAACTGACTGTCAAACCCCATCTGGAAATCAGAAACTGTGTTAAAGAAAAACAATTCGATCTTTTGGTGCATTTGAAAAAAATATGTGCTCGAGCATAGGTGATTTTTCTTACAAAGTTAAAAATGCAGTCTCTGTCTATAGATTTAGCATCCATTAATTTACAAAGGCTGTTCTTCACCATCTACCGTAACTTACACCCTCAATTCAAGAGCGCTGAGGTGCCGAAGTAAGAGGAAATATAACACTTGATATAGTATGTCATATGTAGATAATTGAAGTAAAGTGCCACAGGCTAGTAGACAATACAATCTGCTGGTAAGCTATATGATGACATCATAAGAAAACTACCATAAAACTCTGCTAGAGAGCAGAAGTGTAACAGATGTTCTTGCTGTGTATTTTTATTTAGCAGAGCCAATTCATAGAGAGTGCAAAAGGCTGACCTAAGGCTGCAAAAGCACACTGTGCATTCAGCCATTTACAGATGTTTTATACATCTGTTCTTTTCAGTAAAGCTCTTTTTGATTGTAGTGCTAACTGTGACACGATAAAAAAAATCTGAAAGACAATCTAATCCCATATGCAACGAAACAGGGGAGAGAATGTTAAGGATAACTTTAAAATTTGTTGAAACAATTTTTACACACGCATAAATTGGAGAAACAGATAATGAACATACCTACACAACTTGAAACATCCATCTGAAACGTGCACACTAAACACCACACAAAATAAGGCTAGAGCTGTATGAGAAGTCAGTTATGATTCAGCTAGTTTCTGACAAATGACACATATATTTTAACATTCTTTATCAATTAAGGTCAAATAATAATAAAATATAAAAAAAATCAGAAATTATTCCCTGCTTCCATACTACTTTTTAAGCCCACTTAAAGCTAGGTGAATCTCTTGGGCAAACAATATAGAAACACTACATGATTTGCAGGTGTGAAAGTGAAGACGTTTTACGTTGAAAGCGGAAGTGATGTAACATTCTTTTGCTTCTGCTGTGTGATGAGACACCTAGGTAACAGGTGAGAAGCCTCACTTTCATCATTCACTGCATGCGCTGCTAGAAATACGGAGTCATGTCAGAGCTTACTGAGTTTTAAAGAGGGCAAATTGTCGGTGCCAGCTTAGCTGGTGCCTCTGACTGAAGTTGCCAATTTCGCTAGGTGTCGCGAGGTAGAGTATCAAAGGTTAATATGGCATATATTCGGGAAAACGTCATCTGATAAGCATAAGCATGGTTAGCTTACCGACAGAAACAAAAAGGACATTTCACAGAATTGTGACACAGATTTTTGCAGGAAGATTCCAGTATCAGATTTCATTATCCACCATTTAAGCCTCGTACACACGGCCGGTTTTCTTGGCAAGAAACTGCTGGGGGAGCTTTTTGCAGAGAAAACCGGTCATGTGTATGGTTTCGGGATTCCCAGCCGGGTGTACAGGGCTTTATATTTGTCAATTCCTAGTAGAATTCAGGCCGTCTTGGATGCCAAAGGCAGACCAACACCACATTAGGTAACGATTTCGTTCTTTTGCCATACTTGTTTCCATAATTTTGTCCAATCCTAGTAATGTACATTCCATTTCAGAGAAAAGGCTGTTCAGTGTCTTAGCAGCTTGTTTTCCTTTTAAAGCAACCAGATCCTAAGTAGAAGTAGAAAACCCTGTCCTTTCCAGTAGCTGTAGAGTGCGATCCTTGCCCTCTGTGGGGAAGCAGTGGTATCATTGCAATCTGAAATAGTTGCAAGAAGCTGTGGATGGCTAAACCTTCCAAATTCAAGATAAATAAGAAAAATCCCCTTTGCGTGGTGTGACCCTTTAATTGGCTATTCAGTAAGTTTTGAACAATGCATGCACCTAAGAAAAATATTTCTGAATGTAGGTAAAAGAGTTGAAAGACAAAACTTCTTCAATACAGTTACTTAAAAATATACATACGGTAATCAAACTTCTTCATAATTTTTACAAATAGTTTAGTAAACATTGCAACATATACAAGTCCAACTTGCATATTTTTTTCTTCTGAATTTTAAATACTGTACTGTCTGTTTAATATACAATCAAAGTCAGCCATGCACTATTATGTCTCCCCTAGTAATTAGGATGTTAGATTGGCTTGAAAAATAACCAGGTGCTTAAACTAAAGTCTTTTCTTTGTGGCATGAAAATTGAACACTTCAAACAGACTGTTTGCTTTAGTTGTAAACATATGGATCGTCCTCTGAAATGACTCATTAATTTCACTGTTGAAATGCTGTTGATGCATCTTCTAGTCAAATGCTAAGATCAGCTCCTTTGCCATTGCAATAATCAGGAAAGGAACTCTTATAATAGAAAACATGTATCTACTGACCAATGTTCTATACAATCTATACAACTGTAGTCATACCTGCAGACTACTGTATAGATACGCTAACAGAACTTTTGAAAACAAGGTATTACTAGGGACTTCACTAAATGATTTTTCTTTGTTGGGCACATTAATTAACATTGCATGAGACACCAAATATGATCAGGTGGTCTTTATACCTGCCAGTTCATCTGAAGTAGGACAGGCAAAAAAAAAAAAGAGTATGAAATAAACCATTAAGGGATTGTACAGAGTTTAACCTATTTTTTTTATTAGGTATTAGTTCTTAGAGGTATAAATATGAAAAACATACATACACATTTCGAAATTTACCACATGCAACCATAAGATTGTAGGCCTTCTCCAAGCTATCTAACTGTTATGTTAAACGTTACAATTGGGAACAGAGTTGAATAGCAGGAAATCAAATTAGACAAACAGCTTAATAAATAAGGATGTGCCTTCCTTTCTGATCTTTCCCAACAAATACAGACTCATATGAGGCTTCAGATAGGTCAAAGCAGACAGTGGTAGGCATCCTTATTTAACCACTTCCATACAGGGCTTTTTATACCACTTCCATACCGGGCCTATTCTGGCACTTCTCTCCTACATGTACAAATCATCATTCTTTTGCCAGAAAATTACTCAGAACCCCCAAACATTATATATGTTTTTTTAGCAGACACCCTAGGGAATAAAATGACGGTCATTGCAACTTTTTATCTTGCACGGTATTTGCGCAATAATTTTTCAAACGCCTTTTTTGGGGGAAAAAAATGGTTTCATGAATTAAAAAATAACAAAACAGTAAAGTTAGCCCAATTTTTTTGTAAAATATGAAAGCTTATGTTACGCCGAGTAAAAAGATACCTAACATGTCACGCTTTAAAATTGCGCACACTCATGGAATGGCGCCAAACTTCGTTACTTAAAAATCTCCATAGGCGACGCTTTGAACATTTTTACAGGTTACCAGGTTACAGTTACAGAGGAGGTCTAGTGCTAGAATTGTTGCACGCGCTCTAATGCACGCGGTGATACCTCACATATGTGGTTTGAACGGCGTTTACATATGCGGGCGGGACTTACGTGTGTGTTCGCTTCTAAGCGCGAGCTATTGGGGACGGGCGTTTTAAAAAAAAAATGTATTATTTTTTATTTATTTTTTTACTTTTTTTTTTTTTTACACTTTTTTTTTTTTTGATCACTTTTATTCCTATTACAAGGAATGTAAACATCCCTTGTAATAGGAATGTGTGTGACAGGTCCTCTTTATGGAGAGATGCGGGGTCAATAAGACCCCACATCTCTCCTCCAGGCTGGAAAGCATGAGATCGTGAAAAAGATTTCACTGATCTCATACTTACAGCCGCAATGGCAGCTTTGTTAACATTTGAGGACCCGGGCATGACGTCATCACATCGCGCCCGGGCCTCCGACGATCATAGCGATGACTGGTGACCATCTGGTCACCAGTCATCTCTATGCTCGTCACGTGACCCACCACCGGCGCCGACGATTCTCTCCGGGTCCCCGATCGCATGGCGGCGGGAGAGGGGGGATGTCCCCTCCCGCCGCCTATAAGAACGATCAAGCGGCGGAACCGCCGCTATGATCGTTGTTATGGTGCGCAGGATCGCCGGCTCTAAACAAGGATATCTGAATGATGCCTCTAGCTGCAGGCATCATTCAGATATCCCCCCTCAAAGCGGAGGACGTCATATGGAGGGAGAGAGGGTTCCTGCCGGTGTCATTTTCCAATGGCCCGGTATGGAAGGGGTTAATAGCGACCCAATGTTTGCAAACAATATATCATGGAAGCACTCTGTATTCAGTTTTAATTTGTATTAGAAAAATAAATGTTTTACAAATAACTAAAACAAATATAAAAATATTAGTTCACAAACTTTTAATAGTTTAAAAAAATGTACCAATACCTACGTCCATTGTTCCCCAACGGTTGCAGATGTAAAAAAAAAAACATAGGAGTGAAGAAACTATTCACCTGTATCTTGGTGCTGATGACTCAGAAAGTCCACCTGCCAACTGTCTACTTCAGGATCATGGACTGCGGATAGGACTAGAAAATGCATTATGGCCCAAGCCAGAAGTCGATCCACTTATTGTAGAGCTGCGTGGCTTCTGGTGCCACCTTGATGACTGATGTAAGCCATGGTTGTAGAACTGTCAGACTGACACTTTGTCGGTCACCTCTGAAGCTGGTTGGTCCACCACAGCATGGATAGGCTAATGCCCTGTACACACGATCGGATTTCCGATGGAATAAAATCCGATGGAATTTTCTGTCGGAATTCCAATGAAGCGGACTTTCATCAGTCTTGCCTACACACCATCAGACAAAATTCTGATTGTCCATAACGCGGTGACGTAAAACACTCCAACGAGCCGAGAAAAATGAAGTTCAATGCTTCTGAGCATGCGTCGACTTGATTCTGAGCATATGTGGGTTTTTTCTCCGTTGGAGTTCCACACAGGCGATCGGAATTTCCTATCGAAAAAACGATTGTGTGTACAGGGCATAATGGCCCTTAAAGTGGTTCTAAAGGCAGAAGGTTTTTTATCTTAATGCATTTTATGCATTAAGATAAAAAAAACTCCTGAAGTCCAGTGCAGGGCTAGTCAGTCACCAGGCCAGAGATTTCCCAGCCTTGGGACATAGACACATGGGCCTATCCAGAGTCTGAGGGTGTCTGTCCCACTAGTGAAAATGGGCAAACATGAGGGACCTTAAATGAGGCAATCATGAGGCCCAATACCCTCATGTACACTCAGACCACTGAAAGCTTTTTGGAGCATAGGGTCCAGATATGAGCTCAAAGGGTCAACCATTCTTCCCGCTGTGTCCAAGTCTAGGCCTAGGTACTCCTAAGCAGTGGGTTGGGTTAAATGCAGATTTCCATAGGTTGGATATCCACTTAAAGCTCTGAAGTATCTGTATCATCTGCTGCACACTGGCTGCCAAGATCTTCAAGTTGAAAATGCTGCTCACCCACCATATATTGCCGAAACCAATGATGCAGGGAAAAATGGGAATATGTAAATATGCATTTTTGATGTCTATTTATGCTAGAAATTCTCCTTAGGTACAGTGATGCAATTATCAAATAGATTTCAAATGCCCTGAGCCCAGATAGTTGAAAAGGCCAAGATATATAAACCACCTGTGAGAGTGGGGGAGCCCCTTTATTGTAAGGAGGCCTTGGCTCTAGATTTGACTTGCTTAGATGTCCAGGATTTGTGATCAAACTGAGTGGAGGACTTGGCTGTTGAAGTGGAGAGGCATAAAAAGAACTCTTCCAAAAATGCAAAATCGAAAGAAATTGGCATGAACACCTTAGCTTTAATCTCACTAGGGAGTGCTCTGTCCATGACTTCCCTAATAAAGGTGTCTAGAGGCTCTCCAAGGAGTCATTCTTTGTAAGACATAATCCTTTCAAAAGGTTTCTTACTTGAGGTGATTGCAGTCATATTAGTGCACTTTTTACAAAAGCAATTGAGTACTGTCTGTGATACTTATTTTATTTGTACTAACATTTAGCAGAATGTTAATAAGACAATCTCTGAGGAAAAAGAAAAAAAAAAAGAAAACACACACATACACAGAAATGGTCATTAAACTTGCACAGCTAGTGAGATAAGGCAGGAAGAGAGCTATGGCATGTGAGGGGGAAGAGTCACAGAGGTGATGGAGGTCGGGAAACTGCTGGGTAGTGATTTTGGTAAGCTGAGGTCCACATTTATTTTATCACCATGAAACAGAATTATTATTCTTGGATCAAAAGTTTTCTTTCCTGGGGTAGTTTTGAAGTTCTCTTTAAGAACCAAAACATTCATGTCTTCCATAGTGTGTACTGGTTAGGAGAAATGATGTCCCACATGTATGCAGAAATCATCTTCTGTATGTTCCTTATTGGTCTGTGTGTAAATTCATTATTTGTGTAATGTCTTTCCTGCTTGGCCAACATAAGATCCTTTGTTTCGTTTTTTTGACTTGGATGAGGCACACATTACTGAAGGTACAGCTATATGATCCTGTAATATTGAAGGTCCCTTTTTTGTGCGTGATACTTTTTGATAGATTGATCTTGCTGTGTGTGTGTGTTTCTCAGAGATTTTCTAATTAACATTCAGCTAAAACTTTGTGTATTAATACTGCTTGGACATTGAAGAAGGGGGTACTCACCGAAAGCTTGTCCTGAAAATTTGAATGCTACTGGAAATGAAAAAAGTATCACAGACAATACTCAATTGTTTTTGTAAATGTTTCTTAAAAATGATCTCAGCAGACGAATTCCACAGCCAGAGGATCCTATGCATTTGTACTCACATGAGCGCAAGGTAAGAATTTTGACACAAGGAGACTGTCAAACGGTCCACTCAATAGTGCAAGGTTACTAGGAAGAGTGACAATTTTTGGAGCACTGAAAAATCTGTCGGGATTGCTTGGGGTTGCTTGTCTTGCAATTGACCTAGGCTGATGGAGTTTGGCAAACCACCACGGAAACAACCAATGGTTGCATGGCAAAGCTCGACAGAGCAAGAGAAGCTGTCAAGGGGGCTTCAAACCTTTTTGCACACTGGGTCTTTGAAGACTGAGACATCCTCAATAGGAACTGTAAGGGATTGGTTGATACAGGAAATAGCCAAAACCATGACAGGCACTTTCCACTTACCATCTTATTCTAGGCCTTCTCCACTGGGTACTGCCTAGGAAGTGTATACACTTTTTGTCTGACCATGACCTGTTTTCATCCAGAACAAAAGACCTATAAGGTTTCTTAGTCTTTGGAAGAGATTACTGTACATACTAGTGACCTTAGGTCCAGCAGGTGATGAAGGCTCAAGCTTCAAACAGGAGTGCACCTCATCCACCAGAAACATAATGGTTCTTTTCAGTTTAGCAGTGATTAAGAGTTACTGCCCATCCTCCCGGGAGGAGTTCTCAGACTTCAAGGACTCACTTTCCACCTCCACATCTTCCTCCCTCTCCTCATCTTCCTCAGGTAACAACACTGCCACAATGGACGAGTCAGACAATGACTCAGTAGGAGACTCTTTCTTGCGGCACTTACACTATCTGTGTCTTGCGGTCACAATGAGAGCAGAGGAACTTTCCTTATCAGGTCTGCCAAGGAAGCTAATATTTTCTCCCTAGTTAAAAAAAAAAAAGAGAAATGAGGAGTATCCGTAGAGATAAGGCAGGATCTGGGGGTTGGAAACAGTGGTCAAAAGGCTCAGGTGCAGAATTTTGAGAGGAATTCTGAATAACCTCCTCATGGCTCTGTACACCCTGCGTGCTGGTCTGTCCCCATCTCATTTCCTTTCTGTCCAACATGTGCATTGAGGGTGTATGATCCTCTGTGGGATACTCACAACCTTGATTAATGCAAGACAGTTGTTGGAGAGCAGAGAAGTGGGGCAGCTGTCCTGTGTCCCATGACTTAAGGCTGTTGGATAACCTGGTGAAGGCTAATGCAGAGACTTGGATCACAATCCAGAGCTGTTTTGTGCTTGTTTGTTAGAGAATAATGCACTACTCATGGTGCTTGGGGAGTCAGGGAGAAGGCTGAGAACCCCCTACAGAGGACAGACGTAAGCAAATAGAACAGGCAATTGCTCTCCAGAATATGTCACAGGGGTTACTTCACAATCTTACTAGCATGCCTGGCCACAACAAACCATTTAAAGTGGTGTATGCTAAGCCATGGCTGCTAAAAACTATTCAAATGTATTTTCACATGGAAGCAGGTTGTGACACACCACTCCCATCCTAAGGTACTCCCCCTGCCCACCCCCCTCTGTGCTCAAGGCAAGGAGCTTGGTATCCATGGACTACACCCAGGCTGCGGGGAGGACTGGGGTGTGAGAGCTGTTGAGAGGGCCCCCACAGAGAAAGGGGCAAAGCCCAGGGTACTAGCTCCTTCACAGGGTAGAACCAACCAGAACCAAGCATACTCTTCAATCATCCAGTATTATCGGAAATTACAAGCCAGAAATCTGCTCTCAGTAGAGAGAGGTCATTCATCATCTAAGGACTCTAGCAAGCAACTGAGGATTCCTGGGTGTGGGAAGGGTTATATTAGCTATCCTAACCACTTTGTTTGCCAGTGGCCTCACCTGGAGATGGCGAAATATAACCCATGATCAAGACTTAAATGAGCTTGTGTCATGTACTGTATGATTAAGAAATGGAATTTACTACTTAACAGGCACCATAAGAGCTCATTCTCACTAGCAGGCATGCTATACCACAGTCACTGGTGTACACTGTGAAGTGAACAGTGCCGATATGTTGTAATGAAGCACAAATTGCATTGTCTATGCCTTGGGATTGCATTGGGCAAGGCTGCCCAGTGCAACCCAACACATATTGTGTGAACGTGTCCTAAAATGCCAACTCATGCTTTCATCTTTGCTCAGGTATTGACTGTGTTACTGTCCTAGCCCCATCATAATGCCGAGATAAAAAATTAGATACACCCACTCCTGACAGAATGCAGTGTTTCGTGTCTGATCAACCTGAGGCTAATCCTGAGCATTACCACCCCCATCAGAGAGGCATGCCCCCCCATCACAGGTATTTGCACAAGAACATAACGTGTGTTATCTCAGAGCTTTGAACCACATGAGCTTTTCAGCCTGTTACCCCAAATAATTATATGTATTTGTATAACCACTACAGCCACTGTAGATATTCTGGCAGCCAGAAATTGATTTTTAACTGCAATGCAGTTACTTCTGGATCTCAACTTTAGGAAAATCCCAAATATTCTAAAATATTGCTTCCTTGAATAATGACAAATCATAAAGCATTTAATAAATTTTGATTTTAATAAATAAAAACTTTAAGGGTAAAAAAGCTACAGCACTACAGCACAGGCACCTAGTCATGCTTGTACATACCCTTCCAGAACGCCAACATATTTGGGGATTACCAATAAAATTTTAATACTTCAACGGTTGAGAGTTTGCCTGCCTCCTTCTGCAAGTTTAAAAAAAAAAATTGCCTATTATTACGATTGAAAGTCTTACCAGCCAACAGGAACCTGCAGTAGGAAGCAGACAAGTACTCAAGACATAGAAAGCTTTAACATTTTACATTTTTGAGTACACTGGACCCTGAAAAGGTATTTTTGCTGAAGCATGTTCAGTAACCTGTGTTCCAGAATAAAAATTCTGTATTTAGTTTTTGACAACAAACTCCACACATCATTAGATCACTTCTCTGACTGACCAAGTTCTAATAATATCTGAGAAAATATACTGTGTGTTAAACAATAAACTGCAGTTATTACCTTTTCCACTATAATAAGGTCTCCAACTTGTATATCTGAACTTTTTACTTGCACTTTACCTACAAGGAAGAAGACAAACAAAATCTGAAAAACAACTAATGAATATGCATTTGTATCTGGAAGACAAGGCAGAAGCACAATTCACATATTTATATAGCATATTTTATCATGTTAATTGTTCCCTTTGGTTATGTGGCATTCTGTTTATATAAAACATCACACTGGCTCAAGTTTTGTTCTCAGTTCATTTTCCAAATTTACATTAAGTTGAAAAGGCAACGAAGAGCATTTGAAACACTTACGGGGTAATCATTTTAAATTCCAGTCAGTAATGCAAATTTTATCATTGATATTAAAACAATTAAAGCACCACTTTGCCTTATCCCCATTCTTAAAATGTGTTTTAACAATCAAATATGTTTGTTTCATAAAGTCTTAATTAATAAGTATTCCTCTATAATCATCAGATTTTTTTTTTTTTTTGAGAAGGGGGTGCTAGGATAAATGGAAAGGGTTGTTCAAAGTAAAATCCTTTAACAACGCCTAAAAAAAAGAGAGCCTTACTTTATACTAATGATTAAAACTGTTCTCTTGTAATGTGCAACTAGCAATATCCTGAGCATCAAGACTCTTGTAAACACATGTATTCTTTGGCCTGAATTCTGACTACTTGTACATCATATAGGTCCATATGCAGAATACTGTGTGCAACCTTTGTTAGTATACATATTTTTTAGAATTCAGGAGCTCAATTGTGATCAGTTATGACACCAGCAATTTGATGGCTTGACAGTTCAGTTGAGAGCACAAACAACTGTGAACGTTATTATTCGCGGCATGCCTTGAATGTTGCTCTTTTGGGAAACAGTTAAATTAATGGGTTTAGTCCTGCTTTATGAAAACAAGAAGGATGAAAAACGAGTCCTGTGGGTTCAACCAATCATCGGTTTGATAATTCAAATTGTGGTGCCACTTACCAAGTATGGTACTGTCACTATAGCCAAACACTCTGAGCATACAAAACGGAAAAACCAAAGTATTGCTACTAAGGTAAAAAAAAGCGGCTACTATTAGGACAAAGGGTCTAAGAATAGATTGGGATTCCAAGAAAATTACAAATTTATTCAAATCAAAAAAGGCGCACATGAACTCAATTTCAATTGGTGCAATAAAATTGTGATGACAGCTTCAATCAAAAGTTATTGGCGATCTCCTTCCGGAAGGAAGGGACCCCAATAATAAATTTAAAAACAGACATGAGACGGGAGGGACTGACAGGACAATTACAACAATAACAAAAAACAAACAACAGGAAGTCCGGACACCAGCATACAATTCAGAGTGAAGTTGTAAAGCGATACAAACCGCTTATGGTTGGTTAAAATATTATTTATTAGATCAAAATGATATAGTTAATTACACACAACTTCACTGTGAATGGCCCCGGGGGTTTGGGTTCAAGTATAAGATATGTAAATAAATACATGTGGGTGTTGCTAGCCCTGGGTCTAATGCTACACAAGATTGCTTGGAAAAAGGCGGTTCCGAGTATTCAGTCAAATGAATTGATTCCTATAGATTAAAGTCTATCATTGATTGATGGAAAAGATGATCAAAAAATAGTCCACGTTGATTCATGGGTATTTTGCCTCCATGGTATGATGTCAGTGCATTAGCTGCTGTGTAATCACTTATTAGCTCAGCACAGGATATTTACTGGTTTCCTTGTAGCGTCCTGTGTGCTGAGCTGAAATCAAACACTCTTTCAGCCATCTCAGCTACCTTTTGTGAACTACTGAGCAGTGCACCTTCCTCCTATGTAATAAAGATGAGGCGGGGAGAGGTTTTCTGTAATCTAATTCAGGAAAGCAACTTAGGGTGACAACACTGCTCCTCCATATATACAGTATGGTGAGAAAGCATTGCCCCCCTAGGTAACAGGATCACCAGGTGAAAAAAAAAGCCTGAAAAAAGGGAAAAAATGAAGCCACCACATCTAGGGACTGATAAGGTACAATATATTACATTTTCTTTTTAGGTTTAAATACAATTGAAAGTAAAAATAGTCACTTGCAGCAGGTCATCATTAGAATTCTTGGGGACATATCTAAGTATAAAGACTAATGGCCCGTACACACGATCCGAATATCGTAAGACATATCGTACGACTTTTTTCGCTTATTAGTCGCAAGTAGAAATTGAATAGGTTACTAAAGTCACGAAAATTCTCGTACGACAGAAAAAAAAAATTGGAAGTGATGTCATGTGTTGTAATGTATTTGTATTGTATTTTCGGACGACAGCTATACTAACTAAATGAAAATCGTACAAAATATTCATGCTTGTCCAATCGAATAATATCTGATGAACTGTCGTGATCAGCTCTCGAAAGTAGTGTACACACGATCCGAAAATCGTACGATTCTTCCTCGGATGACCATTTTCGTCCGATATTCGGATCGTGTGTACGGGCCATAAGTGTGGAACGTTGAAATAATGATGTGCAGACTTTTGCTGTTAAAGCATGAGGATCCATTAACATGTGCTGCAAGCAGCAGTCCTGCACCAGTGGTGATTGTGACAGGGTTCCTATGCAGCAGCAAGATTTGTTTTGTTTAACTTGCAATGCTGGTCGTATACCCGGAAGTATTAAAATGTTAAATATATTTTATAATTATGGTCTTACATTAACAAGACAATAAAAGAAATCACGTTTTAAAAAAAAAAATCACCTAGCTACTATTTTCTACTTGCATAATAAAAAATTTTTTATAATAATAATTTCACTATTACACACTTCATGATCCCTATTACCAAATTTAGAATATCTTTTTCATGAAAAGAAAAATACAAATTACATTTTTATTTCAATAGCATATTTTAAAGCAAAAGAACAGGAAGAGAAAGACAAGGAAGATCCCGATGGCTGCACTCTAACAATCCACTTTATTTGCTATAAACCTTTAAAACCAAATGACAGACGGAACAAGTAGAGTGGGGGATAAGTACCGTAGGTAGAAAAAGATACAATAAAAAGAGAAAAAAAACTGAAAAGAGAAAAAGGAGAAATACAATATAAAATAAACATAAAAACAATGAACTTTACACATAAAAAAAAAGAAACTGTTCAAAGCAATAGTAGACAACTTCTAAGATTTAAAAAAATAAATAAATATATATATATAAACTGTCTCAACTATGCTCAGAAAGCAAAATAACGTAATTGACATTTTTGAAGGAGAAATTTAAATATAAATGTGTTTCTTTATTCTAATCATATGAACCAGGGACATATGGATTATCTTGAAGGAATATTATACAATACATATTTTTTCACAGTATGTCATACTACGTTTAACGAATATATTCAAATTAATACAGAATGGGTCATATCATTAGAATATTAAACCAATTAGAAATTCAGGAAAGCAGCTTCAATTGGGTAAAACTAAAGATGTAAATAATGAAGAGTTACTTTAACTGGATGAGAGCAGTGCTGCAAAACAAACCAATAGATATAGTTGTCTGTGCAAAGATTTTAGTGAACTATATTTTTTTTCTTTGAAAACATCTCAAAAGAAAAGCATTCTTCACCAGCTGTGTAATTACCAATAAAAAAGTTCAAAGCTGTCAGTGGTAGCTGCACATCCAGACTTTATAGTCCACCAAGATGTAGGCCTTTAGCCTAAAGCAATATGCAGAATTCAAGCACTGAAATAAGCGTCAATAGTAATTCATTACAGTCACTGGATAAAAAAGCACTGCAGTTTGCAGCAGTGTGGCTTGAAAAACGAATAAATATTTCTTATGTGCTAGAAAAAATTACACTCAAACTCTAGATATTGAAAAACAAGTCTTGAGATTTATATGTTACTTAATATTAGGCAATTTTTTTTTTTCAAAGTGAGTAAAACAGCCCCACAACAATGCCTAATAATCTTGCTTAAGTGAAATAAAATACGGTAACATCCCAAAATTATAAGCTTGGGGTTCTGTGAAATAATTCAAAGTAATAAACACTTTAACAGCAACTCCCAAAACTTAAAGATGATCTTAAGCTTTAGTTTAGATTTAAATAGATTATTTGGGCCAAGCTGGCCATTTCCGTCACTGATGAGGCTACATACAGTATACAGCACTTTGTTCCTGGTGGGAGAGGAGACCTTCTGTCTCAAATCCGGAACTAGCGCCACTCAGCCATTCATATAAAGCTTGGT
Organism: Rana muscosa; assembly: GCA_029206835.1. Classification (NCBI taxonomy): domain Eukaryota; kingdom Metazoa; phylum Chordata; class Amphibia; order Anura; family Ranidae; genus Rana; species Rana muscosa. The sequence goes on along the minus strand of CM055122.1, from coordinate 1,060,468,854 downwards.
ATTCTATCAATGAATAAAAAGCTTCCTCTGATTGGCTAAGTAGGAGATTGTGACATCATCAGCCCACTTCTCTGACTCAGCCAATACAAAGGCTGTCTGCAGTGGTGGTCTATCCTGTGTGTACCTCACTGCGTGGTTGCCCACCGATCCTCAGCTCCCATAGGGGAAGCCTTTTTTGGGCTGCTGTTACCCAGCACCAAGACCTTGTAATAAAATCTTTTACCGAGCCCTTTATCCATCACCTTTCAGGCCTTGGTTTCTGACAGATCCTACCTGGGATTTTACTGCATATGTGAGTATAATACGCTGACAATATTGTAAATAGTTTTTTGCAAATTATTAGGAATCATTGATTTTTAGGACATGGCTCTCCCACAGATCTGTACTTGGATGTGATCATGTGACCCCGCCCCTCATGTCGTCACCACCTGGAGTATGATGGGACTGTGATGTAATAAGAGGTGGGGTCACCCGGTGACCCCGCCCCATGCCTATATAAGTCGTTGCACTCCGCGCGCACGGCATTATAGCAGCAGAGAGCGTCGAGTCAACATCGGGCGGAGAGAAGAGGGAAGAAGACGATGATGAAGACCGGGCCCCCGCTAGCAAAAGAGCTGGCAGAAGATAGCGGAGGAGCCCGGCAGAAGGCAGAAAGCACCGGAGCGAGCAGAGAAGTCGGAAGAAGACCCCAAAAGTCGGAAGAAGACCCCCGAAGTCAGAAGAAGACCCCCGAAGTCAGAAGAAGACCCCCCCAGCTGCCTAATAAATTACTTTAAAAAGCTGTCTAGTGTGTTTTTTTTATTAAAAATAGATAATGGATGAAAGATGGACAGCCGCACTCCAAAAAAACTTTTGGTTTCCTTTATTGTAAAAAATAAACAATGCACTACAAATCACAGCAAGCAGGGATAGCAGCTGACACATTTCACACTATAATCAGTGCTTACACATAGCTTTGAGTAAGCACTGATTATAGTGTGAAACGCGTCAGCTGCCATCCCTGCCTGCTGTGATTTGTAGTGCATTGTTTATTTTTTACAATAAAGGCAACCAAAATGTTTTTTTGGAGTGCGACTGTCCATCTTTCATCCATTATCTATTTTTGCCTATCTTGTGCATTGCCAGCACCTACGGCTTCCTGAGGAACCATTGATTAGTAGAGCTCATCCACCTGGAGCGGCAACTCCCTTCTCCCATGTGTTTTTTTTTTATTGACACTTTTCCCCCAGGTGAATGGGTAGGGGTACGATGTACCCCATACTCATTCACATAGGGTGGGGCCGGGATCTGGGGGCCCCCTTATTAAAAGGGGCTCACAGATTCCGATAAGCACCCCGCCCGCAGACCCCGACAACCAACAGCCAGGGTTGTCGGGAAGAGGCCCTTGTCTCCATCGACATGCCCCAAAGCACCCACCCCCATGTTGAGGGCATGCGACCTGGTAAGGTTCAGGAGGGGGGGCGCTCGCTCGTCCCCACCCCCTTCCTGACCGGCCGGGCTGCATGCTCGGATAAGGGTCTGGTATGGATTTTGGGGGGACCCCCACGCTGTTTTTTCATCGTAGGGGGTTCCCCTTGAAATCCATACCAGACGTAAGGGCCTGGTATGCTCTTGGAGGGGAACCCATCCCGGTTTTTTATTTAAAATTTGGCGTGGACTTCCCCCTCCTGATTCATACCAAATACCAGCTCTGTGGGAGGGAGGGGTTTGCCTTAGAGCCGATTCATACAGGGGCGACTTCCTGTAAAGTTGCCTCACTATGAACGGGGATCCAACTTGGAGGCGACTTCAATTGAAATCAATGGGTACAAGTCGCCTAGAAGTCGGATTGAAGTCGTACAGGAACCTTTTCTGAAGTCGGAGCGACTGCAGTAGTGTACATTAAGACGGCTCCATTTACTTCCATTACTTTTCTAAACCGGGAGACTTGGGGCGACTTGAAGTCAGATCCCAGGACGCCCCTGTGTGAACTGGCTCTTACCTATTTATATACATGTTTTGTCAAATTCTAATAAAAATTTTGTATTTTTATAAACCGTGTTGCACTTTTGTATGAGCATTACTCTCGTTAAAGCCCCACAGGCCACTTGTTTTTTTGTATAGTGAATGCAGTGTCCTGGGTTTAGTAACACTAACTGGCAATTTGCTTTGAATGTTCTGGCCATACAGGTTTATGAGAATAGATCAAAAACCTTAGTTCAGAGAAACAATCGGTTATTGGAAATGTGCATTTTGTAATGACCGGTTTACATCCTAAGATCATACAGTGTCAAGCAGATACCACAGGATCAAAAAAAAAAAAAAAGGTGTCCTAGGTTTCAGAAAATTTGTTATTTTGTATTTTGCATACTTACATTTTCCTTATATATGATCGCACTTTACCAACAACTTGCTATTTATTCAACAAAGGCCTTGTTAAGGACCCAGGCACATTTTTACATACATTCACAACGACTGCTGTTTATTGTGTTCAAGAAGTGCAGCATGGAGGGGAGGAAATAACAGCATTTCACTACATGAGCAATATATTGCCGATGCAAATCGTCTTTTATGCCTGTAAGACTTCCCCAAATAGGATTTTGCATCTGGTGGAGAAGGCACAAGTATAAAATGGGCAATGGTTTTTTTGAGAGGAACAGCCAAACTGGGAGGTGAGAAAGGCTAAGCCAGGAACATTCAATGCAAAACTGCCTACGTTCTGTCTAATGTTTCTGTGAAGGATTACTTTCTATTATTGTTTCAAAGAAAAAATATGGGTAAGAAGCCATCTGACTTTTTGATGGGGACTTAAAGCATTTGTTAACCCCAAAAAAATTAATAAATATGGATTCTGCTTCTTTACCCATTTGCCGACCGTCTTTCGCATATATACTGCGACAAGGCGGCTCGGCTGCGCAAACCAACGTACCTGTACGTCCGTCTGAGTAAGTGGTACTGCGGGCCCGTCGCGTGCCGCATTTTTATAGCCCTGTACACTGTACTGGTGTCACTAGTCACCAAAAAGTGTCACTTATGCCTCGTTTCCACTGAGCGGATCGGATCGGTACGGTTCGGTACGGTACGCTATTTTGGGTGTTTCCATTATGAAAGCGTGCCATAAAACCGAACCGTACCGCACCATTCTGGGTCCTGCTTCAGATGTGGGGCCATAGAAAATGGAACGGTTCGGTTAGGGCGGAGCTACAATACATTCCACTGATTGGCGGACACGCTAGGCATTTTTTCTAAGCCCTGAATGGTCCCTGATGGTCCGACTTGCAGTGGAAACGCTCACCAGAATAGACCGGACCATTCAAACCGTTCCAAACTGCCCCGACCCGAACCGTTCCGCTTAGTGGAAACAAGGCATTAGGGTCAGATTTGTCTGCTGCAATGTCGCAGTCCCGCTAAAAATCGCTGATCCCCCGCCATTACTATATATACTATACTTAACAATATAAAAAAAAAAGTCCCTAAATCTTTCCCCTATTTTGTATACGCTATAACTTTTGAGCAAACCAATCAATATACGCTTATTGCATATTTTTTTACCAAAAATAGGTAGCAGGCTACATATTGGCCTAAACTGATGAATAAATTTTTTATTTATTTTTTGGATATGCAGTATAGCAGAAAGTAAAAAATATTGTTTTTTTTTTCGAAATTTGATGCTTTTTTTATTGTTTAAAACGCAAAAAATAAAAACCGCAGAGGTGATCAAATACCACCAAAAGAAAGCTCTATTTCCTGACAGACTCCATGGCAGACTACGTGTGGGTTAACCCCGTCCCTCTCCAATGCTATAGGACCCCATAGCCATAAAAGTCAGCTCACCGCTCAGGACTGTGTTCCTTTTTTGTCCTCCTCCTTGGACCATCAACAGCGTATGCACTTACTAGTTAACGTCCAGTCCAGATGAACAACCCCCTGAGCAGGGTCGGAAGTGGGCATGTTGTTTGATCGATGCGGGAGTCTAGAGCCCAGCAATAAGCAGATGAGAGGTTTTCCAGGCTTAGTGTTCCAGTGGGGCCGCCTGTCCATGCCCAGGAGGGACGTTCCATATGGTGCAGCTGCCTGGCAAGGCGGAAGACGGTACAATCTCAGATCATTGTAAAATTCCATGGCAGTAGTTTGTATTTGTGTATTGTCTTGCCCTCTTGTTTTTATTTTTAGGCTCTAATGGCGCCTGGAGCGATCTGCGTTTCAGGACGCCGCGGGGTGTCTCTGCGCATGCGTGAGGCCGTGGGTGAAACTAAGGCTTGGTTCGCGCAGGCGCCCTGCTGTTGGTCTCTTCGGCGCTGGGGGCATGGCAGTGACGTCATTAGGTGGGGAATTTGAAACTGAGCTGTCAGTCGGCTGCTGCCAAGCTCCTTTTGGGCAGCGTGCAGATTTTTCTTTTGCTCAGGCCCTGCACTTCCTGTATTAGGTGGGTCTTCCTATACCTGAGCATCAAGTGAAAAAGGACACCTCTTAAAGGAGAAGTACTCCTTGTGGTTTATCCTAATCCCTCACCCCCCCCCCCTATCCTGCTATGTCCTATGACTACTGGCACTACAGGGGGTGGAATGTGCTATGGTATCCCTGCGGGGGCCATGGTTAAGTTGCCGCCCTCTGCGGCCAGCCCTCATGCAGTGTGTGTGTAGGCGAGGCGGAGGGGCCAGAAAGGCTTGTGAGCTTGCCTATAGACATGTGTTCTAATTGCATGTCTCGTCCCCTTTCTCCCTTTTTATCTTTGTGTGTCCAGGTCACCATCGCCAGCTAGTAGCTCGAGACGTTAAAGACCTTGCCAGGCTACGGTGTTACCTCTCTTCATCCACTTCCAGACACACATAACTTCCCGTCTGAGACCCAACAACGAGAGGAGATAGTCGCATTCCTCCTCCAAACAAAGAAGAAATTCCCATTCCTCCTCAAACACAGGAGATGTTCCCATTCCTCCTCAAACATAGGAGATGTTTCCATTATTCCTCAAACATAGGAGATGTTTCCATTCTTCCTCAAACATAGGAGTTATTTCCATTCCTCCTCAAACATAGGAGATGTTTCCATTCCTCCTCAAACATAGGAGATGTTTCCATTCCTCCTCAAACATAGGAGATGTTTCCATTCCTCCTCAAACATAGGAGATGTTCCATTCCTCCTCAAACATAGGAGATGTTTCCATTCCTCCTCAAACATAGGAGATGTTTCCATTCCTCCTCAAACATAGGAGATGTTCCATTCCTCCTCAAACATAGGAGATGTTTCCATTCCTCCTCAAACATAGGAGATGTTCCATTCCTCCTCAAACATAGGAGATGTTTCCATTCCTCCTCAAACATAGGAGATGTTCCATTCCTCCTCAAACATAGGAGATGTTTCCATTCCTCCTCAAACATAGGAGATGTTTCCATTCCTCCTCAAACATAGGAGATGTTTCCATTCCTCCTCAAACATAGGAGATGTTTCCATTCCTCCTCAAACATAGGAGATGTTCCATTCCTCCTCAAACATAGGAGATGTTTCCATTCCTCCTCAAACATAGGAGATGTTTCCATTCCTCCTCAAACATAGGAGATGTTTCCATTCCTCCTCAAACATAGGAGATGTTCCATTCCTCCTCAAACATAGGAGATGTTTCCATTCCTTCTCAAACATAGGAGGTGTTTCCATTCCTCCTCAAACATAGGAGGTGTTTCCATTCCTCCTCAAAAGTAGGAGATGTTTCCATTCCTCCTCCATACAAAGGAGATGTTCCCGTTCCTCCTTTCTAATCAGAGGAAGTGTTCCCATTCCTCCTTCTGACTCCGCACCTACCGCCATGACAGCCGCTCCAATCACGGAGCATGTTGGGGATACTGGACACAAGTCCTGGAGGGTAAAATCGCTATGCAACCCATGCTATGCCCAGGTGGTCAGAGAAAAGGAAACTGAGATCCTACAGATGGAATCTCTAGCTAAACAGGTGATGCAGTAATCCCTAAAGAAGTTGGGTACATTCTGCACATGGGGCCATTCCACCACTTTGTCTGGCTCCCTGGCTGATGAGGCCCAGGAGGATCTAGGCCCTTTCCAGCCTTATGATGCCTCCCCTGATTCCTCGCACTGTGAGATGGGGGGAGATGAGTTTTTCAGAGACTTCGACTTAGCCTTAGTTCCTCCAATAATTGAGACGGCCAAAAGAAGGCCTTTTTTGAGTAGGAAGACACTTCCTCTCCCCCGGTTAAACAAAGAATGTTTTCTTAAACATTTGGGGAAAGTTATGCTCCGATTCCTTTTTCGTTAGAGTCAAAAGGTATCATTGGAGAAGGAAAGTTGACACTAAAACTTATTTGCCATGCAAAACCTTCGGATTATTCCCCTTTGAAGCAGGGAAAGTGAACCTTCTGGAAAACGCTCCTCTGGAAGATGCAGCATTGATACGGTTAGCTAAACATATCACTCTTCTTTTAAGAAGACTCTGTTTCCTCAAAAGACGTGCTTAAGAGAATAGATCAAATCCTTAAGGGATTACGGGCTAATCGGAGTGGCACGTAAACCCACTTTTACCTGCGTGGCCATGCCCAAGATGATAGATACTGGCTATGTGGACTCCTTCCTTAAAGGCATTTTGGAAGAATTTGCCAGAGGCTTGGCAGTCCAGAATTTGAAGCTGGCAGTAGTCTTCCTGGGGGAAGCTTCTGTCTACCTGACTCATTCGCGGACCTGGACTGTGCTGTCCTAAGGCACGACTAGGCGTCCGCCCCAAATGGGGCTACAGCGGTTAGAAGAAAATAAGCAGGTATCATTGTCCTATGCGGATTCACTGAAATCACAGGGAGCCGGGGTGCCTGTCTCGATGGGGGAAGAATTTCCAAGAGGGTTTTTTCTCCCTTCTTTTATTGGTGCTGAAGATAAACACTTATGGTGTTCTTTGACAGAATTTAGCACAAAATGACGGCGCAAGGAATGGGTACAGAGAACTTACTGATAGGGATAAAAAGTATAAACAAAAAATAATATATAATAAACCATGAATTAAAGGGAATAAAAAGTCTCAATTGAATGATAAAAGTCCATATGATGATGATAATCTGGATAACCTAGGCACCGTTGGCATGAATATGGTAAATTCAATTACTATATTCATAGTATTAATTCATAACCGTTCCTTTATCCATATGACTTTTAAACTTTTAGCACAAGTCCCCCCATGCATATCGTAATACACTTTTTGGACATTATCAGCTAATAGCGCAGGCATTATAGGATATTTTTACTAAGTGTTCCGCCCAGTGGAATGCATATAAGACAGACAGCCCCCTTTGCCTATCAGATCCGATGAAAATGCGGAAGCATTGAAACGCGTCATCTTCCAGAGTCTGCCTTGACGTCACGTCCTGTCGCCTCGAGCCGGCTGCGCCCCAGCGTGAACCGCACGCCGCGGTGTGTTGATTTCCTGCTTTCTGGACCTGCATGAGCCCTGCCACGCTCCTTCACCATTTATCCGCCGCTCATGCGACAACACCGTCCACGATTCCAACACTGGAGGGGCTCCACACTGCCGTGAGACTTCAGAGGACCTGAGTGTCATACCCCCTGCAGACATCCACAGACATTCTCCTATGCCATTATCTTATTATCATCCTGTGAGTAGTCATTTGGCTGAATCTTATTATTTTTCTAATAAATTGTATTTTACATACTGCACTTAGTAGGCACATTTTCTTTTCTCCTTGTTCTTTGACAGACCTAACCTACCTAAACAAGTTCAGAAAATACAATGGGTTCAAGTAAAGCTCTGTCTACCATCTTACAAGCGGGACAGCCAGGTGAATGGCTCATTTCAATCGACGCAAAGGATGCTTGTTTCCATGAGCCTATATAAAAAAAAAATAATAATAATAATTTCTTTCGGGTCATGGTCGGGCAATAACATTTATAGTTCACCTGCCTCCATTCGGGTTGATATCATCGCCCCGAGTTCTTTCGTTCTTTCTTTCGAAAGTTCCCGGCCGCGCTTGCACTCATCAGAACACAAGGGATACGCTCATACCACTTTCCTGACGACTTCCCGCTACTGTCCTAAGTCAATGAGCAACTGTTGATCAACAGAGAGCAGGTTATTATCACACCGCCTGAATTTGGTTTGCTAAAACTTGGAAATAAGGCATCTGGATCCAGTTCAGTGCCTTGGATGTCTGGTCATCTAGCCCGTCACTACGGAAAGTATTATAAATCTCTCTTCCGGGAGAAGAGATCCTAGTCATACGAGGAAGAATTTTTCACGGTTCCTGAGCTCCTGACGGCCTCAAAGTGTCTAAACATTATTGTCTCAACTGTCTGTATACCCCCAGGGTGTAACAGTCTCGTTGAAGGCTACACCCCTTTTCTTCTCCAGCAGTGGAATCCAAGAGACAACGATCAAGCCATTTACATAACACCAGCGATGAAGAAGAACAGACTCTTCTGGTGGGTTTAGTACGTTTAGTACATGAATCTACTCATGTGCCACTCCATCACCCCCCGTTTATGGGTCGCGGTCCAGCGGTGCTGGAAGGGCAGCCCTCGGCCGATTGGAGCCACAAAGGTCCCCTATTGGGGAATCAAGAGGACTCTAGGAGCGCCACCTTGCCCCAAGAAATCAAGCCCATCATATCATGGATCCAGGAATACCTGGTCAGCATCTCGGCAGTCTTCAGTCCCTGAGTCAAAATCGACTGAGCGAATTTACTGTCTCATGCACAGTTAGACAACGAGTGGTCTCTTCATGTGGCGACGTTCGAGTGGTTATGGCTGTGGGAGTCGGTCTCAGAATAAACCCACTTGCTTTCCCGACGACTTTGAGGTTAGGAAGAAACTTTTGGGTACGCGTCAAGGATGAGTTCCTCCCTCATGAGCTTGAGAAGGGCAAACACGGTTAAGGTCTTCGGGAGAATTGTTTGGCTAAGTTCGTTGGATTCTCATCCTACGGGCAGATCGTGCAGAGGTTTGGTACGGGAGTCTAGGATATCTCCTGTTTCCTTCTGCCCGCTTAGGTCGGTCTCTAATCATCAGGCCTCTCAGGATTCAAGTCTCAGCCCTTTCAGCCTTCTCCGAAGTATCGTGGACTGTTCGCCTTTAATTCGGCAGTCTTTTCTGTGGGCAGCAAGACTCAGGCCCCGAAGAAGGCCAAGGTTCCCCATGTGGAATCTTCCTCTTGTCCTTGACTCATTGGCTCGATGCAGTACTGCGGGCTCTGCTTCGCTGTCTATCAAGGCTTTTCTGCAGAGTTTCCTGTTCCAGTTGCCACTAATTAGGCAAAAGGGGGTCTCTGAGCTCGGGTCCTTAGGTCCTTAAGAACCTTTTCTGGCTTCTTCCCGGACAGAAGGGTCCTTATTCCTACGCTTGGCTCAAAGTCTGAAGGTTGTTTTCCACAAAGATCCAAGGAATTGTCCTATTTACATTCAGGGCCCCAGGCTCCATCGAGGTTCACCCTCTGGAGGTAGGGGAGTTTCGGTAGAAGTTCCTGCAGGTCAATTCTTCTTTTGATTTTCTGTCTATCTGTTTATCTTGCACTCTGGCAATAACAAGAGAGTGAGCTTCGATCAGATCGATCGCCGTCCGGTTTGTCCAAACCGTCCAGCAGACCTTTACAGCGATAGGGCTGAGCTCCTCCGGAGGTGGTGACAGCTTGTCTTACCAGGGGTATGGCGGCTTTGTAGCCGGCAGCCCGGCATGTGGTTCTGATGTCGCCTGCAAGGAGGCCTTGTGGGCCTTCATTAATGCCTTTAGGTCACTTTACTGCATGGAGCCTGCTTCTCTATCTTCTGTGATCTTTGGTTTAGGAATCCTGTCGGTCGATGGGGCAAATAAATTTTATCAGTATACCCACCCATGTGGATTGGCTAGTTATGTCCCACACGTAATCTGCCATGGAGTCTGTCAGGAAAATGAAAAATTTATTATCAAATACTTACCGTGATTTTCCTTTCCTGATAGACTCCATGGCAGTTCCCACCCATTGGTCTAGAGTCGGCTAGTTATAGAACACAGTCCTGAGCAGTGAGCTGACTTTTATGGGTATAGGGTCCTATAGCATTGGAGAGGGGCGGGGTTAACCCACACGTAGTCTGCCATGGAGTGTATCAGGAAAGGAAAATTATGGTAAGTATTTGATAATAAATTTTTCGTTTTGTGGGGAAAAAAAGGACATCAATTTTTGTTTTGGTACAACATCGCACGACCACACAATTGTCAGTTAAAGCAATGCAGTGCCGTATCACAAAAAATGGCCTGGTCATTAAGGGGGTAAATCCTCCCGGGGCTGAAGTGGTTAATGCATGTTATATGACACAGTGCTTGTGCTGTGTCATTTGGCCCCCTGTAACACCTAAAAAGTCCTGACAATCCTGGTCAGTTTACGTGCCTCCGTCATCCGCAGCTCTGCCATCTGTCTCCTCCTCCCCCTCCCTGCCTGTCAGCTTGTGACAGTGCCGCCGCCACCCCTCCTGCTGCTTGCATAACACTAACTTATACACACCATCAGCACTGCCTCCTATTGCAGTGTCCCCCTCTGTGTATGATTTATAAAAATAAATGCTGCAAATACCTAATTTCAGTGCAAAGATCATGATCACATGACCGGCCGGCTTTCTCCTCCTCCCCTCCCGACTGACGTCAGCGGGGGAATCTCGGCCCCCTCCCGCTGCATCTGTCAGAGGAGGAAAGGAGAAAGTCGGCAGGTCACGTGATCGTGATCTCGGGTCTGAAATTGGGTATTTGCGGCATTTTTTTTTTTTTTAAATTCACAGAGGGGGACACTACAATAGGAGGCAGTGCTGACAGGTTAGAATGGCTTAACCACTTTAACTGTGTGTTCCTGTACTCATAGTGTGCAAAGAAGGTGTGCCTGGACTGTTACGCTGAGTCCCCTGCCTCTTTCAAATACATCACCAAAGCCCCTGAACCAGTAAAGAGCTTACATTTTCTATTTCTAGTATCTAAACTTTGAAATGCTCACTCATGGAACATACTGAAACTTGTATAAAAAGTTGACTCTTTATACGTAGGAAAAACACTCATGGTTTTACATTGGCCCTTTACTTTCAATGCAAGCATAACATATGCAAAGTAAATTAATGCTATTTTGCATTGAGAGTAATCAAGTTTACATAACTTTTTCCATTAAGAAAAAAAGCGATTGCTTTTGAAAATTATGTTACTAAATTGACCAATGTTTCATAAGACAATCACTTCTATATAGTTAGATTAAATTACTCGACAAACAATGTCTCAATTGTGATTTGCAAATTGTTCACAATTTCTTGGTAACTGATAAGATATAAGTGCTGTACTTTGTTGGAACTAAATGCTTCCAACAGTGAAACTAATCTAAACACTTAAGAAAAACCGATCATTTGAGAACACTTTGAGTGTATGGACTCATATATGGTCTATGATATGTTCTGTGTTTTCTGCAGATTAAACTATGCATAGATGCAAACAATGCCTGCTTCAGTGTAAAGTTGCCTTATTTATTTTTTGTTACAGCTATGTTAGAAAACTCTTTGTTTTATAATTGTTCTGTGCACAGTTCCAAGTACAAAACTCAATTAGGAATAAAGACTTCTAGCACAGTAGGTTTTGTAGAAGATATTTAGTGAACGCAGTTTCTTTTTTTCCATCTGAAGGTGACTTTCTCTCTTTCTTTTCCAAGTTATATTTTAACCCGTTGATGCCAGCATCATGAAGGTGGGTCTTTTTTTAAGACGCTGCATATATGAGCACTGCATTTGTACTGGAAGTACAAGTGATCAATGACAGCTTTGGGTCTTGTACCACAATCGGGAGCCGAAAGAACCGGCTTCTGATCACATGATTACTGTAAAAGCATGCGATTGGATTTACTCTATTTCGCCTTCTGAATGGTGTATAAAAACTTGATCTAGGTTATTGTCAGTGTCAAAGTAAGGGACAAATGGTCAGGATCAGTATATTTTGTGTAAAATAAAAAAATACAACTTTTTTATTTAGTGCTAGTGTGTTTTAGGTAGGATAAAAAAAATGCACACTATTGTTCCTTGTCCCTACTATGGGTTAACAACATATATACAGACATACAGTGCCTTCAAAGAGTATCCGTACCCCTTGAAATTTTCCACATTTTGTCATGTTACAACCAAAAATGCAAATGTATTTCATTGGGATTTAATGTGATAGACCAACACAAAGTGGCACATAGTTGCGAAGTAGAAGGAAAATGGTAAATGGTTTTCAATTTTTTTTTACAAATAAATATGGTGAAAAGTGTGGAGTGCATTTGTATTTAGCCCCCTTTACTCTGATACCCCTAAATAAAATCTAGTGGAACCAATTGCCTTCAGAAGTCACCTAATTAGTAAATAGAGTCCACCTGTGTGTAATTTAATTCCAGTATAAATACAGTTCTTCTTCAGTTCTGTGGAGCCTCAGAGGTTTGTCATGCCTTGTATACACGAGTGGAATTTCTGTCGGAAAAAAGTTGGATGGTTTTTCCGACGAAATTCTGCTCAAGCTTGGCTTGCATACACACGGTCACACAAAAGGTCTCTGAACTTTCGAGCGTTAAGAACGCGGTGACGTACAACACTATGACGAGGCGAGAAAAAGAAGTTCAATGCTTCCGAGCATGCATTGAATTGTTTCCGAGCATGCGTGTTTTTTTTCCCGTTGGAATTGCATACAGAGGAACAAATTTCCCGACGGAAAAATTGAGAACCTGCTCTCAAACTTTTGCTGGCGGAAATTCCAACAGCAAAAGTCTGATGGAGCATACACACGGTCGGATTATCCGATGAAAAGCTCACATCAGACTTTTGCTGGCGGAAATTCCGCTCGTGTGTATGGGGCATTAGAGAACATTAGTGAACAAACAGCATCATAAATGCCGATTAACACACCAGACAGGTCAGGGATAAAGTTGTGGAGAAGTTTAAAGCAGAGTTAGGTTATAAAAAAATATCCCAAGCTTTGAACATCTCACAGGGCACTGTTCAATCTACTATCCGAAAAGCAGTTTGCGAGAAGCCATGTGGGGGACACAGCAAACATGTGGAAGAAGGTGCTCTGGTCAGATGAGACCAAAATGTAACTTTTTGGCCTAAAAGCAAAACACTATGGGGTTGATTTACTAAGACTAAAGAGTGCAAAATTTGGTGCAACTCTGCATAGAAGCCAATCAGCTTCCAGGTTTTATTGTCAAAGCCTAATTGGACAAGCTGAAATTAGAAGCTGATTGGCTACCATGTACAGCAGCACCAGATTTTGCACGCTCTAGTTTTAGAAAATCAACCCCTATGTGTGGCAGAAAACTAACACTGCACATCACCCTGAACACACCATTACCACCATGAAACATGGTGGTGGCAGCATCATGTTGTGGGGATGCATTTCTTCAGCAGGAACAGGGAAGCTGGTCAGAGTTGATGGGAAGATGGATGGAGCCAATTACAGAGCAATCCTGAAAGAAAACGTTTTAGAGTCTGCAATAGACTTGAGACTGGGGTCGAGGTTCACCTTCCAGCAGGTCAACGACCCTAAACATACAGCCAGAGCTACAATTGAATGATTTATATCAAAGCATATTCATGTGTTAGAATGGCCCAGTCAAAGTCAAGACCTAAACCCCATTGAGAATCTGTGGCAAGACTTGAAAATTGCTGTTTACAGACACTCTCCATCCAATCTGACAGAGCTTGAGCTTTTTTGCAAAGAAGAATGGGCAAAAATGTCACTCTCTAGATGTGCAAAGCTGGTAGAGACATACCCAAAAAGACTTTCAGCTGTAATTGCAGTGAAAGGTGGTTCTACAAAGTATTGACTCAGGGGGGCTGAATACAAATGCACGCCACACTTTACACATATTTATTTGTAAAACAAATTGAAAACCATTTATCATTTTCCTTCCACTTCGCAATTATGTGCCACTTTGTGTTGGTCTATCACATAAAATTCCAATAAAATACATTTACGTTTTTGGTTGGAACATGACAAAATTTGGAAAATTTCAAGGGGTATGAAATTTTTTCCAAGGCACTGTACGGTGTTGCTGGGAATGCCAGGAGTAGAAGAATATTTTCTTTTAATATTGAGATGCTGGTTTTAAAAATTATATATTTTTTTACTATTTAACCCTCTTGATAAAAAAGAAAAAGTCAGGAGATATCCATTACCATTCTAACACCAAATAAGGCCGAATTTATGGCATTAGTGCAGTAAAGGCTTCTTTCTGGCAATTTGACCATGCAGCTAATTTTTGTTCAAGTATCGTCGTATTGTGCTCCTTGAAACAACCATACTGTCTTTTTCCAGAGCAGCCTATATTTCTCCTGAGGTTACCTGTAGTTTTTTTTTGGTATTGTCAACAATTCTTCCGGCAGTTGTGCCTGCAATCTTTCTTGGTCTACCTGACCGTGGCTTTGTACCTAGAGATCCCTGAATTTTACACTTCTTAATAAGTGATTGAATTATACTAACTTGCATATCCAAGGCTTTGGATATCTTTTTATATCCTTTTCCATCCTTATAAAGTTCCATTACTTTGTTACGCAGGTCTTTTGACAGTCACTTTCTGCTCCCCATGGCTTAGTATCTAGACTGCTCAGTGCATCCACATGAGAGCTAACAAACTTATTGACTATTTATGCACAATACACTAATTGCAATTTTAACCTCCCTGGCGGTATTCCCGAGTCAGGCTCTGGGTGAGATTTCAGTACCATTAGCGGTAACCCTGAGCCAGACCCGGGCTGCATCGCAGGATACAGGGAGAGTTACTAACCTTGTCCCCTGGATCCTGCAATGTCTCCACGCTGTGTGTGCGAGCTGTCTCCTCGCTTGGTTCACACAGCGCCGCCAAGCTCCGATCCCTGCGTCGTTGCGACGGGGGCGGAGATCGGCGCCAAATTCAAAAACGTAAAAACACAATACACATACAGTATACTGTAATCTTACAGATTACAGTACTGTATAAAAAAAATACACATCCCCTTTGTCCCTAGTGGTTTGTCCAGTGCCCTGCATGCACTTTTATATTATAAATACATTTTTTTCTGCCTCGAAACTGGAGATTGTCCATAGCAACCAAAAAGTGTCCCTTTATGTCAGAAGTGGTTTTAGACCAGCTAGAAAACCGCGATAATAAATTAGAATCACTTGCAGAATTGAGCAAAAGCAATTTGTGGGGAAATTCATCATCAAACACTAAATCTAATGACAGCGACAATCCTGCAACTGAGCAAATTTCAGTGGTTTTGATTTGATTACATTATTGAATAATTTGTATTATATTATTATTTGTTATAATTATTTATAGTTATTTATTATATTATAATTTATGATTTTGTGTTTCAAACTTTATCATACCCGGGATGTCTACTAGACTCTTGTTTGGACATATTTAAGTTTGTTATTCCTAAGAATTACAGG
Organism: Rana muscosa; assembly: GCA_029206835.1. Classification (NCBI taxonomy): domain Eukaryota; kingdom Metazoa; phylum Chordata; class Amphibia; order Anura; family Ranidae; genus Rana; species Rana muscosa. The sequence goes on along the minus strand of CM055122.1, from coordinate 1,060,453,470 downwards.
CCTACAATATAAAACGCCAAATTTCCATGCAAAATAATTGTACTGCTTTCAGCACCTAAAATCTGACATAATCATACCACCAGGGAGGTTAAAAGCCACAGATGTGGGAAATTAACCTTTACCTGCCATTTTAGCCTGTATGTGTGTCACCTTGTGTGTCTGTATCAATGCCAAACATGCCAGGGGATGTAAACTTTTGCTCGGGGCCATTTGGGTAATTTCTGTTATTATGATTTAAAAAGGAGCCAAACAACTATGTGATAATAAATGGCTTCATATGATCGCTATCCTTAAATAAAAGATAGATTTTTGGCATGATCAGTCATATTTTCAATATCAATGCCAGAATTTCACGATTTCTGCTAGGGTAAGCAAGAGTTTGAGCACAACTGTATATATAAACCACTTGAGCACCTGGGAGCAATTTGAACATTTCTAATAAATTACTTTACATTTTGGCCTGTTGATTTGGCAAGAACTTTGTCACTGCTTAAGATACCAAAATAATATAGAAAGAGCTAGATAGATCAGTGTTTGACCAGTGTGTTAATTTTATATCATCTAGAGGTCTATTTATATCAAACCCAGCATTAACTTTTCCAGCAATCTGAGCCATGGTAGCTATTCCATTGGATCGAACTACACAGACCAGCCTTTGCTCCCCATGTGCATTAATGAGCCTTGGCCACCCCTGTCGCTGATTTACCAGTTTTCCTTCCTTGGACCACTTTTGAGAGGTCCTGACCACTGCAGACTGGGAACATCCCACAAGAGTTGCAGTTTAGAGATGTTCTGACCCAGTCATCTAGACATTACAATTTGGCCCTGTCAAAGTCGCTCAAATGCTTACTACACTTGCCCATTTTTTCTGCTTTTAACACATCAACTTCAGGGACAAGTTCCCTTGCTGCCTAATGTTTCCCACTCACTTTCATATGCCACTTTAACAAGATAATTAATGTTATTCATGCTACCTGACATAATGTTATGGTCATAATGTTATACCCAATCAGCGTATATAAACAATTAGGTCTGTTGGTGATGTGATATGCTGTGCTTTCAACTACTTTAACCACTTCGCATCTAAGGACGTCCCACGGACGTCCTTGACTTTCAGCCAGGATATCTGAATAATGCCTGCAGCTACAGGCATCATTCAGATATCATTTTTTAGAGCCGGCGATTCTCTGTACCGTAAGAACGATCATAGCGGCTGTTCCGCCGCTTGATCATTCTTACAGGCGGCGAGAGGGGACGTCCCCCCCCTCCCGCCGCCCTCCGGTGCTTCTACCGACTCACCTGAGCGATCGGTGAGTCGGTGACAGGATCCGCCGGCCCCGGCTTCTAACCATAGAGATTTCCGGCGGACCAGATGGTCGCCGGAGTCTCTATGATCGTTCGGAGGCCGGGCGCGATGTTATGACGTCACGCCCGGCCTCTGCATTCAAAAAAACGGCGCCGCTTCGGCTAGGAAGCGGTGATCGTTTTTTTTTTTTATTATTTCAGGCTTCTCAGCCTAGAGTTGAGATGTGGGGTCTTATTGACCCCATATCTCACTGTAAAGAGGACCTGTCATGCTTATTCCTATTACAAGGGATGTTTACATTCCTTGTAATAGGAATAAAAGTGATCTTTTTTTTTTTTTTTCTAACTGTCAAAGTAAAAAGTTAAAAGTAAAATTAACAATAAATAATAAAAAAAAAAAATGTAAAGCGCCCCTGTCCCCGGTAGCTCGTACGCAGAAGCGAACGCATACGCAAGTCCCGCCCACATATGAAACACACATGTGAGGTATCGTAGCGAACGTTAGAGCGAGAGCAATAATTCTAGCCCTAGACCTCCTCTGTAACTCAAAACATGTGACCAGTAAAAAAAATTTAAGCGTCGCCCATGAGGATTTTTAAGTACCGAAGTTTGGCGCCATTCCACGAGCGTGTACAATTTTGAAGGGTGACATGTTGGGTATCTATTTACTCGGCGTAACATCGTCTTTCACATTATGTAAAAAAATTGGGCTAACTTTAATGTTTTAATATTTTTTAATTCATGAAACCGTTTTTATTCCAAAAAAAATGCGTTTGAAAAATTATTGCGCAAATACCGTGCGAGATAAAAAGTTTCAATGACCGCCATTGTATTCTCTAGGGTCTTTGCTAAAAATATATATATATATAGTGTTTGGGGGTTATATGTAATTTTCTAGCAAAAAAATTTGGCTTTTTACATGTAGGAGCGAAGTGTCAGAATTGGCCCGGATGCGAAGTGGTTAAATAGAGGCAAATAAGGGGTTAAATAGGAAAAATTCTTATAAGAAAATTAAAACTTTTTTTTACTGCTGAGCTCAGATGCAGATAAAAAAACACACCTCCTTAAAGCGGAGTTCCACCCAAAAATGGAACTTCCACTTTAAAAGTGCAGGTGGCCCCCTGACATGCCACATTTGGCATGTAATTTTTTGGGGGGGAAGGAGTGGGTACCCTGTTTTTGCGGGCACCCAGCGCCCACTTCTTCCCCTGGCTCCGTGGCGCCAGAAGGAAGTTCACCTCTCCCCCCTCCATCCTTATGGGGCACGCCACAGGTCCCAGAAGATTGCCCGGCCATTCACAGCGTGCAGTGCGCGCCAGGCTGTGAAGCCACAGCCGGGCGCTCACAGTTAGAATGCCGGCACCTCAGAGAGGAGGGGGAGAGGAGCGAGGGTTCCTGCACCCAAATCGCTGGACCGTGGGACAGGTGAGTGTATGATTATTAAAATTCAGCAGCTACACTTAGCTGCTGACTTTTAAATGGTGGCACTCCGCTTTAAAGTGGAATTAAACTCTCTTTTTTTTTCATTAAATAGGTTGCCAGGTGGTTTATGCCATAATGTACTAGTATGCACTGCATATTAGCATATTAGGACAGACTTACCTATCAAATAATGTCCTCCAGTGCCGTCCTGTCAGTGCGTTGGCTGGTCCCGGGCACTTCTCCTGGTCTTCTTTCCGGGTTACATCCTGTTCAGCCACTTGAATTACTGGGCTTCAAAGATGACACTCACTCACTCTATGCTTGCACATGGGAGTCCCATTATCATGGCACAGAGTGGTGCTGTAAATGTGCTATGAGCTGCGCAGAAGCATCTCAGCGTACAGTAGGTGCCGCCGATATTGTATATCTATCGCGCTCCCATCGCCGAGATTCTCGGCGACAGGAGTGCCGAGATCTCGGCAACAGGGTGGCGACACATGTCGCGCTCGCTGCAATAGCGAGAGGGAGACGCGACACTGTATTGAACGGGATCCGACGTGGATTCCCGCCAATACCAGGCACTGCATTTGGTATGAATCCTGAGCGGGAACTCCACGCCAATTTTTAAAGAAAAAACCGGCATGGGTTCCCCCTCCAGGAGCATACCAGGCCCTTGGGTCTGGTCTGGATTTGAAGGGGAACCATACGCCGAAAAAACAGCGTGGGGGTCCCCCTCAAAATCCAAACCAGACCCTTATCCGAGCATGCAACCTGGCAGGCCGCAGGGGAAGAGGGGGGGGACGAGAGAGCGGCCCCCTCCCTCCTGAACCGTACCAGGCCGCATGCCCTCAACATGGGGGGTTTGGTGCTCTGGGGCAGGGGGGGCGACCTGCCCCAGAGACGTCATGAGAAGCCTATATTAATCTCTGTGGACCGAAGATTTAGCATTACTGCGAGAGGAAGCGACGAGTCAACATCGAGGAGGAGAAGAGGGAAGAAGACGCCGACGGCGACGACGGGAAGGCCGGCCCCTCCACTAGCAAAAGAGCTACAAGAAGTTAGTGGAGGGGCCGGCAGAAGGACAACGGAGAGCCGGACGAGACGACGGGGAAGACTGGGCTTCCGCTAGCAAAAGAGCTAAAAGAAGTTAGCGGAGGCCCGGCGGAAGAAAGAAAGAACCGGAGGGGAGAAGGCAACGGAGAAGACCGGGCCTCCGCTAGCAAAAGAGCTAAAAGAAGTTAGCGGAGGCCCGGCGGAAGAAAGAAAGAACCGGAGAAGAGGGGAGAAGGCGACGGAGAAGACCGGGCCCCGCTAGCAAAAGAGTTGGAAGAAGATAGCGGTGGCCCGGCAGAAGAAAGAACCGGAGAGCGCGGCGACGACACCGGAGATCCCCGAAGTCGGAAGAAGACCCCCGGAGCTGTGCAATAAAATACTTTAAAAAACTGTGTTGTGTTTTTATTTACTTTTTTTTTCCACCAGGTGAATGGGTAGGGGTACGATGTACCCCATACTCATTCACATAGGGTGGGGGGGCCGGGATCTGGGGGCCCCCTTATTAAAGGGGGCTCCCAGATTCCGATAAGCCCCCTGCCCGCAGACCCCGACAACCAACGGCCAGGGTTGTCGGGACGAGGCCCTGTCCTCATCAACATGGGGGCAGGGTGCTCTGGGGTGGGGGGGCCGCAGGTCGCCCCCCTGCCCCAGAGCACCAAACCCCCCATGTTGAGGGCATGCGGCCTGGTACGGTTCAGGAGGGAGGGGGGGCCGCTCTCTCGTCCCCCCCTCTTCCCCTGCGGCCTGCCAGGTTGTGTGCTTGGATAAGGGTCTGGTTTGGATTTTGAGGGGGACCCCACGCCGTTTTTTCGGCGTAGGGTTCCCCCTTCAAATCCAGACCAGACCCAAGGGCCTGGTATGCACCTGAAGGGGGAACCCACGCCGTTTTTTTTCTTTAAAAATTGGCGTGGAGTTCCCGCTCAGGATTCATACCAAACGCAGTGCCTGGTATTGGCGGGAATCCACGTCAGATCCCCGTCTATCAGCAATGCGTGTCGCTCATCGTGAAAGGAACATTTTTTCCTTTCCCGATGACGAGACAGCTTGGCACTGGCTCTCGTGACGGAGCTCATAGGGTGTCAATCTCGCCGCTAGAAGTGGCGAGATTGACACAATATCGGCGGCACCTACTGTACATAACAGCGGACAGGCAGGGGGATTCATGACAGGAGAGACTGAGAGGGTTAAAAATCCTATCAGTCAGCGATTTTTATAAAACGTGATTTTTATTTCATTTTAAGGACTCCTGCATACAGTTGTAGATTAGGGCTTATGGCTGTACAGAGTAACATACGCCTCATGTTGAGGAGCCCAGGAGCCACAGCTGCAATGTTATTGTGCCTATAGACGTGCATTACAGAAGATGCAGCTATACTCGCATAAACGCCCAAACATTTGCATGTGTAACGCAAGTGCTGACATATAATCATGCACAGCATATTCTGTAAAGTATGTCAATGGGCACAATTATGCTGCAGCTGTGGCTTCCGGGTGACACGACACAAGAATTTTTTTCTGTGTGTCTGTATACAAGAGCCCTAATATCTGCACATACAAAAACCAGCCTAAATATGTTAAAACAAAATATTGTTACAACCTATTTATCAAGTTTACATAGATGCAATGGGGGTATGACTTGCACCACATACCACAATTGACAATATCAATCTACAGAAAAAGAAAAATGTGACTTTAATTGGTGCTGCATTCTGAGGAATAAATCCACAACTACAAGATATAAAGTACAAAAAAATCTGATAATTGAAAAACAATCTGTAGTATGCCCAATTGTTGGTTCTGACCTGTTATGGATGGCATTTACAGGGTGAGATTTATACCAATTTGGGATATTATTAGGCATACTACAGAATGTTGATTTTAAGATGATTTTTTGTTATTTTTTGTACGCAATAATATAAATTTTTACTCTATATCTTGTAGTTGTGGATTTATTCCTGAGAATGCAGCACTGTTTAAAGTTCCACCTTTCTTTGTCTATATATATATATCGAATCAATGAATCTGATACATTGTTTGCTGGCTTCATTAAGGCTTCATGTACACTACAGCTCCTAAACTTGAGTTTAGGGGCTTTTGGCATTCTTTTACACCTAAACTCAACTCAATAAAAGTCTGTGTGTCAATGTACACATACAGTGAGGGGAAAAAATATTTGATCCCCAGCTTTGGTGAGAGGGTGACAACAGTTGGTACGATTATTTGCAAATGGAAGAAACAAAAAATACCTGTCAATCTCCCTTGGTCTGGGGCTTCCAGCAAGATCTCACCTTGTGGAGTTTCAATGATCATGAGAACGGTGAGAAATCAGCCCAGAACAACACGGGAGAATCTTGTCAATGATCTCAAGGCAGCTGGGACCATAGTCCCCAAGAAAACAATTGGTAACACTACGCTGTGAAGGACTGTAAACCTCCAAAAGGTTCCCCTGCTCAAGAAAGCACATGTAACTGGGATGACACTTTTAACCTTATCTCCAGCGTAACTAAAATCTCAATCCCTCCATCGCCTGCACTTGCCATTCTCAACCTGACCATAGACGACATTCTTCACTCCCTTAGACACGTGACGACTCACATTCTCCTGGCAGCCAGACTCAACTTAACAAGACAATGGAAATCCGACAACACTCCAATCATAGGCCAAGTTATCGATTTAGTAACCTTACACTTTAGCTACGAGACAATAACAGCCGCCGGTAACGGTCGGGCTGCAAACACCCGAACATACTGGCAACCCTGGACCGACTGGATTGAAGCTGCGAATGTCACCTGAACCTACCATTACCCTATCTAGTGTATCCTGACCGAGCAATATCCTTGAGTTACACTACTGATATTTACTAACAGTATTTTCTTTTTTCTTTCCTTTTCTGTTATACGTTTAAACAAGTTTCTGGAACAATGCCGCCAAGCAGTGGGTAACGCTCTGCGGTGCCCACACTGCATTGAATGGGCCCTCTCCACTCCTGTGGCACTAAGTTCCCAGTTGGGGTGCCGCACCAGGGGAGAGGGCCGATTGTATCGTACCTCTGGGTACCCATATTGTTATACACCTCCTGTTTAAATTGATTGCAATATGTCAGTGAGGATAAGTTCATTTGTAGACTGTTTTTATTTTTTTTTCACAACGTCGTTGCACGACGTACAATGTTCAATTGTACACTGCGTTAAATATGAAAAATTAATAAAATATTTGAAAGAGAAGAAAGCACATGTACAGGCCCGTCTGAAGTTTTCTAATGAACATCTTAATGATTCAGAGGAGAACTGGGTGGAAGTTTTGTGGGAAGATGAGACCCAAATCAAGCTCTTTGCCATCAACTCAACTCGCCGTGTTTGGAGGAGGAGGAATGCTGTCTATGAGCCCAAGAATACAATCCCCACTGTCAAACATGGAGGTGGAAACATTATGCTTTGGGGGTGTTTTTCTGCTAAGCGGACAGGAAAACTTCACTGCATCAAAGGGACTATAGACTGGGCCATGTACCGTCAAATCTTGGGCAAGAACCTCCTTCCCTCAGCCAGGGCATTGAATATAGGTCGTGGATGGGTATTCCAGCATGACAACGACCCAAAACACAAGGCCAAGGCAACAAAAGAGTGTCTCAAGAAGAAGCATCTTAGGGTCCAGGAATGGCCCAGCCAGTCTCCAGACCATAATCCCATAGAAAATATGTGGAGGGAGGTTCGATTTACCAAATGTCAGCCTCAAAACTTTAATGACTTAGAGAGGATCTGCAAAAAGGAGTGGGACAAAATCCCTCCCGAGATGTGTGCAAACCTGGTGGCCAACTACAAGAAGCGTCTGACCTCTGATTTCCAACAAGGGTTGGAATAAAGAAAATACAGTAAATTAAGCCTTTCCTTCTTTCCAGACAATGAGAGTGTGACTAAACTGGAGCCCATGTAGCCCAGTTTATGACACTAAAACATTTTATATCTATTACATAATAATAATATTACATAATAATAAAAGTGATGAGACAGATTGGATGAATCAAAGCAGGCAAAGTTACTACTTCATCAATAAACAGCAGCACTTTTAATGGTTTAAGTTTTCTCAGCTACAGTATGTTGTGCTGAGAAAGATCTAATCACTTCTTTCCTGTAAATAGCAAGCATTTTTTTCCTGATCCTTTAGCTAGTTTACATTAGGCAATTCTAATAATCTGGAGCTCTTCCTTTAAATGAGAATAGCCAGAGAACTCATTACTAACCTCTAATGGTAAGCTTGCTGTATAGCTGTGAATTCATTTCTTTGTCCCTTTTAAATCTTCGATACTCATCAACTGCTTCTCTTACCATTGTAACAGCAATAACAAACCCCTAAAACAAATATAAATACATATGATAATATGTTGATGAGCATATTACAAACTACTAAAAAAACAAAACTTAAAGTGATTGTAAAGTTTCAGTTTCTTTTCTATAAAAAAAATCAAACATGTTATACTTACCTTCTCTGTGCAGTGGTTTTGCAGAGTGCAGCCCCTATCCTCCTTGGCTCTCCTGGCCCCACCCTCCTGTTGAGTGCCCCCACAGCAAGCAGCTTACTATGGGGGCACTCGAGCCCTGTGTCCATTCAGATATGGAGCTGTGGTTTTGCCTCGCCCCCTCTCTCCTGATTGGCTAACTGACTTTGATTGACAGCTGGAGCCAATGGCACTGCTGTGGTGTCTCAGCCAATCAGGAGGGAGAGTCCCGGACTGTTAAGGCACTCGTGGACATCGCTGGATAAAAAAATGGGTCAGGAAAGTATTAGGGGGGCTGAGAGGGGATGCTGCACACAGAAGGCTTTTTATCTTAATGCATTAGGATAAAAAAAAAAATCTGACTTTACAACCACTTTAAATAAATCAACGATTTAACACTAGGTAAATAAATACATTAAATGCAAAAACTAGTAATGTTATGGATTAAAATCCAACATTTGCCAAAACATTTGTTTGCGTTTTTGGTTAGATTGGAGAAAGATGTAAGTCCTTTATTCAGATTTCAAATGATACCTGCGTCCCCAAGTCTGTGCTGACTAGCACCTGTCACATAGGCAGAAAATTAGGGAAAATTCTCTTCAAAACAATGAATTCTGACAATGGTTTTAAGTATATCTAAAAGGCAAAATATTTTTGGGGGGTTTTGAACATAGTTGGTTTTCTCTCTTTCTATGTGTCCTGTTTACCATGATCAATGAAAGTGAAAGTAAAAGAAAATCCCAAATTTTGGGCTGTCCCCAGAAAAGCAATAGAAGGGAAATCTTCCAAAGGGGACAATAGTTCTGGTGACCTGGGGGGCCCCTAGAGATTATTTTACTTTGCAGGGATTTCCTCTCACTTCCTGTTTTGGATATGGGTATAGGAAGTGAGGGCAAATCTCCCCATTGGGACACAGACCTAAAATGAGAAAAATGTGTTGCCTATAGTTCTACTTTATAATATTACTTGGCAGATAATTTGCTTTTATTGCGGCTTGTGATTCTTGTTTGTACCATAATAACAGGGGTGGTTTGCTTGAGCACCTACCTTCATGGTATAGTGTACCTGGTCAACATATATACAAAAAATTGTAATTGTAAAAATTGTCCTTTGATAAAATGACAATGGTTTTGTTTTTTCGATGGGTGACCAATAACATGAAAAAGCCCCAGTCATTCAATCAAAGCACTATTTTTCAGTAAGAATGCTAGCTGATTAGAGTAAAGCAAGCCAATCAGATTTTCATGGTATAATTGAGCATTTCAACTGCCCACAAATATAAGACTTTACTCACACTAGTGCAGGACCACATGCAAAATTGCGCACTTTCCCACAACGCACAAAAATGCACTGCTCTTGATGGCAACCGGACACATTTTGCAAATGAGCAGTACCATGCGTTTTGGTGCAAAATTATTTTTATAATAGTGCAGGCATCTTTTTTCTGTGTTTCTAGCATAAGGGCAGCTCACTGAAATCAATGGGCTGTGTCGTCGCACCTCCGTGATGTGAACAGAGCCTTAAACCAAATCAATATAGAAATAAATAAAACGCATCGAAATATAAACAAAAAATGAAATCAAATCTTGCCTGTTTTATATCTATATAAATCTGTTGCAAAGACAAGAGAAGTAGTAAGTAAGTCCCGTAGCTCTCTCCTGAACCGTTTCTCTGTTATCAGCCTGATAACTCTTGACAAAATCTCGGACACATCAGATAAAAGCAGCCTGAAATTTCTGTCAGGGGAGGTTGCTAAAATAGATTAGCAGGGAGCTAGTCCTGTTACAAAACACCTCTGAGAGTCTCTGCCTATGTGTGTGCCTTTCCTCCAATTAGCAATTTTAGCTATCTTGGCTGTATGCGCAGACATCGCACTCTGTGTTAAACAGGAAGAGAAAATCTCATAACATGATCTGAACTTGCTAATCCGTATATAAGTGTGAAGACACCAGATATACATGTAAAACCTATGTAAGGAGATTTGGTTCATCCCTGTGTATCATCTGACGCTGTTCACTTCACTGGGTGTATGGAGAGTTTACATCCACTTTAACTATCTTACTTGCAGGCATTCCATTTTTAAGAGAATTTTAAAGAAGCGGCAGCCACCTTAGCAACAAGTTTAATCATAGTTATCTTTAACGGATCTTCCTGCATAGATTTAAGTTCCTTTTTTTTTTATTCTTCAATATGCTGAAACCATCCAGGTGTCTACATTTTACAGATCAATGTTTTCCTGAATGTCATATTTGTAAAGGTGCAACTAATGAAGTGTACAAACATGGTTAGACTACAAATATTCTTAATGGTTTCCCAAATCATAAAATATTATTCAAATTAATCAATGAAAAAGTTCCACATGTGATCATACACAGGGCTCTCATTATTAGCAAATGTTGCATTAAGGAAAATAACAGTGCCAAAAGAATGTTTAAATGGTTACTTTTTCTATTGGGTAAAAGAAATATGGCAGTATGGATAGAGACTGTTTTTCTCAGGTCATCACTGACACATGAAGTGAGGGGAAATTACTTTAATGAAGACAGAGACAGATAAGAAAAGTGGAGAGAGGTTTTAAAGGGTATTTCCCTCTTGCAATCAAATTGGGATATCACCTACGTTATATTTATTACATGTCCCCATAACAGCATAACATAAAATCTCCAGATACCTTTTTAAATGTCTCCAATCTATGGCCCTCCAGGTGTTCAGGAACTACAAATCCCATCATGCCTAGTCATGTTTGTGAATGTCAAAGTTTTACAATGCCTTATGGGACGTGTAGTTCCGCAACAGCTGGATGGCCGTAGTTTGAAGATCACTGATCTAAAAGGTAAGAAATATTTTTTTTTTAACTTTTTTTTATTTTTTTTTTATTTTAGGTATGCGGTGTGAATATAAACACAACCATACAGTGGGGGAAATAATTATTTGATCCCCTGCAGATTTTCTAAGTTTTCCCACTTACAAAGAAATGAGGGTCTATAATTTTTATCATAGGTGTATTTTAAATGATAGAGACAGAATATCAACCAAAAATCCAGAAAAAACAGATGATAAAAATGTTATAAATTGAGTTGCAGTTCAGTGAGTAAAATAGGTATATAATTCCCAAGCAAAACATGACTTAGTACTGGTGGAGAAACCCTTGTTGGCAAGCACAGAGGTAAGACATTTCTTGTAGTTGGTTACCAGGTTTGCACACATCTCAGGAGGGATTATGGTTCAATCTTCTTTACAGATCTTCCCTAAATCCTTAAGGTTTCTTGGCTGTCGCTTGGGAACAAGAAGTTTCAGCTTTTTCCATAAAGTTTCTTTAGGATTAGGCCAGGAGTCTGGAAAGGCCACTCCATGACCCTAATGTGCGTCTTTTTGAGACACTCCTTTGTTGCCTTGGCGGTATGTTTTGGGTCATTATCATGATGGAAGACCCATCTTCAGTGTTCTTGTTGAGTTGGAAGAAGGTTCTCATCCAAGATTTTACAATACATGGCCCTGTTCATTGGCTCCTCAATGCGGCAAAGTCAGTCTGTACCTTTAACAGAGAAACGGCCCCAAAGCATAAGGTTTCCACCTCCATGCTTGACTGTAGGGATGGTGTTCTTATGCCGCGTACACACGACCGTTTTTCCTGTCATGCAAAAAACAAAGTTTTTCTCGATGTGATTCATTGCGATTACTCTCAAGCCTGCCTTGCATACAAAAAAAAACACTCGAGCAAAGCGCGGTGACGTACAACGCGTACGACAACACGTACGACGGCACTATAAAGGGGAGGTTCCATTCGAATGGTGCCACCCTTTGGGCTGCTTTTGCTGATCTCGTGTTAGTAAAGTTTGGTGAGAGACTATTCGCGCTTTTCAGCCTCGTGCTCTTCAGTCCATTACAGCGTGACGAATGTGCCATCTCCACTTCTAGACTGTAAGCTCTAACGAGCAGGGCCCTCTGATCCCTCCTGTATTGAATTGTATTGTGACTGTACTGTCTTCTCTGATGTAAAGCGCTGCGCAAACTGTTGGCGCTAGATAAATCCTGTATAATAATAATAATAATTGCAAACGCTAGTTTTACCAGAACGAGCGCTCCCGTCTCATACGTGATTCTAAGCATGCGCGTTTTTTTTCCCTCTCGGAAAAGCATACACACGAGCGGTTTTCGCGACGAGAAAAAGAACGACGGGAAAAACAATGAGAAAAAATAGAGCAGGTTCTATTTTTTTTGCGGGCAGTTTTCTCGTCGAGAAAACTGCTATGGAGCATACACACGACCATTTTTTATGACCAATCTAAAAAAATGGCAGTTTTCTCGTCATGAAAAACGGTCATGTGTATGCGGCATTAGAGTCATAGTCAACATTTTTATTTCTCCAAACACGGTGAGTCGAGTTAGTGCCAAAAAGCTAAATTTTAGTCACATCTGACCAAAGCACTACCTCCAAATCCTTCTCTGACTCATTTAGATGTTCATTGGCAATCTTCAGACGAGCATGTACATGTGCCTTTTTGAGGAGGGGGACCTTGTTGTCAGTGTAGGATTTCAATCCATGGCAGCGTATTGTGTTACCAATGGTTTGATTGGTGACTGTGGTCCCAACTGCCTTGAGATCAGTCACAAGCTCCTCCCGTGTAGTTCTAGTCTAATCCCTCACTTTTCTCATGATCATACTTAGCCCATGATACAGAATCTTGCATGGAGCTCCAGACCGAGGGCAATTAATGGTTATTTTGTATTTCTTCCATTTGCAAATAATTGTTTTTAACAGTTGTCTCCTCACCAAGCTTCTTGCTGATAGTCTTGTAGCCAATTCCAGCCTTGTGCAGGTCTACAATCTTGTCCCTGACGTCCTATGACAGCTCTATGGTCTTGCCCATGATAGTGAGATTTGAATGGAAGAAAGCGATTCTGTCTTTTATACACATAAATTAACCTAGGAGCACCTTCTTAAATTGACAGGACAAATCTGTGTACCACAAGAGCACATACTGTAGTCAGTCTGTGGGAGCCAGAACTATTGTTGGTTGGATCAAATACTTATTTTACTCACTGAACTGCAACTCAATTTATAACATTTGTATCATGTGTTTTTTTTGGATTTTTGGTTGATATTTTGTCTCTATCATTTAAAACACACCTATGATAACAATAAAAAAGACCCTTCATTTCTCTTTAAGTGGGCAAACTTACAAAATCTGCAGGGGATCAAAAAAATATTTTCCCCACTGTATAGTGGGGTTTTCTCAAATTTGACAGCAAAAGTAGGAATACATTTTTAGCCTTCCTTATAAGAAATAAACAAGTTCCATTTGGATTCGACCTTAAGGCTCCATGCACATTGGACGCTAAAAAAAAAAACTATAAAAAACGCCAGTAGCTTTGCAGGGAGCCTTTCAACGTTTTTTAGCGTTTTTGCAATAGCGTTTATTAACGTTTTTCAGTGTTAGCGTTTTTTAGCTTTTATTTTATTTTTATTTTTTTCAATGGATCAAAAAACGCTAAAAAACGCTGGCGAGCTGCATTTTTGAGCATTTTTCAGTGTTTATTCGCGTTTTTTCCCACCGAAAAACGGCACTTTGAATGCGAATTTCTTGCGTTCAGAAAAAAGCCCATAATCTCCACTGCTCATTAACGCAAAAAAAACGTCCATATGTGCATGGACACATAGGCTAACAGAGTGCAGTTTATGGGCTTCTAAAAAAAACGCCCAAACGCCAATAAACTGCAGTTTATGAGCTTCAGTGTGCATGGAGCCTTAAAATTATAGTACCTGACTCCTCTGGTATGTTGAATAAGAGCTTACTGTGGGACACAGTATTGACATAGGGGTCATCATTCATGCACTTTCAGTACAGTGGAATATGTAACAAGGCAAAAAAAACTTCCTTCCTAAATTTCTATTTCAAGTGAATTGCTTAGTTTTGTTAACCAAAAAAAACACACACATTCCCCAGTTAAAGTGGAGCTCCACCCTAAATTACAACTTATGCTAATCGGAACCCTCCCTCCCTCCGGTGTCACAATTGACACCTTTCAGGGGGGAGGGGGGTGAAGATACCTGTCTAAGACAGGTATTTTCACCCACATCCGGGAGTCCTCTCTCCGGGAATCTGCGGGAGTGACGTCACTTCCCCCAGACTTCCCATAGTGTTCTGGGAGACACTCGGCTCCCAGAACACAGGAGGATGAATCAGAACGGCGCAGCGCGACTCGCGCATGCGCCGTAGGGAACCGGGCATGAAGCCGCAAGGCTTCACTTCCTGGTTCCCTCAGCGAGGCTGGCGGAGGGGGCAGCAGAGTGACGAGCGATCGCTCGTCCTCTGCTGCGGACGTCGCTGGACTCCAGGACAGGTAAGTGTCCAAATATTAAAAGTCAGCAGCTGCTGTAGCTGCTGGCTTTTAATATTTTTTTTTCGGCGGAGCTCCGCTTTAAGAACAAGGGTTCAAAACATATTTCAGTATTCTTTCAATGTATTGTGAAAAAAGAGGGCCAAAAGTACTTACCAGTGGTGCCCAGTAGGTGTATAAGTAGCCTATTTTCAGAGCAGGTACAAACTGTGAGCAGGCAACTACCAGAAAATACAGATTCAAGAAAAATTTGAACTGCTGATATAAAACCTTAAAGAAAAAACATAGGAAAAATAATGACTCAAAACCACAGTAACAAAAAAGCATTTTTTCCAACATACTAATACATATTTTCTGTATATAATTAACAACTTCAATACAGGGCAGTTTTAACCCCTTCGTGCCCAGACCAATTTTAAGTTTTCAGCGCTGTCGCACTTTGAATGACAATTGCGCAGTCATGCAACACTCTACCCAAATGAAATCTTTATGTTTTTATTTCCCCACAAATAGAGCTTTCGTTTGGTGGTATTTGATCACCTCTGGCATTTTGTTTTTTTGCGCCATGAACAAAAGAAGAGCGACAAATTTGAGAAAAAATAACACAATATCTTTTACTTTTTGATTTAATAAATATCACATTTTTTTTCCCTCAGTTTAGGCCGATATGTATTTTTCTACATATTTTTGGTAAAAAAAAATAAAAAATCACAATATGCGTATATTGATTGGTTTGCACAAAAGTTATAGCATCTACAAAATAGGGGATAGATTTATGGCATTTTTTTTTTTTACTAGTAATTGCGGCGATCTGCGATTTTTATTGTGACCGTTATATTGCGACGGACATATCGGACACTTTTGACATGTTTTTGGGACCATTCACATTTATACAGCAATTAGTCCTATAAAACTGCACTGATTACTGTGTAAATGTGACTGGCAGGGAAGGGGTTAACACTAGGGGGTGATCAAGGGGTAAATATGTTCCCTAGGGAGTGATTCTAACTGTAGGGGGAGGAGACTCACAAGGGGAGGAGACCGATCGGTGTACCTCTGTACTGGGAACACACATCGGTCTCCTCTCCTCTGACAGGACGTGGATCTGTGTGGTGTTTACACACACAGATCCACGGTCCTGTTGTGATCGCGGGCAATCGCGGGTGCCCGGCGGACATCGCGCACACCCCCTAGACAGCCGGGAAACCCTGGACATCATATGATGTCCACCCGGAGGGAGGGAGGGTTCCTGCCGACGTCATTTTACAATGACTTGGTAAGGAAGCGGTTATATGAGGCAATCCCAGTATCAAGTTAGCAGAAATCCTTCAAAGAAAAAGTCAAAGGTTTCTATACTCATGAGATTGTTGCATCCTTGATTGGCTGAATGTGCATGTTATGCTCCCAGCACTAAACATCCTTGAAGCCAACCTTATAAATGGAGAACAATAGTAAATTGCATGGAAAGTCTAGCTAGACAATAAACCCTTCCAGAGTTCAATTAGCCATGCAGTAGATGTAGATTGTGCATTGATATACAGTATGATAGTTTTCTGGACTGTTTGTAGTGTGCTGGAATGTGTGATGGTTATTTCATGTCTACAGATACTTTTAACAATAAAGATCAAACCAAAAAAACAGAGAAATAATTTTGAAAAGATTAATTTTGACCTACCTGTGAAATTAATATCTTGGAGCACAGTACAGGACACAGGCTGGATATTCATAGACCCTGGCTTATGGGGTGTCACCTTCAGGTGATTAGATACTGGCAAAGCTTTGCTGGACATGCCTCCCTGGGCATGCCCCTATAACCCTACCCTCAGGGTTTTAGCAAGAAACGCAGAGTAGCACAGGAACAGAGGTGAGGGTAACCTATAGCGCAGTGTTTCTCAACTCCAGTCCTCAAGGCGCACCAACAGGTCATGTTTTTGGGATTTCCTGCAGATAAAACAGCTGTGATAATTACTAAGGCAGTGAAACTGCTCAAATCACCTGTGAAAATCAATGGAAATCCCAAAAACATGACCTGTTGGTGCGCCTTGAGGACTGGAGTTGAGAAACACTGCTATAGCTTGTACTGCACTTCAAGATATGGAACTTACAGGTAAGTAAAAATTCCTCTTATCTTAACCATACAATATAGGACACAGGCTGGATATACATAGACCCTGGGACAACCCCAATCAATAAATAAGGGTGGATAACAATAGGTCCAACAATAACAAGGGTCAACCAACCCAACTCAGAGTGCTATTGCAAGAACCTTGTGGCTGTAAGCTGCATGCACAACAGTTTAGAAGTCCATCTGGTAGATCTTATAAAAGGTATGAACTGAAAAACAGGTGGTGGCCTTGCAAAGCTGGACAACAGTGGCTTGATGTCAGAATGCCCAGGAAACGCTCACCATTCTGCTGGAGCGAGCACGTAAAATTACTGTAGGTCTCCTATCCTTTTGAGTGCAAGCTCTTGAGATTAGTTGTCTTATCCACCTGGTAATAGTGAATTTTGAGGAGGGATGTCCTTTTCGAAGCCCTGTTGATAAGCTGCAGCTTTTAGATGAATTCTGATAGCTCTGACAATGTCCAGACAGTGAAGTGCATACTCTCTGATGTGCTTAGAAATGGGGCACAAAGAGAATGTCTTTCTGAAGGTGGAAGTTAGATTCCACCTTAGGTAGAAAGTAAGTATTGGAAGCAAGTCTAATATGTCTTGGAAGGATTAGGAGCTCCTTACAGGAGACAAGCGTTAGTTCAGAGACATGTCTGACAGATGTGATAGCCATTTAGAAAGCCACTTTGCAGGAAAGATAAAAAAAATAAAAAAGTTTCCTATTTGGGTTCAAATTATGGTTTCTGCAGAGCATAGAAAAACAAATTAAGAAACAAACACAGGGTGCTGTGTAAGGGTGGTCTTAACCAAGAAACACATTGAATAAAGGTTTTTACAGGGGAAAATTAAGCAAAAGATTCTTGAAACAGAATGGACAGGGCCAAAACATGTCCCTTAAGTGTACATAAGGCCAAATTCTGGTCCTGACTGTAGAAAGGAGATACTCTGGGATTGAAATGCCTGAGTTTAGACCAGACAAGGAAGGATTTACAGGTACAATAGTAAATGTTTCTGAAAGTAGCTTTTCTGGCTTTGAGCAGTGTGGAAATGGCAGAATCAGGGACACACCTGTCCCTCAAGACCTGGGCTTCAACACCCATGCGATTAAAGCCAGTGACTGAGATGCAGGATGAAACAGGGGGCACTGAGACAGAAGGTCTAGCCTGTTTGGAAGAGTCCAGGGATCATCTGTTAGAAGTCAGACTATGTTTGTGTACCAGGTTCTCCCAGGCTAGTTTGCTGCAATGAGAATCACCTGTTTCTCTCCTGCTCTACTTTGCAGAGCAGTTGAGGCAGAATTTGCACCAGATGAAGGCATTTATTAACTAGAGACCAGGAAATTATCAGAGCATTCAATGCTAGTGTTAAGCCCCATACACACGGAAGAACTTTTTGACAACAAACTTCAAAATGAGCAAAATTTCAAAAAAATCCTACCGTGTGTACGCTCCATCGGACAAACTTTTTCGGTTTTCATCGGACAAAAGTTCGCTCTGCAAACGAACAAACTTTTCGGCAACAAAACTCCTACGGTGCAAAGTCCTATCGTGTGTACAGAAATCCATCGGACTTTTGTCCGAAGTACAAATACGCATGCCCAGAACCAATGTTAAAATCAACCAACAATAGCAGAAGTTGACCAAAGGGTGGCGGTAAAGAGCAGAAAAACCACGTGATGTTGGGAAAGTTTTGGGAAAGTTTGCAGAAAAGTCCTGCCGTGTGTATGCTATGGGTGTGCCCGGCCAACTCCCTTCGGACAAAAAGCCACGGAAAAGTTTGTTTGAAGTCCGACCGTGTGTACGAGGCTTTAGAGGATCCTTGGTCCTGGCTACAAACAGAGGTAAAAAAACAGGGGCAACTTTTTGTTGTACTTGGAGGCCAGGATGTCCATTTCTGACATAAGAGATTGAATATATCTGGATAAAGGGCCTACAGTATATACCTTGGTCCAGGTGGTGACTGCTGAGGTACCGTATATACTTGAGTATAAGCCGAGTTTTTCAGCAAATATTTTTGTGCTGAAAATGCCTCCCCCGGCTTATACACGAGTCACCTTTTTGCGCCTGATCTCCCGGAATTTGGGGACCCGGTACCGGCCGGCCATAGGATCCCTGGACCCCAAACTTGGCACACATGTAGCGCCACTCTTCCTCTACAAGTGTGAAAGTTTGTTGTCCGGGGGACCTACGGCCGGGGAGCACCAATTTTTCAAAGCCGGGCACCCCTTCCATAGACTCCCATGTTAAACAGTCATTTATCCAGTGACTTTGGAGACCGGATACCGGCCGGTCGTAGGTCCCCTGGACCCCGAAACTTGGCACACATGTAGCCCCATTTCTCCTCTATAAGTTTGCAAAGTTTTTGGTCTGGGGGACCTACGGCCAGGGAGCACCGATTTTTCAAAGCCAGGCACCCCTTTCATAGGCTCCCATGTTAAGCATCAGTCTAGTCATGGACACAGTGAGGCATGGGCACAGTGAGGCATGCACATAGACACAGTGAGGCAAAGTGAGGCATGCAGATGGACACCCTAGGCTTATACTCGAGTCAATACGTTTTCCCAGTTTTTTGTGGTAAAATTCGGTGCCTCGGCTTATATTCGGGTCGGCTTATACTCGAGTATATACAGTAATCTGAATTCCAATTGTCCAGTCAGGGGATATGAACAGCAGAGAGGGGTGGACAGTGTTTCTCCACAAATGAGATGATCAGACTTGGTCCATTAGGGCTGCCTGACTCCTGGTACCCCTTTATTGGTTAATATAGGCCACAGCAGTGGTATTATTTTCTTCTTTCTAATGCTAGAACAAATATTTTTTTTCGCTGCGGATATTCACACCGAGTTCTGACAAACGTATTTCTTTGTTTCTTGTGATCTCATGAATCTTTGTATTTTATTTCAAAGCCAGGTTTCCAAATTATCTTAATATTTATTTTAAGCGCTTATCGGCTAACACCAAACTTTTACTAACACGCGGTAACACAAAATCAGCAAAAGCCGCCCAAAAGGTGGCGCCGTTGGATTTGAACTTCCCCTTTATAGCGACATCGTACATGTTGTACGTCACCGCGTTTTGCACGGTCGGAATTTGGTCTGATGGTGTGTATGCAAGACAGCTTTGAACAGAATTCCGACGAAAAATTCCATCGGATTTTAGCCCATCGGAATTCCAATCGTGTTTACGTGGCATAAGGAATAGGAACACTACTCCCCTGGCTGGAATTTATTGTTATCATCCTTCATGGGTGTTGTAGAAATAGCTTTCCCATTGTCAAGGCTGGATTGGAAATTCACTAAGCTAGGGAGTACCTTGCTTGGCTGCATGACGTACAGAGGGGTCGAGAGAATCAGAAAGTTCTTCAGAAGAAATGTATCCTGTTACCTGAATGCCCTGGGTTCTTAAGAGGGCAAGAAGAGGTGCAAGTACCTTTGTGAATAGAGGATAGCCAAATGGCAATGTGCAGTGTAAAACTGATGTCTGTCTCCTTCTGCGAAGCACATTTTGCACTGATAAGGAGGGTAAATGGGTATACATGGATAAGCATCTTGGATGTTCACTAATGCAGAGTATTCCCCTTGGCAAAAACAAACCTTGCAGATTTCATGAAAACCTTAGGAACATGAAGATACTTGTTTAGGGATTTTTAGGGTCCAGGATAGGACAAACACTCATTGTGTTGTGGCACTATGAACAGGTTTGAATAGAATCCTTTGAATCTGTCCCACAGAGGACCCAGAACCACCACTCCCTTCCTGGGATAATAAATGGTTCAGGGCAGTCTGCAGAGTGTTCTTAAGGAGATTTTAGGTTGGTTTGTTTTTGGTCATGTAACATCTTTGGTGAATATGTCAAATGCCTCACCAAATACATGTTCTCCTACAAAAGGGCATACGTATGAGGACAGCTTCAGATTTCTAGGCTTTCAGCCATAGGATTCTCTGCATATGGATAGAAATGAGATCCATTCTGGATATCTGTGTCATGACTTTTTCTAGGGCTTCAGCACAAAAGAGTAAAGCAGAGGGTATAGACATTGCTATCGGTGAGGGTTTACTCCTATGGGTGTGGAAATGGGGTAAGTGTGTCCGTGAAGGAGTACACAGCAACCCAGGTGTAGATTATTCTGTAGCAAAGTCCTTATGGCAAAGGGGTGCCTGAGTACTTTATAAAGGACTCTAGACAGAAGTGATGGTGATAGTGCAACCTGTGGTGTGATGTAACATTCTAAATATCCACCTGAGACTTCGCTCTGAATGGCGGAATTCTTTCACCTGTCCCAGTGGACATACTCTCAGAGGGGTCATCAGGGTCTGGGTTTTTACAGGGACAAACTACATAGTTACATAGTTAATCTGGTTAAAAAAAAAAAAGACACAAATCCATCCAGTTCAACCAACAAGAGGAAAAAAAACAAACATTTGTTGCACTTAGTGGTGAGGTGAGCACTCAAGAAGAATCCAGTGCCCGAAGCAACATTACATGCTGTTACCACAGCGTGGGATCTGGGTACAGCTCCCATGGTTATACAGAGGTTGCACCGATCCGTATGCACTACTTGTATTGTGGAATTAGAAGACAGTAAGGAGTTGACTGAACAGCTGATTGAAGAATACAAAGTAAACTAATAAATAAGTGAAACAAATGATTTCTCTGAGGTAAAAGAGATCACCTTAGTAAAAAGACTGAGCTCGCACGGAGTGAGATAGAATTCTAGGGGGACGCTCAGAGAGCATGTCCAGCAAAGCTTTGCCAGTATCCAATCACCTTAACCAGTTCAGCTCTTTGGGCGTACTATGTACGTCCAAAGAGTGAACCATTAAAGACAAATCTGATGGCTGCAGTAGTAGCCATCAGCCTGTGTGTGTTTTGTTCAGCCGGCTCTCAGCTTCAAAAGTGAAAGTGATGTGGCAGCTCCATAGCTGCCGATCACTTTTACACAGCTGGCAGCAAGGTGCCTCCCCCCGCCGCCAGCAGCGCCTCCTCCCCTCATGGTTCCCGGGCTATCCAGTGCTTACCGATGCCCAGGAACACATTCTCCGGCTGGGGGAGAGAGATTGCAATGAGAACGAAGCAAATCCATGCCTCGATCTCACATGCAAACAATGAAACAATCACTTCCGGTTTCAGATGCACCCTTTCCTGGCCAGTACAGCCAGGAGACACATCTAACCAAGCTGATCTGTGCTTGGTTAGATGGTGTAAAGGGCAGGGGAGACATTGGGGTCTATTAGACCCCTAATGTCTCAATAAAGAGTACCTATTACCTGCCCAATGTTTTTACATAGGTAGGGGTTTTATTAACCCCTTGTGATAGCAATTAAGTAAAAAAAAAAAAAAAAGTAAAGATAAAATATGAAATTATAATGAAATATATTAAAATGAAAATAAATAAAAAAATTGACGAAACCCCCCGTTGCCCCGCACACCTGTGCAAACGCAAGCGCAAGCCCAGGGTGCACACGTATATGTAAACCGCGGTCGCCCCACACGTGCGACATATCGCTGCGAACGTCAAAGTGAGAATAATAATTCTAGCACAAGAGCTTCTAGTTAACGCTAAACTGATGACCTGTAAAAAGTGTCACCTATGGTGATTTTTGGGCATCATAGTTTTTGGCGATATCGTGGGCGCACGCAATTTTAAGACATGGAATGTTTGGTATCTATTTACTTGATGCAACCTCATCTTTTAAATTTTAACAAAAAATGCTTTTTATATGGTGTGGTCTTGCACTAAAAAGTAATTTTATTTAGGGCTGTTACTGATTAAAATTTTCGTGTTCGATTAATCGTTTTTTTTTTTAATCGATTGACTAATTTAGATTCATAAGAACGCACATACAGATCCAACTACTTTTAGCTGATCTCATTGCATTGCAACTCTGCATTAGTGACTGTAATATCCACAGACATCTCCCCACTGTAATATCCACAGACATCTCCCCACTGTAATATCCACAGACATCTCCCCCACTGTAATATGGTCCACATCTCCACCACTGTATAGAAAGATTAGTGCTTGCTTAGTCTTACCAGAGAAGCCAGCCGAACACGAGCAGTTGAGGCCGGGTGATGACGTCAGTGCGCCGCTCTAGGCTCACCTAGGCCACTGCCAGGTGGACCAAGATGGCCGCCGCTCCGGGAGCTAGGCCGAAGTCGCGGCCTTTCCTATGGCCGAGGCAGCAGCGGAGCACCGCGGATCACGTGGTGTGCCGATCCGCATACCGACCAAAAAAATTAACGATTAATCGAGGAATTAATCGTTAATTTCCGCAGCCCTAATTTTATTATATTTGTTCCTGAAAATTTGCGTTTAATAAACAGTTGCGCAAATATCACGTGAAACAAGAATTTGCCAACTATTACCTTTTTATTCTAACGGGCCTCAGCTTTCAGAAAATATATAATGATTTTAGGGGTTTAAGTAATACGATTGCCAAAAATTAAGATTTTTACTTGTATGCGACAAATAGAAAAAATTGCTTTGGAGCCGAACTGGTTATAGTGGTAGTAAACTCTTTTTTTTAAATTGTACGTACAGGCAAGGCTATAATAAGGTGTACCTGTAGGTACAGTGAACATCGCCTAAACTTGCACTGTTTGGGATATTCTCACACTGCATGCAGCCGGTGATATCACCAGCGCATGAGCTCTGAGGGAACGTCATACCCACCCCATCCCTTAAGAGCTCTGTGCTGCGGTCTGTGACCCCCTGCGCACATGTGCAGAAGAGACGTCATTGCGGCTTGGCCAGAAGGCCGGAGCATGCAAACCCAAAAGGAAGACCGGGTGAAGATGGAAGCCCTGTCAGCGGTGACAGCGCACCGCTGGAGGGCTTCGTTCTGAGGTAAGTATTTCATGATGTGCTAGTACGCAATGCAACCCCTTGCAGGGGTTGTTACAAAATAAATAAATAAATAAAAAGTGCGGTTTACTACTGCTTTAGGGTGGCAACCTATAAGCCAGGGTCTATGAATATCCAGCCTATGTCCTGTACCATACCAATTAAATAAAGAGTTTCTATTGTCAGTATGCTGGTAACAAATTCCAAGGTTGTCTGAAATCTGCCCCCAAGGGCTACTATCCTAAACGTCTTAGAATTTATTTTATGAAACAGACAGCAATGAATCTAATTTAAGATACAGTACAACAAACCAATTCTATCCTTACACTTCCCAATCCAACATCAGATGTACCCGATCAACAGTAAGGCCCCTTTCACACTGGGGCGGGCAGGAGCGGTGGCGGTATAGCAGCGCGATTTGCAGCGCTGCTATACCGTCGTTCTTACCACGGTATGCGGTCGCTAGGGGGGTGAATTTAACCCCCGCTAGCGGCCGAAAAAGGGTTAATACCGCCCGCAAACCGCGGCTATTGCTGCGGTTTGCGGGCGGTATTACCGTGCTGTCCCATTGATTTCAATGGGCAGCCGCGGTAAAGGAGCCGTGAACACACCGCTCCTTTACCGCTGTAAAGAAGCGGCTAGCAGGACTTTTGGAGCGGTCCTGCTAGCGCACCGCTTCAGTGTGAAAGCCTTCGGGCTTTCACATTGAAGGCTACAGGGCAGGATTTTTTCATGCGGTATAATAGCGCTATTATTAGCGCTAAACCGCATGAAAAACGCCCCAGTGTGAAAGGGGCCTTAAACTTCTCCATTTCAACTTCCCACGTATACCATGTTACTGTTAACAATGCACGTTGTGCAATTTAATAAAATACAAGAGGCTTTTTTCTGTTTGTAAATAAGTGAAGTTTTATTGCTGCTTTCATATTTAAAAAAAAAAAAAGATATAATACAAGAAAAAGAATAATTGTTTTACAAAATTCACCAGTTTGTGGCCCCAAGAAATTAATTTACAATTTGTAATGCCAAATCTCCAGAACTTTGATATATCTTTGCAAAATCTAAACATACACTAAGGGCTTGTTTACACAAGCAGGATCCTCTGAAAGGTGATCTGGTTTCAGGACACTCCTCAGAAGGCATCCGACATGCAGCAAGAAGTGTTATATTGTCTCTTTACCACCTGTTTATACCCCTTAAACACCGCTCCAGCGCACAACAATTGCATGCACTACATGCAATTGCACAATGCTCACAAACAGCTCAGTTACAACGGGGATCATTTTTACAGCAAAGCATCGGAGCTGTGGCATATGTACAACCCCACCTGTTGCCTTTGCAGCTTAAAGCTGTGATAAAGGCTCTTTTTATTAAAATAAAAGACATGTTATACTTATTTGCTCTGTACAATTGTATTGCACAGTGCTACCCCCAACCTCCTCTTCTGGGGTCTCCCGACAGTCCTCTAGGCTCCTCCTCTTCTGCATGTGCCACCATAGCAATCCGCTTGCTATGGGGGTGCACATGGAGGCTCATACCCGAGCTGCGCTGTGTGCATCTATAGACACACACAGCCTGGTTTAGCCCTGCACCCTGCTCCCTCCTCATAAGATTTGAATGACAGCAGCAGAAGCTAATGGCTCCCGTTGCTGCCTCTGTGTCCTGTAAGGTAAGTATTTAGGAGAGGGCAGGGAGTTGGGGGGCTTATCATAGAAGGATGCAGTGAATGCATCAAGGTAAAAAAAATAAAAATTTTACAACCACTTTAGAGGGAGCAGTAAAAACAAATCTCAACTGAATGTTTTTCTTACCACAATCACAACTGTAAAAGAGGCCAACAGTTTTGTTTTCTTGGGACATCAAACTGACACAAATAGGCCGAGGTCCCATATTGATGACAGATTAATATGAATAGTGTGCACTGAGTTGGGGTAGTGCTACAGTAACTAAAAGGCACCAAATTGCTGTGGCAAGGTAACAGCCATTGGCAAAGTAACAGCCATAAGCAAAGATGTGCAGTAAGCCACAGCAACCAAGCCAAATGTACCATATGGCACTTGTCTGCTTTCATACCAATACTAGATATTTTCTTTCCTTTAATAAATATCCTGATTTCAGTTATTGCTAAACCAGAACTATAATTTAAAGGAATGTAGTCAAATTTCTGCATCAGGCAAAACCCCTAAGAATCATTTACTTTATCATTTGTTCATACACGTGGGATATATAGGTATTTCTGAAGAAACATGGATGTCTTTCATTGCATGAAAACATTTATCAACTGCTATATCATACAATAGTAATCAGATATTTACAGAGTCCAACTACAAATGTAATTTAATTAAAAAACTATACAGCATGCTCTTAATCACAACAATGAATGGTTTACTGTATTCTTAATGAACTTTGTGACCTTTAGGAAAATGTGTGCTGTTTAAGCAATTTGTATGCATTTAATAATTTAAACTAAGGGAGAAAACAGCGGCTTGGTTCAATAAAGATGAGAATATTTATCTGTCTAAAAGACAGTTGACATTTTATTACCTTGACACAAGATCAGCCTTTTAATTACACAGTCATTAGTTTTGCAGGTTTTAATAAAGGCATATATAAGACCCCTAGCTTTTTCCTACTGTTGCATATATAATCGTTCAATAAACTGTGCAAACTTATTAGCATTAAGAGAATATAGCTTAATGACACAGCAGGCATAGAAAAGATTGCACGCAATACTAAAAAAGGTGAAGAAAACAAAACTAGACAATTTTAAACAACCCTAAGGAAAAAATAGTAACGCTAGGTATCCAGAAAAAGTTGTGGCACCAGGCAGCCTTTTTATTGCAGATATAGAGAATGAGATTTAGGCTCGATTTCTTGTGGTTTCCATAATTTATTTTATTGTTAAAAGTTTATCGTAGAGATCATTCGTTTTGTTGCTGATTGGTTGGTAAGTTGAGCTTGGATATTCTGTGTGTTTTTTATTGACATGCGTCCGCCCATCCAGTGCTCCTTGCTGTGAAGACCAGTCATAGATGAGGGCAGTGACATTTTTGTTATATGTATTGTTGTCATTGTGGTCAGGCAACGCACTAGCACCTTTGCTTCCATGTGCTGGGTGTTTAGTGTGCTCCTGCCCCTTTAATGGAGGGTGGGCTCCCCCCAGTCACCTGCCCTATATCTATCCATCAGCATACATGTGCTTCCATTGAGGAGACCTTAAATTTTAGAGTTAGGACTGCAGCATACAGGGAGCCTTGACGCGGCCTGCAGCTTACACATGTATTTGCAAATGCGTGCAACTAAACCCGTTTTTAAACGCACTGTTAGACAGGTGAATTTGTTTTGTTGCTGATTGGTTGGTAAGTTGAGCTTCGATATTCTGTGTGTTTTTTATTGACATGCGTCCGCCCATCCAGTGCTCCTTGCTGTGAAGACCAGTCATAGATGAGGGCAGTGACATTTTTGTTATATGTATCGTAGAGATCAGTAGCTAAAGATGACATTTGCACAAGTGATTATGAGCAATAATTTATTCCACTTTTGAAATATCTTCTTAGAGGTTTCAATCAGAGACAGCCTGCCAGAAAGAAGACTATTACTGTAATCTCTCTAGAACACCCATATTGCTCTTTAAAATTTATTTAAAGAGCAAAAGTATATAAAAGTTTATAAAAGTGCCCCCCAAGTAATATGAAAATAAGCCCCTTTTGGTTAGAACTAATGGGAAAACCAGAAGAGATAAATATAAAATTGAGTGAGATGGTGGGCTTTAATGAAGGGACAGCGCCGGTGGGAGTGATATGAGACACCCTAAAGGCCTTCCTTAGGGGAGTATTGATTCAACAAATAGCCAAGATAAAAAAAAACTCTAGGGAATGGGAAGAGAAGATTAGGAAAGAGGTGGGGGAGGCAGAAAAACATTATGTGGAGGACCCAACTCTGATGAAACAAAGGAAATGGCTCGAGAAACAACAAGAGTACAAAATGGCAGTGGTAAGGAAAGTGGAGAATAAGCACCTATTTCAAAGACAGAGTACCTTTGCAGAAGGGGAGAGTGTAGGTCATACACTGGCCCTATTGGCTAAAACTAACTCAGCTCCCTCTAGCATCCCCGTAAATAAGGATGTTGGGGGGTGAGATATCCTCTCAGTCATCTAAAATACTGGAGACGTTCGAGGCATATTATCAGGACTTATACAAGTCAAAGAGGGAAGATGTGACGTCACAGATGGATGAATTTTTGGGGGGAATAGAAACACTAGCTTTAACTGAGGAAGATAGAAGAGTTATAGAATCCCCGATAACCCTAGAGGAACTTCAATTAGCAGTAGCGGGAATGTCCAATCAGAAGTCCCCTGGGCCAGACGGCTTACCGGTAGAGATTTACAAACAATATGGGGAGGTGCTCCTCCCAAAACTGCTAAGGGTGCTGAACTGGGCGCTAAAAGGGGGGAAGTTGCCGGCCTCAATGTCAGAGGCTACTATAATAGTACTCCAAAAAGAGGATAAAGACCAATTAGATACATCATCTTACAGACCAATTTCACTATTGTGTTCAGACGTTAAGATATTGGCTAAAGTGTTGGCGGCCAGGATGAATAAATCAGAAATTAATACATCCAGATCAATCCGGATTCATCCCTAATAGAGCTACCAGCACCAATATTAGAAGACTGTATCTGAATTTACAGATGCCAACTGAGAACAGAGGTGGTAGAGCTATCTTATCCCTGGATGCCACCAAGGCATTTGACAGCCTAGAATGGGATTACCTCTGGCACGTGTTAGAGAAATTCGGATTTTGTCCCGTTTTTATCAAATGGGTAAAAACACTTTATAACTCCCCAAGTGCAAAAAAAAAATGAATAATGAATATTCAAAGAGGTTTAGGTTAGAGAGGGGGACAAGGCAGGGATGTCCCCTGTCCCCCCTTCTCTTCGCGTTAGCAATAGAGCCATTGGCAATAGTGATTAGAACTAAAAGAGGGATACAGGGATTCCAGAGGAAAGTGGGGGAGGAGAAAATCGCACTTTACGCGGATGACGTCTTGCTTTTTTTGGGGGACTCCTCAACGTCATTCAAAACGGCGATGCAGACAGTGGAAGCATTTGGTGATAAACTGGGTGAAGTATGCACTTCTGCCGGTGGATCCAGTAGGCAATGACGTTAGTGAAGGAACCCCTTTATTAAAAGTAGTGGAAAAAATGGATTATCTGGGGATAGTGGTGACACGAGACCCAGAACAGTACATTAATAATAATTTAAGGCGGGGGCGTGTCCTGGACATGGAGCTGTGAGGACGTGTCTGTTCCCAGCTCCGCATCCACCACAGCACAGATCACAGCATACCGGAGAATCCGAGCCTGAAAACGGCTCAGGATATGTCCCAACGTCGGCGGAACACAAACCAGGACCCGGGGGCTAATAAATCCAAACAGGGGCAGCTGGATTCGTACCTGTACGGGACCCGAGGGAAGGCGACCGAGAAACCTAAGATGGCGCCGGCCGGGAAGTCAGCTAAGCCTCATGCAGCACCACAGACGCAGCCTGTGCAGCCAGCAGCATCCCCTGCATCCCCACGGCTATCCCCTGAAATGGTGAGTGACTCTGCACCCCCAGCATCCCCGGGATCCACAGCTTCCAAGGCAGGGGGACCAGACATAGCTGACTTCATGGAAGATGGGGACATTAAAAGACACATCTGGTCACTCCCCACAAGAGAAGATCTGGAAAGGTTCACTTCCAGGGTGGAAAAGGCCTTTAAGGAAGATATAGCTCAGCTTAAAGAAGACACAACACACCTGGGTAACAGGGTGGAGACACTGGAGCAAAGACTAGATGAAACCCTTCCCACCATATCAGAGCTCCAAATGCGATGCACAGCCCAGGACCACAAACTAGATGCACTATTGTCGCAACTTGACGATTTTGAAAATCGCAGCAGGCGTGCGAACATCCGCATACGTGGACTGCCTGAAGCTACGGCCCCCAAAGATATAATCCCCTCTCTGGTTGGGATATTCAGAGAAATACTGGATCTCCCTAATACAGTACCCGTCGAGATCGACCGGGCTCACCGAGCCCTGAAACCCCCCTCGCAAAATGCTGATAACCCCAGAGACATTATATGCAAATTGCACAAATACACCCTTAAAGATCGCATCATGCAAAAGATGCGCAATAGACCCTTTTTTGACTTTGACGGTGCCCACCTCTTCTTCTACCAGGACATTTCGAGACGCACCCTCATGCAACGTAGAGCCCTAAAACCAGTACTGGCGGCTCTACAAGACGCAGGCCTGCCCTACCGCTGGGGTTTCCCATTTTATCTACAAGCGACTAAAGATGACCGCACGGTAACCTTACGCACAAAGGATGACCTCCCACACTTCCTTTCGGTGCTCGGTCTGGGCTTGGTGGACTTTCCGGACTGGCGCGGAGACTGCGAGATGATGGGACTCTCAGCCACTAGACCCCCCCAACCCTGGATGCAGATGCCGCAAAGGCGCAACAGGAGACGCAGTCACAACCGCCAAGGGAGAGATGCATTGCCTGACCACTCGGCCTCGAGAGACTGATGTCCCAAGCTAGAGCCGACGCCGCCAATCATCCTGCCAGCTAACCTGGAACTATCTTACTCCCCAACAACACCCACCTTCCGGGCATGACAGGGGCTGAACATTGGTGCTGAACATTCCCCCCCTCATCAGGAACTATTCTACAATGCCTACAGGACTGCCCGAAGTTCCTGACAAGAGCCCGTGAGGGGAACATTTTCATCAGGCTTAATCTCTATCCCTAGGGCCCTAGCACACCCCCCCCATGGCCTGTACCTCATAGGCAGCACTTACCCGACTCCACGAAACCCCCTCTTACATGGGCACTCACGCCCAGATACCCGGTACTTCAGGACACCCTTCCAGAGGTGGTTGCGGAGCGGACCCCCCCCTTCTGTTTGTTTTTGTTTTCCGTACTTACCTCCATGCTGGCCCACGACCCCCCAGTAGGCCCCCCACATACGGGTATTGATCCCATTTGGGATAACAGGCCCAGGCCAGGTGGGTCCCCCATGCTGGGGGCACCCCCGGGCCTCGACCTGCAGTTTTTTCCAACAGTTAGTTGGTTTTTTGTAACAGTTTATTTTAACACTGTACTTCTTGATGTTAACCTCTCTCTTCTTCCTTCCCACCCTCTCCCTTTTTCTCTTGTCCTCTCTCTCGCCTTTCCCTCAGTTGGAATCCGTGTAAACCGCCGCAGCTCGCGCCGGACCGCACCGCCAAGGGAAAAGATAACACACTGTACGACGACTCCATGGCAGAGGTTAAGGTAATCTCATACAATGTCCGTGGCCTTTGCTCCCCCAACAAACGTAGCAAACTGTGGTGGGAATTGAAGAAGATGAGGGCCCAGATAGTTCTCTTGCAGGAGACGCACTTCACCCATCAATCAGTTCCCAAACTGCCCACTCACCTCTATAACCAGTGGTTTGTAAGCACATCGCCAACTAGCAAATCCAGAGGCACAGCGATTGCTGTCCACAAACACTGCCCCCTACAACCCGGAGGTACCCTTATAGACCCTCAAGGAAGGTATGTTTTCTTAAAAGGTACCATCGCAGGTACGAAATACACTTTTGCCACCATCTATGCCCCTAACTCAAACCAACTGACCTTTTTGGATAAAGTAATGGAACGCCTGGCGGAATTCAAGGAAGGCCTACTAGTCCTGGGTGGCGACTTTAATATCAGCCCTGACCCCCTACTAGATACATCACACGGGCGGCCCTCACACACAAACGCCTTCCTCAGGCACTTCCGAAAGTCTCTCCAAACTGCGGGTCTGGTAGATAGCTGGAGGATACTCCATCCTAAAGATAGGGACTACAGCTACTACTCCAAGGTCCACGACGTTTACACCAGAATAGACATGTTATATATTGATCGGCCCTCTTTGGAACTGCTGCAGCGGTCGTCCATCGGTAATATAACAATATCTGATCATGCCCCGATTATTCTCACTCTCGACTTGCCCTCAGGTGCCCACAGGACCTGGACATGGCGACTTAACGAAAATCTGTTGGGACGACCCTGTAGTAGAGTCGAGGATAGCAGAAACTTTGCAACACTATTTCCTAGAAAATACCACTGCAGACCTGCAAGAGGGAACAATATGGGAATGCCACAAGGCAGTCGTAAGGGGAGCGCTGATTGCCCTGGGCACCAAAATCAAGCGGGAACGACAGGCCGATTTCGATAGAGTACTTACCGCACTCCAGCAGGCGGAACTTAAGCACAAACATAACAGCGACCTCGAGACCCTTAAAAAATTGACAGAGCTTAGGGACATATTTTCGCGTCTACTGGAAAGACAGGCACAGAAGCAGTTAAGGTACTTGTCACACAAATATTACGAACAGGGTAATAAGTGTGGCCGCATGTTAGCAAGAGCACTACGGAAAAAAAGAGCCCAAACACAAGTACAGAAACTTTGCTCTCCCTCGGGAGACTTGGTGTACAAATCTTCCCAAATTGCTGCAGGGTTCCGTGACTATTACGCAACCTTATACAACCTAAACGCTGACGTGGCCCCGACCGACAATGCGGCCAAAGCAAGTACAATACATGAATACTTACATACTAATGGGTTGCCTCCCCTGACCATAGACCGACAAACTGAACTAGATACCCCCATAACCGTTGAAGAAATAGTATCCACAATAAAGGCACTCCCCAACGGCAAAAGCCCAGGCCCGGATGGCTACACTAAGGCGTACTATAAAAAATTCTCCCAGATACTGGCTGGCCAGATGTGCAAATATTTCAATTCCCTGACAAAGGGCAACTGCATCCCCCCAGAAGCCCTGTTAGCGCATATATCGGTTATACCAAAAGAAGGGAAAGACCCAACCACCCCACAAAGCTATCGTCCCATATCATTACTAAACACTGACGTAAAAATACTGGCAAAGATTCTGGCAAACCGATTAAAACACCTTATACCCCAAGTGGTCCACTTAGACCAAACGGGATTTATCACAGGAAGAGAAGCCAGGGACAACTCCATACGAGCGATCCACCTCATTCACTGGGCCAGGAAACAGGCAAACCTCCCCCCCTACTTAATTCTCTCCACGGATGCTGAGAAAGCATTTGACCGCATAGATTGGTCCTACCTGCGTTCGGTTCTCACTGCATGGGGTTTGGGCTCCAACATGTTACATTGGATACAGGCCCTGTACACAAAACCTAGCGCACAGGTCAAAGTAAACGGCATGCTCTCATCCACATTCCCGATTAGGAATGGCACGAGACAGGGGTGCCCGCTGTCGCCCCTCCTCTTCGCACTAGCATTGGAGCCTTTGCTACGTAGAGTGAGAATGAACCCAGACATAACGGGCCTGACGGTAGGGAAGGTAGAGCATAAACTTTCTGCATATGCAGATGATGTATTATTCCACCTGACAAACCCCCTGACCTCACTACCCGCCCTGTTGAAAGAGCTCCAACACTTCGGGACGATTACGAATTTCAAAATTAATTATTCAAAGTCTGAAATTTTGCCCATACAACTGCCCCCGAACATGACTAACATACTGAAGACAAAATTTCCCTTTACATGGGCCAAGAATTCTCTTCGCTACCTAGGCATACAATTGACTGACAGCTTTGACACGCTATACACGATGAACTACCCCAAGTTGATATCGGAGGTGAAACAAGACTTGCTACACTGGACGAAAACCGCATTCACATGGCTAGGGAGAGTAAATGTGATAAAAATGAATGTTTTACCCAGAATCCTGTTCTATATGCAAATGCTCCCTATATTCCTACCCAAAACCTTCTTTAACCACATATCCCACATGCTCACTAAGTTCATATGGAACTCCCAGAAACCGCGTATAGCTATGGGGGTTCTGAGACGCCCAAGGCGCTCCGGTGGCTTGGGGGTCCCAGACCTACAGAGGTACTACCAGGCTATAATTCTCCAAAGATTGCTTAATTGGCGATTTCATGACCAAACCAAACTTTGGGTCACAATGGAGAAGTATATGGCAGGAAGGAACCTAGCCTATGCACCCTGGCTCCTGAGGGAGCACAGGGGGCTATCGGATAACACATCCCCTCTGACACTTCTGACACTCAGGGCTTGGGACAAACTTAACCGAACGAGAAGCTTAGCCCCCCCTATGTCACCTTTGGCCCCACTGGGAGGGTTCCTTTGGTTCCCCCCTGGGGAAAACGCAGATTTCTTTGGTACATGGGTCGACGATAGGAATGCTAGTTGTGGGAAACTACTGAGGAACGGCAAACTGACACCCTACGACTCCTTGACAGACAGAACGGGGAAACCACAACTGAACTTCTGGAAATATAGACAGTTGCACCACTTTTTCGGGATAAACAGTAGCTCGATGAGAGACCTCACGACACTCACACCTTTCGAGGGCCTGTTCGTAGCGGACGAGCCGGTCCCGCGGATGGTGTCGGAACTGTATCAACTGTTGGGGCCCTCGGCCCCCAAACCCGCCTGCATACGGCTATGGGAAAGAGAACTGGGGCAGGAACTCACGAGTTCCCAATTGTCATACCTGTATCAGATGACACACTCTAGCTCTGCAGACTCCAAAATGCAAGAAACAAATTACAAATTGTTATCACGCTGGTACAGAGTGCCAGCAGACTTGGCGAGAATGTACCCCAATAGCTCTGACCGGTGCTGGCGGGGATGCGGAGGCCGGGGAACCCTCCTACACATATGGTGGGACTGCCCCATGATCACTCCGTACTGGGAGGATATTCAACATCAGATTAAGGAAGTCCTGGGTGTAGATATCCCCCTCTCTCCGGTCCACTTTCTCTTGCACGTCCCTTCCATGCCCATGAGTCGTTACAAAAAAAACGCACTCCCTCACCTACTAGACGCCGCTAGACGGCTACTTCCTATTCTCTGGAAGACAACGCAGATACCAAATAGGGAGGAATGGATATGCAGGACGAATCAGATCAGGGTAGCGGAGGAATGGATTGCAACCTGTAGGGGCACTAGAGAGAAACACACGGCCAGGTGGGCTCTCTGGACCGATCACTTCTCTGCTCACAATCACGTCCCCTCCAGTCTGGATGAATCTCTTCTACGAATAGCAGATCCGGCTATGGGTCATGGTGGGACGATAAAGAATACCTGATGCTAACCCATCAAGGGGGGAGACATGGGCCACGGACAGTGAACCACTGTACGGTGGTCCCTGCTTTTTCCACCACATGAAGAACGAGCGGCTAGCGGTCCGGTGCGGGCAAGGTAGACCCTATGGGCGCAAAAAGGTGAGACACTGAATTCCCCCCTTCTCCCCATTTTCTATCCCAGTCCCCCCCCCTCCTTTCCTGAGTCCACTCTAATGACGGAACCTGAGGTCCTTATCCCCTTGTCTCGGTCAACTTCTATTTTCTTTCCCCCCACTGTAATTTTTCTATCTCTTTTCTATGGTTGTCTATTACAATGATTAGGGCGGATGAGACTGATAGTAGCAGTCCGTAAACTGTTGTGGTGTCTGCTCGTGGTGTGGCCGGGCCTGTGCGCACGAGTGCCCTGGACAGTGGCACCGATGATGTGCAGTTGCGTGGTGGGGGTGGGGGGGAGTTGCGGACCCGGGCGGGGCGCCGGGGGAGGTTTGATGGAGGCCCTAAAGGGCCCCCCTCGCTCGGTGTGGCGTTCGGGGAAGGTCATCCCTGGGGTTGGCTGCCGCGGCTCCCCCCGCCCCCCCCCTAAATATGTAGCCGGCTCGGGCCATCCCGCGGGCGGACGCTAACTTTTCAGGAGCAACAATTCCTTGAGCCATGACTGCTCCATCTGCAAAGAACACCCTCGCATTGTCTTGTTATACAGATAATAGTTGTTGTTGATATGAAAATACTACCTTATTGCTGTGTTACGCTTGACACAAATAAAATACTATTTACAAAAATAAATAAATAATAATTTAAGGCCACTCTTAGTTAAGTTCAAGCAAAAGGCCGACATATGGGAACGTCTTCCCTTATCAGTAGCCGGACGAAGTAATCTCATTAAGATGATTTGGATGCCACAATTACTTTATGTGCTCCATAATGCTCCAGTATGGATCGGGAAAGCTTGGTTTAAAAAAATAGAGACCCTTTTCAGGGAATTAATCTGGAAGAAGGGCAGGGCAAGAATCAGTCTCCAAACATTACAGCTGCCAACAAATGAGGGAGGGCTGGCCATTCCACACCCTTACAGCTATTTTCTAGCGGCCCAGATACAGCACCTGGGGGGGGGAGTATAACAGAGGGTGGAGGAGGGGCCAGCGGGAAAATTATGCTAATGGGGGCCCCACATAACACCATAATAGAAAACTTGGAGGTGATTCTTTTCCCGTTAAGAACCCTACATTGAAGATGGTCATAAGAATATGGCGGGCAGGTAAACAAGCTTTGGGGTACGAAGGGTTAACGGAATAGTCCCCTCTCTGGGAAAATAAACATCTACCAGAAATTCAAGCCATGAGAAAGTTAAAGGAATGGGAAAAGCGAGGTATATCTAAACCGATGCAGTTATATGAAGGTAACACATTGAAAGCATTTGCAGAATTAAGTAGAGAGTACGCTATTCCAAACTCTTTGTTCTATACTTACCTGCAGATAAGACATGCACTTCAAGATCAATTCAAAACATACCCGGTGAGCTGGCAAAAAATTCCCCACCTTCAAAGGTTAATTAAGACAGGAACATCAAAAGGCCTTATCTCAGAATTATATTCACAGATTAGGGGTGGCTTTATACCTGATGAGAGGCTGGGTAAGAATAAAGCAAAATGGGAGGAGGACATAGGCCCTATAACAACCGCACAATGGGAACGGATACTGGAGCAGGGGACAGTGGTATCACTCTCCCCATCACAGAGAGTGTCACGCCTGTTCTTAGTGCACAGAGTCTATTACACCCCAAAGAGGTTACATAAGTTTGGAAGGAAACTAGATGATAAGTGCCCTAGATGTCAAGATACAGGGGACCTCATACACATGATGTGGAAATGCCCGAAGTTACATAGATATTGGGTGAAGGTATTGAACATCATAAATACGACCTTTGGGATAACTCTGGAACCGGAGGCCAGGGTGTGCCTATTAGGTTGTATAGAGGAGGGACATGGGCAAAAAGACATCTTGGAAGTAGTGCTGAGGTGCCTGTTCCAGGCCAGAAAGGTGATAGCACAAAATTGGCAAGCACAGAAAGCACCGACATCAGCAGAGTGGGTCAATGTAATAAATGCAACAGTGTGGAAGGAAAAAGTAGCTCTGACTAGACGCGGTAACTACAACAAATTTAAAACAATGTGGGATCCCTGGCTGAGAAGAATTGGGTGTCCGCCCTAACTGGTAGAGAAAAGAGTAAAGAATAGACCCAAAGGTGGAAACCGGTCTGTTGAGATAGGAAGAGCGTATGGAGGATAGGGAGAAAGAGAAGCTATGGGTTTTAGATAAAGAAGACGAACATGTCGGGAGATTAAAAGGAAGGAAGGGAAAAGGGAAAAGAAAGAGAGAAGGAAGATGGAAAAACAAAATGAAATAAAGTAAAAATAAAACAGATTCCCGTAATAGCGATAGAGAGGGGTGGAATGCATTTTTTGTTCCTTTTTTTTTTCTTTTTTTTGTTTGGAGTGTGAAGAAAGACTAATCAGGGAGGGGGGGAGGGAAAGCGGATAATGGTAGAACATTACATTAAAGCACTGTATGTAAAATAAAAGGTAAAATAAATGTATGTACTTTTAAAATATGTTATGCACTAACGAAAAACAATAAAGAATATAATATGCAAAAAAAAAAGTCGGCTTCCAAATCCAAGATGGCAGCATCGGGGACTTGTAAGTATCTGGCTTTAAAAAGTCAGCAGCTGATAGCTAAAAAAAATACAAAAAAATAACTGCCTAAATTTCCTATTTTATATTATATTATACTATATTATTATAATATGATACATAGACTGTACAGTACCACAATGATCAGGACTTGGCTGATGTGTCTCAATTTCCCCCTTACTAGAAGTTGCCACAAAAGACTTAAGACACAAGGAGCCTATCTTAAATCTCCTGCTTAAAAACGAACCCAACGTTCTACGTCACTAGGCCCCACCCACCAACTTGAAGTGATTCACATAGGCTTTATAAATGTTCATACCTTCTAATTGTAGGTCCCCCAACTCGTTTGTTACCTTGGGGTCTTATTGTTTTTCACAAAGTGTGTTTTGTTCCATATGACTGTCTTTCGATACCAGTATTTATAGATCTACAACATAGTGTGGGCACATCCTCTTGATGATCTGCTGGTGTCCCTCCATCTTGGCAGTAGAGGATTGCACACAGATGGCACAAATGAATTTATTACAGCATTTAAATCTTTCCATAAAAATAATCACTAGTTGTACTGTAATTTTATGATTGAATAATTATAATTTTTTTATATGAATTATAACTACTGGTTTATGTTTATGCAATTGTAGAGATTCACATATGTATGTTCTCCTGAAGAAGTGAACCTTTGAGTAACTAAATGCATCTTAATTTATCCCCTCCCCACCACAGCCCTACATACATGGATTTCTTGGTTTTGATCCAACTAATTACATTTGTTGATGCAATGTGAAACAGTTTGACAAAATGAGACCATTCATCTGATAGGATTGAGGTGGAGGTGCTGATAGTTGTTTATCTTGCTTACAGATTTAGCTTTTTATCAGATTGTAAATATATATATATATATATATATATATATATATATATATATATATATATATACAGTGGGGGTTATTTACTAAAGGCAAATCCACTTTGCACTACAAGTGCAAACTACACTTGAAATTGCACTGAAAATAAACTGTTATACAAGCTGTACACTCACTACATTACAATGTAGCAAAGAAATTACTTCTTTAGTGTTGACACATAAAAAAGATATAATGAAAAAAAAAAAAGTTTTTTTTATTTTTTAGATATAGATGTTAAGACTATATTTATGTTCTTCTTGGGAAACGCTCTCTTTTTCTGATCCAGCTAGTCCCCAAATAAATGTCACTTACTCGCCAGTTTGCGGGTGTCTCCTAATATTCTTCTTGGGAAACGCTCTCTTTTTCTGATCCAGCTAGTCCCCAAACAAATGTCTCTACCTCGCCAGTTCGCGGGTGTCTCCTATAGCTCTTATTATAAGAAAAACTCTATTCCTTTATGGGAAAGTGCATCAATGTCTTTTACAGCTGATCAGGCAAGTACACAGTTGAGGAGGCTTAAGGCATTAAAATCAGCAGGCCCTGATGGAGTTAGCCCAGGGTGCTTAGGGCATGTGCAGACCAGCTGGGGAGTGTTCTTTAACAGGTCTTTAAATTGAGCCTAAGAAAGGTTCCTGTGTTGTGGAAAAAGTCCTGTCTTGTCCCTGTGCCAAAGATACCACATCCTTGTGGCTCCAAGAATTATAGACCAGTGGCTTTGACCTCCCACTTTATGAAGACCTTGGAGAGACTTGTTTTATATCAGTTACGACCCATGGTTACTAAATGTTTAGACCCTTTGCAGTTTGCATACCTGCCAAGACTGGGAGTTAAGGATGCTATAATTTTCATGATAAATCACATGTATGCACACCTGGATAAGTCAGCAAGCACTGTGAGAGTCAAGTTTTTTGACTTCTCCAGTGCTTTTGATACTATAAGGCCGGATCTTTTGGGCGAGAAGCTAGCAGCAAAACAGGTTGATGTTTCCCTTGTGTCATGTATTGTAGACTACCTGACAGGAAGACCGCAGTATGTGGGTTTGTGGACTGTGTCAGATAGGGTGATCAGCAATATTGGGGTTCCACAGAGGACAGTTCTCTCTCTCCCTTTCTTTTTTTTTTTTTACTGTCTACACCACTGATTTCTGCTACCAGATAGAGTCTTGCCATCTTCAGAAGTTTTCTGATGACTCTGCGCGGTAGTGGGAAGCATCATGGATGGGGAAGAGACTGAGTATAGGACTGTGGTGGATAACTTTGTCACATGGTGCGAGATTAATCATCTGTATCTAAATGTAACAAAGACAAAAGAGCTGGTGGTGTATTTTAGAAAGAGGAAGCTAACAGTGACCCCAATCTCCATCTGAGGAGTGGATGTGGAGGCAGTAGAGAGTTAGAAGTATCTGGGGGTGCACATAGATAATAAGCTGTACTGGAACAAGAACACTGAGGTCCTCTAAAAGAAGGGCCAGAGCCACCCATACTTTTTGAGGAGACTGAGGTCCTTTAACATCTGCCAGACGATGCTGAAGATGTTTTATGAGTCTGTGGTGGCCAGCGCTCTCCTGTATGCAGTGGCACGCTGAGGAAGCAGGCTTAGGGTGTCCAACACCAACAAACTGATTTGCAAGGACAGTGATGTTGTTGGATTGGAATTGGAGAATGTTGCTCAAGTTGAAACCTTTGCTTGGGCCGTGTCTAGAATGAGGCCTGTGTGTTCTGGGCGAAGGGAGAGCAAGGGAGCAAACTTTCGAAGGGTGAATACTCAGTCAGAGGTCTATAAAAATCTGAGTAGTTCGTTTTGATGGAGATGAATCCTTCAGAAGAAGGTTGTTCAAAAACCGTATGGTATGACTTGAAAGCCCTGAGCTTTTAGGAAAGCAAGTAGGGGTGCAAGTACCTTTATAAATACTCTAAAGGGTTGAGGTTAGGCCAAATGGCAGTGAGACAAACTGAAAGTGGAAAGCACTGATGAGATGGGTAAACAGTATGGAGGCAGCCATCTTGAATGTCTACTAATGTAAGATATTTCCCTTTTCTCAGAGAGGCAATTACTAACTTTGCTGATTCGATTCAAACCTTTGGAACAGGCAGGTACTTGTTTAGGGAATTTAGGTCCAGAAAAGGATGACTACCCCAAATGAACTAGAACAGAGGGATGCAAACTGCAAAATTGTCTGTCCCCCCAGTCTTAAGAGTGAGGGTGTCCCTTCATTGTGGAGAAGGCTTTGCGGCAGACTTTATAGAGTCCGTGTTCCAGGTCTTGCACCAAGAGGAAGGGATGCATTTTGGCTTTGAAGATGAAGCCTGGAAAGAGAGAAGAGGAGCTCTTCCTTTAGATAAAGTAGAATCCCTGAGGATGGGGGTTTTGAAGCCTTCCACTGTGGAATAAGTGCCTTAGCGTTAGGATACTGTGTATATGGACAAAAATTTGAGCATTCTGGAAATTTGTGTCATGGCTTGTTCTAGGGCATCAATACAGAAAAGTAGGTGGAAGACAATGTTTGTAAGTAATTTACCAGAACTCTTAGAATATGGGATTCTGTTGAGTGTTCATTTCTGAAGTCCAATAAGTAGATTTACAAATGGAGATTGCAGCAACAGTAGCATCCTAAAATGAAGGATCATCTTCTATAGGCACTCTAAGATATTTGTTTAAGGCTGGGTTCACACTGAAGCACAGATCAGCTCAAAGCAGGGGTCCGGTGTGACCCTGTTCATCGTTTCAGGTCCGATTTCATTCCGAATTTTTGGCTGAATTCCGACCTGAAACGGATCAGAAGACGCACAGGACTCCTGTACAATTCGCTCCGGAGCAGCTCTGGAGATGTGTGAACCGGCTCCATAGAGAGCCAGTCACAATCTCCTGATGTGCAAATTGGATGCGGGGAAACCCTCAACGAACCAACGCCTCCTGCCCCCTCCACAGCCCAGTGCTCCAGTGAGTGCGGGATGGGAGGGCAGGGAGCCGGTGACTGACAGTCATCGCTCTCTGCTAAAAGCAGAGGGGGAGAGCTGAGCGATCTGCTGTGTTTGATCGCTCAGTTCACAGTGCAGAGATGGTGGGGGACAGATGCAGCATCAGATCGATGCTGCATCCACTTTGGTGAGTATAATTGTTTATTTTAAAATCCAAAACTTCTCTTTTAAAATGTTAACCTGACATAGCAGACATCAGAACACAGGTAACTCTTCAGGTATGATAGGTACTGTCCCTGATGCAGATTAAAAAGAAAACAAAAAGAAAACTTTAACCACTTGCCGACCGCCTACCGCATATTTACTGCGGCCGTCAGCTCTATTGCGCAAAATCACGCACCTGTATGTAGGGCTGGGCGATTTTCCCCCCAAAAAAAATCTGCGATTTTTTTATAAAAAACTCGATTTACGATTCGATTCGATTTTTTTTTTTTATTATTATATTAATTGAAGTGCATCAACAAACAAAATTGCAAAGGCAAACCCTTTCTCTAACTGCAAAGTCAGTGTGCAACAAAGATTGTTAAACATCCAAATTATTAATACTGTATTTGGATTTAGCTAATAAAACAACAAAAAATCTTGAGGTTACTCTTAGTTGAATTGAACTGTGCCCGTGCTTCACTGTGCCCATGCTTCAATCACTGTGCCCATACCTGATGCAGATTTTCATGGGATACGGATTTTACTGCTACACCAACGGCCATTCCAGTATTCAAAAGCCCCGCCTCCTCCTCGTCTGTGATAGGCGGAACACTCAATTTCCCAGCATTCAGTGTTCCGCCTACCATGGACATCCGCTCATCCTCATAACACAGACGAGGATGAGAGGATGTCCGTGATAGGCTGAACACTGCCTGCTGTGAAATAGAGTGTTCCGCCTATCACAGACGAGGACTCGGGAGGCGCGGCTTTTGAACACTGCAATGGCCGCCGTCTGTCTGCATGACACGCTGATCAGATAGGCAGACGGCGGCTTGCGGTTAGTTAGTGTTACATTACATCTACTCGTGGCGGCTGCGGCAAGTAGATGTAATTGGGGTAACGCCACCCAGTGCCATTCCGGATACGCCCCCTGCAGCCCTACTACGGAAACTTTGAAGGAAAAATAAATAAATAAATAAAAATTTTTTTTATTTAAAAATCTAAAAAAATCGATTTTCTTCAAATCTGAATCGATTTGAGCTCACAACTCGATTCAAGATTAAAATCGATTTTTTTTTCTCAGCCCTACCTGTATGTCATTTCGTGCTATAGCACCTGGGTGGCGTGCGTGCGCACCAGAGGCACCATTGCACACTGATTGGACACAGGGGATGCCAATCAGCGGGTTTGGTGGACCCTCTGTCCACCAGCCACCCACAATCGTTCCCCAGAGAGGCAGTCCGCCTTTCTGACAAGAAAGAAGATGGAGATCTTGTGTTTCTGCTGGGCAGGAACATGGATCTCTGCCTTCATCCACTCAAAGCAATCCCTAGGAGCACACCTAACCCTTTGGTCGCACCGTGATTTGAACCCCTTAACCCCTTCCTTGCCAGTGTCATTAGTACAGTAACAGTGCATATTAGTGTCACTGATTCCCAAAAAAGTGTCAGTTAGGTGTCCAATTTTTCTGCCACAATGTTGCACACCTGCTTAAAATCGCTGATCCCCGCCATTACTAGTAAAAAAAAATCCATAAAATATCCCATGGTTTGCAGACGCTATATCTTTTGCGCAAACCAATCAATATACGCTTATTGGGAATTTTTTACCTAAATTGATGAAGAAATTAGATTTTTTACATTTTTTATTGTATATGTTTTATAGCAGAAAGTAAAAAAATAGGATTTTTGTACTCACCGTAAAATCCTTTTCTCTGACATCCATGGACTGACACGGCGTCTCTTACACTTTACACATCGGTTATGTCCCTGCTTGCAGGAGAAGACCTAGGCAGAATGTGAGATGTTATACATACATTCTAAAAAGCCAGAGCTGAACAGCCCCGCCCAGGGGGGCGGTCCCTCCGGACATAACCCTCTCACTGCAGCCAGCAGACCTTAGTTCGTAACAAAGCAGTACAAA
Organism: Rana muscosa; assembly: GCA_029206835.1. Classification (NCBI taxonomy): domain Eukaryota; kingdom Metazoa; phylum Chordata; class Amphibia; order Anura; family Ranidae; genus Rana; species Rana muscosa. The sequence goes on along the minus strand of CM055122.1, from coordinate 1,060,410,072 downwards.
CCTTAAAAGGAAGGGTGGGTGCCGTGTCAGTCCATGGATGTCAGAGAAAAGGATTTTACGGTGAGTACAAAAATCCTATTTTCTCTTATCATCCATGGACTGACACAGCGTCTCTTACACTTTACACGTGGGATGTCCCAAAGCAGTGTCAAGAGGGATGGGAGCAGTATAAATGGAAAAACCAAAAACTTCACTCCAAACAAGGCAGAGCTCCTCAACGGAGGAGTTGCAACTTTAAACAGCGGCCTGCAGCACCTTGCGGTCGAAGGAAGCATCCGAAGATGCAGCCACATCAACCTTATAAAATTTAGAAAAGGTATGAACGGACGACTAGGTCGCCGCCTTGCATGCTTGTGCAACCAACGCTTGATGTTGGAAAGGCCAGGAAGCACCAATTGCCCTGGTGGAATGCTCCGTAACCGGAAAGGGAGGCGCCCGCCCGTTGGGAGCATAGGCTTGAATAACAGTTTGTCTGATCCACCTAGAAATGGTGGCAGACGACGCCGCTTGGCCCTGTTTTGGAAAAGAGACAGTCACAAACAGTGAGTCAGACTTCCGAATAGAAGCAGTAGCAGACAGGTACACCCGCAAGGCTCGTACCACATCCAATGTGTGAAGCGCAAACTCCCTGGGATGCGATGGGTGAGGACACAAGGACGGGAGGACAATGTCCTCATTTAGGTGAAAGGTCGAGACCACCTTTGGCAAAAAAGAAGGTCGCAGACGCAACACCGCCTTATCCTTATAGATGACCAAATAGGGCGACTTGCAGGACAAGGCCGCCAACTCAGACACTCACCTAACAGAAGTAATGGCCACTAAGAAGGCCACCTTCCGAGACAAAGTCAAGAGGGGAATATCTCTGATATTTTCAAAGGGAGGTTCCTGGAGAACCGAGAGCACCAAATTCAGATCCCACGGGGGGAGAGGAGGCTTGATAGGAGGAAGCACATGGCGAACCCCCTGTACAAAGGTGCTAACCAAAGAATGACCCGCCAGCGGTCGCTGAAAGAAGACGGCCAAGGCCGAAATCTGACCCTTAATGGTACTCAAAGCAAGCTTTTGGGTCACGCCACACTGCAGAAAACGCAGGATTCTGGGGACGGAATACGTCCGTGGACGCCAGTCCAGCTCTTCGCACATGGCGATGTAAGCTTTCCAAGTACGGTGATAGATCTTTCTGGAGGAAGACTTCCGTGCCCTTAACATGGTCGAAATGACCGAATCCGAGAGACCCCGTTCTCTCAGCACCTGGCTTTCAATAGCCATGCCGTTAAAGCCAGAGACTGTAAAGCAGGATGAAATATAGGACCTTGAGAAAGAAGGTCCTCCCTCATTGGCAACCGCCAGGGAACGTCCGGGACGAGACGTATCAGATCAGCGTACCAGTGACGCCGAGGCCAATCCGGAGCAATGAGGATCACCGGAATTCCCTCGGTCGCCACCCTGCACAGCAGGCGAGGGAGCAACTGCAGTGGAGGGTAAACGTACATCAGGTGATAATGACCCCATGGGGCCACCAACGCATCTGAGGCAACCGCCCAAGGATCCCTGGATCTGGCCACAAACCTCGACACCTTGCGATTGAGTCGAGAGGCCATCAGGTCCACATCCGACGTGCCCCACCATCGGCAAAGGAGTTGAAAAACCTCCGGGTGCAAGGACCACTCTCCCTGGTCCAGCGTCTGGCGACTCAGATAGTCCGCCTGCCAATTGTCTACGCCCGGAATGTAGACGGCCGACAGAGCCGGCACGCTTCTTTCGGCCCACATTAGGATGCCGGCGACCTCGGAAGCCGCAGCTGAGCTCCGAGTCCCCCCATGATGGTTGACATATGCCACCGCCGTGGCGTTGTCCGACTGGATCCTGATGGAGCGACCCTGTAGTCTCTCCGACCATGAGGGGAGACACAGTCTGATTGCCCGTATTTCCAGAGCATTGATCGGTAAACGGGCTTCGTCCGGAGTCCAAAGCCCTTGGGCCGACAGGACTCCCCAGACTCCCCCCCCAGCCCGTCAGGCTGGCGTCCGTCGTGATCACCGTCCATTGGATGGGGAGAAACGACCTCCCGGACCGAAGAGCTGGGGACCTCAACCACCACGCCAGGGACGCCCTGACCAGGTGACTCACCTGGATCTGAAGATCCAAGGACAACGGGGATTTGTCCCAAGTGGACAAGATCTCCCTCTGTAATGCCCTGGTGTGCGATTGGGCATAAGGAATGGCCTCGAAAGAGGCCACCATGAGTCCCAGGACTCTCATGCAAAAACGGATTGACGACCATTTTCGGGATGTCAGTACCCGCACTGCAGACTGAAGTGTCAGCCGCTTCTCCGGAGGCAGGAATACCTTCGCCTCCAAGGAGTCCAGAATCAGACCTAGCTACTTTAGATGCTGAGTTGGGACCAGGACCGACTTCTGAATGTTCAGGAGCCACCCGAAGTCACACTTTCTTCTAATTCTGAGCCACTGTCTGCTCTTAGAAGAAGATCGTCCAGATAGACCACGATAGCAATGCCTCGCTGTCTCAGCAAAGCCAGAACCGGAGCAAGCACCTTGGTGAACACCCTCGGTGCCGAGGCTAGCCCGAAGGGAAGAGCCACAAATTGATAGTGGACTTCGCTGATCGCAAAGCGCAGAAACTTCTGGTGGTTCGCGCAGATCGGAACATGCAAGTAGGCGTCCTTGATGTCCAAGGACGCCAGAAAATCCCCTTGATGGAGTGTAGCGATCACCGTGCGAATGGATTCCATGTGGAATTTTTGCACCTTCACAAAGGCATTCAGGGCCTTGAGGTCCAGGATTGGCCAAACCCCGTCCTTTTTCGGAACAAACAGATTCGAGTAGAACCCCTGAAACCTCTCCTGGGACGGAACCGGCACAATCACTCCGGACCCGATCAAATCCTGTACAGCCCCCAATAGGGCTGTCCGATGGGCAGGAAGGAGAGGGGGATTTGAGGGAAAGAATCCGTCTGGGGGCCAGGCACGAAACTCTATTCTGTATCCTGAGGTGACCACCTCGCACACCCACCGGTCGGAGATCCGGGAGGTCCACGATCCGTGAACCTGCAAAGTCGTCCCCCCACCCCAGAGTCGGGCGGGGGCAAGACTTCACGCGGAGACGGGCTTGGGAGCCGGCTTGTTCGGCTTACGCACCCAGGGGCGCTTGTGTCCACCCGCCGCACTGTTGTCAGTCTGGGAGGGCTTACCCGTGGACTCCGACTGACGAAAAAAAACCTTTTTTGCTGGAAAGGAAGGACCCGGCTTACGGCGGGCCTCCTTACCTTTGATAGTCTGAGGAAGGAGAGTGCTTTTACCTCCCGTGACATCCTTGATGATGTCATCCAGAGCAGCACCGAAAAGTCTACCACCCTTAAAAGGTAGATCTGTCAGGAGCTTCTTAGAGGCTAGGTCAGCAGACCAGCATTTCAACCAGATAAGACAACGCAATACCACCGCCGAGACAGAGGCCCTGGATATTAATGGGGCCGTGTCCAACGTGGCGTCGCACACATAAATCAGGCCCTGCACCATCTGGTGGGCCAGAGCAATAGTGTCCGGAGGAAGATTATACTCCTGTACAGTTTGGTGCAAAATTTTTGCCCGTTCCGTGAGTGTCTGAGACACAAGGGTTGCCGCTACAACAGGCCGTAAGGCGGATCCCAACAAGGCAAACATGGCTCTGCTCACCACTTCTGACCTCCTGTCAGTGGGGTCCTTAAATGCAGGAGTCCCCTCCATCGGGAGAGTGGTGGCCTTGTTCAAACGGGCGACTGGAGGGTCGACCACTGGGGGAGAAGCCCACTTCTTAAGTAGGGCGTCTTCAAAGGGGTATCTGATAGACAAACACCGCGGGACCATAAAAGTCTTCTGCGGTTTTTCCCAGACCTGATCAATGAGCTGGTCAAAGAAAGGAACATATGGAAAAACCTTTTTTGAAGGCTTGGCCTTAAAAGAACCAAAGGTGACTGCCTCTGCCTGAGGTTCCATAGCCGCAGCATTCAGCTTGAGAGTGTCCCTCACAGCATCAATGAGTTCATTAACAAGCGCCCTGTCATTTACTGACTCAGAACTGGAGTCTTCCTCACAAGGAATGTCCTGTTTAAAACCATCCAAATATTCAGAGCTAGGGTCCTGAGCAGCACTAGCTAGGCCCATATCTGAATCAGCGCACTCCCCTTGTGGCGATAAAGTGGGGAGAGGGCGCTTTTTTGCTCCCTTGCGCTCGCACGCCGCTTCCATCCTGGTAAGAAATGATTCCAACTGCCGACAACTGGTCCATGGGGACCGCAGGTGCTGGGGCACTGCCTGTCGCCTCTGGCATGTAAGGGGAAGCTGGTGACACTGACTCCATATTGTCCCTCTCTGAGACTCCTCAAAAAAAAGTCCACCCACAAGCTGTGCTGACTGAGTAGGGGAATGCCCAGGGGACCCACCAACCTGACCAGGACCGCTCGGTTCCGCTGCCTTGTCTCTCTGCGCCGCGCTGTTCAACGTGAGTGAGCTGAGAGGAGAGAGTGTGAGGAGATTCACGCCGTTCCCAGCAGCGATAGAGGCCAAACAAGTGTTTGAAAAGCGTGCGGCTACAAGAAAATAGCCGCCGCAATGTGCTCAGGCGATCCACGGCAAAATGGCCGCCAATGTAAAGTAATGCACAAACACAAAACATGGCGTCGAACGGCGCCCAGGCCCCCAAAATACTCAAAAAACAGCCCCAGCGATATGCAGACCAGCATGAGCCCCCCCCCCCCCCCAGGTCAGTATGACCCTCAGGCACCCCACACAGCACAGCGCCAGCAATGGTGACAGAGAGTGACAATAAAACACAGGGGGAGACAGGGAAAATCCCCCACACAGAGAAACACACAGCATGTACTCACCTGCAGACAGGAGAGACTACTTACCCGTCCCCTGAGGGACCCACTGGTGTGTTTCTGACAGAACTATCACAGTGCAGTACTGAGTAGCAGTCGGCCCGGTCCACCGCGAATGATACAGCAGGACTGTTCAATCTTGAGAGGACAGCGGAGCATGAAAACCCACCGGCCACCCCTGGAGTCGTGGGGCATGTCGTGAACTGAGTCTCACGCACACAAGGCGAGGATCAGCACGCTCGATGGTCGGACAGGGAAGACTACGAGGATATCTTGTACCCAACCTGTTGCCCAGCCGACAGTTGATAGAAGATCTCAAAAATAAAATAAGAAAAATTCCAAAAGGAATAAAAATAGGTCAGGAGACTGGCTCCTGAGAGAGCCACATCTTCTCCTTCTGCTAGGCAGAAAAAAACTGAGGTCTGCTGGCTGCAGTGGGAGGGTTATGTCCGGAGGTACCGCCCCCCTGGGCGGGGCTGTTCAGCTCTGGCTTTTTAGAATGTATGTATAACATCTCACATTCTGCCTAGGTCTTCTCCTGCAAGCAGGGACATAACCCACGTGTAAAGTGTAAGAGACGCCGTGTCAGTCCATGGATGATAAGAGAAAATAGGATTTTTATAACAGCTTACCTGTAAAATCCTTTTCTTAGGAGTACATCACGGGACACAGAGCGACATAGTCATTACTAATGGGTTATATAGATACCGTCAGGTGCTGGCACTGGCAACTTCCAAAACCGGAAGTACCCTCCCCTATATAAGCCCCTCCCATCCGGGAGCACCTCAGTTTTGTAGCAAAGCAATAAGTGTCCCCAAAGAGGGGCGGGAGCTCTGTGTCCCGTGATGTACTCCTAAGAAAAGGATTTTACAGGTAAGCTGTTATAAAAATCCTATTTTCTTTCTCGTACATCACGGGACACAGAGCGACATAGTCATTACTAATGGGATGTCCTAAAGCAATGCCCAATGAGGGGGGGGATACACCATATATAAGCTGAGCGCTATCAGACATGAGGATCTTTTGCGGCCTGCAACACACTGCGCCCAAAGGCGACATCCTCCTGACTTCTAACGTCCACCTGGTAGAACCTAGTAAACGTGTGAACTGAAGACCACGTTGCGGCCTTACAGATTTGAGCCAGGGAGGCCTGGTGATGCACTACCCATGAAGTTCCAACTGCTCTCGTGGAGTGCGCTCTAACTTTGAACGGAGGCGGTCTCCTTCTCAAGCCATAAGCTTGCATAATGACCTGTCGAATCCACTTGGCTAAAGTAGATTTTGACGCTGCCTGACCCTTTCTGGGGCCTTCCGGCAGAATAAACAAAGTATCCGTTCTGCGAATCTGAGCAGTGGCTTTTAGATAAGCTTTAACTGCTCTTACTACATCCAAAGAATGCAATAACTTTTCCTCTACCGAAGTAGGTTTGGGGAAAAAAGAAGGAAGAACCACATCTTGGTTCAAATGAAACCTCGATACCACCTTAGGAAGAAAGGCTGGATGAGGACGTAACACTACTCTGTCCTTATGGATAACCAGATATGGCTCCTTACAGGACATAGCTGCTAATTCCGATACTCTTTTAGCCGAACAAATGGCTACTAGAAAAATCAATTTCCTGGTGAGAAGCACCAAGGAAATATGCTGTAATGGTTCAAATGGTTGTTTCTGTAGAACCGACAGAACCAAGTTTAGATCCCATGGACATATGGGAATATTAACCGGAGGACTAATACGCATCACTCCTTGTATAAAGGCTTTGACTAGTGAATGCGAAGCCAAGGGCCTTTGAAAAAATATTGACAAGGCCGAAATCTGACCCTTGATAGTACTCAAGGCAAGCTTCCTATCTACAGCCCACTGTAGGAAGTCCAGAATCCTACCTATTACGTACTTATGTGGATGCCATTTCTTGGCCTCACACCACGCGATGTACGCCTTCCAGATTCTATAGTAGATCTGCCTGGATACCGGCTTCCTGGCATTGATCATGGTAGATACCACAGCATTAGAGAGCCCTCTCTTTTTTAGAATGTGGGCTTCAATAGCCAGGCCGTCAAACCTAGGGCTGGTAAGGAAGGGTGGTATATCGGTCCTTGCGAAAGCCGGACGACGTGGGAGAGTCCAAGGACTCCCCACTGAAATTTTACAATCTCCGCGTACCACGCTCTTCGGGGCCACGCTGGAGCCACCGGAATCACCGGTTTCTTTTCTACCCTGATTCTGCGGAGTAATCGAGGTAACCATTGTGGCGGTGTGAATGCATATATCAGCTTGAACTGATCCCAAGGGAACACTAGGGCATCCGAGCCGCAAGCTAGGGGATCCCTTGTCCGAAAGACAAACCTGTCCCCCTTTGCGTTGAATCTGGATGCTAGAAGATCTACATCCGATGTTCCCCACCGCTGACATATTGTCCAGAAAACCTCGGGGTGAAGGGACCCTTCCTATGGGCCTAATTGCTGGCGACTTAGAAAGTCCGCCTTCCAATTCTCCACTCCTGGAATGAATACCGCAGATATGGCTGGGACATATTTTTCTGCCCATTTCAGGATGTAATTTACTTCCCTCTGGGCTGCACGACTCCTGGTGCCCCCCTGATGATTGATATATGCCACTGCTGTGGCATTGTCTGATTGCATTCTGACAGGGGACCCTTGGAGTTTGGATGTCCATGCTACTAGGGCATACCGGGCTGCTCGTATCTCTAAGAGATTGATGGTCAGGGCCTTTTCTGCATCCGACCATCTGCCCTGGAGAGACTATTGCTCCAGTACTGCTCCCCAGCCTATAAGGCTGGCATCTGTAGTGACCACCTTCCAAGAAATCGGACTGAAGGATTTCCTTTTTTCCAGATTCTGGGGAACCAACCACCAACGGAGGCTCTTGCGAACGGAAGGGGACAAGGACATTGTAAGTCTAGGGCCTGAACTTTTTTGTTCCAGGCTGACAGTATGGCCCCTTGCAAATTCCTTGAATGGAATTGACTGTAGGGTACTGCTTCGAATGATGCCACCATTTTTCCCAGCAGCCTCATATACAGGCGTATGGACGGCTGTCTTTTTTGTACCCACTAAGTGGATCAAATCTTTCAAAGACAACACCTTTCCTCGAGGCAAGAATATTTTTCTCTGGCCTGAATCCAACCTTAGCCCCAAGTATTCCAGACTTTTGACTGGTTTTTAGGGCTGACTTGTCTCGGTTGATAATCCAACCGTGAGATTCCAGATACTTGATCGTCTTGTGAACGACCACGTCTAGTTTTTTCACTGAGTGGTCTATCAGCAACAAGTCATCCAGATATGCCATTATCATTACACCTTGTGTTCTTAGATTGGCCAATAAAGGGCCAGAATTTTTGTAAACACTTGTGGTGCTGTGGCCAAACCGAAGGGTAAGGCTCTGAACTGAAAATGGCGCCCTTCTACTGCAAAGCGTAGAAATTTTTGGTGGACTGGAAAGATGGGAATGTGCAAATAAGCATCTTTGATGTCGATCGTGGCTAACCAATCCTCCCCTTGTAGGGCAGTGGCCACCGATCGGATCGACTCCATCGGAAAGTCCTGATATACAGGAATTTGTATAGCCCTTTTAGAATTAATATGGGCCTCCCGTCCGCGTTTGCTTCGGGACTGTAAAGAGGTTTGAGTAAAACCCGAACCCTCATTCTTCCAGGGGAACCTCCATAATTACTCCTTGGAGCAATAGTTGTTCTAGTGCCAACAGGAGGGACTCTCTCTTCCGGGGATCCCTTGGCACGTTTGACATCAAAAATGGGAAGGAGGAGAGTCTTTTAACTCCAAACTGTATCCCAAACCTACTGCGGAGAGCACCTATCTGTCTTGATCGTGTCCCGCCAGGTCTCTTGCGAACAACTGGAGTCCTCCCCCCACCCGACTGAGTGGGGGCTTCATGAATTTAACTTTGGGGGAGGTTTTGTACCTCCCCTGACCCAGGGTTTCTCATTACCCTGCTACTGTCCCTGTTTTTTACCCCCGGGATTTGACCGAGGAGGCCGTCGGAACTGTTACACAGCCGATGCCCCAGGGACTGGAGAAGCAGGCCTCTTAAAGAGGGACCTCTAACTCTGCTTTTAACCGGCAAGAGCGTATTTTTACCGCTGGAAATTTTCTGGATATTTGTCCAGGTTTTCCCTGAATAAGCGTTCACCATGAAATGGGACGCTAACCAGCCATTCTTTACAGGGAGCTTCAGCAGACCAGTTTTTGAGCCATAGGAGCCTACGCATATGTACTATAGACAGCGTAAGGCGGGAGGCCTGATGGACTGAATCCTCTATGGCGTCAACCGCAAAGCCTAAGGCTCTAGGTAGATCAGCTAGGGCAAAGCCTGCTGATCTGTCAAGTCCCTCAAGACCTGTTTCAACTGATCCTTCACTGCTTAGCAGACCCCAATAGCTGCTACTGCTGGTTGTATCACCAAGCAGATTTTCATAAGGACTCCAATCTTTTATCTATTGGGTTCTTGAACATTTGGACATTATCCACTGGACATGTCAGTGATTTATACATACAAGAGATGGCTGCGTCCATTGTAGGGACCTTCCATTTTTTTTTTTTTGATGAACTTATCCTCCATGGGATAGACCACCGGAAATCTCTTGGGGGAATAAATATTTTCTCAGGACGTTCCCAATCCTGGTAAATGAGCCCTTTCAGTAAAGGGTGAAGTGGGAAAGAACAAACAGTCTGGGGGCTTCTAGCGACCCCAACGAGGATACAGTAGTGGTTGATGGTTCCGCAAGGTGCATTTTTAAATGCTGATCGGACCATGTTAGTCAGAGACTGAACCCATAATCTTTCAGCTTGAGATGTTGAGAAAAGGTTCCCCCACTGTTGATTCCTCTATAACAGAATCAACCTTATCCTGATCCCCTTCAGGCAGGTCGATCCCTGTATGGGACTGTTGCTCTGCTAACAGGCATTCTGAAGGAGGAGACGGAGATCGGGCGTGCTTTCCCTGACAGGGAGGCAGCGATAAATGTTGACAATCTCTCTCTAATCCTCCCAGAGCTGAGGAAAAAACCTCCTCTGTTACATACACAGGAGCAGGTGACTGAGGACAGCCACAGTACCAAGTACCCCTGCGGGGTCTCTACGGTCACTTACCTCTGAACTTCAGGGGAGACTGGTGCAGCAGGAGTATGCCCAAGATCCTCCGAGCCCGATGAGACCCCCTTCGCTTCCTGGAAGATTCAGTTCCGGAGCTTCTGGACGGCATATTCCTAAGCCTAAAGCTGAGGTATTCCAGCCGTAATACACCACTTTCCCGGCTCACCTCTATATATAGAGGCGCGTGCACGCGCACGCGCGCGGGCACGTGCGCCTTCGGTGCTAATTTCAAATATGGTAACAAGGGACAGGAGCCAGGGCCCCTCTTTGCCGCAGGCCGGGGGATGGACGAGCACTGCAACATGGCAGAGGAAGCAGTTTCCTATAAGAGAACTCACCATCTGCCTGGACTTTGCTCTGCTGAGAAGAAGCTAGTCCACATGACAAGAAAACATTCCACAGCGGCCTCTAGTGGACAAACACAGGTACCGCAGTCTAATATATTAAATATATATATATAAAAAAAAATTTTTTTTTTTTTTTTTCTTGACCACCATTAAAAATTATTACATTTTTTTAGTAGTTACAGGCATGCACAGAATTTTGCGGGAATACCATTAGGTAACAGACAGAAAGACAAATTAGGCTTGGGGGTCCCCCAATAGAACCAAGTTCCTGGGGGCCCCCACTTACCTGTTCCCCGCCGCAGGACTTTGTTTGGTCCACAAAAGCCCAAACTTCACCTATCACGGCAGGCATTGTAATCAAACCTTCAGGGACCGGGTTCCCAAGGATTCCACTCCCCTGGACCTGTATAGCACCCTGCACAGAAAACATCTTGGTCGTGGGTATGACCAGAGCTCTGGATCCCAGGGTCCAGCTCTCCTAAGAGAAGCATTACAGGCAAAACCTTGCTCTTCTCTGCAAGGCCCGGGTACCGACCGTTTAGCTATGAAGCTTTTTTGGTCGGATCCGGAATAGCTTACTGAGGCCCAAAAGAACCTGTACGCAAGCTCAGTGAAAAACACATGTTTCTTCTTGGCCAACACCTTAGACACTGGCAAAAAACTGAGGTGCTCCCGGATGGGAGGGGCTTATATAGGGGAGGGTACTTCCGGTTTTGGAAGTTGCCAGTGCCAGCACCTGACGGTATCTATATAACCCATTAGTAATGACTATGTCGCTCTGTGTCCCGTGATGTACGAGAAAGAAATATTGTTTTTTTTCAAAATTGTTGGTCTTTCTTGTTTGTTCATAGCGCAATAAATAAAAAACGCAGAGGTGATCAAATACCACCAAAAGAAAGCTCTATTTGTGGGAAAAATAAAGGGCAATTTTTAGTGATGCATCGAAATTTCGGCCGCCGAAAGATCTCGACCGAAAATGGCCTGTTCGGCAAAATGGCGAAAAGGAATTCTTGCCGATAATCGAGCCCCTGGTGTCGCCCATTACGGGGGTGTCTTTATGGCCGATGCGCGCTGTAGTCCTCTCCTCCTCCCCTCCCTCCCTACTCGCGGCGATCTCCACGTGTCACAGAGCTTAACTACACAGGCTGCAATAACAATGTATCGCCTCTGTGACAGACGGCACACTGATCCAATGGTGGGACATTGAATCAGTGTGATGTGTCACAGGACGCGGGACATTGTTACTGCGGCCTGTGTAGTTAAGGCATCTTTCTGAGAAAGTGTTGAGAGGAATCTCCCCGATGCTCTCAAAGGGAGGCTCCTGGAGTACCTAGAGCGCCAGATTCAAGTCCCACAGAGGAAGCGATGGTCCAATTGGGGGAACCACGTGCCTAATGCAAGTTTCAGATCCACTCCACGCTGTAAGAACAGCAAGATCCAAGAAACCGAATATGCCCGTGGGCGCCAAGCCATTACTACACACAGAGATTTAAGCCTTCCAAGTGTGATGATAAATCGTCCGGGAAGAAGATTTCCGGGCCCTCAACATGGTGGAGATTACCGAATCTGACAGACCACGGTCCCTTAGTACCTGGCTTTCAATAGCCATGCCGGGAAAGCCAGCGACTGTAAAACAGGATGAAGTATGGGACCTTGAGACAGAAGGTCCTCCCGCAATGGCAGACGCCAGGGAGCGTCTGCTACCAGTCTCACGAGGTCGGCGTACCAGGGATGCCAGGGCCAGGCTGGGGCGATTAGAATCACCAGAATTCCCTCGGCCATCATTCTGCGGAGCAGACGAGGAAGCAATTTCATTGGGAGAAAGGCATAAATTTACCTGATACTGACCCCATGGAGCCACCAATGTGTCTGACGCGTCTGCCTAGGGATTCCTGGACCTGGCCACAAACCTCGACACCTTGCGATTGAGTCGAGAGACCAGGAGATCCACAACTGGTGTGCCCCATTTCTGACAAAGGAGTTGAAACACCTCCGGGTGTAACGACCATTCGCCTTGGTCCAGCATCTGGCGACTCAGATAGTCCGCCTGCCAGTTTCTACGCCCGGAATGTAAACAGCCGATAGAGCCGGCACGCTCCTTTCGGCCCATTTTAAGATGTGAGCGACTTCTGATGCTGTGGCCGAGCTCCTTGTTCCTCCCTGATGGTTGACAGAAGCCACCACCGTGGCGTTGTCCGACTGGATCCTGACCGGACGCCCTTGAAGTCTCTGTGACCACTTGGAGAGGCACAGTCTGATCCCTCGAAGTTCGAGGACATTGATCGGCAGGCAAAATTCGTCCGGAGTCCAGCAACCCTGGGCCGACTGGACCCCCCAGACTCCCCAACCTGTGAGGCTGGCGTCCGTCGTGACCACAGTTCAATGGAAAGGAAGGAATGACCTCCCGGACTGAAGAGCCGGGGATCTCAGCCACCCTCTCAGGGAAGCCTTGACCAGGTGACTTACCTGAATCCAGAGACAATGGAGATCTGTTCCATTTGGAAAGGATCTCCTTCTGCAATACTCGAGTGTAGAATTGGGCATACGGTACTGCCTCGAAGGAGGCCACCATGAGGCCCAGAACTCGCATGCAAAAAACGGAAAGACGACCATTTGCGGGATGCTAACAATTTCACCGCCGACCGGAGCATCTGCAACTTCTCCAAAGGAAGGAAGACCTTCGCCTCCAAGGAGTCCAGGATCAAACCTAGGTACTCCAGACGCTGAGTCACTACCAACACCTACTTCTGTATGTTCAGTACCCAACCAATTTCCCAGAGGGTCTGACTGGCTATAGACATGTCCTCCTCTAATTCTGAGCCAGAAGCAGCTCCCAGAAGAAGATCATCCAAGTAGCACACAATAGCAATGCCTCGCTGTCTCAGTAAAGCCAGAACGGGGCGAGCACCTTGTTAAAAACTTTTGGTGCTGATGCTATGCCAAACCGCAAAGCGCAGAAACCTCTGATGGCTGTTGCAGATGGGGACATGCAAGTATGCGTCCTTGATGTCCAGGGACGCCAGAAAATCCCCCGGATGGAGCGCAGCAACCTCTGAACTAATGGATTCCATTCTGAACTTTCGCACCCTCACAAAGGTATTGAGGGCCCTGAGGTCCAAGATTGGACGGACACCGTCCTTCTGTGGGACTACCAACAGATTTGAATAGAATTTGAAAACCTGTCCTCCAGGGGAACAGGTAAAATTACTCCGGACCTGAGCAAGTCTCATACTGCTCCCATCAAAGCAGACCGACGAGCCGTAAGGAGAGGAAAATTTGAGGGAAAGATCTGTTTGGTGGACCTCTATCTTCTACCCCGAAGTGACCACCTCGCAGACCCACTGGTCAGAGAATAGGGAGGTCCACCGAGCTGTAAACTCACTAAACCGTCCCCCCACCCTTGAGTCGGGCGGGGGCAAAATTTCATGCGGTAGCAGGTTTGTTAGCCGGCTTGTTCGGCTTCCTCACCCAGGGACGCTTCTGTCCCCCAGCTGGAGCCTTGTCAGTCTGGGAGGATCTCTGACTGATGAAAATACCGCTTCTGCATGGAATAGGAGGGCCCCGGCCAACGGCGCGGCTCCTTCCCCTTAGAGGACTGCGGGAGAAGAGTGCTCTTACCTCCAGTGACATACTAAATAATGTCGGCCAGCGAGGTACCAAAAAGCCTCTAAAAGACAATCTGCCAGAGCTTTCTTGGATGCATTCCAGCCAAATCAGGCGGCGCAGTACCACTGCAGATACAGAGGTTCTGGAAAACATTTTACATACACGAACTGAGTATGTATTAGTGTATATGTTTTTACTGTGGCGCCGAAGGCGCGCATGTCTTTGGAGTGTGGGAGGAAACCGGAGTACCCGGAGGAAACCCACGCAGACACAGGGAGAACATGCAAACTCCAGGCAGATGGTGACGGGGTCCGGGTGCGAACCAGTGACCCCCTCGCTGCCAGGTGAGTTGAGATAACCACTACACCATTGTGCTGCCCTCCATTCAGTGAAAGTCTGAGACACCAAAGTCGCAGCCAATATAGGTCGCAACGCTGACCCCAGCATGGTGAACCTGGAGCGGGTCACCGCTTCGGACCTCCTATCAGTAGGGCCCTTAAGAATAATGGACCGCCATGTGCTGGGGGACCACAAAGGACCTCTGCGGCCGTTCCTATTCCTTATCTTTGAACTTATCAAAGAAAGTAACATAAGGAAAAAACTGTCACAAAGCGGTCAGATTTGTGTGACCCAAAGTAGACAGACTCCTCTGCGGAAGTCCCAGCTGCATCTACCAGCTGGAAAGTGTCCCACACAGCATCAGAAGTGCCCTGTCTAGCATTCCCCAGAAGATGGCGGGTGGAGGGGGCGCTTTTTTACCCCCCTTACGCCCACACGCTGTTTCTACCCTGGCAAAAAATGATTCCAGGACTGTTGACAGCGTATCCATGGAAACCGCAGGTGCAGGGGCACCATTAGCTGCCTCTAGCAATTCAGGGGAAGAAAGGTCCCATACTGACTCCATGAACACCCACTGACAGCCCTCAGGGACCAAGTGAAAAACACTTAAGAATCCACCCTCCATGCTGCACTGACCGAGGGGGGGTAACCCAGGGGACTCACCACCCAGAGGGAAACCGATCAGCACCGCTGCCCGCCTTGTATACACAGCATGTGTGTGATGAAAAAACTGTGAGGGGAATGAGCTGTGCGCCGTTCAGAAAGCCAGTGCTAGAGGCCAAAACCCATCCAAAATGGCCGCCAGACACCTCAGATAAAAAGGGTGCGGACCACAAGAAAATGGCCGCCCGCAATACCGACCTGCGCCACAGCGCGGCCACAACAAAATGGCCGCCAATGGAAATTTTAATAGAAAAAAAAGCACACTAAAAATGGCATCGGCGCAGCAAAAAATGGCGCCCGAACCCAGGGATGTGGACGAGAAGGCCATGCAGAGACTTCCCAGGAGACAGACCCCCCCTCACAGAAGCGGACCCCAGCACCCCACGGTCCCCCACAGGGACCCGGAGCCCCCCCACAGGTACACCCAGGTCACAGTGGGCCCTAGGGCAGGAGGGGAAAGGGCGACAGAGCAGGGAAAGGGAGGACAGGAGAACCCCTTAATCCCGGGAATGCCCAGCTGTTCCATCCTGCCGAGACAGGAGGAACCGTACTTACCCGTCCTTGCAAAGACATGCTGGCACTTCCCTGACAGACCCACAACCGATGGTACGGAGTAGTTGTTGGCCCGGTCCACTGTGAGTGAGACAGCAAGCAGCCCAGTCATATGTGGACCCCGGAGCATGTGCTCACTGGCCACCCCTGGAGCCATGGGGTACGTCATGTCAGAACCAGCGCGAAGCTAAGGACTGGCACGCTCCATGGCCGGAACTGTGAAGACTACAAGGATCTATAATATCCAGCCTGTCGCCCAGCCGGCAGTTGATAGAAGATATCACAATAAAATAAAAAATTATTCAGGACTCTGGGCCCAAAGGGAGCCACGTCCTTCTCCTCTGCTAGGCAGAAAAAAACTGAGGCTGCTGACTGCAGGGTTGAGGGTTATGTATGGAGGGACCGCCCCCTGGGCGGGGCTGTTCAACTCTGTTAAAGGGGTTGTAAAGGTTTGTTTTTTATTTTCTAAATAGGTTCCTTTAAGCTAGTGCATTGTTGGTTCACTTACCTTTTCCTTTGATTTACCTTCTAAATGTTTTTTTTTCTTTGTTTTCTTTGTCTGAATTTCTCACTTCCTGTTTCTCCTCACTAAACTTCACACCATCATCCTAGTGGTGTGGAGTCAACCAGAACAGCTTACTGAACAGCTTACTGAGGAGGAACAGGAAGTGAGAAATTCAGACAAAGAAAACAAAGAAAAAAAATCATTTAGAAGGGAAATCTAAGGAAAAGGTAAGTGAGCCAACAATGCACTAGCTTAGAGGAACCTATTTAGAAAATAAAAAACGAACCTTTACAACCCCTTTAAAGTTACATGTTTTAAGATAACTAACATGTTCTGCCTGGTCCTCCCCTATGAACAGGAACATAACCCACATGTCAAGATTTATTGAGCTGTCCGTCCATGGACGAAAAGAGAAATATTTTTTAACCACTTCTCTACTGTGCACGAAAACCCCCTTCCTGCCCAAGCCATTTTTCAGCTTTCAGCGCTGTCACACTTTGAATGACAATTGCGCGGTCATGCGACGTGGCTCCCAAACAAAATTTGCGTCCTTTTTTTCCCACAAATAGAGCTTTCTTTTGGTGGTATTTGATCACCTCTGCGGTTTTTATTTTTTGCGCTATAAACAAAAGAAGAGCGTCCAGTTTGGAAAAAAAACACTATTTTTTACTTTTTGCTATAATAAATACCCATTTTTTTTTTTTTTTTAAATAAAATTTTCCTCAGTTTAGGCCGATACGTATTCTTCTACATATTTTTGGTAAAAAATTAAATCGCAATAAGCGCGTATTGATTGGTTTGCGCAAAAGTTATAGCGTGTACAAAATAGGGGATAGATTTATAGCATTTTTATTTTTTATTTTTTTTATTAGTAATGGCGGCGATCTGCGATTTTTTTATTGTGACTGCGATATTGCGGCGGACACATCGGACACTTTTGACACATTTTTGGGACCATTCACGTTTATACAGCGATCCCTGCTATAAAAATGCATTGATTACTGTATAAATGTGATTGGCAGGGAAGGGGTTAACCACTAGGGGGCGGGAAGGGGTTAAATATGTTCCCTCAATGTGTTCTTACTGTGGGGGGAGGGGACTGACTGGGGGAGGTGACCAATGGTTGTCCCTATGTACAAGGGACACACCATCGGTCCCCTCTCCCTCACAGGACGTGGATCTCTGTGTTTACACACAGAGACCCACTTTCCTGCTCGTTTCCCGGGCAATCGCAGGTGCCCGGCGGCAATCGCGGCCGCCGGGCACGCGCACCGGGGCCTCGTGAACGCGGCGGGCGCGCGCGCCGCTGGCTTCAAGCGCGCGCCTCCTAGCTCATTTTAAAGGGAGGACGTCATATGACGTCCTCCCATTACGAGAGTATCCTCCGCCCGCCGTCAATTGACAGTGGGCGGGGGACAAGTGGTTAAAAACAGTCACTTTCGGTACCGGTGCTGTTTCGGTATCGGTTTCGGTTTTCGGGATCAAAGAAGATTTATTTTCGGTATCGGTTTCAGCACCAAAAAACCCATTCGGTGCATCCCTAGCAATTTTATTTGGGTACAGCGTTGCACGACTGTACAATTGTCAGTTAATATAACGCAGCAAAAAAAAAATGGCTTGGTCATTAAGGGGGTAAAACCTTCTGGGGCTGAGGTGGTTAAGCATTTAAAAAAAAAAAATTACCCATTTTTTTTTTTTTAGCATTCAATTTGGTAGTTTGCAGCTTTATAAATTCCTCGGAAAGCAACCTCTAAACTAGTTTAAAAATATATATATATATTTTCTCTCCAGAAGCTTTCAGTAACTTTCTAAATATAAACCGCCAAGAAATTTGTTTCTAACGTTTGTCTACCTCCTAAAAAAAAAAAAAAAAAAAATACACAAAATGATTTATAATATTAATACTGGTTGATGAACTTTATTAGTATTTCTAAAATACTGTAGAAGCCTAATGCTTGCTATGCTTGTAGTGCCTAATGCTATAATTATAACACTGCAGAAGCAGCAATCTTACCCCAGGTATAAATGAAAAGATGTTGTACTTCTGATTTTTTATAGCATTCCTAGGATATTTCTCTTCACATTTTTCTGGGCATCCCAGCCATACCGTACGTGCTCTCAGTTCCTTTCTTCTTCTGCACACATTTATTAGCCAGTCACAACAGCTACAAAATAAAAGATCATGAACACATTTTAGGAATTTAAAACGCTGACACAGAAATCTTATTTGAATCTACAAGAAATTGTAACAATACAATAGAAATAAGAGCAAAAGTAGCTATCAGGGTGATCACTGCCTAGCCAAACACTGGACACCAAAGTAAGATTTCAGTAGGAATACTGTGGTAGAAGGGTAAGACTTAATGTAGACGGGACATTTTAAAACCTCTCCTGAATTATTTACTGTAACTTGACAGATAGTAACCCATGTTTAAAAACGTCCATTTATGCATGCCGCGTTTATGTTTAGAAGCGTTTTTTTATTTATTTGTTTATTTTCAAATAGTCAAAAATGTATCTCCGATAAAAACGCCTGTAAACAAAACGCGGCTTAAACGGGAGTTATCTCGTTTACAAGCTGTTACAGGCATCTGGCATTTCAAATGCCTTCGAACATCCGCTCTGAACGCATTTTTTTTGCTTTCCAAAAAATGCTTCTAAGCTCAACTGGCTAGAAATTACTATAAACGACCCTGTGTACATGTACTGATAAGATAACAGAGAAGAAATCAGGGGAAGCTGAAAAAATTGCCCAACTGCTTCCTAAACGTCCGTTTACCAGCAGCAGTGTACATGAAGCCTTAGACCCCTTTCACACTGTGGTGCTTTTCAGGAGTTATGGCGTGAAAAATAGCGCCTGAAAAGCGCCTCTCATGCCTCCCCAGTAGGGGTGCCAAAATTAATCACTGCATTGGTGCATCGCGATTCGGATGTCCCCGATGCGGCATCGATGCATGCGACCGGGAAAATCGATTACCAGGATGATGCCTGCAGCTGCAGGCATCATCCCGGTAGTACCGTTTTTAGAGCGGGCGGTCGGCTTTCCAGTGAGAACAACCGATGCGGCTAAAAGCCACTCGGTTGTTATCCCGGAGGAGCGGGAGGGGACATCCCCCCCGCCCCCTTCCGCCGCTCTGACCGGGCCTCCCATCCCACGGGAGACATGATCCGCGAGCCACTACTTCCAGCCGCTAGAGACAGACTGGAACGAAGCGTCGGCTTCGTTCCAGTCTGTATGTAAACACGGAAGCGACTTCACGACGTCACTTCAGGTTTACTCGGCTGCCAATGGCGCCAGTTTTAATGAAAAATTACAGTATTCAGAATCGCCGTTTTTGGCGATCTGAATACTTTGAAGTGCAAAGGAGGGATTTGGGGTCTTTTAGACACCCCATCCCTCCATAAAGAGTACCTGTCACCACCTATTACTGTCACAAGGGATGTTTACATTCCTTATGACAGCAATAAAAGTGATCAAACATTTTTTTTTTAAACACAATGTAAAAAAAATGAAATAAAATAAATAGAAAAAAAAATGTTTGTTTAACCACTTCAACACCGGGCTTTTTTTTACCACATCAATACCGGGCCTATTCTGGCACTTCTCTCCTACATCATCATTCTTTTATTAGAAAATTACTCAGAACCCCCAAACATTATATATGTTTTTTTAACAGACACCCTAGGGAATAAAATGACGGTCATTGCAACTTTTTTTCTTGCACGGTATTTGCGCAATAATTTTTCAAACGCCTTTTTTTGGGAAAAAAAAAGGTTTCATGAATTAAAAAATAACAAAACAGTAAAGTTAGCCCAATTTTTTGGGAAAATATGAAAGATGATGTTACGCCGAGTAAATAGATACCTCACCTGTCCCACAATCCAGCGACGTGGCCACCCCAACCCTCCATTCTCTCCCCGGCCTGTCCACGGCACTGGCAATACTACTGTAGGCATCCGGCTCTGACAGCTTGCAGCTTCACAGCTGGATGTGCATGTCTCACTGCGCTGTCCTGCATAGCCGGGCAATCTTCTGGCACCTGTGATGTGTCCCAGAAGATTGCAGGGAGGAAGGGCCGCCTAGGTGGCCCAAGCGGAAGTGGGAGCTCGTCGGTAATCGTGATGCATCGCGGAATCGAATCGCTTACCAGATAATCAAATCGAATCGTGAGACTAGTGAAGATGCGCAACCCTACTCCCCAGTGTAAAAGCCAGAGTGCTTTCACACTGAGGCGGTGTGCTTGCAGGAAAAAAGTCCTACAAGCAGCATCGTTGGGGCAGCGGTGTATACAATGTTCCTAAACTGCCCGCCATTAAAATCATTGGGCAGCGCTGCCGAAGCACCTGCAAAGCGGCGCTTTTCAAACGCTTTTAACCCTTTCCTCAGCCACTAGCGGGGGTTCAAACGGCACCTTACCGCTAACTCCCCCCGCCCCAGTGTGAAAATAAACTTAGTGAATCACACAACACGAACAAAAATTTACCAGCACTTTTACTAGTTAGCCTGCAAACAAACCAAATTGACCCTGTCTAACAATTCATGTTAAAAACAAGTCTCTGTTCTATGATATCACTATATTGTTTTATATATACATACTGTATACAGTGTGTGTGTGTGTATGTATAAATATATAATATATATACACATATATATATATATATATATACATACACACACACACACACACATATACATAGGCTAAGTAGATCCCAAACCTGTATTATAAATCTACTGCAAGCCATTCATTATTTTCTGTGGTGTGCTATATTTTAATGTCACATGAGTTATAACTGCACAGGACAACAGAACTGCACTTAATTCATAGTTGATGATTAAAAAAGCAGCCAGTCCTGTCAAGCTGCAGCAGTAATGCGTATACAAAAGAAAGATCTATATGCAGCACAAGATGAACAGAGTTCAATAGGTTCCAATTATCTGAAGATACTCCCTTGTTTAGGAACATAAGCCATATTTGCAGAAATGCACTGATGAGCTGTTAATTATTGACATGTAAAAGTCAATAATGAATAGCACGATGGTGCATTTTTTTTTTCCTCTCATATGTACTTATTGCTTCCTGAAGCTATATCTGCAGTGACATCCTAAATCTTGTCTTTTCCTGTCCATAGAACCCAAAGGAACAAAACCAAGCAGATGACCAGTATTTGTTACTTTTATTACATGCTATTTTATTGTAGGTACTGCACAGACTTTTAGTCCTAGACATTTTGGTTAAAGAAACAGTAACAACTGAGATTCATTGCTATAGGAGATGTGCTTTATTTATTTTTGCTCTAAAGCAATCACATGAATAATTAAGAAATCACAATTAAATGATCCATCTTTGGCATAGGTACAGAGTTTATCTGTGGTTGTGGAGAGATGGTAGTTACTTAATCTAAGGCAATCTGTAGGGCTGCATAAAGCAGATAACAATTTTTGCAAGCATATTGTAGACATTTTATGCATAATGAAAACTAGATGTTCATTGGAAACAATGAAATCACTAGATTAGAAAACAAGCACGCACTCAGCAAGGTATACCACTTTTTAAATATAGACTCCATAAAGAATCAGATGAATATATAGTCTTCATAAAAAAATACATTTTCAGAATCATCCATTCAAAAGGAGCTGCTATTAATTAGGGGGTACGTAATATATATATATATATATAAATGGTTATAAAAGAAAAATTTGCGCTAGGTGCAAATTATTAAAGTGCAATAAATGAATAAATCCCTAAAGGAAAACCTGCTGCTAAACACCAAAAAAAACCTGATATAAGGTACAACAATATAAATATACAAAAAGGTGTAGCGCTGGATGAGCAAAACTGCGTATGGCTATACAGTGAAAAAAATATATAATATAAGAAAAAGTATCAAAAACATGAGTGAATACTACAAATAAACAATTTAAAGTTCATGTGTGTCAGTGAAAAATATATGAAATCTTCTCCTCTATTTGAAGATGATAAGAGTTCTACAGAGTGCAGGTATCCGATAAAAATCATAGGCAAAATGCTCCAACACTTAGTAAAGATCCCGCCACCAAGGTGAAGACAGAAGGCTTACCAGACAGCCTGCAACCACCCTTCTCAGGGGGGTCAAAACAGGCTCAGTAGAGTGATGTTTTACTCCATGGAAGGCAGGATGATTCTGCAGGAACGCTTCATCCACAATGGGAGAGTCTCCAGAGACGTTGATTGAACACCTGGCCAGAACTGGGAGTAGACACACTCTTTGCAGATCAGAGTGGATGTTCCTCAGTAAGTAGGATAAAATCCAAAAGAGAAAGAAAAACTTTCCATAGTGTAGCGTTCATCCATAAAAAAGGGGTTTATTTTCACAAAGTATGCGATACAGAACCTCAAAGTAACAAGTCCTGAGATATTAAAATGCTGGTTAAAAACTCCTTGCAAGGAATAAAAAGCTCCGTATTCTGTCAATCAAACGACCGTTCGCGCTGCGTGCGCAATGCATGCACGTGTCACCCTGGGTGACTTGTTACTTTGAGGTTCTGTATCGCATACTTTGTGAAAATAAACCCCTTTTTTATGGATGAACGCTACACTATGGAAAGTTTTTCTTTCTCTTTTGGATTTTATCCTACTTACTGAGGAACATCCACTCTGATCTGCAAAGAGTGTGTCTACTCCCAGTTCTGGCCAGGTGTTCAATCAACGTCTCTGGAGACTCTCCCATTGTGGATGAAGCGTTCCTGCAGAATCATCCTGCCTTCCATGGAGTAAAACATCACTCTACTGAGCCTGTTTTGACCCCCCTGAGAAGGGCGGTCGCAGGCTGTCTGGTAAGCCTTCATTCTTCACCTTGGTGGCGGGATCTTTACTAAGTGTTGGAGCATTTTGCCTATGATTTTTATCGGATACCTGCACTCTGTAGAACTCTTATCATCTTCAAATAGAGGAGAAGATTTCATATATTTTTCACTGACACACATGAACTTTAAATTGTTTATTTGTAGTATTCACTCATGTTTTTGATACTTTTTCTTATATTATATATTTTTTTCACTGTATAGCCATACACAGTTTTGCTCATCCAGCGCTACACCTTTTTGTATATATATAAATACTCAAGATTTACAGTGGACCAGCACCCCAGATGATGACTGATTAGTCGAAACGCGTCGGGAAGCCATGCTGAGACCACTACTACTGTCTAGATAAGAGCTATTTTACTCTTTAAAACGTGAGTGTAATTCCTCTGTTTTTTTTATAAATAAATGTTTTTTTTTTACAGTATCACACTATATACCTTCCTTCTTTTAATGGTGGGGCTGAATGCTCGATTCTACTGAATCCATTTACTTCCAAACATCTATCTGAGGTTATATCCAGATCGTGAACCTGATACTGCTGAGGTATATTATACCAACAAGCCCGATTGACTCACTAGGTATACACCTACTTGAGTTCAATCGTTCCGGTAAGCATATATCTCCGATAATCAAAAATGCTTAAATCGCCCTACCTACAAACAGCACCGCTCAGCGCTTCAGGAGACTAATGAGGTGTAAGAGTAAGAAATATAATATCTAAAAAATCATATACAATACTAACTTGTAAAATGATAAAACAGCAGCTGCTTAAAAAGATAAATAAAACAAAAATAAAAACACTCAAAATTGAATAGAGTCCTCAGTAATACAGTAGCAGCGCTTTCGTCAAGTTCTGAATATTGACGCAACTTCCATACATTGTTCATACAGGGAATAAAGTGCAAAAAACATGCAGTAGCAATCAGTCCTAATCCGTGCACAGTCCACCAAAGCTTCACCACGTGAGGGGGGGGGGGGTGTTAACTCACCAAAACTCTGAATAGGATGCACCTTGATCTCACTGATCATCCACCACTGTACTTTTCCACTTTGTTAAGAGTCTCACTTTGTAAGGGTGCAGCAACCATATGTAGGGGAGAATGAAATAATCCACATAGTGTAATATTGCCTTTTGGAAAGTTTTTCAAGAACCCCAAACCCCCTTACAAGTTAAGCGTACCAAAA
The DNA here is from genome assembly GCA_029206835.1 of Rana muscosa. Classification (NCBI taxonomy): domain Eukaryota; kingdom Metazoa; phylum Chordata; class Amphibia; order Anura; family Ranidae; genus Rana; species Rana muscosa. The sequence goes on along the minus strand of CM055122.1, from coordinate 1,060,386,022 downwards.
GATCAAATATCTCAAGCCAAATTTATAAGATGACAAGCTGAGCGTGAACGCTCGGTTACCGCGGTTTGAAGGAGATTACGTCTGTGTACAGCAGCCGTAGGTTCCACTTCCTGATTCACCTGCGATCCGTGGAGCACACGCGTCACTTCGGGCCAACGTGATCACGTCCCTTATATTGAGTTGGAGCGCAGGAATGAGCCCTGCTGCAAAGTATTGCAGCAAATTACATGCCCCTGGTAAACAGGGGCAGAAAAATTGGGCCTTAGGCACTGGTGCTGGTGCCACAACACTGCAACCCCTCACAGAAACTCTAGTTGGAGCGCAGGAATGAGCCCTGCTGCAAAGTATTGCAGCAAAATTTTTTAATTACAAGCCCCTGTTAAACAGGGGCAGAAAAATTGGGCCTTAGCCACTGGTGGCGGTGCCCAGAACCAAAAATGTTCTTACAAGTCATCAGCATGATCATTGAGGAGGAAGAAGATAGTCACTCAGCATAACAGGATAGTCACTCAGCATCAGCATAGGCAGTCTTGAAGGGATCTGACATTCCAAAACAATTATTCCGTTACATCAGCATCAGGTGCTTGGTAGCCGGTTGTGATCCAACACTGATTAATTTTTATGAAGGTCAGCCGATCGGTGGACAGGCGCACCCTGTGATCGGTTACAAAGCCTCCAGCAGCACTGAATGTGCGTTCCGAAAGAATGCTGGATGCAGGACAGGCCAGTAGCTCAATTGCATACTGTGCAAGCTCTGGCCAGTGATCCATCCTCAAGACCCAGTACCCCAGAGGATTTTCAGTGGGAAAGGTGTCCAAGTCTTATCTTGCCCCTAGGTATTCCTGCACCATGTAAAACAGACGCTGGCGATGGTTGCTGGAACTGATCATACCTTGGGGCTGCGGACTAAAAAATTGTCAGACGGCCACCTTCTCCACCGCTCCTTCTGTGACTGACCGAAGCCTCAGCAACACGTTGTCCAGGTCCAGGAATTTTTAACCTCCCAGGCTCTGGAAACGCGTTGCACAAACCTTTCTGCAAGGCCCCCCTGAAGATGTTTCATCCTCTGCTCCCTCTGCGACGGCAAGATAAGGTCCGCAACCTTACCCTTGTAACGTGGATCAAGGAGGGTTGCCAGCCAGTAATGATCCCTCTCCATGATACCACGAATACGAGGATCCTTCCACAGGCTTTGCAGGATCAGGGAGGCCATGCAGCGTAGGTTTACTGAGGCATTCGGTCCGGAGTCCTTTGGGTCACTAAGGACGACATGATCCGCAGCCCCCTCCTCCCAGCCACGTACAAGTCCATTGGTTTCTTGGGACTGTAATTGATTCCTTGAAGACTGCTGCTGATGCCGAGTGCTAGGCTTGACCTCCATGCTGACACAATCCTCCTCCTCCTCTTCCTGTGTGCTAGGCGGGCCAGCAGGAACACTGTCTGGATAAAGGGAGCCTTGAGAGGCAAGGAATTTCTCCTCTTCCTCCCTCTGTTCTGCCTCAAGTGTCCTGTCCATTATTCCTAGCAGCGTGTGCTATAACAGGTGGACAAGAGGGACAGTGTCACTGATGCATGCACTGTCACTGCTCACCATCCTCGTGGCCTCCTCAAATGGTGACAGGACAGTGCATGCATCCCTGACCATGACCCACTGGCATGGCAAAAAAAAAAACAAGCTCCCCTGACCCTGTCCTCATGCCATATTGGCACAGATACTCATTGATGGCCCTCTGCTGCGTGTGCAGCCGCAGCATCATTGCCAACGTTGAGTTCCACCTGGTGGGCATGTCACAGATTAGACGGTTCTTGGGCAGGTTAAAATTCAGCCAGCCGAGCACTGGCATTATATGACCAGCGGAAATGCACACAGACTTTCCTGGCCTGCCTCAGGACATCCTGTAAGCTCGGGTACCTGCCCAAGAACCGCTGCACCACCAAGTTAAGGACGTGAGCCAAACGGCACATGGGTCAGTTGTCCCTGTCGGAGGGTGGAGAGGAGGTTGGTGCCATTGTCGCAAACCCCCATTCCTGGCTAAGCTGGCATGGCGTCAACCACCCCTGAGCCTGCCCCTGCAGAGCTGACAGAATCTCTACCCCAGTGTGGCTCCTGTCCCCCAAGCACACCAGCTCAAGCACCGCATGGCATCTTTTTGCCTGCATACTTGCTTAGCCCCTTGAACACCTACGGAGCACCGCTGGTTCCGAGGACAAATCAGCACAGGAAGAGGCCATGGAGGAAGAAGAAGAGGAGGGGGTGGAGGAGAAAGGTGTGTCAGAATCAGCACTAGTAGCATTTTGGAGGCGTGGTGGCGGAACAACCTTCAACACTACTGCACCCTGTCCTGCATCCTTCCCAGCTGCCAGCAGAGTCATCCAATGCGCCGTGAAAGATAGGTAACGTCCCTATCCATGCCTGCTGGACCATGAGTCAGCAGTAATATGCATCTTACTGCTGACCGCCCTGTCCAGCGAGGCCAAGACATTGCCTTCCACATGCCGGTAGAGAGCCGGAATCGCCTTCCGTGAAAAAAAAGCCGTTTGGGAACCTGCCACTGAGGAACCGCACATTCCACAAACTCACAGAAGGGGCAGAGTCTACCAACTGAAAAGGCAGCAGTTGAAGGGCTAGCAATTTAGCCAAGCTAGCATTCAACCGCTGGGCATGTGGATGGCTCGGAGCGAACTTCTTTCGGCGGTGCAGCAGCTGGGGCAGGGAAATTTGCCTGGTACAATCTGCCGTTGGTGTACAGATAGCAGATTGCCCGCAAGTACTTGGCAGTGACACACCTAATTCTATACCTTCATTCCTCTCAGTGCAGGTTTCTGAGAGGACTGAAGGTATAGTGGGGTTGGAGATCCCAGCTGATGAGCAGCAAGGAGAGGTTCACTTTGTTCTTTGGTGTGGGTCTTGTATGTACGCTTGCCAACGGACTGCATGGCAGGTCGACATATGTCTGGTCAAGTATGTGGTGCCCAAGCGGCTTCTGTTTTGGCCACGTGAGATACGCTTCAGACATATGTTGCAAATAGCAAAGGTGCGATCTGCTGCACACGTCTCAAAAAAGGGCCGCACCAAAGAACTTTTGGAATAACGCGCAGAGACAGCAGCGCCCTGCACATGCGGAGCTCTGCGGTGTGGTGCAGTTGGTTGGCTGCCCTTAAGCTGGCCCCTGGAGGGCATCCTGCCTCGTTGGAGATGTGCCTCCTCCTCCTCTCTCCTATCAGGCACCCACGTAGAGTCAGTGACCTCATCATCCCTTCCCTCCACATCACAAGAGCAAACCTGGCAGTATGCTGCAGCTGGGGGAACATTACAGCCAGTTTGCTGTCCTTCTTGGGCACCCCCTCTCTCTGGGCTCACGTTACTGCCTTCCTTAAGCTGGGTACCATCATCGGAGCCTTCAAAATGCTGCGCATCCTCCTGCAGCATGTACCCAACAATGTGGTCAAACAGTTCGGGGGACTCCTCAGGAGGACATGGTGGGGCTAGGGAAGGAGTGACTGATGCCATTGAGCCGACAGAAGAGGCCGCTTTGGCAGACAAAGTACCCTGAGGTTGGGTGAGAGAGGATGAGGAGGATGAGGACGGCTTGGTCATCCACTCTACCAACTCTTCAGCATGTTGCGGCTCAACACGGCCAGCTGCCGAAATAAAGGACAAGTGTGCCCCATGGCCACGTGCCGATGAGGATGCACCGTGTCCATGGCCAGCACCGTTGCCTCTAGACACAGAGCCTGCTTGCCCTCTTTTATTGGCCTGTGTGTCTGCCTCTCCTTGTTGGCTTTCCAGACATACTTTATTTGATGTATTGGAATAGGTAGGTACACAAGGAATTGTCTGCAGTCAGCTTTAGCTGCACACTGTGGCCAGTATACAGTACACTGACTTAATATACTGCAGGTTAGCTCAATCAACTGCTTGTATTATCAGTAATAGAAAAGCAATAGTCTGCAGTGAGCTTTACGTGCACACTGAGCCCAGTATACACTACAATGACTTAAGAAACTGCAGGTTAGCTCAATCAACTGCTTGTATTATCAGTAATAGAAAAGCAATAGTCTGCAGTGAGCTTTACGTGCACACTGTGGCCAGTATACACTACACTGACTTAAGAAACTGCAGCGAGAATAACAGGAACACTCTGAAGTGAGATCTAGCTAAACTGAATACAGTGTGTATATGTATGTATGTATGTATTGTGACAGCAGGAAGGTAAAGTCACCTGGTTGCATCCAGGGGGGTAGATATATTTCGCCCAGATTCAGGCTTTACGCCGACTTATACAACTAGGTGGAGAGTTGTATAAGGCTAGTGGGCTCATGGATGACTCATACCTCTAGGGAGAGTGTGGGGCGTCGTGCAGACAGAGATGAGGAGACCAGCTGAACCTTGTCAGCTCATTTAGGCCTCTATAAGAACTCCCAGCTTCATTAGATGTTAGTTCATGCCTGGAACCAGACCTGTGTGGACTGTCTAGGGAGAGTGAACCCCTGTGCGGTGAGGCAAAGCCTGTGTGGCTATTTGTTTGGACTTTTACTAAACCAGGGACTTAGGGACTAGGACAGCACTAGGCTGATCCCAGTTGTTAGTTAGGAAACCTGTATGTTTAGTCAGAGGTCAACTTGACCAGGATTTATTTTGGTTATGTTTCTTTTGCTTTGCTGTGTTTTGTCACTGTAAATAGAAAATAAACCACACTTTTTTTTGATTTTGAAAACCACAACCTCCGTTTGCTGGGCCTGTTTTGTGTGGGGAGCCCATCCCGGGGGTCACACACACCCGCTGCCGAGCTAACCCCCTCACAGTTGGTGGAGAACCAGTGGCAGTTTTTTTTAAGCCAGCATGGAGGAGATACTGAAGCAGCTGGCTCTAGCAAATGCCAATCAACAGCAGACAAATGCAGGTTTGCAAAGGAGCCTTGCAGCCCAGCAGCAGACAAACGCAACTTTGCAACAGAGTCTGGAGGCTCAGCAACGAGCCCAGCAGCAATCTGAGGCCCGCTTCATAGACCTGTTGCAGAAGCAAGAGCAGAGACTAAAACAACAGATGGAAGCAGTAATGCAGCAACGTCCGCAGACCAGTGAGGAAAGCCGTCCCACTAATACCGCGTCCTTTGGGGTGAGTCGTTTATTGACAAAAATGACTGGAGAGGATGATCCAGAGGTATTTTTGACCACATTTGAAAGGACCGCTGAAAGAGAAAAGTGGCCTGAGGAGCAGTGGGCTGGACTGGTGGCTCCTCTGTTAACTGGTGAATCGCAGAAAGCTTACTATGACCTAGAGCCTAACCAAGCAAAAGACTATGTGATGCTAAAAGCTGAAATATTGGCAAGGCTGGGTGTCACCCAGGCTGTCCGGGCTCAGCGTGTGCATAACTGGACTTTCCAGCTTGGAAAACCCCCCAGGTCTCAAATGTATGATCTCATTCACCTGAGCAGAAAGTGGCTACAGCCAGAGACTTTGGCCGCACCAAAGATTGTGGAACGTGTTGTAATGGATCGGTTTTTGAGAGCTCTTCCTACTGCCATCCAAAAGTGGGTAAGCCATGGAGACCCAGAGACGGCCGATGGTCTTGTGGATCGTGTGGAGAAATACTTGGCTACAGAGAACCTGACGGCCTCTTCCAGAGACACTCGGACTTTCCACCCTAAGACCAGACCATCCCCAGGGGCGGATAAGAGGATTCCAAGGGGTGAGGGTGGAGAGAGTGAGAGGGTGGGAGCTCTACCCCAAGTTTGGCGAGAACAGCCTGGGAAATCAGCGGCTCAAGAGGCGGCAAGAAGGATCGTTTGCTACCGCTGCCGGCAAGCGGGACATATTGCAGCCAATTGCCCGGTTGTGGAGGAACCCATGCAGTGTGACTTTCTGACGGGCAGACGTCAGTCGCTGTGTGTGACAGTCGCATGCACTGCCATTCGAGGAACTGAGAAACATTTATGCAAAATGTGTGTTAATGGTAGAAATGTTGTGGTATTGCTGGATTCAGGTAGCCTTGTGACCCTGATAAAGGCTGAGTTAGTTAAAACAGAGGTCTCTGGGAATAGCAAGGTAGCTGTTATTTGTGTGCATGGGGACACCCGAGAGTATCCAGTGACTACAGTGTGTTTCGAGACCCCCAAAGGTACCCTCTCTCATCCAGTGGGCTTAGTATCTCAGTTACCGCATGACGCCATTGTGGGAAGGGATTTTCCGAAGTTCTGGGAACTGTGGGATGATCCTGAGCCCCTCACTGGTGCCCCTATATACCAGGAATGTGATAGCCAGAACTCCCCTGAGAGTGGTGAGGACTCTCCGGAATTTCCCTTATCAGTATTGGCAGGGGAGACTCAAGAAACTGGAGAGGAGCCCACCTCCTCAGACGAAAACCTACCGTCTGTGGAGTTTTCTGATCTTGAGGTTCACAGGGAAAACTTTGCCACAGAACAGTTGAAAGACCCCGCCCTAATAAAGGCACGGGAAAACGTAGTGAAAATAGATGGTGAGTTAGTGAACCCAGATAATACCTGCACTTACCCATACTTCAGCGTAGAGAAGGACCTACTGTATCGGGTGGCAAAAAGGGCAGAAGAAACCGTTGAGCAGCTTGTGGTGCCCAAACCTTACAGGAAGTTGGTGTTGGAGTTGGCCCATGGGCACATTCTTGGAGGTCATCTGGGGACAGAGAAAACCCGAGAGAGGGTATTACAGAGATTCTATTGGCCGGGGGTGATGAAGGACGTAGAAAATTATTGTTCCTCCTGCCCTGTGTGTCAGAGGTTGGCCCCGATGCCACATTTCCGTAGCCCGCTGGTCCCTCTACCCATCATTGAGGTCCCGTTTGAGGGGATCGCCATGGATTTGGTAGGTCCTATAATCAAGTCCGCTAGGGGGCACCAGTACATATTAGTTATAATGGACTATGCCACCCGTTATCCAGAAGCGATCCCTCTCCGAAATACCTCGGCCAAAACCATAGCCAAAGAGCTATCTCTTGTTTTTAGCCGGGTGGGTATTTGTAAAGAACTGCTTACGGACCAAGGTACACCCTTTATGTCCCGGGTTATGAAAGAGCTGTGTAAATTGTTCAAAGTGACGCAATTGCGTACGTCTGTGTATCACCCCCAAACCGATGGGCTGGTTGAAAGATTCAACAAAACCCTAAAACAAATGTTGAAGAAAGTGGTGGATAGAGATGGAAAGGATTGGGACTGTTTACTTCCTTATTTGATGTTTGCTATTAGGGAGGTGCCCCAATCCTCTACGGGATTCTCCCCCTTTGAGTTACTGTATGGGAGACACCCAAGAGGGCTGTTGGATATTGCCAAGGAAACTTGGGAAAGTGAGAGTTCTCCCCACAGGAGTGTGATTGAGCATGTCGCCCTGATGCAAGATCGAATTGCACAGGTAATGCCCATCGTGAAGGAACATTTGGCCCAAGCGCAGTTGGCACAGCAGAGAGTGTACAACCGTGGAGCCAAGACCCGTACCTTTTCCCCGGGGGATAGGATATTGGTACTTGTCCCTACGGTTGAAAGTAAATTCCTTGCCAAATGGCAAGGCCCCTACGAGATAATGGAAAAAGTGAGCGAAGTGAATTACAAGGTCAGACAACCAGGAAGGCGAAAGCCCGAACAGATCTATCACGTTAATCTGTTGAAAGCCTGGAGGGATAGAGAGTCCCTAGTCGCAGACACTTGGTCACCAGCTCAAACTGGTTGCGTGATTCCTGAGGTTGGAATAGCAGCCACCTTGTCACAACCCCAACAACAGGAGGTTAAGGAGTTTGTGCTTCGCAACAAGGAGGTATTCTCTGAGCTGCCGGGACAAACATCTGGGGTAGAGCATGACATCATTACCCCGCCCGGTGAAAGGGTGAAGTTAAAACCCTATCGGATCCCAGAGGCTCGACGGGAGGCAATACGGGAGGAAGTACAGAAAATGCTGAACTTAGGGGTGATAGAGGAGTCCCAAAGTGATTGGTCTAGTCCCATCGTGTTGGTGCCTAAACCGGATGGGAGCTGGCGATTTTGTAACGATTTTCGTCAGTTGAACAAAGTTACAAAATTTGACACCTACCCCATGCCACGTATAGATGAGTTGATCGACCGGCTGGGAACAGCCCGATACATGACGACTCTTGACCTCACAAAAGGGTATTGGCAAATCCCCCTGGCCAAGTCGGCCAAAGAGAAAACCGCATTTGTAACCCCAGACGGGGCGTTCCAATATAAAAGAATGCCGTTCGGGTTACAGAATGCGCCGGCCACATTCCAGCGGAAAATGGACCAGATGCTGAGGCCCCATCGGAAGTATGCTGCGGCTTACCTGGATGACGTAATTGTCCATAGCACAGATTGGGCCTCACATCTGCCAAAAGTGCAAGCAGTCCTGGACTCTGTTCGGGAAGCGGGGTTTACGGCTAACCCCAAGAAGTGTACCATTGGGCAGGAGGAGGCCAAATATCTTGGGTACACCATTGGGAGGGGAGTAATAAAACCCCAACTCAACAAAGTCGAGGCCATCCAGAGTTGGCCACGTCCCAACAGCAAGAAGCAGGTACGAGCCTTTCTGGGAATCGCTGGGTATTATCGGCGATTCATTCCCCACTTTGCTTCTAAGGCTGTGCCCCTAACCAACCTGACGAAGGGGAAAGGGTCGGTCATGATTAAATGGACCCCCGAGGCTGAGGCAGCATTCCAATTCTTGAAACAAGCCTTATGTAGCCAGCCAGTGTTGTACTCACCCGACTTCTCTAAAGACTTTGTCGTACAAAGTGATGCGTCAGATGTGGGGTTAGGAGCAGTATTGTCCCAGGTCTGGAACGGGGAAGAGCACCCAGTCATTTACCTCAGCAGGAAGTTGAAGTCCCATGAGGTAAATTACGCCACCGTTGAAAAGGAGTGTTTAGCGGTGAAGTGGGCTCTAGATTCCCTTCGGTACTACCTGCTAGGTAGGCACTTTGACATGGTTACGGATCACGCTCCGTTAAAGTGGATGGCTCAAAACAAGGAAACAAATAGAAGAGTGAATAGGTGGTTCCTGGCCCTCCAGGAATTCAACTTCACAGTAAAGCATCGCCCTGGCGTTCAAATGGGGAATGTGGATGCTTTGTCTCGAGTACATGAATGCCTGATTGCTGGTGTTCCAACCCCGAGGTTAAAACAAGAGGGGGGGGTATGTGACAGCAGGAAGGTAAAGTCACCTGGTTGCATCCAGGGGGGTAGATATATTTCGCCCAGATTCAGGCTTTACGCCGACTTATACAACTAGGTGGAGAGTTGTATAAGGCTAGTGGGCTCATGGATGACTCATACCTCTAGGGAGAGTGTGGGGCGTCGTGCAGACAGAGATGAGGAGACCAGCTGAACCTTGTCAGCTCATTTAGGCCTCTATAAGAACTCCCAGCTTCATTAGATGTTAGCTCATGCCTGGAACCAGACCTGTGTGGACTGTCTAGGGAGAGTGAACCCCTGTGCGGTGAGGCAAAGCCTGTGTGGCTATTTGTTTGGACTTTTACTAAACCAGGGACTTAGGGACTAGGACAGCACTAGGCTGATCCCAGTTGTTAGTTAGGAAACCTGTATGTTTAGTCAGAGGTCAACTTGACCAGGATTTATTTTGGTTATGTTTCTTTTGCTTTGCTGTGTTTTGTCACTGTAAATAGAAAATAAACCGCACTTTTTTTTGATTTTGAAAACCACAACCTCCGTTTGCTGGGCCTGTTTTGTGTGGGGAGCCCATCCCGGGGGTCACACACACCCGCTGCCGAGCTAACCCCCTCACAGTATGTATATATATATATATATATATATATATATATATATATACACACACACACACACACACGCCTCCTAGGATGCATATATATACTAAATATACTGACTGCAGCTACCTAAATCGCCTGCCTGCTCTATCAAACTGAAATGAAATGACGCTCTGACTCTCTCTCTCTCTCTCTCAGACTTTCACAAGTCACAACACACTACACAAGGCCGACACGCAGGCGGCCTTATATAGTTTGGGGCGTGTACCTACTCCCCTGAGCCATGATTGGCCAAAGGCACCCTTTCTTTGGCGAATTACGGCTCTCTGTACTGATGGCGCTGTGATTGGCCAGGCATGCGGGTCATAGTGCATGCTTGGCCAATCATCAGCCAGCAATGCACTGCGATGACGCAGTGAATTATGGGCCATGACGCGCCACTTGAATTTGGCGCGATCGGCCCATATTGTTCAAAATTCGGCGAACGGCCGAACAGACAATGTTCGAGTCGAACATGAGTTCAACTCAAACACAAAGCTCATCCCTAGTCAAAGTTGAGGGAAAGATGGATGGTGCTAAATACAGAGATATTCATGAGCAAAACCTGTACCACTCTGTGTGTGATTTGAGGCTAGGGTGGAGGTTTACCTTCCAGCAGGACAATGACCCCAAACACACTGCTAAGCAACACTTGAGTGTTTTAAGGGGAAACATGTAAATGTGTTGGAATGGCCTAATCAAAGCCCAGACCTTAATCCAATAGAAAATCTGTGGTCAGACTTAAAAGATTGCTGTTCGGAAGCGCAAACCATCCAACTTGAAGGAGCTGGAATAGTTTTGCAAGGAGGAATGGGCAAAATTCCCAGTGGTAAGATGTGTCAAGCTCATAGAGACTTATCCAAAGCGACTTGGAGCTGTGATAGCCGCAAAAGGTGGCTCTACAAAGTATTGACTTTAGGGGGGTGAATAGTTATGCACATTGACTTTTTCTGTTATTTTGTCCTATTTGTTGCTTGTTTCACAATAAAAAAAAAAAATCATCTTCAAAGTTGTGGGCATGTTCTGTAAATTAAATGATGCAAATCCTCAGACAATCCATGTTAATTCCAGGTTGTGAGTTTCTGTAGATCAGCCATCAACCTAAACAAAGGGGTCTCCTCTGCTTCATTCTCCATTACGTATTGTCCTTCAATGCTCAGTCTTCCCTTCAATGCTCAGGCTTTCCTTCATCAACTGCCATCATCCATTCCTTGTGCTCATCACCCATTTCAGTGTAGTGATCCTTCTGCCCAATTACAACTTCTCTTCCCTCTCAGTCAATCTATCTCTCCTCAAATTCATTCTGACCATGGCCCCTGTCTCACTTCATACAAAATGTACTCATTGTTCACAGGCTTTCTTGCATTGCACCAATGACCTCTTCTCATCTACCACACCACAAAATTTTAGTCTCATCTGGCCTTTGTTAATAAGAAGTGAGTTTGTGTCTGCTGGAAATGAACTGGGTTACTGTGGCCTGTGAAGCAGAACCGGGCAAAAATAAATAAATAAAAGAACATGTGAACATTGCAGCTTCCTTTGTTGTCACCTCTAGTCCCTACTCTCCCCTCCAATTTACAGTTTGTGCAATCTTCCATGCTGGCCAACTGGAGAGACAAGAGTGCGATGTAAAACTGATGAGCCAGAAGCATGACAGTTCCTAGCAGGTGGGCAACTACCTGCTCATGTCTTGGTTCTCATTGTTAGTTTTCCACTTCCTTCCTGCCATAACTGTCTCTGATTTCCTTCTGTTGTTTATTTTTTGCTGTATCACTATGTACCACTGATCTCCTGCTATATCACACAACATTGCTAGTGACTTGCTGATCGCTAGCTGTGTCATGCTACCTCCCTGTTTACCGCCTGTGTCATGTAGCATTACTCTCCTGCATCATGGTGCCTGTTGCCCTCCTGCTGTCCCATGCCCCTCCACTATCCTATTTCCAAGCCATGCTGTTCTGTCTCCGCCTATTCCACTGTCCTGTGATGTATTTTTTTCCTGTATCATGCTGCCCTACTACCATCCTTGTGTAATGTTGCCTCGCTGCTGTCATTATAAGTTATAGTAACCTTATATGCCCTCCTGTCGCACACTGGCCCCCCTTTTTCTCCTAATGCTTTAGGCCCCTTTCACACTGGCACGTTTTTCAGGCGGTTTAGCGCTAATAATAGCGCTGTTATACCGCCTGAAAAAAATCGTGCCCTGCAGTCTTCAGTGTGAAAGCCCGAGGGCTTTCACATTGAAGCGGTGCGCTAGCAGGACCGCTCCAAAAGTCCTGCTTTACAGCGGTGAAGGAGCGGTGTGTTCACCGCTCCTTTACCGCGGCTGCCCATTGAAATCAATGGGACACCGCGGTAATACTGCCCGCAAACCGCGGCAATAGCCGCGGTTTGCGGGCGGTATTAACCCTTTTTTGCCCGCTAGCGGGGGTTAAATTCACCCCGCTAGCGGCCGCATACCGCGGTAATAACGACGGTATAGCGGCGCTGAAAATCGCACTGCTATACCACCACCGCACCTGCCCGCCCCAGTGTGAAAGGGGCCTTATACAGCATCATGGCATTCTCTTTCCCATGCTGACACCATGTCCTCCTCCTGACTAATGAATCCCTGGTGTCATTTTTACTTTGCTGCTTACGTATTGAAATGTTACATATCAGCTTAAGAAGCACAGCTGAAACTAAATCTAAAACTTGTACTATTATTATAGCAAATTGACACAGACATACAGTTGTGCTCATAAGTTTACAGACCATAAAGGCACCCACTATTACCTTCAGCCCTGGTTCACACTGGTGCGATTTCAGGTGCGACATGCGATTTTAAAATCGTACCTGAAGTCGCACCCCATGGATTTCAATGGAAATGTGCTAATGGGGGTGACACAAGACACTAGCGATTTCCAAAAGGTTTTTGTATTACTTTTTTGCAATTTCAGGTCGATTTAACATCCATAGAGTGCTATGTAAATCGACCTGAAATCGCAGTACTGTTTATATCAGTGCGATTTGGAGCAGTCTTTTTTTTGGTGATGTCATTGCAGCTTCAGCTGATCTGTCCCCTCCCCTAGCAGGTGTTTTCGTGAGGAGTTTCAAGCAGGACTTTTTTTTTAACCCTTCCAGCGCTGCTATGTGTATGAAAACAGCTGACCTGTCCCATCCCCTAGAAGGTGTTACAGTGAGGAGTTTGGAGCAAGAAGTTTTTTTTTTTTTTTTCACAGCCAGCGCTGCTAATCTTTATTAAGTCACAAATCGGCTTGCTTTTCATTGGAATAAGTACAAATCATACTATCTGCAAATCGCAAGTAGGCTTCAGAAATCGCAAACAAATACAAAAGAAAATCGGAACAAAATCTGAAGTGACTGGGAAAGAAATCGGAGCGCCAAATCGCACTCAAAACATGAAATTTGTAAATCGCACCAGTGTGAACCAGGGCTCAAAGTACTATCCATCTCCCACATGTACTGCTGGAGACCACTGGAAAGCCAAAATGACCAGGTGTTGGTCTTATACACTTAACCCCTTTGCCTTCCCAAATACAAGGCCCCTTTCACACTGAGGCGTTTAAAAAAACGCTCAAAAATTATGGGATTTTGTACCTCTATTTTACCGCGATTTTACCGCGTTTTTACCGCGATCGCGGTAAAAATAGCGCTAACGCGTATGCGTTTTAACGCGATTTTACCGCGTTCGCGCTAAAATTAGCGCGAACGCGGTAAAAACGCATAGGCGTTAGCGCTATTTTTTAACATAACGCTTATGCCTATGCGTTTTTACCGCGAATCCCATTCATTTCAATGGGGATAGGCGTTTTTACAGCGCTATTTTATGCGCCCTAAAGTTGCTCTAAAAAAGCTGTTTGCAGGATTTTTTTCAACGCCCAGCCAGCAAAACGCCTCAATGTGAAAGCCCTCAGAGATTTCACATTGAGAATGCTGGGGCAGGATTATTTCAGGCGTTATTACAGCGCTATTTTTACCGCGAAAACGCGGTAAAAACGCCTCAGTGTGAAAGGAGCCAATGCCTGAGCAAAACCATCACTAGGCTTAAGCACTGCTGAACAGGATGTGAAGGTGTGAACCTAGCTCCAGGTATATACCAAGTTACAGAATGTCGGCATGTGCATAGGATTTTCAGGGATGCGGCAGTCTCCAATGGAGCACTGGAGAGGTTGTGGCAACGTTATATTAGGAATAGGCACCAGATTATCAGTGGTCCTTACAATGATACATATATGTCTGATCTGGGTCAGACCCCTGATCCTTAAAATGTATTTAAATCTATTTTGTAGTATGTTGTCCTTACTAAGCTTTTAAAGGTCCTGCCTAAAAGTTGGTATCACAAGGTGTCTATGAGGTTTACTAAGAATAAATATATATATATATATATGTATACACACACGCACAAACCTACTGGCAGCTGTACAAAGGTGCTACATCTCACTATGCAAACAAAATATATCACAGCTCCTGTAGGATGATTATATCAATCAAGTGACAAAAAACAATTAATGTGACTCTACAATGATGCTTTCAACATCATAATAAAAATATTCAAAATAAATCAATAGTTAACCACTTAAGCCCCGGACCACTATGCAGGTTAAGGACCAGATGTGTTTTCAGAATTTGGCACTGCGCTGCTTTAACTGGAAATTGTGCTAACATGCAATGTTGTACCCAAACGAAATTTGCGTCCTTTTCTTCCCACAAATAGAGCTTTCTTTTAATGGTATTTGATTGCCTCTGCGATTTTTTTTTTTTGCGATATAAACGGAAAAAGACTGAAAATTTAGAAAAAAAATGATGATATTTTCTACTTTTTGTTATAAGAAAAATTGAATAAACTCAATTTTAGTCATACATTTAGGCCAAAATGTATTCAGCCACATGTCTTTAGTAAAAAAAATGTCAATAAGCGTATATTTATTGGTTTGTGCAAAAGTTATAGCGTTTACAAACTAGGGTACATTTTCTGGAATTTACACAGCTTTAAATTTATGACTGCCTATCTCATTTCTTGAGGTGCTAAAATGGCAGGGCAGTACAAAACCCCCCCAAATGACCCCATTTTTGAAAGAAGACACCCCAAGGAAATTGCTGAGAGGCATGTTGAGCCCATTGAATATTTTTTTTTTTTTGTGATTGAATAATGACAAAAAAATAAAAAATAAAAAAATTACAAAAAGTTGTCACTAAATGATATATTGCTCACGCATGCCATGGTTATATGTGGAGTTGCACCCCAAAATACATTTTGCTGCTTCTCCTGAGTACGGGGATACCACATGTGTGGGACTTTTTAGGAGCCTAGCCGCGCACGGGACCCCGAAAACCAAGCACCGCCTTAGGGATTTCTAAGGGCACAAATTTTTGATTTCACTCCTCACTACCTATCACGGTTTCGAAGGCCATAAAATGCCAAAATAGCACAAACCCCCCCCAAATGACCCAATTTTAGAAAGTAGACACCCCAAGCTATTTGCTGAGAGGCATGGTGAGTATTTTACAGCTCTCATTTGTTTTTGAAAATGAAGAAAGAAAATAATTTTCTTTTTTTTTTTTTTTCAAAACTTTGTGACAAAAAGCGAGATCTCTGTGCAGTCAGTGTGAAAAAAGGTAGCACAGTCACACACATACAGTACACATTCAGTGGCCCTTATGTATTCCTGGGGGGGGATAGCGCCCCATCATTGGTGTCCCCAGGAGGAATAATGCCCCGTCATTGGTGTCCCCAGGAGGAATAATGCCCCGTCATTGGTGTCCCCGGGAGGAATAACACCCTGTCATTGGTGTCCCCGGGAGGAATAACGCCCCGTCATTGGTGTCCCCGGGAGGAATAACGCCCCGCCATTGGTGTCCCCGGGAGGAATAAACGCCCCGCCATTGGTGTCCCCGGGAGGAATAACGCCCCGCCATTGGTGTCCCCGGGAGGAATAACGCCCCGTCATTGGTGTCCCCGGGAGGAATAACGCCCCGTCATTGGTGTCCCCGGGAGGAATAACGCCCCGCCATTGGTGTCCCCGGGAGGAATAACGCCCCGTCATTGGTGTCCCCGGGAGGAGTAACGCCCCGTCATTGGTGTCCCCGGGAGGAATAACACCCCGCCATTGGTGTCCCCGGGAGGAATAACGCCCCGCCATTGGTGTCCCCGGGAGGAATAACGCCCCGTCATTGGTGTCCCCGGGAGGAATAACGCCCCGTCATTGGTGTCCACGGGAGGAATAACGCCCCGCCATTGGTGTCCCTGGGAGGAATAACGCCCCGTCATTGGTGTCCACGGGAGGAATAACGCCCCGCCATTGGTGTCCCCGGGAGGAATAACGCCCCGTCATTGGTGTCCACGGGAGGAATAACGCCCCGCCATTGGTGTCCCCGGGAGTAATAACGCCCCGTCATTGGTGTCCCCGGGAGGAATAACACCCCGTCATTGGTGTTCCTGGGAGGAATAGCAGTGCATATAAATATAAATATTGAAGAATAATTTATTTTTATAAAACAAACTTTACTGTACAATACTACATATTATTTATTACACTGCATCTCCGCACTTTTTTTTTTAACTTCTAGCTGCAAAAAAAAATTATAAAAAAATGGCAGAGGGTGCTGCTGACACAGAAAAGGGTGTGCGACCCAAATCTTCTAAGGCCTGGGAGAATTTTTATTTAAATGCTGCAAAGAAGGTGGTCACCTGCAAACTTTGTAAAACGGAACTTGCATGGCACGGAAGCACAACAACAATGAATGAGCACATAAAATGGAAACACGTGGGGTTCACAGTGGAAGGCGAAACATCAGGACGGTAAGTTAAACCCGAAATGATATATAGAGTTACACAGAAATAGCTTTTCCTGCATATTATCTTTTTCATTGCAGAAAGAAACAGCGCACCATGACAGAGTTTGTGCAGCAAAATCGTCCGTGCACTCCCCAACAATCAGCAGTTATAACAGATTCTGTCATGAAAATGCTAGTCACCGACATGCGGCCACTGTCCATGGTTGAAGACCGAGGATTTAAAAGCATGATCAGTGTACTGAACCCTGGATATACTTTACCATCAAGAACCCATTTTACCAAACTAGTGGAGAGAAAGTACCAGGAGGCATTTCAGAATGTGAAGGATGCCATCAGCGCTAATGAAAGCAGAATTGCCATTACTGCAGACATATGGACAAGTATAGCGACCAAGGCTTTCCTTGGCATTACATGCCACTACATAGCGGAGGATTGGAAGATGATTTCTTTCTGCCTCACTACCATGCCTCTGGAAGACAGACATACAGCAGCAAATATTGCAGAATGGTTGGAGGAGGTCACTGAAAAATTTGAAATTCCGGCTCGGAAAATAATTGCCATTGTGCATGACAATGGAGCAAATATTGTGGCTGCTGCGAAAATCCTGGCGGACACGCATGGCTGGGCCAGTATCCGCTGCACTGGCCACACCTTGCAGCTGGTGATCAGTGCTGCGTTAAAGAATTCTGGAATTGAAAGAGCCGTTAGTGCTGCAAGAGGACTAGTTGAACATTTTAAAAAAAGTGAGCTAGCCAGCAGCAAATTGAAGGAGAAACAAAAGCAAATGGGTACACCTGAGCAAAAGCTTCTTCAAGATGTAAGCACAAGATGGAATAGCACTTACTATATGGTTGAACGACTCATTGAACAAAGGTGGCCGGTAACTGCAACTCTGTCTGACCCATCAGTTACACAAAGAGGCAAACATTATCGGGACTTAAAACCAGACCAGTGGAGTATTCTTGAAGAACTTTCCACTGCTCTTAAGCCCTTTGAATGCTGCACTGTATTCATGAGTGGCCAAGAATATGTTACCCTATCATCCGTGCCGGCACTGGTAAAGGGGCTGTTGCGGTCCAATGAAGGTGCTTCTTTTGAGTCATCTTCGCTAAAGAGCTTCCAAGCTACTGCAACAGACCAACTTCAAAGCAGATGGAAGGGGATCCTTGAACACGTCCCAAACACCGTAATCCTTTCCTCTGCCCTGGACCCACGATTTAGAAGACAACATTTTTTATCACCAGAACAGATCATAAACGTGCAGGCAAAAGTACAGACAGAGGCACTTGCTTTAAGAAGGGAGATGCTGTTGCAGCAGCCAATGACCACCACGTCGCCTGTAACTAGAGATGCTGAGCCTTCAACATCTACAGCATCTCATTCTCTACTTGACATACTCCTTGAGTCTGGGGGCAGCAGTGAAGAGGAAGAGGGGCAAGTGCAACTTGAGGTGGATATTCACA
This sequence comes from Rana muscosa, assembly GCA_029206835.1. Lineage (NCBI taxonomy): Eukaryota > Metazoa > Chordata > Amphibia > Anura > Ranidae > Rana > Rana muscosa. The sequence goes on along the minus strand of CM055122.1, from coordinate 1,060,367,979 downwards.
CACAAGTCCGAAATGAAGTTCAGGCTTATTTTGCTGAGAAGCCACTTCCGAAGGAGAGAAACCCTTTGAATTGGTGGAAGGGTAACCAAGATAAATATCCTACTTTGGCAAAACTTGCGAAATCCTTCTTGTGCATCCCAGGCACCTCCACTCCATCGGAGCGCCTCTTTTCTGCTGCAGGCAACATCGCTTGTAAAAAGAGAGCCAGCCTAATGCCACGTACACACGATCATTATTCACGGCGGTTAAAAAAACGCAGTGAATAATGACATTAAAAACGAGGGAACGGCTTGTTCCCCACACATGGTCGTTTTTCACGTCATATTTTCTCTTGACGAGAAAAACGACCGTCTGTGGGCTCCGCGGCAGTGTTTCCCTATGGGAAAACTGCCACGGGAAACATGTCGAAAAAAACGACGAGAAAAAATAGAACCTGTTCTAATTTTTCTCGTCGTTTTTAATGCAGTTTTTCTCGTCGAAAAAAACGACAAAAGGCCCACAGACGATCGTTTTTCTTCTCGAAAGGAAAAAATTTTGTTTTTCTCGACGAGAAAAACGGCCGTGTGTACGCGGCATTAGCCCCGAGCATGTTAACATGTTAACTTTTTTACATTCAAATGCAAAGTTTCTTGAACAGTTATAGTTCACCTCTTTTCAGAATGTTTTTGTACTGCTGCAAAGTTGTGTAATGTTAATGTTAAACGTTTTTTATTCTGCAGTTTGAGTGTAACACTTAGTTTTTTCATTATTACTTTTAAATAAACGAAAAAAATGGCACATTACGTTTTTTTAATGATTTTATCCGATTAATCGAAAAAATTATCGGCCGATTAATCGATTATGAAAATAATCGTTAGTTGCAGCCCTAGTGACAGGTACTCTTTTTTTTAAAAAACTGGGGTCTATTGGACCCTAGATCTTTCCTCTGCCCTCAAAGCATCTGACCACACCAAGATCGGTGTGATAAAATGCTTTCCCAATTTCCCAATGGCGCTTTTTTATATCCGGGGGGGGACAGAGGCTAATTATCCGCTAGGATTGCTTTTACATGAAAGTCGGCCGCTGGCTGAAAAGAATGATACCAAGATGATACCTAAACCCGCAGGCATCAATCTGGTATAACCAAAGTCCAGCAACATACCAGTACGTTGCTGGTCCTTGTTGGACATGTATTGTAATCTTTTTTTTCATGCAGCCTGTTGGCTGAACGAAAAAAAGAGATTGATCGGTGGGTATGCCCACCATTAGAATGCCTCCCTTCATTCACCCACTTCTAACGATGGGCATGCATGCACCATTTATATATGCCGAAGCATGGGGGCATCCTCCTGCAAAAGTTATGCCGCACACACATGGTCAGACTTTTCCACGGGCAAGCCTCCGTCAAAATTTTGACCGTATGTACGCGGCATTAGGAGCAAAATCGCTCCTCCGCCCCTGCTGCCCCCCTGCTTTGGCATATATGCTCTTTTTTTTTTAACTGTGGTGGTAAAATTGCCTCCTACAGCACTGGAGTCGCAGGGATCAGGCCTGTCTCTGCGAACACTGCAGTTATGTGTGTTGTGTTTTATAAGTGACAGTGATCGATCAATACTGCACTTGGGTGGCCTGGGCTGGACGGAGGGGCAAAACGCAGGTGCTAGCAGGTATCTGGGCTGATCCCGCTAACACTGCGTTTTTGGGAACCCTAAACTGCTGGGGACGCTAGTATAGATCTGATCAGATCAGATATTGATCTGTTCAGATACTATACCACTAAGGGAGGTGTATGCTTCACGCGTGGGTGTTAGCGTTACTGGCACTAACCTGACGCTGCCTGGGGCGACGCAGACCCTCTCTGACGCTAAAACCTAATTGATATCACCCGCCGGGCGATCAGGGGGTTAAACCTTTATTGGGTTATATACGGCGGGTGCCCTGACACTATAAAAAGCAAACTAACTAACCAGCGTCACCCGTAACACTTATATGGTGATCACTGGTGAAAGGGTTAACTAGGGCAATCAGGGGGTTAAACCTTTATTAGGTAATATATGGGGGTACCCGACGCTATAAAAACCTGCGGCGAACCTAAAAAAAATAACTGGCTACCTATCGGCATCACCGACACTAAGACAGCGATCAGAAAAACGATCGCTTAGTGACACTGGCAAAATGGGGTGAAAGGGTTACCTGGGGGGGCGATCAAGGGGTTAAACCTTTATTAGGTAATATATGGGGGTACCCGACGCTATAAAAACCTGCAGCGCTCCAAATAAAGTGCAAATGTGCTCCAAAGAAGATGACTGGTGTTGCGTGCCACGCTCCCCTTTGTGACCCCACTCACCAGAAATCATAGACCACCAGCTTCGCAGTCTGGGGTCAAACAAGCAGTGATCAGTCAGATCTAGTATAAGCCAGATGATTGGGTGCAGTAAATTCTTCTAAATGTATTCTGGGGCTTTCAGAGTAGGCGACCAGGCCCGTTGTTGAGCCTGTTAATTTGTATTAAGTTTTATTTATTTATCTTTTTTTTTAGGTTGTATATAGTCTTAAATTCATGGTATTTAATATTGGTTTTATACCAACAATTTTGATATGGGGACCATATAGGCTGGCTTTATAAAATATTTAATCAAATGATGGAAATGGTGTTCTTCTATATAATAAGCAGAGGAGACGCAAGGAGTACAGTTTCTGAAGATATCAATTTTTGATGACAAAATGTGTTGGGTAGGACTTCTGGGTGACATCACTTCCACTCTTTAGAGAGCACACTTACGAGTTGGATATTGGTTGCTCTATATGCAGTTTCTTTAAACAACTACATGTGAGTATTTCCTTTTGTATTTTATACGTTAATAAAAATGGTATTATGTCATGAACGCTTTCTTTTTTACCCCGTTCCTGGCACTGTTTTCCTCATAGGATGATGTGAACACCTAAGTAGCCTTAAGCCCTGGTTCACACTGGTGCGATTTGACATGCGATTTGACATGTCAAATCTGCGATATTTGCCGCAAATTGCCGGCAATGGCACCGTCCTAATCGGTGCGGTGCTGCACCGATTTCAAAAAGTCGTTTCTGTACTACTTTTTGCGATTTCGGCCGCGATTTACATTGACATCTGTGTCAGATGTCTTTGTAATCGCGGCTGAAATCTGGACTGCCAGCGAGAGTGAAATAGTGCAAGTTCAGCTGAACTCGCACGGCTTCACTCCCGCAGCCCAGTGTGAGCCTGGGCTAAAGGAAAAAGTAATAGGGGCTGGAGAGTCCAATGGTGGTGTCTCAAGTATCCATCTAAGGAGTGTCATAAAACATTGGATGACCTACATGCTTGTGTATGGGTTCAAAAATATCTGGTGAGGGCAAGTGGAAGTTGGGGTCACTTAGGCCCCTTTCACACTGGGGAGGGAGGTGCGGTGGCGGTAAAGCGCCGCTATTTTTAGCAGCACTTTACCGTCGGAATTGCGGCGGTATTCGGCCGCTTGCGGTGCGGTTTTAACCCCCGCTAGCGGCCAAAAAAGGGTTAATACCGCCCGCAATGCGCCTCTGCAGAGGCGCATTGCCGGCGATATAACCGCGGTGTCCCATTGCTTTCAATGGGCAGGAGCGGTGAAGGAGCGCTATACACACCGCTTCTTCACCGCTCTAAAGATGCGGCTAGCAGGACTTTTGGAGCGGTCCTGCTAGCGCACCGCTCCAGTGTGAAAGCCCTCGGGCTTTCACACTGGAGAAACAGCAGCCGCTGTTTCAGGTCGGTTTGCAGGCGCTATTTTTAGTGCAATAGCGCCTGCAAACCGCCCCAGTGTGAAAGGGGCCTTAGGGAGCACATTAACCACACAGATGTGAGGTGTGGCACAAATTTCTGATCTTGCAGTGAAGTTTTCATAAGTTTTGGGCTTTGACACAAAGCACTGTCAGATGTGGACTTTCTTATACAGCAATATACACTTTGGAGTGATAATTTCTGGCGTAATTTGTACATTACTAGAAGAGGGATTTTAGGGTTATACATTTTTCTGCACAATAATTTGCACCTATGGATTCATGGATCATTTGAATATTTTTCAGTGTTTACAGTTTATATACTGTATATAATATTAAATATTGTTAGTGTTAGGCATGGTTTATACTATCATGGGTGAAAACATGTAATAGCGCCCAAGATAGGTTGTTGGGACTTTAAAGGCAACTTCAAAACAATAGGATAATTATATAAAAAATCATATATTAATTAAATCCATTAAAAAATGGTTAACAATACACATGGTTAAAAATAGGTATAAGCATACACGTCTGGAAATGCATGAAACATATACACAAACTTAGTGACAATATCTCCTTTCCAGCCTGACGTATTTCAGGAAAAGTTCAATCCTCTCTTTAGAGGTATAGTGGGAGGAGGTTACAAACATTTTTTTGTTTTGTACATGATGTTCAGCAATTGTTACAGCCATACAAGATATAAAAACCAGTTTCACTTTTGCCAAGTGGAGGGGGCATCCATACATTCCCACAACCAGAACCCCAAATGACTCACTCAGAGGTTTCCCAGTGGCGACTTCATAACCGTTAAATGGTGCCTGTGTGGGTAGGTATGCATGCCCCCCCACTTGGAAAAAGTGAACCTGGTTTCTAGATCTCGTACGGCTGTAAAAATTGCTGACCATCAAGTATAAAACAAAAAAATGTTTGTGACCTCTTCCTACTATACCCCTGAAGAAAGGATTGAACTCTTTCTAAAATGTGTCGGGATGGAGAGGAGATATTGTCACTAAGTTTGTGTATACGTTTCACGCATTTCCTGCTGTGTATGCTTATACCTATTTTTAATCATGTGTATTGTTAATCATTTTTTAATGGATAAAATAAAATATATGATTTTTTTATATAATTATCCTATTGTTATTGAAGTTGCTTTTAAAGTCCCAACAACCTATCTTGTGGGTTATTACGTGTTTTCATATCCAACTGGGGATGTTGGCAACCTAGCATATGGTTCTCTTGGCTTTCCTACATACTAATCGCAGGTGGTTGCAGGTGTGGGAATCGCACCTGTTTCGGCACCTGCAACCACCCACAGTCAAAACATGCTGCTGCCTAAAAACAAGTGGGACTGCCATTTATCCTTAATGGCACTGCCACAAATCCACAAATGAAGCACGTTTGCGGGTGCGGAACTGCTGGGAAATTGCATGATGCAACAGCACCAACGCGATTTCCTGGCTGCTGCATTTTGGTGCAGCAACCTTTTTGCTGCATAAAAAGCAGGCACAGCAGCCCATTCAAATGAATAGGCTGCTGTGCTCGCGCAAACGCGACCAGCAGACCTGCTATAGTGTGAACCAGGCCTTAGTGCTACAACTTTATATTTTAGTGAAGTTAAATTTGATAGGTAGAAAAATCTGTCAAAACAGACTCCAAACATCTAAATATATCACAGGTATTGCTAACAATAGTGCCTGTTTAACCACTTTATAACCGGCCCATAGCCGAAAGACGGCTACAGGGCGGTTTCTTAACTCTGGGAGGACGTCCATGGACGTCCTCCCAGAATCGCGCACCCTGGGGCACGCACACGGGAGTGTCCGTGACCAGAGGACCCGGCGCATCACGGATCATGGTAAATAGCTGCTGATAGCGGTAGTTTACCACGTGATCGCTCCGTCAAATGACGAAGCGATCACTTGTAAACAAACATGACATGACGCCGGTTCCTCTCTCCCCTCTCTGTACCGATCAGTACAGTGTGAGAGGAGAGGGGGAGAGAGTGGATGGCAGCAGTGCTGTGGGCTGGATCTGTGACAATTGCAGTCACAGATCCAGCCATCCATCCCTCCATGCTCAGCCATCCCTGCCATACTGTGCAATACCCCGCCATGCTCGGCCTCTGTATGTGGCCAGGCTGTGGAAGTCTCACACATGTGGTATTGCTGTAATCAGGAGGAGTAGGAGAACCTATTTTGGGGTGTCATTTTTGGTATGTACATGCTATGTGTTATAAATATTGTATAAATAGACAACCTTGTGTTAAAAAAAAAGAATGTGTTTTAACCACTTCCCGCCCGTCGGCCGTCATATGACGTCCTTGACTTTGTGCGGGGATATCTGAATAATGGGTGCAGCTACAGGCATCATTCAGATATCAGCTTTTTCAGCCGGCGATTCCCTACACCATAAAAATGATTATAGCAGCTGTTCCACCGCTTGATCATTCTTACGGGAGGCGAGAGGGGACGTCCCCCCCTCCCGCCGCCCTCCGATGCTTCTACCGACTCACCGATACGATCGCAGCCAGGATCGATTTTTTTTCAGGCTTCCCAGCCTAGAGGTAAGATGTGGGGTCTTATTGACCCCATATCTCACTGAAGAGAGGACCTGTCATGCCATATTCCTATTACAAGGGATGTTTACATTCCTTGTAATAGGTATAAAAGTGATCCAAAAATGTATTTTTGGGGAAAAACGTGTCAAACAAAATAAAGTAAATACTTTACTTTACATAAAGTAAAATGAACAATACATTTTTTTTTTTTTTTAAAGCGCCCCTGTCCCCGTGTGCTCGCATACAGAAGTGAACGCATGTTCAAACCACACATGTGAGGTATCGCTGCGAACGTTAGAGCAAGAGCAATAATTTTGGCTCTAGACCTCCTCTGTAACTCAAAACATGTAACCAGTAAAAATATTTAAAGCGTCGCCTATGGGGATTTTTAAGTAGCGAAGTTTGGCGCCATTCCACGAGCATGTGCAATTTTGAAGGGTGACATGTTAGGTATCCATTTACTCGGCGTAACTTCATCTTTCACATCATGCAAAAACATTGGGCTAACTTTACTGTTTTGTTTTTTTTAAAGCACAAAAGATTTTTTTTTTTTTAAAGGTGTTCAAAAAATTGCTGCGCAAATAACCTGCTAATATGACAATTTTGTGAAAAAATAATAATAAATTGTAGTAAAAAATGACAACTTCAAAAAACTCACCATGCCTCTTTCTAAACACCTTGGAATGTATTCTTTCCAAAAAGGGGTCATTTGGGGTGTATTTGTACTTTTCTGGCATGTTAGGGTCTCAAGAAATGAGATAGGTCGTCAGTACTTTGGCTGTGATCAATTTTCAGATATTGGCACCATAGCTTGTGGACTCTATAACTTTCACAAAGACCAAATAATATACACCAATTTGTACTTATTTTTACCAAAGATATGTAGCAGTATAAATTTTGGCTAAAATTTATGAAGAAAAATTACTAATTTGCTAAATTTTATAACAGAAACAACAAAAAATTCATTTTTTTTTTTACAGAATTTTCAGTCTTTTTTCTTTTATGGCGCAAAAAGTAAAAAGTCAACAGTAATTAAATACCACCAAAAGAAAGCTCTATTTATGTGAAAAAAAGGACAAAAATGTCATATGGGTACAGTGTTGTATGAGTAATTGTCCTTCAAAATGTGAGAGCACCGAAAGCTGAAAATTGGTCTGGTTATTAAGGGGGTTTAAGTGCCCAGTTGTCAAGTAGTTAAACAGCAGTTCAATAACTAACTCTCTAAATAGTTCTTCTGATGATGTTTTTGTAAAGGGAAAAGACAAAAAACGAATAACAAAACTGTCTCTTTAACAAGCAGGTCAGTTAACCGATCAAGCATTCATTAGCACACAGCCTACTTTCATGTGAAGACAAGGACTGATGATGGCAACCAGCAGTCTGTGATTACTTTATTGCATGACAGAGTGTTTAAATTCTTCCATGGACTTTTACAGAAAAAAAAGTTACAGAAAAGTCTAATACTATTTTTTTTTTACCCAATGAGCTATAAGTCAGTTCACTAAAAGCAGTAAATTCTGTATTTTACTGCTGATACTATAGTTACCCACCCCCAAGTTTGCATGCAATTTCTTATCTTCTGCTCTTAATGGGTGGCACTGTATTTAGTCTTCAGATAAAGATGTTAGCTTAATTTCCTTCATTAGAGCATTGGGTCTATTTAGAGAGAGTAATCCTGGGCTCTTTTACCCAATTATTATTATTAACATGAAGTTTAAATAACTACATGTTGTAAATTTTTAAATATCATTAGTAGTATTTTATTAGCTGAGTTCCACCCAAAAATGAAACTTCCGCTTTAAATGCAGGTGACCCCTGGCATGTCATTTTTTTTGGGGGGTGGGGGGCAGATACCCTCTTTTTAGAGGGATCCAACTCCCACTTCTTCCAGGGGTACCGCAGCGCCGGATGGAAGTTCACCTCTCCCCCCTCCCTCTCGGCAATCATCTGGGACACGTCACAGGTCCCAGATGATTTCCCGGCCAGTACAGTGCGCAGTGCGGCTCACGCATGCACAGTCACAATCACAGCGCCGCAGAGAGGAGGGGGAGAGGAGCGGGGCTTCGTACACAGGCATTGCTGGACCGTAGGACAGGTGAGTGTCCAAATAATAAAAGTCAGCAGCTACACTTTTTGTAGCTGCTGGCTTTTATATGGCTTTAACCACTTGCCGACCGCCCGACGACGATATACGTCGGCAGAATGGCATGGCTGCACAAAGCAACGTATCTGTACGTTGCTGTGAATTTGCCGCCATGCGGGCGCACGCGCCCTGCCGCGTCCTCCGTGATCCACGGACTCGATGTCCGCCGGTGTCCCGCGATCGTGTCACGGATCTGCAGAACAGGGAGATGTAAACAAGGCATTTCCCTGTTCTGCCTAGTGACGGGACAGTGATCTACTGCTCCCTGTCATCGGGAGCAGTGATCACTATCGTGTCACTTGTAACCCTCCCCCCCCCCCAGTTAGAATCACTCTCTAGGACACACTTAACCCCTTCATCGCCCCCTAGTGTTTAACACCTTCCCTGCCAGTGTCATTTACACAGTAATCAGTGCATTTTTATAGTACTGATCGCTGTATAAATGACAATGGTCCCAAAATAGTGTCAAAAGTGTCCGCCATAATGTCGCAGTCACGATATAAAAAAAAACGCAGATCGCCACCATTACTAATAAAAAAAAATGAATAATAAAAATGCCATAAAACTATCCCTTATTTTGTAGAAGCTATAACTGTTGCGCAAACCAATCAATATATGCTTATTGCGATTTTTTACCAAAAATATGTAGAAGAATACATATCGGCCTAAACTGAGAAAGAAATTTATATATTTTTTGGGGATATTTATTATAGCAAAAAGTAAAAAATATAGCTTTTTTTTCCAAAATTTTCGCTTTTTTTGTTTATATATAGCGCAAAAACTAAAAACCAGAGAAGTAATCAAATACCACCGAAAGACAGCTCCATTTGTGGGAAAAAAAGGACGTCAATTTTGTTTTGGTGCAACGTCGCACGACTGCGCCATTGTCAGTTAAAGTGACGCAGTGACGAACCGCAAAAAGTGCTCTGGTCAGGAAGAGGGTAAATTTTTCCGGGGCTGAAGTGGTTACTGTGATCAATAATTTCTCTAAGAAAAATCAGGCAGCTGCACCCTGCAGTAGAAGATAAACACTTACCTCTCTGTTGGGCAGCGAGTCCATTCTTTGCTCTCTCGTAGAGCAAGAATCCAAATGGGAAAAACCGCAGCACCTCTGCTGACACTTCAATTGGATCGAATCAAACATTCCCCAACAAGTGTCACGGTTCCTCCCATCAACTGCTAAGTCACTAAGTCACTATTAGGCCTCATGCACACAGGACGTTATAATAACGTTATAAAAACGCCAGTAGCTCTGCAGTGAGTTTTTCAAAGTTTTTCAGCGTTTTTGCAATAGCGGTTTTTAGCATTTTTCATTGTTTTTTTGCGTTTTTTTTTTTAAATCAATTAAAACGTTAAACAACACTGGTGAGCTGCATTTTTGGAGCATTTATCAATGTTTTTTGTAGAGGTCGACCGATATATCGGTCGGCCGATATATCGGCCGATTTTTGGCATTTTTTCATTAATCGGCTTTGGCCGATATTCTGAGAACAGAAGCCGATATAAAAAAAAAAAAAAAAAACTTCAGCGCGGCTTGGAAATGACATCTCTCATAGAAGTCAATACAAGTTGCCTGAAGTTTCCCGTGCAGTGACTCATCTTTGGGCAGCCTGCCAAGTGAGAGAGAAAAGTTACAAATGTTTCTTCTTATTAATGAACTGAACTTGTGAGTAGAAGTTCTCAGTTTAACCATTTAAAGGCTAAATCTTTTCTGACACTTGTAGCTTACAAGTAAAAATCCTGTCTTTTCTGCTAGAAAATCACTTGGAACCCCCAAACATTATATATTTTTTTTTTGCAGAGACCCTAGGGAATAAAATGGCGGTTGTTGCAATATTTTATGTCACACGGTATTTGCGCAGCGGTCTTTCAAACGCAATTCTTTGGGAAAAAAATACACTTTAATGAATGTTAAATAAAACTAAACTTTTTTTTTCGTCAAAGTTTTGATTACCTGTTTTTGTGCCTGCTTCCTGATTCCCTTACCGAAGATGGCGGCGGCAGCACCCGAGAGCCGAGAGAGAGATCGGCTTCGGGTGCCGACATCGCGGGCGCCCAGGACAAGTAAGTGTCCATATATTAAAAGTCAGCAGCTGCAGTATTTGTAGCTGCTGACTTTTAATATATTTTTTTTTTTTGGCGGAACTCAGCTGCTTTCACACTGGAGCGGGCAGGCGTTGGCGGTAAAATGCAGCTAGTTTTAGCTGCGCTTTACCATAATTTTAGCGGCGATATTCGGCTGCTAGCGGGGTGCTTATAACCCAGCTAGCGGCCGATGAAGAGGTTAAATGCGCCCGTGTAGCACCGCTGCAGAAGCGCTTTGCAGGCGCTTCAGCAGCAGTGCCCATTAATTTCAATAGGCAGTAGTGATGGAGGAGCGGTATACACCGCTCCAAAGATGCTGCTTGCAGGACTTTTTTTTAACGTCCTGCCAGCGCACCGCCTCAGTGTGAAAGCACTCAGGCTTTCACACTGAGACTGCAGGGGAGCTGTTTTGCAGCCATTTTTACAGGTGCTATTTTTAGCCCAAAAGTGCCTGAAAAACACCCCAGTGTGAAAGGGGTCCAACTGTTAGTTTTTTTTTTCCCCCTTCATCGGCCTAACATATCGGCCCAAAAAAATCGGCATCATATATCGGCCATCGGCCACAGCGATTTCTAAATATCGGCATCGGCATCGGCCAGAGAAAAACCCATATCGGTCGACCTCTAGTTTTTTGACGTTAGAGCGTTTTTACAGCTGAAAAGCTCTTCTCAGAAAGCACTCGTTTTGTTTTGTTTTTTTACAGCCCAAAAACGCCCCTGCCAAAAACAGTTGATAACAGGCTATGTGTGCATGGACACATAAGGTAACATGATGGGGAGTTTATGGACTGTAGAAAAAAACGCTGTAAAAACGTCCAGTGTGCATTAGGCCTTAGGCCGGGTTCACACTTGTGTGACACGACAGCCATCCTTCTTTGGATCCGACTTTGCCCTGCGACATGAAGCTGACATATGTCCGACTTTCAATGAACAGGGATCCGACTTGGATCCCCGCCAATAGCAGGCACTGTGTTTGGTATGAATCTTGAGGGGAAACTCCACACCAATCTTTTAAAAAAAACCGGCATGGGTTCCCCTTCAGGAGCATACCAGGCCCTTGGGTCTGGTCTGGATTTTAAGGGGAACCCCTACGCCGAAAAAACGGCGTGGGGGTCCCCCCAAAATCCAAACCAGACCCTTATCCGAGCACGCAACCTGGCAGGCCGCAGGGGAAGAGGGGGGCCGAGAAAGCGGCCCCCCTCCCTCCTGAACCGTACCAGGCCGCATTCCCTCAACATGGGGGGTTTGGTGCTCTGGGGCAGGGGGGGCGACCTGAGGCCCCCCCACCCCAAAGCACCCTGTCCCCATGTTGATGAGGACAGGGCCTCTTCCCGACAACCCTGGCCGTTGGTTGTCGGGGTCTGCGGGCGGGGGGCTTATCGGAATCCGGGAGCCCCCTTTAATAAGGAGGCCCCCAGATCCCGGCCCCCTACCCTATGTGAATGAGTATGGGGTACATTGTACCCCTACGCATTCACCTGGTGGAAAAAAATGTCAAGAAAAAAAAAAACACAACACAGCTTTTTAAAGTAATTTATTGCACAGCTCCGGGATTCTTCTTCCCACTTCGGGGGTCTCTTTCTTTCTTCTGCCGGGCCTCCGCTATCTTCTTCCAGCTCTTTTGCTAGCGGGGCCCGGTCTTCTCCGTCGCCTTCTTCTTCTCCCGGTCTCCAAGTCTTTCTTCCGCCGGGCCTCCGCTATCTTCTTCCAGCTCTTTTGCTAGCAGAGGCCCGGTCTTCCCGTCGTCTCGTCCGGCTCTCCGTTGTCCTTCTGCCGGCCCCTCCACTATCTTCTTCCAGCTCTTTTGCTAGTGGAGGGGCTGGTCTTCCCGTCGTCGCCTTCTTCTCTCTTCTCCTCCTCGATGTTGACTCGTCGCTTCCTCCCGCTGTAATGCTGGCTGTTGCGGTGCGCGCCGATTTATATAGGCTTCTCATGACGTCACAGTCACAAGCTCCGGGTGGCCCCGGAGCATGAGACTGTGACGTCATGGGAGCATGTGAGCATGAGAGCGCGGACACGACACCGGAGACCCCCGAAGTCGGAAGAAGACTCCCGGAGCTGTGCAATAATTTACTTTAAAAAGCTGTGTTGTGTTTTTTTCATTGACATTTTTTTCCACCAGGTGAATGGGTAGGGGTACAATGTACCCCATACTCATTCACATACGGTAGGGGGCCGGGATCTGGGGGCCCCCTTATTAAAGGGGGCTCCCGAATTCCGATAAGCCTCCTGCCCGCAGATCCCGACAACCAACGGCCAGGATTGTCGGGAAGAGGCCCTGTCCTCATCAACATGGGGACAGGGTGCTTTGGGGTGGGGGGGCTGCAGGTCACCCCTGCCCCAGAGAACCAAACCCCCCATGTTGAGGGCATGCGGCCTGGTACGGTTCAGGAGGGAGGGGGGCCGCTCTCTCGTCCCCCCCTCTTCCCCTGCGGCCTGCCAGGTTGCGTGCTTGGATAAGGGTCTGGTTTGGATTTTGGGGGGGACCCCCACGCCGTTTTTTCAGCGTAGGAGGGTTCCCCTTAAAATCCATAACAGACCCAAGGGCCTGGTATGCTCTTAGAGGGGGAACCCATGCCGTTTTTTTATTTAAAATTTGGTGTGGAGTTCCCCCTCAAGATTCATACCAAACACAGTGCCTGGTATTGGCGGGGATCCAAGTCGGATCCCCGTTCATTGAAAGTCGGACATATGTCGGCTTCATGTTGCAGGGCAAAGTCGGATCCAAAGAAGGACGGCTGTCGTGTCGCACAAGTGTGAACCCGGCCTGAATGAATACAAGTCCCGTCTGCCATAGCAGCAGACAGACTTGTAGTTCCAATAGACTGCAAGCGTACTGAGCAGCGAACTTGTGGTCCATTCACACTCCATACAGCTTTCAAACTGAAAGCCCTACAGAGGTATAGGCAGAAAGCTGGAGGGAGCATAATTTTTTTTTTCTAAAGGCCTGTAATGTTTTGCACCCACGGTCAGCAGATCATGGGTGCAATACTTTACAGGCTTCAGTAGAAAAACTAAATAAATGCTTACTTTTTACCTGCAAAAATATGTGCAATCATGTGAAGGAAAGTCACTTAAATTTCCTCTCAGAGATCCATGTATATGCTTTACAAGCTGTATTTCTAACAGAAGTATACTAGTAGCAAATTACAACTTAAGCCTCATAGTGCTGGGGTAGGACATCATCACATGTGGTCTGAATGGATCAAATATGAGGTTAAAGCAATATTTTAGAGTCACAAGCCCCCGAATTTGCTCATAAGTCATACAAAAAGGTAATATAAAAAACTCCATCTAGATTATATGCTCTCATGCACTGGACACTGCTAAATAAAACAGGCATTTTGTTTGCCTGCAAATTCCTGATCTTGGAGTACAGAACAGGACACAAGACTTGGTTTTTGTGCAGGCTAACTCCAGGTAGATCTGGTATACCCCTAAATATAACCCCGTCCACTACCTGCATCTCCAGCTTTAGAAAGCAAAAAAAGAATGATCAAGACATAGAGACATAGAGGGAAGAGGGCTGTATCTTGTACAGGTAAATCCAAACTGTACAGTACATGTAATCATACTCCATGGGATGTACAAAAGCAATATGTTTAGGCCTTGGCTCGCTTTAGCCGAGGCTTAAATATTCAACTAATAAAAATTGGAGAACATAGGAACAGAGCACAACTCAACAGCCCTGATGGAATGAGAACTTATGGGGAAGGAACCCATTCCCCAAGGGTACAGTTCCTGAAAATAAGTTGTCTGATCCATCTGGTAATTGTGGATCAGAAAGCAGGATGTCCTCTACAAAGACCTCAAGGCAGAAAAAGGAGGGACTCCGTCTTGCGAACAGAAACCGTGAATGCAAAGTAGATCTTGATAACTGACTATATCCATGCAGTGTAGGGAGATTCCCACATCATGTTTTGGAGTAGGACAGAGAAAAGGAGAAACAATGTCTTCACTGAGGTGGAACGAATAGCCCACCTTAGATAAAAAGGAAGGCTTTGGTCTCAATACACCTTGTCCTTGTGCAAAACAAGAAAAAGCTCTTTACAAGAAAAATAGCTGCTAACTCAGAAACACACATAAAAGATGTAGTGGAGGCCAGGAAAGCAACCTTACATGTGAGGTCTTCAAACCTAATGTCTCTAATTAGTTAAAAGGGGAAGTCTCTAAAGGATGGAGAGAACATGGTTGTGGTCCCAAGGTAACACATGAGGTCATATTTGGACATTTATATGAGCACCCTGAGGAAAAGTCTTATTTGGGGAATGCAAGGCAAGAGGTTTCTGAAAGAGAATGGATAACAAAGAAATCTGTTCTCTGAGGGTACTCAAGGCCAGATGCTCTTCCAGACTGAAGAAAGGCAAAAATATATACGTAAAAGATTATTCCCTAGATTTAAGCTGTCTGCCTTTGCACTATGTGAAGAAAGCTTTCCATGTGCGATGGTAAAACTTGCGAGAGTTAGATTTATCTGCTCCAAATAAGGTGGGAAAATAGAGTCAGAAAGAAACACCCCTATCATTTGGGACTTGGATTTCAACAGTCATGCAGTTAAAGCTAGCGAATGAGAAGCAGGGTGGAATAGAGGTCCTTGGGCCATTAAACCAGTAAATCTGGGTTTGCAACAGGCAAGGCTCATCCACCAGAGGTTTGAGTATGTTTGTGTTTCAAGTAGCTCTGGGCCAATTTGGTGCATCAAGAATCACAGATTCCCTTTCCTTGTCTAGCTTGTGCAGCAGTCGGGGGGGGGGGGATTCTTCATCAGAGGGAAGGCATAAACCAGTTTGAATTGAGTCCAAGGATTCCCCAGGGCATCTACTGCAAATGCTTAGAGAATCCTTGGCATTGACTACGAATGTGTTCAGTCTGTTGCTGAACCAGAAAGCTAGGACGTCCACATCTGGTTTTCCCCACCTTTGACAGAGATCACACCCCTGTGTTCAGGCCTTAGGAAGTCCAGGGCAGGACTGGAGGTCCACAATTGGGGCTTTGTCTGCCTAGTTAGAAGTATTTGGCGATGCAAAGATTAGATTTGCTTGTTCCGCGCGGGGAGTATATGGGATTGAATAGCTCTGGAGTGAAGCTAGGCAAAGTAAACTGCCTCAAAGGAGGCTACCATCAAGCCCAGAGCCCTTGTGCAGAAGCAAACTGAAGGGTGCCATTTTGAGGGGAGCAACTTTCTCCAGTGGAAGATTCTGGCTTAGGCTGTGTCCAAGATTAGACTCAAGTATTTCAGATGGTGGTATAGCTGGAAAGAAGTCTTTGGAAACTTGATTATTCATCCAAATGTTTGAAGGGATTGAATCATCCTTTGGACGTTGGCAGACCAGGTTGTGTCTGGGGATTCCTTCGGTAAGAAGTTTATAGCACAAACACTGCCACTAGCCTCAGAATTGGTAAGAGCTAAACACAGTTCATAATTCCATTATATTGACAGCTTGCTTGGTACTAGAGCAGCTCCTCAGCAGATTAAAGGTTATCTGTAATAAAGTAAAATGGACACTAAAGGGTGCTCTTAAGTGTAACAAGTTAGTGTTTATTATAAAAAAAGCAGTAAATAATGCACTTACCGGTACATTTAGTAAGATGAAAGAAGGACTTGGTTTTAAGATAATGCCTTCTTTTATCTTACGAAATGTGATTGCATTTTTTACTCTCCGGAGTACAAAGGTGAGCCCGAATGGTAGTACTACAAAGAGTTGGTCTCTCATAGCAAAAAATGCAAAAATCATTGATGTGAGGGGAAGATGTGGATGTGTAGAAAAAGCCATCTCTAATCTCTACTGATGATATATATTCCCCCCTGTTTTAGAGAAACAATAATAGATCTTCCATCCAGAATTTTTGTACACAAAAACATCTGTTTGGAGATTTTAGGTCCAGTATTGGATGGATGCCCCATTTGGATTTAGGACTGTGAATGGGTTTGAATAGAAACCTTGAAACTGTTCTGAAGAAACTGGAATAATTGCTGCCTGAAGTTAATGCTAGGCGGTCATTAAATCCGCCTTCTTTTAGTCTGAAGCTGGCAGACTGGAAGGTAAAAAGCAACAAGGGGAGGAGATAGAAAATCTATTTTGTACTCCTTTGAAATGACATATTGGATCCAAAAGGTCCAATAATGTCTCGGATCTATACTGGTGCAAATACCAACAGAAGTCCTACCACTCCCAATCTGAATCGCGTCCCTTGATTGTCAGGAGGGCTATCAAGTAGACTTGTGGACTTAGGAGTCCAGGACTTGCAAAGAAAGGAAGTGTTAAGCCTTGGTTTTCAGGTTAATGCCTGGGGAGAGCGAAAATATCTCTACATACATGGATGGAAATTCATACAGCAGCGTTGATAAATGTATTCTGATGGGAAGCTTCCCTGCTGTCAGAATACAATAGCTCAGTGGGAGGATTCCCCCATCCAACTTGAATTTATGGATTGGTGAATCAGATCAGTTTTTTTTTCATTCAACCCACTGGTTGAACGAAAACAAAAAAACAAAAAACGTACCCATGTATGGCTGAGGTTGTTCTACGAGAGCATGGCCATCAAAGACAATTCCAGGTCAGTATTAATTTGTCCTGTACAGTTAGCAATACTCTAGCAAATGGACATGGTAGTAATGCTTTCACCCATAATATTCTCAAGTAAAGAAGGTCCCGCCTCTGTTTCCTGAGCAGGGCCAGGAGGAATAGAGGATGTGTAGCATTTCCAGCCTCTGGAAACTGAAGGTTCTAGAAGTGCCAAAGGTTTTCCAAAGAATTCAGACACAGTGGCAGAGAAATCTACTTTTGTCAGACAAGCTGCATGGTACTTCTGTCCTATCTACCATTGCTAAGTGGGGTACTATGCAATGGAGTTTGAACTGGATGGAGTTTTCTGTGTCAGGATAAAGGAGCTACTATTATCCAGGCACTGACCATGATCCTGTCCCTGTCACGGTTGAACATGGATGCAGAAGTGCAGCAGCATGCTGTGTGCATTTCAGCATAAAAGGGTGCTAGACACAGCTACCTCCCCCTCCTGAGACTAGGTCTAGATAAGAGAAGAAAAAAAAACGGTAAATTTAAGTTGATCGCGCCGATAAACGTTTGAGACAAAATGACAGGGGATACTACAATAAAGTGAATAACTCCTGACGGCCTATGATTATAAAACGGCATAGTGTGCTACACACTGCAGTGTGTCCTATTAAAAGGAACTTGTCTATGGTACAGAGAAGCCCTGTATAACCTTATGCACAATGCTGAGCCTACTAGATGTTCAAGCTTCAACCAACATAGTGGACATACCTCCAAAGGGGTCTTTATGGTTTGGGAACCAAAGAAATGGGCCATGGCCCTGTTTAACACTCTGAGGCTAACTACACACGTTGCAGCTTGTGCTAAAGCCGATTAACACAGGATCCAGTGCCCGAGGCAAACAATGCAAGCCGGTGTAACACTGGGGTGTTCAGTACGGTCCCCAAGCTACACACCAGCGTGACAGATACAAAAACGATGAAAGAAGGCCTTGGTTTTACCTTACGAAATTTAACTGCATTTTTTACTCTCCGGAGTACAAAGGTGAGCCAGAATGGTAGTACTACAAAGAGTTGGGCTTCCATAGCAAAACGCAGAAATCATTGATGTGATGTGTAGACATCTCTAATGTCTACTGATGCCATATATTCCCCTTGTTTTAGAGAAACATGAACAGATCTTCCATCCAGAATTTTTGTACACTAACAGGCCAGGTTTGCAAGATAACCAAAATACATCACAGGTGATATAATTTTTTGCTCAGTGATTGCAGTATTCTAGTCTGCATCTCCCCAAGGTAATGCTTAAAATCTGGCCTGTTAGTGGGTCCTGAGGACAGGAGTTGAGAACCACTGCCCTAGGCATACATGGCCTTAATTTATCCACTGCTATACATGTTCCAACTTGGAGACTCTCAAAATTAGGAGTTAGAACCGCACTTTACATAGCAGCCTTGGCGAGTTAGAGTGGCTTCCACATATATTTGCAAATAAGTACAAATAAAACCTGTTTTTAATGTAAATTGTTAGACTGTAACAATTCTTTTCTTTTTTTTGCAGGCTAGCTGGTAAGTGTGCTAGTTTGTTTGTATTGAAAAATATTGAATAGTTTAAAAATGACTTCTCCATAGGAGAGCAGGTGAATCACTTAAAGAGGTAGTAAACCACAAAAACAAAACAAAGAAAATCTTCTCCCTGCAAGTTAATGTCATAATGTGCTAGTATGCATCGCTATCTATCAGTGTGCACTAGGTCCATCAGTGTGCACTAGGTGCGCCCTAACAAGTTTTTTGCCAGTGTTCAATCACCCAAAGTTAGCCTGCTTTATAAATCCCATGGTCTATGAATACAAGTCCTGTATCTTGTACTGTGCAAGTAAGATATAACGTTTCTGTGCCTCAAAGACTTTCCTATGGAAGCATGGTTTATGGCTCTTTTATGTAAATATGGCTTTTAACATTTATTATTTTAAAATACTCATGTACAAAAAAAAAAAGAAGAAGGTGAATAGTAAAGGCTTAAACGTTTGTTTAGTTTCAGTACAGGGATCTATTCAAGCTGCTTTAGATTAGCAATAATGAATGTTTTAGAGATATGCTTAAAAGGCATATCATCAAAATATATGATGAAAAAAAAAATTTCCTGATTTTTTTAGTAAATATATTCCCTATCTACCCTATTGACAGCACTGAATAAGAATATTTAGCAGAAAATACAGCAAATACTTTAAGCACTTCTGCACAATTTTGTAGGAGTTCTCATCATTGTAGAATATACACAATGCTTTGCTTTAGAAGTAACAATCACATATTTCTTATTAAGTTTTCAGCAGCGGCAACTTTCTTTCTACAGTGCAACAGTACTGTAATTATTATACTCTACAGGTAGCAATAGTAATCAAGCCAAAAGCAACAGCGTAGTCATGTCATTCTTAAAAGATCAGCATTTTCCCATGCTTCTGCATAACAAATGTGTTGCAGATTAATTGAAAGTGTACAGGTCATCTCAGTGCCGAGATTAATCTGAGCATTTGATATCCCTTTCACTTCATATGGAAATGCCATTCAATGGAACCATTTTCATTGGGACAATGTGTTTTTGATAACAAGTGGAATGTAAATCTCATGAGAAAGAAATCAATCCAACCAAAGTAGTCCTCTGTATTGATTTGTGTGCATTATAATTTCACAGACTTGAATGGAATTTCAATGTAACAAAAAAAGCAATTTCAATGCGGGGGGAAAATATCAGGACAAGTGGGAAGTTGGGGAATTTTGGGTAAAGGATATTATATGTTTAAGAAAAAAAGGAAACAAACAATAATGTCACCTACAATTATTCTTCAATCATGTAATACCATGCCATACCATAATAGTTTCCTTTATGTAGAATTGAAACTTAAAGATTCTTTTATATTGGCACAAAGCAAGGATCTTATAGAACACCAATTAGAAGGAAGTTTATTTTACAAATTTTGTAGTTAGTTACATATACTACAAATATTTCTTAAAGCAGTCTTAAGAAATAGTTAATTTTAAAAAGACTGTAAGCAGGCAGGCAATGTTTCTTCTGCAATAAAATAAACCTACCTGCCTGCTTGTAGTCTCCCAGAGAATGTGCACACTGACCCTGTGTGTGGGAATGACTATGCATGCATATAAAGAACATCATCCCACGCCGGGCCAATGAAAACGGGCACAGCCCAACACCCAGAAAGAAGCAGGGTACAAATTGCCACGTGGGACAGAAAGGCAAGTATTGCGGGCTTTATTTCTGCTTTAACTTACAGAACTTTTTTTTGGATGAGTAGCACACAATAATAGTACAAAGCACATTAACTCTGATGGAGGTAAAGTGTGGTTGTAAACCTTTACATAAATCAGGTGAAGTAACAAGCCTCAGGTGATAAACAAAGATGAAAAAAAATCCCCCTACATAAGATGTAACTGTTTATCTTCAGCCCTCTCTTATCTACAGGCTTTTAAAATAGTATACACATTTTATATGTTAATATACAATGCTGTGAAAAAGTATTTGCCCCCTTTCAGTTTTTTTTTTTTTTCATATTTGTTACACTTAATAAAATTAGTTTGATGATCCAAGTCATTTATTACAAATATAACCCGAGTAAATACAAAATGCAGTTTTTAAATGATGGTTTGATTTATTAAGGCAAAAAAGCTGTCCAAACCTGCCTGGCTTTATGTAAAAAAGTAATTGCCCCCTCAACCTAATAACTGGCTGTGCGCCACCCTTGGCGGCAACAACTGCAATCAAGCGTTTGCAATAACTGGCAATGAGTCTTTCACATTGGTGTGGAGCAATTTTGGCACACTCTTCTTTGCAGAATTGTTTTAATTCAGCCACATTGGAGGGTTTTCCAGCATGAATGGCCTGTGTAAGGAAATGATACAGCATCTCAATTGGATTTAAGTCGGGGCTTTCACAAGGCCACTCCAAAACCTAAATTTTGCTTTGTTTGAACCATTTGGAGGTGCACTTGCTGTTGTGTTTCGGATCATTGTCCTGCTGCATAACCCAAGTACACTTGAGCTTGAGGTCACAAAATGATGGCCGGACATTCTCCTTTAGGATTTTCTGGTAGAGCTCAGAATTCATGGTTCCATCAATTATGGTAAGTCGTCCAGGTCTGACTGTTGGTATGATGTTCTTGTTATGAAATTATGTATTCGTTTTATGCCAGATGTAAAGGGACGCACACCTTCCAAAAAGTGAAATTTTTGTCTCATCAGTCCACAGAATATTTGCCTAAAAGTCTTGGGGATAATTAAGATGTTATTTGGTATTTGTGAGATGAGCCTTTGTGTTCTTTTTGGTAAGCAGGGACTTTGGCCTTGGAACTCTCCCATGAATGCCATTTTTGCCCAGTCTCTTTCTTATTGTTGAATCATGAACACTGATCTTACCTGAGGCAAGTGAGGCCTGCAATTCTTTAGATGTTGTTCTGGGTTCTTTTATGACGTCCTGGATGAGTCGTCATGCCCTTGGAGTAATTTTTGTAGGTCGGAAACTCCTGGGAAGGTTCACCACTGTTCCAAGTTATCTCCATTTGTGGATAATGGCTCTTCCCGTGGTTCACTGGAGTTCCAAGGCCTTAGAAATTGCTTTGAAACCCTTCCTAGACCGATACATGTACATTACTTTGTTGCGGCATGATGTGGCTTTTTGTGATCTGTTGGCGTGCTTCACTTTGTCAGACAGCTTCTATTTATGTGTTTTTTTGATTCAACAGGTCTGTCAGTAATCAGACCTGTGTGTGGCAAGTGACATTTAATTCAGCTTTCCAAAAAACTGTGGTTAAAGTGGAGCTCCACCCTAAATAGCAACTTTTGCTATTTGGAACCCTCCCCCCCTCCGGTGTCACAATTGACACCTTTCAGGGGGGAGGGGGGTGAAGATACCTGTCTAAGACAGGTATTTTCACCCACATCCGGGAGTCCTGTCTCCGGGAATCTGCGGGAGTTACGTCACTTCCCGCAGACTTCCCTTGGTGTTCTGGGAGACACTCGGCTCCCAGAACACAGGAGCACCAATCAGAACGGCGCAGCGCGACTCGCGCATGCGCCGTAGGGAACCGGGCATGAAGCCGCAGGGCTTCACTTCCTGGTTCCCTCAGCGAGGATGGCGGAGGGAGCAGCAGAGCGACGAGCGGTCGCTCGTCCTCTGCTGCGGACGTCGCTGGACTCCAGGACAGGTAAGTGTCCAAATATTAAAAGCCAGCAGCTGCTGTAGCTGTAGCTGCTGGCTTTAAATTTTTTTTTTCCGGTGGAGCAACCCCTTTAATTACAGTTCATTCATGATTCATCATGGGAGGGGGCAATTACTTTTTCACATAGGACCAGGCAGGTTTGAACAGCTTTTTTCCCTTAATAAATAAAATAATCATTTAAAAACTGCATCTTGGATTTACTCTGGTTATCTCTGTGTAATATTAAAATTTGTTTGATGATCTGAATCATTTAAGTGTGAGAAATATGCAAAAAAATACTTTTTCACAGCACTGTACAGTAAGCATAAAGTACATTAGTAGCTTCTCTTTTTGTGACTTTCTCTACCTGTGAACAGAATATAGGGGGGGTGGCAACTTACTCCTTGCCCTCTTTGACACAATTCTTACTAGCCAGTGAGACAGCCTATCAGCTCGGCCTAGGTCGCCCTACACATAC
The DNA here is from genome assembly GCA_029206835.1 of Rana muscosa. Taxonomy (NCBI): domain Eukaryota; kingdom Metazoa; phylum Chordata; class Amphibia; order Anura; family Ranidae; genus Rana; species Rana muscosa. Next base: position 1,060,345,244 of record CM055122.1, on the reverse strand, counting down.
AAGTTTCATCTGAGTGAATTTGTCCTTTGGTTTGAATTTGGACTGAGGAAGTCCTTAAAAAGAAGAAGTCCAGCCTGAGCTTTTTACGCTGGGCTTCTCCTATCGGTCACAGTAGTGCAATTCATTTTGCACTCCTGTGACCCGTTTTCAGCAGAGAGTAGTTTGAAGTCTGCTCTCCGCTGATGTCACTGGAATCAGTCCAACTTCGGAAGTCTGCATCCGCCAGCTGCCTGGACTGATGGGCGTCTCAGCCTCTCAGCGAGCTGCTGAGATGGCCTCTCCCCGCACCTCCACAGCTCAGCACTCCAGTGAGCGTGGAGGAGCAGAGCAGGAGAGCTGCTGATTGACAGGCAGCTCAGGGAGGTGAGAGAACCGAGCCATCTGCGATGTTTGGTGGCTCGGTTCTCAGTGAAGAGGCGGCGGGGGACAGATGCAGCATCGGTCTGATGCTCCCTTCACCTAGGTTAGTATGAATATACAAAAAAAAAAAAAAGGGCGGGTTCCTAGTTTCATCATCATGTATGGATGCTTTTGAGGTATGGGAGTGCCTTATTTGTGGCGCTGGAGCGTGATTCCATAGCGTTTTGTAGGATTTATGACATGCTGACACTGAGTGTAAACTTTATTTTTTTAATTTTAAAAAATGTAAGCGCTACTTCACTATGGATAGTCTTTTTCCATGCATATGGTATTTCCATCTTGATGTATCCATCTGTGATCTGGATTCGCATATAAGGACAGCAGTCAGGAGTGGATTATGAAAAAGTGCTTTCAGACCTTCCTTTATTCTTGGGGGTTAGTTGTGACAGTGAGCTACTCTCCTATGGGATTAATCACCGGGTGTTTTTAATTTTCACTTTATCAGCACAATGGTGGAAAGAAGAAAGAAGATTTTCATTTGCATCTTGTATGATTAGTCATGGACTTATAGATGTTTTATGGACTAAACTTTATTTATGATGGATGTATATTTTTTTGAATGATATTCAAATGTTTATATTTGCACAGGTTTAAATAGGCGCTCCTTTGCTGTTGACTGGAAAGAATACATTTAAAAATGTTCTATATAAAATTACAAATTCAATAGACACTGCCATTCATCATTCATTTATATGTTCTTACTACTCTAAAACTAATCATAGTTGATTTCCTTGCTCTGTAAATTACTGCACTTTTACAAAAGAACTATTTACTGCACTGCATTAATAAAGAAGGTCAATGTGGCGAAAAACAATTTCATGCATCTAATTAAATTATCTAGACAATTTAAAAGACAAGTTCGTGAATTGAAAAAAAAAAAAAAACAGCATCCCTCCCATAGTCCCATAAATTACTCTATACTGAGCCATCACCCAGCAGGTGCTTAAATCACCTCTGCCTCCCAGGATGTCTACATTCTAGCAGGTACAAATCTAGTGGGTGGCACCCTGCACTTGAGCCTGAACCTTCCACAAACTTGAAAGCAACATTGCTTCTGCAATACAGGTACATTCTTTTCAGGAATCCTGGCACTAGATGTTTAACAGTTGGGATGTAGACAACAAAGCAGACTGTCACAGTTCAGTTAAGAAGGTAAGAAATCACCTGCATGGGGGATTGTTCAGCACAGGTTAGTTAGATGGCTGGAGTTATTTATAACATTTATAAATTGTCCATTATAGCAGTTCTGGTCACATTACTTTTCACCTCTGTGGTGAACCTCGCATTAAAACCTATAAAAAAACCAAATAACACTCAAGTGTCAAAAAATTGGTAAAGCTAAAATGTTACAGCTAAAATTCATAACAGATACACACCTTGTACATATAAATTTCCATCCTCCACAAACAAACCATTCTAATCCTCTTTTTCGGCGAGTTATTCTGGCTCTTGGTAAAGTATGGTAATCGCTTTCGTCATTCTCAAAGCCTTCTTCTGACATCATGAGTGGCATTTCATCCAAAGGAGAGGCTTCATCCTGGTACCTAAAAACCATGAATAACAAGAATACAAATCATCATCATCATCATCATCATAATAACCACTATGAAATAGACACAGGGCCTAAAATAGGAATTTTGACCAACCTGTAAATTCATTATCTTGTAGTAGAGGACATGTATTCATAAGCAGCTGTGATTAAACACTGGCCCACACTGCCTCTAGTGCACACTCATATAACCCCGCCCACTCTGTGAGACTTCAATTTTTTAGCAAGCAATGAGTGATCAAAGACACAAAGGGATGGGCCTAAATCCCATACTGTACTCCAAAATAAAGAATTTACAGGCAAGTTAAAATTCCTATAGTTTACTCATACAATACAGGACATATAACTTGTATTCATACACTATGGGACATACCCCAGCATTAAACCTAAGGGATGGGCAACAACATAGCAAAACAGATCTGCCAACAAGAAAAAATGGTTAAGGAACCTGAAAACACACAAATAACAGCTAGAAGCACCTTGCGACAGAACCTTGCATCAGTTGAGTCCTGAATTTTCCACTTGGTATAACTTAGAGAATGTGTGAACAGAGGACAATGTGCTGGTCCTGCAAATCTGGGATACAGATGCTTAATGTTGAAAAGCCCAAGAGGCACACACCAAAAGCTTAATAAAATTAGCTCTGGTGGGGAAGGGAGAAACAGTTTCCTTAAGGGCATAAGCCCTGGAAATAAGTTGCCTGATCGACCTGGCAATAGTTGATTGGGAAGTAAAATGTCCTCTATAAAAGGACTTTAAGGAAGAAGAGGGCAGACAAAGACCGTGGCTTCTGGGTAGACCCTGACAGCCCTGATCACATCCAGGCAGTGTAAGGCAAATTCCTTGTCATATTTGGAGCAGGACAGAGGGAAGAAAGAAAAAAGCCCTCACTAAGTGGAAAGAAAAGACCACCTTAGGTATAAAAAAAGATTTAGTCTCAAAACCAGTTTGTCAGTGTGCAAAATGAGCTGCATACTCAGAAACACTCCTAACACACGTTATAGTGACAAGAAACCCAACCTTATATGTGATGTCTTCCAAGAAAATTTTCAAATCGGTTCAAAATGGAGTCCTTGAATGACAAAAGAACACCATCTTCAGGTAACAAGGTGACATAAGAGGTGGAATTGGATGATGTATAATATATGAACAACTCCCTAAAGAAAAGTGAGGCAAGAGGTTTCTGGAAGAGAAACCTGTTCATGAGGATACTCAGGGCTATATGCTGGTCAAGATCAGACGAAAGAGATTCCAAAATATATGAGTGATGGAGTATTTAAATGTGTGATAGTAAATCCTGTGGGAGTTGGATTTTCTTGCTCTGTGTAAGGTGGGAATGACAGAGTTAGAAATACCCCTAGCCTTTAAAAGTTGGGTTTCAACAACCTTGCCCTTATGCCAGTGACTGACGAGCAGGATGGAACAAGGGGCTTTAGACCAGAAAGTCTGGTCTGTTTGGAAGTAGCCAAGGCTCATCCACAAGAAGTTTGAGTATGTCTGTGTATCACGTTCTTCTGGGTCAGTCTGGCACAATGAGTTTTGACAGAACCCTTTTTTTTCATCTATCTTGCACAGCAGTTGATGGAGGATCTTCAACTAAAGGAAGGCATAAATTGTATAGAGTCCAAGGAATCACTAGAGCATCTAATGCAAAAGATAAAGGATCCCTGGTCTTGGCATCAAATTTGTTACGAGTTGACAGTTGGTGATTTATACACCAGCTAAGTATCGGGTAGCCACCTCTCTAACAATTCAGGCACAAGGGTCCCCTGCAGCACGAAGCCCAGTCGCAATGGCTACTTCTGTGTCCCGTATATGTCTGCCACGAGTGGAGGGAAATGAATCACTCCGCCAGGGAAGGGAATATGCAGGCTGGTACTTGAGCCAGCATGCGGAGCGGGCGCGGAAGTGACATGCACCCGAAATAGAAAAAAATAGTCCCTCCCACACACCCACAAGAACATCAATACGATGGTACGCAGAAAGTAGAAAAAACCCTCAGATAAGTCGGAGCAGAGGGGGGCGGGTGGTTGGGGGGTTCTGGCTGGAGAAGGACTTTTTTTTTTTATTCTGCATTCTTTTATTCTCTGATTGCCCGGGCCCCCTGCTGGCCGGGCCCAGTACAACAGGGCCAGTTGTACTGGCTTATCAGCGGCCCTGCATGTTCCTACTGAAAGTATCTCTAAAAAAAAAAAAAAATACATTTTTGTTGCAAGAGATGCCTGAAATCTGACTTGTACCTTAGGCAGACTTCTGGGAAAATTGGTGAGCCAATCACACAAGCAGGAAATGATGTTTCTGGAGAGTGGTCAGTACACACTCTGTGTACAGAAAACTCCAGGTAGCCATATTGCAATGTATTCTCAGCAAATTACATTGGCTGCAGATTGAAAAGGAAAGGTTATTTTTAATAACATTCAATTACAAAATGATTAGTGTCGTAATTTTATATGCGCTATATTATTTTTTTCTTTATTTCCTTCTTTTTTTTTTTCCACGAAAGTGGAGTTACCCTTTAAAACAAGCACTTGTAAAACAGCATTGAAAAGCATCGAAAACCAGTGAATAACCTATAGCAGGGATATGCAATTAGCGGACCTCCAGCTGTTGCAGAACTACAATTCCCATGAGGCAGAGCAAGACTCTGACAACCACAAGCATGACACCCAGAGGCAGAGGCATGATGGGAATTGTAGTTTTGCCACAGCTGGAGGTCCGCTAATTGCATATCCCTGACCTATAGATTAGTTAGGAAGGAGCAACAGATTTACCGAAATAGGGGTACACTAAATACATTTTATAAACTATGGGAGCCATGGCTGGCAGCCCCAGGTCTGGCTCCATTTTCTTTAGTATTTTTCAGATTACAATGTGGTTGATCCTGCTATGATATTGTATGCTCTCCTTACATGTAAAGTAGAGAAATTACTTATCTCTACAAGGTCAATTCAGACACTAGGTTGTTGCACACAGTCTATAGATACTAGGGGTTGGTCATATCTGTGAGATAACTGGGACTAATCTGGTCATTATAAATAGAAGTGCCACTTATCTCCTATGCCTTGCAATCATATAAGGCTTGCAGAGATGTTACCTGACATACGATGTTACGAAACCCTGTACATATTTTCTCTGAATTGTGTATCTCTGCTTGTGTGACTAAAAAACACAAATGCAGGGTTTGAAGTCTACATGTTTGTACAATGTGATGCCATGTGAACTTTTTGGTTGGTGTTTGTTACACCCTTAAAGTGGTTGTAAACCCATCACAACCACTTTTTACTACAGGTAAGCCTATAATAAGGCTTACCTGTAGCTACCCTGGATATCTCCAAAACCTGCACGGTTTAGGAGGTATTCCCTGTATCTGCATGTGCCAACGTCATCGGCACGTGCGTGCCGTTTTTTCAGTTTGTGTGCCGTTACCGGCGGCTCCATGGCTCCGGCCAATCACAGCGCTGGAGCCCGCGACACCCAGAAGTAACTGCGGGAGCAATGTCGCCGGCCGGAGCGGTGTACGAGGACCGCTGCGGGGGCTTCGATCTAAGGTAAGTAATTCATAATTAAGAATAAATTGTGCTAAATGCTACATACAACAAAGTTAATAATGAAAAACTAAATTGAACATTAATAAAAAAAAACATAAAAAAAACGCACTAAAAAACAACCATCGCTGGAAAAAGTCCCCAGTGAAAAAAGTGCTCATACACAGTGCTGTGACTTGAAATATGGATGAAAAATTCTGTGCTCCTTATGTGCTTAAATAGGGTGCCCCCCTAGTAGATGTGCACTCACCCTTGGGATTGGACCAACTATCACTAGATAGGTCAAATGCGTTTGTGGGGCGACCCCTGTAGGCATTCTCTGGACCGGTGGTTGGATATGGTAAATAATCCTCATGTGGATAAATATAATAGAAAAAGCCTCATTGCGCAGTACCGTTTAAAAAACTTTATTTCAAAAGATTAAAAGAAGTTATTCAACTTTTATTTTTAATTTTTTTCACCACCATCAGCCAAGCATTACCTCTCACTTTTTCCTCATTTACAGCCATCACTATACACGGACTCAAGTCCATACATCACTCCATGCTTGATGCCTGTCCGCCCTGGGTGCGCCCTGTGTGGGGGCCGTTTGTCTTTGGCATTCTGCCTCAGTCCCCGGCAGGGGCTGTCCCAGCCCTTGGGGGTTTGTTTTGGCCTGACTTCCATGCCGGCAACATATGGATACCCGGTGAGTACAACACTGGGACTCTGACCATTGTTCACAGTCCCCATAATGTCAGATGCCCTGGATTAACCTGAATTGTGTCCATGTCATTACAGAAACATAATGCATGCTGGCTCCTGATGAGCGACCAAAGTCACGAAACGCGTAGAGCTTACACCTTCATGCTCTAAACATGTATCACTGCAGTATTCTATTATTGTATTTTATGTCTGTGTATATGGGTTCCTGTTTTGAACAAATTATCCCCCAACAAAATCTGTGAATTTTAAATCTGTTATTTTCCTGCCCCTTTGCTGCTATATGGGTATCTAATATGTGTATGTTTATCTATTTCTTCATTAATGCAATATAGTCATGTACGATGCATTATGTGAAAGTATTAAAATATTAATTATACAACATATTCTAGATATGCTAATTACCCCCAACCTATCCTAATTTTTCCTGCACATGCTTCATACAAATTCCCGCCCTTTTTTGTTTTCTTCTTTATTATACAATCAACAGGGATGGAGGTAATTGACCCATTACCTCATATAAAGTCCCAAACAACCCTCTCCCCTTTTCTCAAGTATTCAACTCACATGTATGAGTGCCTGATATCCTGGCACCCGGAGTGAACATCAGGTAAAAAAGTCATCCATAAAAACTGCCCGATCAATACATGAAGCCGCTGTCGCAGTGAGGGCTTGATTTCCTGGTTTGGACGTCTAGGTGGAAGTGTGTCACGATCATGTGACTCAACCTCTATGCATTTTGGCCTATCAGATTGGCCGTCTTCAGGAAGTTGCAATTCCACCATTTTGGTTGAGTGCATAAATACTCTCAACCCGAATCACATGTCAAAACGTATCAAATAGCCTTGCTTTACCTGCTATTTACTAGGGACTGCTCACAATCTAATTACAAATGCATTGGTTGGCAGTATAATAAACAAAAGGAAGATATAATTAAAAAGATATGATAAAATATTAAAATTGTTATAAAATGGTGAAAAAAGTAGTCACGAACACCCAGTATGAACAATGCATATATTCGAACATTATAAACAATGTAAAAAGTAATAGTTGCAGCGACATCCAGTTGTGGACATCTAAACTGATAGTCCATCCATGCTAACATATTAGTCAGCATGGAAGCTGTCTGGGACTCAAATGGCATGCTCCCTGTTTAGTAACCCACTAGGTGGCCCCCTACTGGCCATATGTTGTACCTATCCAAAGTGTGGTGAAATAAAAAAAAAAAAAAAAGGAAAGAATCTAATAATTGGTGATGAAGCAATTGAGGTCCAGCTCAATATTTAACTCTTGAGGGGTAAGAGTCTGGAGCTCAAAGATCAACCTAGATTCATTCTGGGAGATGTGTTTTCTCATGTCTGAACCCCTCCAATGCCTATCCACGTGATCAATAGTGTAGAAAGACAAAGGAGAGGGGTCACGACCATGGACAGAAAGAAAATGGTTAGATACGCTGTGCTTAGGAAAACCATTGCGTATGTTGGCAATGTGTTCTCCAACACATATAGCCAAACTCCGGGATGTGCGTCCCACATATTGGAACCCACACTTGCATTACAGCATGTAAGTGACATGCTTGGTATGGCATGTGACAAACCTTTTTATGGGATATTCTTTGCGAGTTTGGTTTGATATTAAACGAGTACATTTCCTAGGTGCAGACATGGTGTTCCTGCAAGGTAGGCACCTGCCACATCTATAAAAACCTTTAAAATCAAACATGGTGGTTGTTGGTCGAGGGGGATCAGGTAAATTTTTGACCAATTTAGTTTGGAACCCAGGGGCCCTGCGATAGATAAACTTGGGTCTGCTTGGTAAGATTTCTCTCAGTGTGGGGTCTTTTTGTAAAATGGGCCAGTACTTTTTAAAAATGTTCTCAAGATGTTTGCACTGTTTATTAAAACCTCTTATAAAGGTAATGTCTCGTGTTTTTTACTGTTTTGCTTTCGATTCTAGAAGGGTCTCTCTATCTAATCGTCCTACTGACTGTCTGGCAGCCAGTAGTTTGTCACGGGCATACCCTTTGTTCAAAAAACTTTAAATTAGCACATTACTCTGGTCTGTGTAATCTTTGAATACTGAGCAATTTCTGCGTATACGGATAAATTGTCCCTTTGGGATTGCAGTCTTACACTGTGGGTGGTGGCAACTTTGGATGGGAAAGTACCCGTTCCTATCAGTGTTCTTGAAATGAGTTTTGGTTAAAAGTTTGTCACCATCTTTAAATATATGCAAGTCCAATAAATCAGCCTGTTGCTCATGCACATTGACCGTAAATTTCATTCCATACTGGTTTTGATTGTTCAATAAATATATTAAGAGATGTCATCGTTCCCTCCCACACGATCAGTATGTCATCTATATACCTGAATTAGGTTATTAGGCCTAACCAAAGTTTGCCATATATTGCTTCATCTTCCCACTTATTGAGGAAAATATAGGCAACGCTAGGGGCATATATGGCTCCCATAGAGACACACGTTGTATTCCATGCCCAGGACTAACTAACACGGGATCCAGAGCCCAAAAGGAAACATTATAGGCCAGCCCCACACAGTGGGGTTTGGGTACGGTCCCCAAGGTACACATCGATGATACCGGATCTGAAAACTGCTAAATAGTTCAATCACATGAAGGTAGCCTGCATATAACCCAGGGTCTATGAATACAAATCCTGTGTCTTGTGCTGTACAACTAGCATAATATATTTTACAAGCTCACTAGCTATTTTACTGTCTGATGCTTGCACTTATCAACATATTGCTATATACTAGAGCTGCATGATTAATTGTTAAAAAATCTAAATCGCGATTCTATCCCCCTCCCGATCTTAAAACAGCATTTCCCAATTCTATGTAACAAGTGCAGAGTTCTCTGCTTACTTCTGACAGCTGAAAAAAAAAATCCAGGCAGCCTGCCAAGTTTATCTCAACATGGAGATAACGATAAACAAAGTAAAATTTTGTTCCTAGATCAAAAGGGATGAACTTCGGTTTGTAAATGAGGTCATTAAAGACTAAACCTTTTTCTGACATTTGTTGCTTACAGGTTAAAATCTGTTTTTTTTTTTCTAGAAAATTACTTAGAACCCCCAAACATTATACAACCTGTTCCAAATTATTATGCCAATGATTTTTTTTCTCATTTACCTAAATAATTGATGTAAACAACAGTCAGCATAATTCTCATGTTATCAACTATTAAAGTGGGGTTCCACCTGCGATTTTTTTTTTTTAAAAAGTCAGCAGCTACAAACACTGTAGCTGCTGACTTTTAATAAGGACACTTATTTGTCCCAGGCGCCCGCGATGTCGGCCCCCCGAGGCTAATTCCTCTATCGTGGCAGGTCCCGGCGCTGCCATCCTCACTAACGGAAACAGGCAGTGGAGCCTTGCGGCTTCACTGCCCGTTTCCTACTGCGCATGCGCGAGTCTCGCGGCACTCTTTGAATGGGTGGCTGCTCTCTGGGATACACACAGTTTCCAGAAGGCAGCGCGCCCCATTCCCCAGAAGACAACGCAAGGATGAAGACCAGCCGCGGACTAGGAAGAGGCAGATTAGGAAGATCCACCTATCAACCACAATTTCTGGTAAGTAAAACATTTTTTTTCTATTCTGTTGTAGCATTTTGGTGTAATTTTTTTTTTTCAGGGTGGACCTCCACTTTAAGAGTACAATTCAAATTTTATTGAAGAAACCTCCTAATGATACCAGTTTTTTTTCTCAAAATAAAAAACTTACAATGCACTGTTCCAAATTATTACCCACAGTAAGTTTCAAAACACTTTATAGCAGGGGTGCCCAACCTTTTGAAGAGCGAGGGCCACTGAAGGGACTTGGTAACTGGTCGCAGGCCACAATGAGCGGAGCGGGTGGATGGCATGTCTGTGTCTGCTCTGCATATGCAGAGCAGACACGGACACACCCCATGATACTTTTTAGCGAATCGTATTGGAGGTAGAACACAAGTCGGTTTATGTCTGCCACTACTTAGAGGTGAATGGAGGGTCCAATTGGTCGGACTGACCATGTGAAAGCGGCCCAAGGCTGCTTTCACACTGATGCGCTGCGGTTTACCCGCACCACGGGTGCAACGCAGTGTACCTTTGGCTTTCCTTTCAGAATTCATCCTGCTTCTTTTGTCAGCAGTCACATCATAAATAAATACAAGAGAACCAGTTCCATTGGCAGCCATACATGCCCACGCCATGACACTACCACCATCATGCTTCACTGATGAGGTGGTATGCTTTGGATCATGAGCAGTTCCTTTCCTTCTCCATACTCTTCTCTTTCCATCACTCTGGTACAAGTTGATCTTGGTCTTATCTGTCCATAGGAAGTTGTTCCATAACTGTGAAGGCTTTTTTAGATGTTGTTTGGCAAACTCTAATCTGGCCTTCCTGTTTTTGAGGCTCACCAATGGTTTACATCTTGTGGTGAACCCTCTGTATTCACTCTGGTGAAGTCTTCTCTTGATTGTTGACTTTGACACACATACACCTACCTCCTGGAGAGTGTTCTTGATCTGGCCAACTGTTGTGAAGGGTGTTTTCTTCACCAGGGAAAGAATTCTTCAGTCATCCACCACAGTTGTTTACCGTGGTCTTCTGGGTCTTTTGGTGTTGCTGAGCTCACTGGTGCGTTCTTTCTTTTTAAGGATGTTCCAAACAGTTGATTTGGCCACACCTAATGTTTTTGCTATTGCTAGCTCTCTGATGGGTTTGTTTTGTTTTTTTCAGCCTAATGATGGCTTGCTTCACTGATAGTGACAGCTCTTTGGATCTCATATTGAGAGTTGACAGCAACAGATTCCAAATGCAAATAGCACACTTGAAATTAACTCTGGACCTTATATCTGCTCCGTGTAAATGGGATAATGGAACAGCTGAGCAGCCAATTGTCCCATTACTTTTGGTCCCTTAAAAAGTGGGAGGCACATATACAAACTGTTGTAATTTCTACACCATTCACCTGATTTGGATGTAAATGCCCTCAAATTAAAGCTGAAAGTCTGCAGTTAAAGCACATTGTTTCATTTCAAATCCATTGTGGTGGTATATAGAGCCAAAAAGATTAGAATTGTGTCGATGTCCCAATATTACACTGTGATTTAGTAATAAACTGATCTTTAATAACAGTATTCTTTCAGTTCCATCCCAGAGCAGGAAGTCGCGGGCCACATCAGAGGGCTCCGCGGGCCACAAGTGGCCCCCGCCACTGGTTGGGCACCCCTGCTTTATAGGTTGTAAAGAACTGAAAATTGTCATTTGTTGTGTTTGCAGCATATTTACTGAAATAAAAAGCTATTTCAATCAAACTTTGAACAACATTTTAACTTTTTAAACATTTTAACATAGGACCCCTTATTTGATAGCAGCTTCACTAGTCTTGCATCCACTGAACTTGTGAGTTTCTGGACAGTTTCTGCTTGAATTTGTTTGCAAGATGTCAGAATAGCCTCTCAGAGCTGGTGTTTGGATGTAAACTGCCTCCAACCCTCATAGATCTTTTGCTTGAGGATGCTCCAAAGGTTCTCAATAGGACTGAGGTCAGGGGAGGATGAAGGCCACACCATGACTTTCTCTCCTTTTATCCCCATAGCAGCCATTGATGCAGCGGTATTCTTTTCAGCATGAGATGGTGCATTGTCATGCACGAAGATGATTTCTTTTTTTACGGAAAGCATAGTTCTTCCTTCTGTACCAGGGAAGGAAGTGGTCAGTCGGGAACTCCACATACTTTGCAGAGGCCATCCTTACACCTTCGGGGACCCTAAAAGGGGCCAACCAGCTCTCTTCCCATGAATCCGGCCCAAAACACGACTCCACCACCGCCTTGCGGATGTTGCAGCCTTGTTGGAACAGATGATGACTGTTTAGTTGAAATGCGTCGGGTGGACCCATTCACACACATCGCTCTTGCACTTTGTGATATGCCCATGACATTCTTCCAAATGCGAGTGTTCATTTTTTATCTTTTTAATAAATACTACTTTGTACGGTATCACACTATGTGAGTTTTTTTCCCATTACGCATGTTATGTGGTTATCGTATCTCTGGCTCCAACAAGACTACATGTATTTTACATTTTCCTGGTGTTTATTGGAAATTGCGGTGCCAACTGAGATGTGGATTCAAGACCAGCTGGATACATCTTGCTGACTGATTATACAAGCCTGTTTTGCCTTGGGTGGTATATACCTCACCAAGTCAACACCATCTGGTAAGCCTCCTCCTTATATCGGTGGTGGTGTCTCTATCCTTTCACTAAGTGGGTCATAGCCATGTGGAATTCTTCATTTCAACCTTGCAGCTTTTTCTACACTTTTGGACTGTTATTTGTGTTTGGTCACAATAGAGGACTGTTTCGTTCTATTTTATTTGTTTAAAAAAAATCACGGATCACATTCAGTCACTTGGTGTCACTGAAATTAAGATTTCATGTATGTGTATGTTTGCAACATTTGACGTGTTGTCAACTGACTTATGCACAAAAATAAGCGCTACACTTTTTTCATATTCACTTGTTGGAACAGGGTGGCCGTTCACCAACCATCCACTACTCCATCCATCTAGACCATCCAGGGTTGCACGGCACTCATCAGCGAACAGGACCGTTTGAAAATTAGTCTTCATGTATTTTTCTGCCCAATGCAGCCGTTTCTGCTTATGAGCATTGGTTAGTGGTGGCCGAATGGAAAGTTTATGCACAGTTGCAAAAGATCTGGAGGACTCTACACCTTGATGTCCGTGGGACTCCAGAGGCACCAGCAGCTTCAAATATCTGTTTTCTGCTATGTAATGGTGTTTTAGCAGATGCTCTTGTTTCGATTCATGGATCTGGCAGAAATCTTCCTCAATGTGCCTTTATCTGCACAAAACCCGTCTGTGCTCTGAATCATCCACAAATCTCTTAATAGTGCTATGATCACGCTTAAGTTTTCGTGAAATATCTAATGTGTTCATACCTCATCCAAGGCACTGAACTATTTCACTCTTTTTGGCAGCAGAGAGATCCTTTTTCTTCCCCATATTGCTTGAAAATGGTGCTCTGCTTAACCACTTAAGCCCCGGACCAATGCGGGCCATTATGACCAGGCCCCTTTTTGCGATTCGGCACTGCGTTGCTTTAACTGACAATTGCGCGGTCATGCGACGTGGCTCCCAAACAAAATTGGCGTCCTTTTTTCCCACAAATAGAGCTTTCTTTTGGTGGTATTTGATCACCTCTGCGGTTTTTATTTTTTGCGCTATAAACAAAAATAGAGTGAAAATTTAGAAAAAAATTACATAATTTTTTACTTTTTTCTATAATAAATATCCCCAAAAAATATATAAAAAAAACTATTTTTTTCCTCAGTTTAGGCCGATACGTATTCTTCTACATATTTTTGGTAAAAAAAATTTTTTTTAAAAAATCGCAGTCTGCGTTTTTTGATTGCTTTGCGCAAAAATTATAGCGTTTACAAAATAGGGTATAGTTTTAAGGCATTTTTATGATTTTCTTTTTTTTTTACTAGTAATGGCGGCGATCAGCGATTTTTTTCGTGACTGCGACATTATGGCGGACACATCGGACACTTTTGACACATTTTTGGGACCATTGTCATTTTCACAGCGATCAGTGCAATAAAAATGCACTGGTTACTGTGAAAATGACACTGGCAGTGAAGGGGTTAACCACTAGGGGCGCTGAAGGGGTTAAGTGTGCCTAGGGGCGTGTTACTAACGGAGGGGGGCGTGGCTACGACTGACACGTCACCGATCTCCGCTCTGATTACACAGAGCGGAGATCGCTGACATTGTCAGTAGAGGAGCGGGGAGATGTTGTGTTTACACACACATCTCCCCGCTCCGAGCCTCCATGAGATGATCGCGGGGATCCCCGTGGCGATCGAGTCCACGGGACCCGCGGCCCCACTCACGGGGAAGGCAGGGGGTCGCGAGCACGCTGGCGCACGCGTGCGACACCCACCCCGACGTTGGCAGTTAAAGGGCCACGTACAGGTACGTGATTGTGCCTGTACGAGCCATTCTGCCAACGTATATATACCGTGAGCGATCGACAAGTGGTTAATAATGTGGAACACCCTTCTTTAGTAGTTTTTCCTTTAATTGGGCTCACCTGGCAATCTAATTATCACAGGAGTTCGAGATTGTTTTCAGTGATCAAAAGAGCCCTGAGACACAATGCCATCCATGAGTTAAACTGAAAAACTAAATATTTAATCTTTGTGACACTGAAATAGAATTTGCATAATAATTTGGAACAGGGTGTATATATATTTTTTTTTGCAGAAACCCTAGAGAATAAAATGTTGGTCATTGCAATATTTTATTTCACACTATATTTGCGCAGCGGCCTTTCAAACATACACTTTAACCCCTTCACGCCGACTGTACAGCATCACCCCAGTACCGTTTTTTTGAGAGGGCGGTTGGCTCTTTAGTGATAAACAACCGATGCAGCTAAAAGCCACCCCCGCCACCTTCCGCTGCTTTTCCCAGGCCTTCCGTCCCACCGGGAGGCCCGAGCCACCAACCAGCGCATCCGCCGGCTAGGCTGAGACCCGAACAAAGCCGTATTCGACTTTGATCTGGTCTCTGATGTAAAATCCCAGAAGCGACGTCACAAAGTCTTAAATCGTCCAATAGTGGCGATTTAAAAAAACACGACAGTATTCAGAATCGCCAATTTTGGAAAAAGAAGGGATTTGTAGTTTTTACAACCCCCGATCCCTCCATAAAGAGGAGTACCTGTCACCACCTATTACTGTCACAAGGGATGTTTACATTCCTTGAGACAGCAATAAAAGTAATCAGATTTATTTTATTTTTTTAAAGGGACAATGTAAAAAAAACTAAAATATGAATAAAGTGTCCCCGCCCCCGCGTGCTCCCGCAACAAAGAAAAGGCATATGTAAGTCGCGCCCGCAAATGTAAACGGTGTTCAAAGGACACATGTGTGGTAACGCCGCGATTATCAAGAGTGAGATCAATAATTCTAGCAAAAGACCTCCTCTGTAACTCTAACTTGGTAACCGTTTTTCTTTTTTAGGCATCGGAGATGGAGATTTTTAGGTACCGTAGGTTGTCCCTATTCCACAAATGTGCGCAATTTCAAAGCATGACATGTTGTTAGGTATCTATTTACTCAGCGTAACATCATCTTTCACATTATACAAAAAAATTGGGCTAACTTTGCTGTTTATTTTATTTTTTTAATTCATGAAAGGGTCTTTTTTCCCCAAAAATTGTTTGAAAGACCGCTGAGCAAATACCGTGTTATATAAAATATTGCAACGATCACCATTTTATTCTCTAGGGTCTCTGCTAAAAATATATATATATATATATATATATATATATATATATATATACACACATACATACACACACACACACACACACACACACACACACATACAGTGTGTTTGGGGGTTCTACGTAACTTTCTAGCAAAAAATACTGATTTTACCTTGTAAGCAACACGTCAGAAATAGCCTTAGGCGTGAAAGGGTTAATTAACCACTTGCCGACCGCTGCACGCAGATATACGTCGACATAATGGCACGGACAGGCAAAAGGGCGTATATATACGTCCCCTTATTTTTGCAGATCGGGTCACAGAGCTGAAGAACGGGGAGAGGTAAGTGTAAACAACCCTTTCCCTGTTCTTCCTAGTGAGAGTGTCACTGATCGTCTGTTCCCTGTCATAGGGAACGACGATCAGTGATGTCACACGCCAAGCCACGCCCCCACATAGTAAGAATCACTCATTAGGTCACACTTAACCCCTTCAGCGCTCCCTACAGTTAACCCCTTCACTGCCAGTGTAATTTTCACTGTAATCAGTACATTTTTATAGCACTGATTGCTGTAAAAATGACAATGGTCCCAAAATGGTGTCAAAAATGTCCGATGTTTTCGCCATAATGTCGCAGTCACGATAAAAATCGCTGATCGCTGCCATAACTAGTAAAAAAAAAAATATTAATAAAAATGCCATAAAACAGTCCCCTATTTTGTAGAAGCTATAACTTTTGCGCAAACCAATCAATAAATGCTGATTGCGTTTTTTTTTTACCAAAAATATGTGGAATACATATCGGCCTAAACTGAGGAAAAATTTTTTTTTTTTTATATATATATATATATATATATATATATATATATATATATATATATATATATATATATTTTTGGGAAATTTTTTATAGCAAAAAAGTAAAAAATATTGAATTTTTTTCAAAATTGTCGCTCTATTTTTGTTTTTAGCGCAAAAAATAAAAACCGCAGAGGTGATCAAATACCACCAAAAGAAAGCTCTATTTGTGGGAAAAAAAGGACGTCAATTTTGTTTCGGAGCCACGTCGTACGACCGCGCAATTGTCAGTTAAAGCGATGCAGTGCCGAATAGCAAAAAGTGGCCTGGTCTTTAACCTGCCAAAATGGTCCGGGGCTGAAGTGGTTAATAAAAATAAATAAAACAAACAGTAAAGTTAGCCCAATTTTTTTGTATATTGTGAAATATGATGTTACGCCAAGAGAATCGTGATCTTTATTCTAAGCAAAAAAATTGTGATTCTCATTTTAGCCGGAATCGTGCAGCTCTACTATGATTGACTATGTATTTAAACAGATATTACTGTATATAGTATACAGTAATATCTGTTTAAATACAGGCCAATCAGCCCAACGTCAATCATTGCACCAATTTTACTAAATAACACCAAAAATTTATTTGTCATCTGTGTTTACAAAATAAGTACCTTTCTTTCATTTCGGAAAATGCCGCTTAAAGAGGAGCTTCAGTGAGGTGTGTGAAAACATAAAAACTGTAGCTGCTAACTTTTTAATAAACAGACCTGCCCAAGGATCTCACGCTGTCCACACCTGAGCCAGTTTCTTCACTGGTCTTTGGTTCCCAGTGCAAGCATGTTGACAGTGACAGTGACAGGAGTTGTAAAGGCAGAAGGTTTTTTATCGTAATGCATTCTATGCATTACGATAAAAAACCTTGTGTGTGTAGCAGCCACCCCAGCACCCCCCTATTTATTTACCCGAGTCCCATCTCTCTCCAGCAATGTCCACGAATGTCTAAACCATCCAGGACACTCCTCCTGATTGGCTCAGACACAGCAGTGGAGCCATTGGCTCCCGCGGCTGTCAATCTAAGTCAGTCAGCCGATCGGGGACAGAGGGGTGGGGCCTGGTTGGGGCTCCATGTCTGAATGGACACACGGAGCTATGACTCGGCCCGAGATCCCCCATAGGAAGCTGCTGACTGTGGAGGCACTCGATAGGGAGGGGCCAGGAGCACAGAAGAGGTACTCAAGAAGAGCAGGATCCGGGCTGCTCTGTGCAAAGCCAACTGCACAGAGAGGGCAAGTATAACATGTTCGTTATTTTATTTATTTTTGAAACAAGACTTTACAATCACTTTAACTGTGGGTAGCCAGCGGAATCTCCCCAATACGTCACAGACAGCTTATATAAACTGACTAGGGTTTTAATCCTTTCCTAATCTATCCAAAATAACAAACATAAAAAGTTTTGTCTATGCATATACTTTTATTTGTCCATTTCATACTTAAATGCAGATTTTTATTATAAAATATGAGGTTTAGGCTCTGCTGAGACTGCAAAGTTGTATGACTTTGCCTGCAACTTCCTTCCGAGACTTCACCGACTTGGATACTATTTAGGAGCCTGTATAAGGGCTGAAATCACACCCAAGTCAGACCAAGTAGCGCAGGAACCTTTTCTAAAGATGGAGCGACTTGTGTAGCATCAGTTATAATGGGTCTCATAGGGAAACATTGAACTTGAGATGTCATGGGACTTGGGGTCTCACAAGTCGGATCCCTGTGCCAGCAGTGTGAACTGAGCCTACGGTTATTGTTTTTTCATACTTGGCTGTACTTTAAACTGAAACTTACAACACAGTTAATTAGCATAATAATCATCAAGAACCTCTTATCATTTCAGTTTCCTCTTGCCCTTTTTTAAACCTATGCAGCTGCCTCTGGGATAAAAAGGTATTGTCTGAGATCCTACTTCTGAACCACCCCCTTCAGCTCACAGTTTTTTCAGTAAATTATTTATTTTACCCATGGATATTGGTTTATCATAACTATTTTCATTGACACTTCTACCCGCCTGTACTGTTAAATGATTATAAAACTAGGAATAAATCATTTTGATATACTTTTGCTACTGAAAAGCAGGAAACTTTTTTCCATAAAATGCAGTTGTATTATAATATACATACATTTTCACATATACAGTGCCTTGAAACAGCATTCATAGCCCTTGAAATTTTCCACATTTTGTCACGTTACAACCAAAACCGTAAATGTATTTTATTGGAATTTCATATGATAAACCAACACAAAGTGGCACATAATTGTGAAGTGGAAGGAAAATGATAAATGGTTTTCAAAACTTTTTACAAATAAATATGTGTAAAGTGTGGCGTGCATTTGTATTCAACCCCCCTGAGTCAATACTTTGTAGAACCACCTTTCGCTGTATTTACAGCTGCAAGAAATTTGGGGTATTTCTCTACCAGCTTTGCACATCTAGAGATTGAAATGTTTGCCCATTCTTCTTTGCAAAATAGCTCAAGCTCTGTCAGATTGGATGGAGAGCGTCTGTAAACAGCAATTTCAAGTCTTGCCACAGATTCTCAATTGGATTTAGGTATGGACTTTGACTGGGCCATTCTAACACATGAATATTCTTTGATCGAAACCATTCCATTGTAGCTCTGGCTCTATGTTTAGGGTTGTTGTTCGGCTGGAAGGGGAACCTCTGCCCCAGCCTTAAATCTTTTGCAGACTCTAACAGGTTTTCTTCTAAAATTGCCCTGTATTTGGCTCCATCCATCTCCCCATCAACTCTGACCAGCTTCCCTGTCCCTGCTGAAGAAAAGCATCCCCACAACATGATGCTGCCACCACCATGTTTCACAGTGGGGATGGTGTGTTTAGGGTAATGTGCAGTGTTAGCTTTCCGCCACACATAGCGTTTTGCTTTTAGACCAAAAAGTTAAATTTTGGTCTCATCTGATCAGAGCATCTTCTTCCACATGTTTGCTGTGTCCCCCACATGGCTTCTCGCAAACTGCAATGGGGACTTCTTATGGCTTTCTTTCAACAATGGCTTTCTTCTTGCCACTCTTCCATAAAGGCCAGATTTGTTGAGTGCACGACTAATAGTTGTCTTGTGGACA
This sequence comes from Rana muscosa, assembly GCA_029206835.1. NCBI lineage: Eukaryota > Metazoa > Chordata > Amphibia > Anura > Ranidae > Rana > Rana muscosa. Next base: position 1,060,325,787 of record CM055122.1, on the reverse strand, counting down.
GATTCTCCCACCTGAGCTGAGGATCTCTGCAGCTCCTCCAGAGTTACCAGGGGCCTCTTGGCTTCTTCTCTAAATAATGCTCTCCTTGCCTGGCCTGTCAGTGGATGGCCATGTCTTGGAAGGTTTGCAGTTGTGCCATACTTTCGAATGATGGATTGAACAGCGCTCCCTGCGATTTTTAATGCTTGGGATATTTTTTTTTATAACCTAACCCTGCTTTAAACTTCTCCACAACTTTATTCCTGACCTGTCTGGTGTGTTCCTTGGCCTTTAGGATGCTGTTTGTTCACTACGGTTCTCTAACAAACCTCTGAGGGCTTTACAGAACAGCTGTATTTATACTGAGATTAAAAGAGAAGAATGGGTTTGGGGGTTTTTCCTCCATCATACTTACTTAGGTGGATGCAGCATCAGTCCGATACTGCATCTGTCCCCGGGCACCTACACTGAGAACCGAGCGATCAAACACCGCCTATGGCTCGGTTCTCACAGCTCCCCGAGCAGAGAGCTGCTGATTGTCAATCAGCAGCTCTTCACTCTGCTCCGCCTCCCTCATTGGAGTGCCGAGCTTTGGAGGGGTGGGGAGTCCGCTCCCTGCTAAAACAGGTCACAGAAGTGCAAAACGAATTGCACTCCTGCAACTCATATGAGAAGTACAGCCAAACGAGCTTTGGCTATACTTCGCCTCTAAATTGCACACAGGTGGACTCTATTTACTAATTAGATGACTTCTAAAGGCAATTGGTTCCACTAGATTTTAGTTAGGGGTATCAGAGTGAAGGGGGCTGAATACAAATTCACGCCACACTTTTCACATATTTATTTGTAAAACATTTTGAAAACCATTTATCATTTTCCTTTCACTTCACAATTATGTGCCACTTTGTGTTGGTCTATCAAAGAAAATCCCAATAAAATACATTTACGTTTTTGGTTGTAACATGACAAAATGTGGAAAATGCCAAGGGGTATGAAAACTTTTTCAAGGCACTGTATACAAAGAATACAACTACAGATTTAAAAAATACCTGTTTCTGATGCACAATTTTACTCGATATGAAAATGCAAAAAAATAACCATTATATCCTAAAATGTTAAAAAAAGCCTACTAAAATAAAAAAATAAAAAAAAACGTGCAACCAAGAAAACAATTACGGGATGTTCCATTTTGTGAAATATGCTTAAATTTACAGCTGCATTCTATTGTGAAAAAAATAATACATGCAAACCATCATCATGTTTAGTATCATCGACTTCAAAATGCAGCCTTTGAACTGGCATGCAATTTATTCTATTTCAAAAGCAATTTTCCTTTTGTGTGGTAAAATTTTACCTCTGTATTTAAAAACAATAAGACAATGAATAATGGATTTTTCATAGCTGAGATGAGGACAAAGTCTAATTTTCTTTGTAATGTGTGTCTTGCACACTTAATTGGTTTGTCACTCATGGACAATCAAGGCGTCAGGCAATTAAGTATAATGTAAGAAACTTTTCTAAGAGGAAAACTACTAAAAACAAACTAAACAAAATGTTGGAATATAATACATCAAACTCGCAGGTATTCTCTGCACTGTTCTCATATCCCACATATGGTATAGTCTTTATGATATATGTAATGGTATTAAAAATATAGACAAAATAGGATTTTTTTACTCACCGTAAAATCATTTTTTCTGAGTTCATGGACGGACACAGCCTTAATCTTGACAAAGTGGGTATTAGCCTTCCTTTAGGAGTGACTAGGCAGAAAGTGTTAACAACTTCAAAGCTGAACAGCCCCGCCCAGGGGGCGGTCCTACTGACTATATCCCCTCAGCCTGCACCAAGCAGATCAGTTCGTCAAAAAGCAGTACAAACTTAAAAAAGAGGGGTGGGTGCTATGTCCGTCCATGAACTCAGAGAAAAGGATTTTACGGTGAGTAAAAAAATCCTATTTTCTCTTTAGTTCATGGATGGACACAGCCTTAATCTTGACAAAGTGGGACATCCCAAAGCAGTGCCAAAAACGAGGGGTGGGAACAGCAATAAAACAACTTCACCCCAAAACAAAACCGAGCTCCTCAACGGAGGAGTTGCAATTCTAAACAGCCGCCTGCACCTTGCGGCCGAAGAAGCATCCGAAGATGCACACACATCAACTTGTAAAGTTAGTGAAAGTGTGAACGGACGCCAAGGTCGCCGCCTTACACACCTGGGAAACAGACGCTTGATGCTCTCAGAGCTCGGAGCTCGGACAGCATCCAAGAATACAACGTCGTCTCCTATGATTCGACGGATGAGGACACAAGGATGGCAGTACAATGTCTTCCTTGAGATGGAAGGTCGAAACGAGCTAGGAAGAAAAGAAGGCTGTGGACGCAGCACCACCTATCCTTGTGGAAGATCAGATAGGGAGCCTTGCATGACAAGGCTGCCAGCTCAGAAACCCGTCTTAACTGACGTAACCAAAAAGGACCATTTTCTGAGAAAGTGTCGACAAGAGAATCTCCCTGATGTCAAACGGTGGTTTCTGAAGCACCGAGAGGCCATGCTATTAATCTAAGAGGCACCTATTGCCCTGGTCAAATGCGCCATGACAGGGAGGCACCCGACCCTTTATGGCGTAAGCCTGAATCACGATCTGTCGGATCCACCTTGAGATGGTGGCCGACGAGACCGCTGGGCCCTTCTTGGGACCATCCACCGAAACAAACAGCGAGTCTGAACTCCGGCACGGAGCAGTAACAGACAAGTATACTCTTAGAGCTTGGACAACGTCCAAGGAATGCAACGTCATCTCCTTAGGATTCGACGGATGAGAACACAAGGATGGCAGTACCATGTCTTCCTTGAGATGGAAGGTCGAAACGACCTTAGGAAGAAAAGAAGGCTGTGGACGCAGCACCACCTTATCCTCGTGGAAGGTCAGATAGGGAGCCTTGCATGACAAGGCTGCCAGCTCAGAGACCATGCCGTTAAAGCCCTTAACTGTAAGGCAGGATGGTGTATGGAGCCTTGCGACAGCAGGTCCTCTCATAGCGGTAGACGCCAAGGGACGTCTGCTATACAAGCCCCCACGGAGGTAGTGGAGGGCGGACTGGGGGGGCCGCATGCCGAACCCCCTGTACAACATTCTCACTAGAGAGTGAGCCACCAGGGGTCGTGGAAAAAAAGACAGCCAGGGCAGATATTTGCCCCTAATTGTACTTAGCAAAATTTTTGGTCCGCCCCACGCTGTAAGAACAGCAGGACTCTGGAACCAAATAAGTACGCGGATGCCACCTCATTTCTTCACAAGTGAATATGTAGGTCTTCCAAGTGCGATGGTAAATCTTTCTAGAGGACGATTTCCGAGCACTCCTCATGGTAAGAACTCAGAGTCTGATAGCCCCAGTCTCTTAGCACCTGGCTCTCAATAGCCATGCCGTTAAAGCCAGTGACTGTAAAACAGGATGGCGTATGGGACCTTGCAACAGCGGGTCATTTCTTAGCGGTAGACGCCAAGAGGCGCCTACTATTAGACGCACTAGATCGGCGTACCAAGGAAGCCGAGGCCAATCCAGAGCAACTGGGATTCTTGGAATTCTCTCTGCCTCCAGTCTGCGATGCAGATGAGGAAGGAACTTAAGAGGAGGGAAGGCATAGATTAGCCGGTACTGACTCCATGATGCCACTAACGCATCTGTCGCGTCTGCCCAGGAGTCTCTTGACCTGGCCACCAACCTCAATACCTTCCGATTGAGTCGAGAAGCCAGGAAATCTACGTCTGGCGTGAGTTGAGGTTCTTGTTCCTCCTTGATGGTTGACATACGCCACCACCGTGCCGTTTTACGACTGGATCCTGATGACGCCATGTGGAGAGGCACAGCCTGATCGCCCAGAATTCCGGGACGTTGATCGGCAAGTGGGATTCCTCCGGAGTCCAGCGACCCTGGTCGGCTGAACCCCCCAGACTCCCCCCCCCCCAACCGGTAAGGCTGGCATCCATCGTGATCACTATCCAGTGAAAGGGAAGGAACTACTTCCCGGACAGAAGTGCTGGTGATGTCAGCCACCAAACTAGGGAGGTCCTGACTAGGTGGTTCACCCGGATTTGACAATCCAGGGATGATGGGCACTTGTCCCATCTGGACAGACTTTCCTTCTGTAACACTCACGTGTGAATTGCGCATATGGTACCGCCTCGAAGGAGGCTACCATGAGGTCCAGGACTCAACTGCATGACGACCATCCTGGGGATGTCAACTGCCGCACCGCAGCCCGAAGGGCCTGCAACTTTTCCATAGGGAAAAAACTTTTGCCTCTGAGGAGTCCAGAGTCAACACCAGCTATACTAGGAGTTGTATAAAAAAAGACAGTATAGAAAAAACTCTAGATAAATACACAGAGTCCTAAATGATACTGTAGCAGCGCTTCTTTCAAAATAAATTTCTGAAAGTCCTCTATACAAGTTCAAGTATAGGTAATGACAATGGTGCAGATGGTTAAAGATGTGACTGCAATAATATTGATTGTGCCAGATTATTCCTTTATCTCCAGTTGTTCACCACGTGGGGGGAAATTTAAATTCCCCTTAAGGGGATGCACTTACCAGAGGTAAGGTTCAAAAAGGCATGAACCAATAGTCCACATCCGACCTGGTCGCTGCAATCTCCACCAGCCACACTGTTATGTTGAGGTCCGTATGACATATAAGGCAAAAGTAAATTCTGCATAGGGTAGTACTGTTACTACCGTCTGGGTTACCAGTAACCTCGCGTGACTCTCTAACCAATCACCGGAAGTGACGACAGATGCGCTCCACAGACCAGGAAGTGAGGAGAAGGACGCGAGGTTACTGGTAACCCAGACGGCGCCGCCGTTCACTATTCCTGCTCAGAGGGCACTTAGTCACCTTAAACACTGTGTATTTACATCTGCACTGTGGTACGCACATATGTATAAAGGGGGGCTGTGGGGACTTAAATAAAGGTTTTTTAACAGTACTACCCTATGCAGAATTTACTTTTGCCTTATATGTCATACGGACCTCAACATAACAGTGTGGCTGGTGGAGATTGCAGCGACCAGGTCGGATGTGGACTATTGGTTCATGCCTTTTTGAACCTTACCTCTGGTAAGTGCATCCCCTTAAGGGGAATTTAAATTTCCCCCCACGTGGTGAACAACTGGAGATAAAGGAATAATCTGGCACAATCAATATTATTGCAGTCACATCTTTAACCATCTGCACCATTGTCATTACCTATACTTGAACTTGTATAGAGGACTTTCAGAAATTTATTTTGAAAGAAGCGCTGCTACAGTATCATTTAGGACTCTGTGTATTTATCTAGAGTTTTTTCTATACTGTCTTTTTTTATACATCATAACTTTTTAAGCAGCTGCTATTTGGAGTATTCATTGTTTATCTATTTCACTGTTATCTCACTGACTGTATCTTAAGCGCTGAGCGGTGTTTTTATTAGGAGGGCCGTTTTTTAAAACACCATTTGGTGCACATTATACTAGGAGTTGAGTCGGTACCATACGGACTTCTGAGTGTTCAGCACCCAAGCCAAGTATTGGAGGGTCTGACGGGTTATAGACACGCTCACCTCTAACTCTGAGGTTGAGTGGCCCTCAGAAGAATCTCGTCCAAGTATCCAACGATAGCGATGCCACGCTGTCTTGGCCAGACTCAGGGCGAGCACCCTGGTGAACACCCTCGGTGCTGATGCCAGGCCAACGGGGGCGCCACCCTCTGGTAGTGGTCTTCCCCGGCTGCAAAGCGTAGCCATCTCTGATGCCTGGTGCATCTGGGGACCTGCAAGTATGCATCCTTGCCAAATATGCCAGAAATCCCCCGGATGGAGGGCAGCGACAACAGAGCGAACCAACTCCCTCCGGAATCTTTGTACCTTCACAAAGCAATTGAGGGGCCTGAAATCCAAGATTGGGCGAACCTCCTCCTTCTTGGTACAACAGGTCTGAGTAAAGACCCCTGAACCGTTCCTGTACAGGGCCCCAACTATCGTCGGGCGCACAGCCGAACCCACTACCGTGTACAGGTTGCGGGTGATCGCCTCAGCCTTCTTGTCCACAGGGTATTTGAAGGCAAGAGCCCCTTCCACCGGAACGGTGGCCAGCTTGTTCTAGTCTGGACATAAAAGAGTCCACTATCGGGGGCGGGGTCCATCTTTTTAGGAACCTCTCTTCAAGAGGGTAACGCATCGCCAGATTTTTAGGGACTGAAAAGCCTTCTGTGGTTTGTCCCACTCCTTGTATAAAAGTCTATATAAAAGACACACAAGGAAACACCTTAACAGTGCGGGTCGCCTTATGGAACCCAAAGGGGACCGGCGCTTCTCTTTTTAGAGTGTCTTGTACTGCGGTGATAGGGTCACTTACCAGAACCCGCGTGCTGACCCGGATCCGGGCTTCTAACACCATGCTGACCCACGTGCCTGACACAGTTCAAGGCAGGGCACAGTAACCCACCCTCCTAGCTGCAGCAGAGAGAAGGGGTTCCCACCCAGAGGACTCACCACCCTGGAACAGAGTACGGTTGCTGTCTGCCACTTGGTAGAGCTGCTTCCTTGTCAGCTATGCAGTCTGACCCCTCAGCAGCGTGTGTATGTCAGTCTGCGCCGTCTAAATGCTGTCTGATAGATGGCAAAAAAGATGGGGCCAAACAACGCCAGATAGAGTGTGATGGCACCAAGAAAATGGCCACCGAGCGGCGGCTAGAAGCCCACACAGTGTGGCTACAAAATTATGGCCACCAACCGTAGTAGAGCCTGGCCACCGGGCATAAGCATGGGGCCCAGGACAGAGGCCGCAGAGCGGCCGCTAGAGCCAGACATAGCGCGGCCACAAGAACATGGCCGCCGCATCAGCAGAATATCACAAGAAAAGTAAACACAGCAGGATCACCAAAAACATGGTCGCCGAACAGAAGATAGAGGCCAAATACAGCGCGGCCACAAGAACATGGCCGCCAGTGCAACCGAAAGTAAACACAGCAGTGGATCGCCAAAAACATGGCCGCTGAGCGGAAGCTAGAGGCCAAATACAGCGCGGCCACAAGAACATGGCCGTCAGTGCATATAGACAATACAGCATGGATCACAGCAAAAATGGTCGCCGACAGCATGGAGCAGGACACACAGGTAAGCAAATCTCTTTTAAGCAGCTTATAACAATGCTTTAGCGGACGTACATGTACAGTTCCCCACAGGTGAAGTCCTCCCCAGGTGAACCCCCGCCCCAGCAGCTAGCTCAGAGAGCCTAGGGAGGAGGGAGGGAAGGGAGGGGAGGAGGGAAGATAGAACCCCCTACTCACCTCTCCAGGAATGCCCAGCTCTGTCTTCCTGTCGAAGCAGGGGATTAATACTTACCCTTCCTGTAGAATTATGCTGGAAGCATCCCAGACAGATCATCTTCCGCATGGTGACGCAGATGACTGTCGGCCAGGCTACTGCGACTCGGCCATATAAACCGGTCCGATGCAAGCCCTGGAGCGTATAGCTCACCGGCCACCCGTAGAGCGACGAGCATGTCGTGGACGACCCAGCGCGTAGCTACGGTCGGCACACGCTCGATGGCCGAAACTGGGGAGACTACAAGGATCCAGCCTGTCACCCAGTCGGCAGTTGATCGAAGATCACAGGAACAAAAAAAAATAAAAAATTCAATCTGGAATCAAAAAAAGCTCAAGGTCTATGGGCCCGAAGGGAGCCATGTCTTCTCCTTAGCTAGGCAGAAAAAAACTGATCTGCTTGGTGCAGGCTGAGGGGATATAGTCAGTAGGACCGCCCCCTGGGCGGGGCTGTTCAGCTTTGAAGTTGTTAACACTTTCTGCCTAGTCACTCCTAAAGGAAGGCTAATACCCACTTTGTCAAGATTAAGGCTGTGTCCGTCCATGAACAAAAGAGAAATAATTTGGCAGGCATTGCTACAATTTCATTACATATGCAAAAAAAACTACACTAGGGTTAACTGGCCTCTAAAAAAAAATGACCTTAAGAACTTGTCATAAATGAGCTAATGCAAGAATCTTGAAGTGTTAGTAAACTCTAGTTTATTTTATTTTTACCTACAGGTAAGCTTATAATAAAGATTACCTGTAGGTAAAATTAATATCTATTAAATGTGCACCGTTTAGGAAATATTCTAGGGAGCAGCAGGCGGTGACGGGGCATACCCATGCCGATCTTTCGGAGCTGTGTGCCGCAGCCGAGACGTCCGTTCCTTCAAAACCGTGTGCCGCAGCCGAGACGTCATCATGGCTCAGCTAGTCAGACGGCCAGAGTCTGCAAAACTGGAAGGAGGACCGGGTGAATATGGAAGCCTCTGCAGCGCTGACACACCGCGCTGCTGGAGGGCTTTGTTTTAAAGTAAGTCTTTCATAATCTGCTAGTATGCAGTGCACACTAGCACATTATAATATTGTCTTGCAGGTGAAAACTGATTTTGTTTTTCTCAAAGAGTTTACTACCGCTTTATTATACCACATAGCATTCAAAGTTCCCGAATAGGTGAAGAAGATTAGACCCTCCTTAGGGAGTATGCAGGTGTAACCTGTCTTATTCGTTGAAACCAGAATCGCACAGGAACGTGGTCCGTTAACTATGTCTTGGCACCCATAGCAAATCACAGGCAGTGCGTTCTGAATTCAGTGTGGGAAACATGCACAGAACACACCTTTCCAGCACCGCTGTTCTGGTGAGAACCGGCCTTTAAACCTCGGATATCTGGAGTCTGGTGGGCTCTTTTCTATTGACATGCGTGATGTCATCATGCCAAGATCAGAAGAGCTCTCTAAGGCCGTCAGAAAGAAGATAAATGCCTATAAATCTTCTTTTTTGCACAGTTTTAAACCCATAGATTACCGTATATACTCGAGTATAAGCCGAGATTTTCAGCCCTTTTTTTGGGCTGAAAGTCCCCCCCCTCGGCTTATACTCGAGTCAGCAAAAAATTTTACATTGAAAATAGTACCTGTAAAGACGTTGCGGCTGTGGCGTCCATCGTTCGAATTCCGCGGTCTCTTCCTGGTCCCTTCCGTGATAGGCGATTCTCATCAGACACTCTCCGCCTATCACGATCATTCTCTCATCCTCAGTTTCCCAGCAGACGTCTGTGATTGGCAGAACACCCAACACAGTGTCTGCTGGGAAACTGAGGATGAGAGAATGATCGTGATAGGCGGAGAGTGTCTGATGAGAATCGCCTATCACGGAAGGAACAGGAAGAGACCGCGGAATTCGAACGATGGACGCCGCAGCCGCAACTTCTTTACAGGTACTATTTACAATGTAAAATAGCGAGCTAGGGAACAGTGAGGATAGAAGAACAGTGAGGATAGGAGAACAGTGAGGATAGGAGAACAGTGAGGATAGGAGAACAGTGAGGATAGGAGAACAGTGAGGATAGGAGAACAGTGAGGATAGGAGAACAGTGAGGATAGGAGAACAGTGAGGATAGGAACAGTAAGGATGACCCTCGGCTTATACTCGAGTCAGTAAGTTTTCCCAGTTTTTTGAGGCAACATTAGGTACCTCGGCTTATACTCGAGTATATACGATAGTTAAAACCTCCAAACATATATTTTCTGGATAAAAAATTATAAAATGCAGCGCTAGCGAATATAAATGTGCTCAATACAAACGTATGTGTGAATGCATTGACAAATTTCCGGTCAACACTAAGAACCAGTGACGCTGCTTCCGGTTCTTGTGGAACGCACGCCGTTGTGAACCCGGAACACACTGACGCTCGGTTATCATTGAAGGCTTGTGAGTTTTCCCAATAACAGCGTATTGTTAATCTGTTCCTAAGCGGTACTTCACAAGTTGCTTTTTCTTTTTATTCCCCACATGGTCCTCTGATCTCTGCTGCTATTGAGCCAACTGTTGAATTTCACCGAACATTATTGGTCCTAGAAGTTGGATGTTGGGTGACTTTTATTTTATTTTATTTTAAAGCATTTTTTTCCCTTCCTTCTATATTACAACCACTGTTGCAAATGGGACATTATTTCTTTGATGTTGAAAACCATCTGTAGTACTGTGAATTACTCCTAGAGCTATTTGCCTGGTTGTTCAGTTCATTTAATGTTTTGCACAGTATATTTTCTGGTTTTACTTAGTTGATCACTTTTTAGTGGTAACATTTAGTATTACACCCACTGCATTTCTGGTGACACCAATCATTGGTGCATAATCTTTTCACTAATAGTGTGTACCATCATCCCGAAAGGTTTAGATGGTTGACATTCACACATACGTTTGTATTGAGCACATTTATATTCGCTAGCGCTGCATTTTATAATTTTTTATCTCTCAAGGTGTTAGTGCCTTATGCTGTAGCAGCTGCGCATATAATAATTTCTTTTCACTTGTCATTTATTTTTGTATGTCTCCATAAGCGCGAGTTTTAGTTCTTGTTTATTTATATATTTTCTGGAAGCAGAGACCGTAGAAAATGGTTGTAGTTCCAATTTTTTTATGTCCCAGCATATTAGTGCAACAGTTTATCAAACACATACAAGACATACACTAAAGTTAATTTTAATGTACACAAGTGCAATGTATTCCCCAATGTTTGGTAAAATATAAAAAGATGAAGTTGTGCCGAGTGTATAAATACGTAAAATTTACAGTGCAATGAGAAACTTCAGCACAAAATAGTGTCCATAGGCGATGATTTAAATTCCCTTACAGGTCATCAATTTAGAGTTAACCTGTAAATGATGGCTCCAGAATTATTGCTCTCACTCGTGGGTAGGCAGTGTTTTCATACGTAGGTGCCCCAACACGTGTATTTGTGTGTACATGGGGACGGGAAGGCTCTAAATAATTTTTTGGGGGTTGGAGGGGGAGAAGTTTAACCACTTTCTAACCGCGCAATAGCCAAAAGATGGCTACAGCGCAGCACCGTTGTTCTAGAACGGTGTCCATGGACGTCCTCTCAGAACCGTTAGTCTCGTGTGCCCCCTAGGGCGTGCATCCGGCATGCTCTGCGATTGCTGTCTCTTTTGAACACAGCCCATTACAGATCGTGGTAAAGAGCCAATCATAGCGACCATTTACCATGTGATTAGCGGTGTCCAATCACAGCTGAACACAGCGTAAAACAGATTTGCCGGTTATCCGCATTCCTCTGTCACAACATAAGGAGAGAAGAGCTAGTAACTGGCAATACAGACAGGGGACAGGCACACAAATAATCAGGGCACTGATCATCAGTGCCTTGATTATCAGTGCAGCCCCATTAGTGCAATCATTGCAGTCTATCAGTGCCCATCAGTGCTGCCTATTAGTGTCACATATCAGTGCAGTCTCATCAGTGCCCATTACTGCCGCCTCATCAGTGCCCATCAGCACAGCCTATCAGTGCCCATTAGATCAGTCTATCAGTGCCGCCTCATCAGCACACATCACTAAAGGAGAAAAATTACTTATTTGCAAAAGTTTATAACAGAAACAAAAGAAAAGGTTTTTTTTCAAGTTTTTTTGTGTTTTTTCGTTGGTTAAGCAAAAAAATAAAAACCCTGTGGTGAATAAATACCACCAAAATGAGCTCTATCTGTCTTAAACAAATGATAAAAATGTCATTTGGATGCAGTGTTGCATGACTTCGCAATTGTCATTCAAAGTGCGAGAGCATTGAAAGCTGAAAATTGGCCTGGTCAGGAAGGGGGTATAAGTGCCCAGTAAGCAAGTGGTTAAGTGCTTGGGTGTAACATTGATTTTTTTTTTTTTTAGGTCTGCAACTAACATTTATTTTCATACTCGATTAGTTGGCCAATTAATCGGATACAAATAAAAAATAAAGTGTGGTGTATAATTTAAAAAAAAATTAATTACATTTCTTGAATATCAATACGCAGTGGTAAATATAAATAACCAGAGAAAATACAAGAGATCACTGACAAGATTTCTACTCACAGCCGCGAAAGCAGTGATACCCAGACAATGGAGAAATACCACCACCCCTACGATTAAGGAATGGCTAGAAGAGGCGCATCTTCTCTATAAAATGGAAGAGATCAGGGCAAAAGCACAAGGAAAGATAGAAAACTTCAACAAAACTTGGCAACCGTGGGTAATTTTCAAACATTCTGAATCCTTTGACTCTTTTATACAGTGGTAGGCCCTTGATGAACAAGGGACCCCGACACCCTAATGTCTCTCTCTCATCTCTTTTCACCCTTTCCTCATTTTCTCAAGGGCACCTTCTTTAGGGTCCAATATTTTCTTTCTTTTTATTTTTTCTACCTGTGACAGGGGTCACTTTGGGCACAGGGTGAGCAAGAAAATAATGGACATTAAGAATATGTCTTGGATTGCTTTAAAATGGGACAGTGATATTTTTCCACAATATTCCCCAGGATAGAAACTATTTACTGTTTGATTATGAACTCAACAGGTTAACTGAAAAAGTGAGACCTTCATAATGTTGGGACACATACTGTGAGATGCTAATGTCACCAACTCCAGCTCGCTGCCTGTTGTGATATAAATGAATCTAGGATGGCTTCTGAGGATCTTTCATTGTGATAATTGGCCCTGTATTGTGTAAAGAAGTCCTTTGATAATGGGTACTGTAGTTTAGGAGACAGTAAGGCTAGCCTAAAGGTCATGTGTCTGAGTCATCAGCTGTAGTTAATTAGCTCATGTAAATTAGGTCTGGTCAAAGGTGTATTGTCAGAGGAAAATTTGCATTTGTCTTGTATCTGGGGGAGAATTATTCCTATGATTCTGGGTCGCCTGACTGTGGAGTGTTGCCAGCGGATGTGTGTTCGGAGAGGGAATATCCTAAACGGCGTTAACCCCTTTCATACTTGGGGTGCCGTTACACTACCTAATTATTGGAATTATTTATACGAATTTAGAGTATTTTCCAAGTATAGATTTTGGATTGGCGATCGGCTGATCACTAGAACATACGTCATCTTGCTGGGGTATCAGGCCGTAGTTCAAATACTCTATTGTTGAATCCAGTTATACTAATCGTTGCATTTCCTATGCTAATATATATGTACAAGTGTTAGTATGATTGTACAACTTCATTTTTGATTATAAAATAAAACCTTTATCGTTTAAAAAAATATATACGGTATATATATAACAGACAGAAGATATATATATATATATATATATATACACATACAAATACACACACACACACACACACACACACACACACATATATATATATATATATATATATATATATATATATGTATATATATTGTGAGGGGGTTAACTCGGTAGCGGGTGTGTGTGACCCCCTGGTTGGGCTCCCCACACAAAAACAGGGCCAGCAGACGGAGGTTGTGGTTTTCAAAATCAAAAGGTGCGGTTTATTTCTCTATGTACAGTGACAAAACACAGCAAAGCCAAAAAGAAACATAAACAAAATAAATCCTGGTCAGTTTGACCTCTGACTAAACATGCAGGTTTCCTAAACTAACAACTGGGATCAGCCTGGTGCTGTCCTAGTCCCTAAGTCCCTGGTTTAGTAAAAGTCCAAACAAATAGCCACACAGGCTTTGCCTCACCGCACAGGGGTTCACTCTCCCTAGACAGTCCACACAGGTCTGGTTCCAGGCATGAGCTAACATCTAATGAAGCTGGGAGTTCTTATAGAGGCCTAAATGAGCTGACAAGCTTCAGCTGGTCTCATCAACTCCCTGCCTCACGACGCCCAGCACTCTCCCTAGAGGTATGAGTCATTCATGAGCCCACTAGCCTCAGCTGGGCTTCATCAACTCCCTAGTTGTATAAGTCGGCATAAAGCCTGAATCTGGGAGAAATATATCTACCCCCCTGGATGCAACCAGGTGACTTTACCTTCCTGCTGTCACATACCCCCCCCCTCTTGTTTTAACCTTGGGGTTGGAACACCAGCAATCAGGCATTCATGTACTCGAGACAAAGCATCCACATTCCCCATTTGAACGCCAGGGCGATGCTTTACTGTGAAGTTGAATTCCTGTAGGGCCAGGAACCACCTATTCACTCTTCTATTTGTCTCCTTGTTTTGAGCCATCCACTTTAACGGAGCGTGATCCGTAACCATGTCAAAGTGCCTACCTAGCAGATAGTACCGAAGGGAATCTAGAGCCCACTTCACCGCTAAACACTCCTTTTCAACCGTGGCGTAATTTACCTCATGGGACTTCAACTTCCTGCTGAGGTAAATGACTGGGTGCTCTTCCCCGTTCCAGACCTGGGACAACACTGCTCCTAACCCCACATCTGACGCATCACTTTGTACGACAAAGTCTTTAGAGAAGTCGGGTGAGTACAACACTGGCTGGCTACATAAGGCTTGTTTCAAGAATTGGAATGCTGCCTCCGCCTCGGGGGTCCATTTAATCATGACCGACCCTTTCCCTTTCGTCAGGTTGGTTAGGGGCACAGCCTTAGAAGCAAAGTGGGGAATGAAGCGCCGATAATAACCCGCGATTCCCAGAAAGGCTCGTACCTGCTTCTTGCTGTTGGGACGTGGCCAACTCTGGATGGCCTCGACTTTGTTGAGTTGGGGTTTTATTACTCCCCTGCCAATGGTGTACCCAAGATATTTGGCCTCCTCCTGCCCAATGGTACACTTCTTGGGGTTAGCCGTAAACCCCGCTTCCCGGATAGAGTCTAGGACTGCTTGCACTTTTGGCAGATGTGAGGCCCAATCTGTGCTATGGACAATTACGTCATCCAGGTAAGCCGCAGCATACTTCCGATGGGGCCTCAGTATCTGGTCCATTTTCCGCTGGAATGTGGCCGGCGCATTCTGTAACCCGAACGGCATTCTCTTATATTGGAACGCCCCGTCTGGGGTTACAAATGCGGTTTTCTCTTTGGCCGACTTGGCCAGGGGAATTTGCCAATACCCTTTTGTGAGGTCAAGAGTCGTCATGTATCGGGCTGTTCCCAGCCGGTCGATCAACTCATCTATACGTGGCATGGGGTAGGTGTCAAATTTTGTAACTTTGTTCAACTGACGAAAATCGTTACAAAATCGCCAGCTCCCATCCGGTTTAGGCACCAACACAATGGGACTAGACCAATCACTTTGGGACTCCTCTATCACCCCTAAGTTCAGCATTTTCTGTACTTCCTCCCGTATTGCCTCCCGTCGGGCCTCTGGGATCCGATAGGGTTTTAACTTCACCCTTTCACCGGGCGGGGTAATAATATCATGCTCTACCCCAGATGTTTGTCCCGGCAGCTCAGAGAACACCTCCTTGTTGCGAAGCACAAACTCCTTAACCTCCTGTTGTTGGGGTTGTGACAAGGTGGCTGCTATTCCAACCTCCGGAATCACGCAACCAGTTTGAGCTGGTGACCAAGTTTCTGCGACTAGGGACTCTCTATCCCTCCAGGCTTTCAACAGATTAACGTGATATATCTGTTCGGGCTTTCGCCTTCCTGGTTGTCTGACCTTGTAATTCACTTCGCTCACTTTTTCCATTATCTCGTAGGGGCCTTGCCATTTGGCAAGGAATTTACTTTCAACCGTAGGGACAAGTACCAATATCCTATCCCCCGGGGAAAAGGTACGGGTCTTTGCTCCACGGTTGTACACTCTCTGCTGTGCCAACTGCGCTTGGGCCAAATGTTCCTTCACGATGGGCATTACCTGTGCAATTCGATCTTGCATCAGGGCGACATGCTCAATCACACTCCTGTGGGGAGAACTCTCACTTTCCCAAGTTTCCTTGGCAATATCCAACAGCCCTCTTGGGTGTCTCCCATACAGTAACTCAAAGGGGGAGAATCCCGTAGAGGATTGGGGCACCTCCCTAATAGCAAACATCAAATAAGGAAGTAGACAGTCCCAATCCTTTCCATCTCTATCCACCACTTTCTTCAACATTTGTTTTAGGGTTTTGTTGAATCTTTCAACCAGCCCATCGGTTTGGGGGTGATACACAGATGTACGCAATTGCGTCACTTTGAGCAATTTACACAGCTCTTTCATAACCCGGGACATAAAGGGTGTACCTTGGTCCGTAAGCAGTTCTTTACAAATACCCACCCGGCTAAAAACAAGAGATAGCTCTTTGGCTATGGTTTTGGCCGAGGTATTTCTGAGAGGGATCGCTTCTGGATAACGGGTGGCATAGTCCATTATAACCAATATGTACTGGTGCCCCCTAGCGGACTTGATTATAGGACCTACCAAATCCATTGCGATTCTCTCAAACGGGACCTCAATGATGGGTAGAGGGACCAGCGGGCTACGGAAATGTGGCATCGGGGCCGACCTCTGACACACAGGGCAGGAGGAACAATAATTTTCTATGTCCTTCATCACCCCAGGCCAATAGAATCTCTGTAATACCCTCTCTCGGGTTTTCTCTGTCCCCAGATGACCTCCAAGAATGTGCCCATGGGCCAACTCCAACACCAACTTCCTGTAAGGTTTGGGCACCACAAGCTGCTCAACGGTTTCTTCTGCCCTTTTTGCCACCCGATACAGTAGGTCCTTCTCTACGCTGAAGTATGGGTAAGTGCAGGTATTATCTGGGTTCACTAACTCGCCATCTATTTTCACTACGTTTTCCCGTGCCTTTATTAGGGCGGGGTCTTTTAACTGTTCTGTGGCAAAATTTTCCCTGTGAACCTCCAGATCAGAAAACTCCACAGACGGTAGGTTTTCGTCTGAGGAGGTGGGCTCCTCTCCAGTTTCTTGAGTCTCCCCTGCCAATACTGACAAGGGAAATTCTGGAGAGTCCTCACCACTCTCAGAGGAGTTCTGGCTATCACATTCCTGGTACATAGGGGCACCAGTGGGGGGCTCAGGATCATCCCACAGTTCCCAGAACTTCGGAAAATCCCTTCCCACAATGGCATCATGCGGTAATTGAGATACTAACCCCACTGGATGAGAGAGGGTACCTTTGGGGGTCTCGAAACACACTGTAGTCACTGGATACTCTCGGGTGTCCCCATGCACACAAATAACAGCTACCTTGCTATTCCCAGAGACCTCTGTTTTAACTAATTCAGCCTTTATCAGGGTCACAAGGCTACCTGAATCCAGTAATACCACAACATTTCTACCATTAATACACATTTTGCATAAATGTTTCTCAGTTCCCCGAATGGCAGTGCATGCGACTGTCGCACACAGCGACTGACGTCTGTCCATCAGAAAGTCACATTGCATGGGTTCCTCCACAACCGGGCAATTTGCTGCAATATGTCCCGCTTGCCGGCAGCGGTAGCAAACAATCCATTTGGCTGCCTCTTGAGCCCCTGACTTCCCAGGCTGTTCTCGCCAAACTTTGGGTAGAGCTCCCACCCTCTCACTCTCTCCACCCTCACCCCTTGGAATCCTCTTATCCGCCCCTGGGGATGGTCTGGTCTTAGGGTGGAAAGTCCGAGAGTCTCTGGAAGAGGCCGTCAGGTTCTCTGTAGCCAAGTATTTCTCTACACGATCCACAAGACCACCGGCCGTCTCTGGGTCTCCATGGCTTACCCACTTTTGGATGGCAGTAGGAAGAGCTCTCAAAAACCGATCCATTACAACACGTTCCACAATCTCTGGTGCAGACAAAGTCTCTGGCTGTAGCCACTTCCTGCTCAGGTGAATGAGATCATACATTTGAGACCTGGGGGGTTTTCCAAGCTGGAAAGTCCAGTTATGCACACGCTGAGCCCGGACAGCCAGGGTGACACCCAGCCTTGCCAATATTTCAGCTTTTAGCATCACATAGTCTTTTGTTTGGTCAGGCTCTAGGTCATAGTAAGCCTTCTGCGATTCACCAGTTAACAGAGGAGCCACCAGTCCAGCCCACTGCTCCTCAGGCCACTTTTCTCTTTCAGCAGTCCTTTCAAATGTGGTCAAAAATACCTCTGGATCATCCTCTCCAGTCATTTTTGTCAATAAACGACTCACCCCAAAGGACGCGGTATTAGTGGGACGGCTTTCCTCACTGGTCTGCGGACGTTGCTGCATTACTGCTTCCATTTGTTGTAGTCTCTGCTCTTGCTTCTGTAACAGGTCTATGAAGCGGGCCTCAGATTGCTGCTGGGCTTGTTGATGAGCTTGCTGCTGGGCTGCAAGGCTCCTTTGCAAACCTGCATTTGTCTGCTGTTGATTGGCATTTGCTAGAGCCAGCTGTTTCAGTATCTCCTCCATGCTGGCTTAAAAAAAACTGCCACTGGTTCTCCACCAACTGTGAGGGGGTTAACTCGGTAGCGGGTGTGTGTGACCCCCTGGTTGGGCTCCCCACACAAAAACAGGGCCAGCAGACGGAGGTTGTGGTTTTCAAAATCAAAAGGTGCGGTTTATTTCTCTATGTACAGTGACAAAACACAGCAAAGCCAAAAAGAAACATAAACAAAATAAATCCTGGTCAGTTTGACCTCTGACTAAACATGCAGGTTTCCTAAACTAACAACTGGGATCAGCCTGGTGCTGTCCTAGTCCCTAAGTCCCTGGTTTAGTAAAAGTCCAAACAAATAGCCACACAGGCTTTGCCTCACCGCACAGGGGTTCACTCTCCCTAGACAGTCCACACAGGTCTGGTTCCAGGCATGAGCTAACATCTAATGAAGCTGGGAGTTCTTATAGAGGCCTAAATGAGCTGACAAGCTTCAGCTGGTCTCATCAACTCCCTGCCTCACGACGCCCAGCACTCTCCTTAGAGGTATGAGTCATTCATGAGCCCACTAGCCTCAGCTGGGCTTCATCAACTCCCTAGTTGTATAAGTCGGCATAAAGCCTGAATCTGGGAGAAATATATCTACCCCCCTGGATGCAACCAGGTGACTTTACCTTCCTGATGTCACAATATATATATATATATATATATATATATATTGTGACAGCAGGAAGGTAAAGTCACCTGGTTGCATCCAGGGGGGTAGATATATTTCTCCCAGATTCAGGCTTTATGCTGACTTATACAACTAGGGTGGAGAGTTGTATAAGCCCAGCTGAGGCTAGTAGGCTCATGGATGACTCATACCTCTAGGGAGAGTGTGGGGCGTCGTACAGACAGGGAGTTGATGAGGCCAGCTGAAGCTTGTCAGCTCATTTAGGCCTCTATAAGAACTCCCAGATTCATTAGGTGTTAGCTCATGCCTGGAAGCAGACCTGTGTGGACTTCCTGGAGAGAGTGAACCCTTGTCCGGTGAGACAAAGCCTGTGTGGCTATTTGCTTGGACATTTAAAACCAGGGACTTAGGGACTAGGACAGCACTAGGCTGATCCCAGTTGTTAGTTAGGAAACCTGTATGTTTAGTCAGAGGTCAAGTTGACCAGGATTTAATTTGTTTATGTTTCTTTTGGCTTTGCTGTGTTTTGTCACTGTAAATAGAAAATAAACCGCACCTTTTTTTTTGATTTTGAAAACCACAACCTCCGTTTGCTGGGCCTGTTTTTGTGTGGGGAGCCCATCCCGGGGGTCACACACACCCGCTGCCAAGCTAACCCCCTCACAGTTGGTGGAGAACCAGTGGCAGTTTTTTTTTAAGCCAGCATGGAGGAGATACTGAAGCAGCTGGCTCTAGCAAATGCCAATCAACAGCAGACAAATGCAGGTTTGCAAAAGAGCCTTGCAGCTCAACAACAGAACTTTGCAGCCCAGCAGCAAGCTCATCAACAGAGCCTTGCAGCTCAGCAAGAAGCCCAGCAGCAATCTGAGGCCCGCTTCATAGACCTGTTACAGAAGCAAGAGCAGAGACTACAACAAATGGAAGCAGTAATGCAGCAACGTCCGCAGACCAGTGAGGAAAGCCATCCCACTAATACCGCGTCCTTTGGGGTGAGTCGTTTATTGACAAAAATGACTGGAGAGGATGATCCAGAGGTATTTTTGACCACATTTGAAAGGACTGCTGAAAGAGAAAAGTGGCCTGAGGAGCAGTGGGCTGGACTGGTGGCTCCTCTGTTAACTGGTGAATCGCAGAAGGCTTACTATGACCTAGAGCCTGACCAAGCAAAAGACTATGTGATGCTAAAAGCTGAAATATTGGCAAGGCTGGGTGTCACCCAGGCTGTCCGGGCTCAGCGTGTGCATAACTGGACTTTCCAGCTTGGAAAACCCCCCAGGTCTCAAATGTATGATCTCATTCACCTAAGCAGAAAGTGGCTACAGCCAGAGACTTTGTCCGCACCAAAGATTGTGGAACGTGTTGTAATGGATCGGTTTTTGAGAGCTCTTCCTACTGCCATCCAAAAGTGGGTAAGCCATGGAGACCCAGAGACGGCCGATGGTCTTGTGGATCGTGTGGAGAAATACTTGGCTACAGAGAACCTGACGGCCTCTTCCAGAGACACTCGGACTTTCCACCCTAAGACCAGACCATCCCCAGGGGCGGATAAGAGGATTCCAAGGGGTGAGGGTGGAGAGAGTGAGAGGGTGGGAGCTCTACCCCAAGTTTGGCGAGAACAGCCTGGGAAATCAGCGGCTCAAGAGGCGGCAAGAAGGATCGTTTGCTACGGCTGCCGGCAAGCGGGACATATTGCAGCCAATTGCCCGGTTGTGGAGGAACCCATGCAGTGTGACTTTCTGATGGGCAGACGTCAGTCGCTGTGTGCGACAGTCGCATGCACTGCCATTCGAGGAACTGAGAAACATTTATGCAAAATGTGTGTTAATGGTAGAAATGTTGTGGTATTGCTGGATTCAGGTAGCCTTGTGACCCTGATAAAGGCTGAGTTAGTTAAAACAGAGGTCTCTGGGAATAGCAAGGTAGCTGTTATTTGTGTGCATGGGGACACCCGAGAGTATCCAGTGACTACAGTGTGTTTCGAGACCCCCAAAGGTACCCTCTCTCATCCAGTGGGCTTAGTATCTCAGTTACCGCATGACGCCATTGTGGGAAGGGATTTTCCGAAGTTCTGGGAACTGTGGGATGATCCTGAGCCCCCCACTGGTGCCCCTATGTACCAGGAATGGGATAGCCAGAACTCCCCTGAGAGTGGTGAGGACTCTCCGGAATTTCCCTTATCAGTATTGGCAGGGGAGACTCAAGAAACTGGAGAGGAGCCCACCTCCTCAGACGAAAACCTACCGTCTGTGGAGTTTTCTGATCTTGAGGTTCACAGGGAAAACTTTGCCACAGAACAGTTGAAAGACCCCGCCCTAATAAAGGCACGGGAAAACGTAGTGAAAATAGATGGCGAGTTAGTGAACCCAGATAATACCTGCACTTACCCATACTTCAGCGTAGAGAAGGACCTACTGTATCGGGTGGCAAAAAGGGCAGAAGAAACCGTTGAGCAGCTTGTGGTGCCCAAACCTTACAGGAAGTTGGTGTTGGAGTTAGCCCATGGGCACATTCTTGGAGGTCATCTGGGGACAGAGAAAACCCGAGAGAGGGTATTACAGAGATTCTATTGGCCGGGGGTGATAAAGGACATAGAAAATTATTGTTCCTCCTGCCCTGTGTGTCAGAGGTCGGCCCCGATGCCACATTTCCGTAGCCCGCTGGTCCCTCTACCCATCATTGAGGTCCCGTTTGAGAGGATCGCCATGGATTTGGTAGGTCCTATAATCAAGTCCGCTAGGGGGCACCAGTACATATTAGTTATAATGGACTATGCCACCCGTTATCCAGAAGCGATCCCTCTCCGAAATACCTCGGCCAAAACCATAGCCAAAGAGCTATCTCTTGTGTTTAGCCGGGTGGGTATTTGTAGAGAACTGCTTACGGACCAAGGTACACCCTTTATGTCCCGGGTTATGAAGGAGCTGTGTAAATTGTTCAAAGTGACGCAATTACGTACATCTGTGTATCACCCCCAAACCGATGGGCTGGTTGAAAGATTCAACAAAACCCTAAAGCAAATGTTGAAGAAAGTGGTGGATAGAGATGGAAAGGATTGGGACTGTCTACTTCCTTATCTGATGTTTGCTATTAGGGAGGTGCCCCAATCCTCTACGGGATTCTCCCCCTTTGAGTTACTGTATGGGAGACACCCAAGAGGGCTGTTGGATATTGCCAAGGAAACTTGGGAAAGTGAGAGTTCTCCCCACAGGAGTGTGATTGAGCGTCGCCCTGATGCAAGACCGAATTGCACAGGTAATGCCCATCGTGAAGGAACATTTGGCCCAAGCGCAGTTAGCACAGCAGAGAGTGTACAACCGTGGAGCCAAGACCCGTACCTTTTCCCCGGGGGATAGGATACTGGTACTTGTCCCTACGGTTGAAAGTAAATTCCTTGCCAAATGGCAAGGCCCCTACGAGATAATGGAAAAAGTGAGCGAAGTGAATTACAAGGTCAGACAACCAGGAAGGCGAAAGCCCGAACAGATCTATCACGTTAATCTGTTGAAAGCCTGGAGGGATAGAGAGTCCCTAGTCGCAGACACTTGGTCACCAGCTCAAACTGGTTGCGTGATTCCTGAGGTTGGAATAGCAGCCACCTTGTCACAACCCCAACAACAGGAGGTTAAGGAGTTTGTGCTTCGCAACAAGGAGGTATTTTCTGAGCTGCCGGGACAAACATCTGGGGTAGAGCATGACATCATTACCCCGCCCGGTGAAAGGGTGAAGTTAAAACCCTATCGGATCCCAGAGGCCCGACGGGAGGCAATACGGGAGGAAGTACAGAAAATGCTGAACTTAGGGGTGATAGAGGAGTCCCAAAGTGATTGGTCTAGTCCCATTGTGTTGGTGCCTAAACCGGATGGGAGCTGGCGATTTTGTAACGATTTTCGTCAGTTGAACAAAGTTACAAAATTTGACACCTAGCCCATGCCACGTATAGATGAGTTGATCGACCGGCTGGGAACAGCCCGATACATGACGACTCTTGACCTCACAAAAGGGTATTGGCAAATCCCCCTGGCCAAGTCGGCCAAAGAGAAAACCGCATTTGTAACCCCAGACGGGGCGTTCCAATATAAAAGAATGCCGTTCGGGTTACAGAATGCGCCGGCCACGTTCCAGCGGAAAATGGACCAGATGCTGAGGCCCCATCGGAAGTATGCTGCGGCTTACCTGGATGACGTAATTGTCCATAGCACAGATTGGGCCTCACATCTGCCAAAAGTGCAAGCAGTCCTGGACTCTGTTCGGGAAGCGGGGTTTACGGCTAACCCCAAGAAGTGTACCATTGGGCAGGAGGAGGCCAAATATCTTGGGTACACCATTGGGAGGGGAGTAATAAAACCCCAACTCAACAAAGTCGAGGCCATCCAGAGTTGGCCACGTCCCAACAGCAAGAAGCAGGTACGAGCCTTTCTGGGAATCGCTGGGTATTATCGGCGATTCATTCCCCACTTTGCCTCTAAGGCTGTGCCCCTAACCAACCTAACGAAGGGGAAAGGGTCGGTCATGATTAAATGGACCCCCGAGGCTGAGGCAGCATTCCAATTCTTGAAACAAGCCTTATGTAGCCAGCCAGTGTTGTACTCACCCGACTTCTCTAAAGACTTTGTCGTACAAAGTGATGCGTCAGATGTGGGGTTAGGAGCAGTATTGTCCCAGGTCTGGAACGGGGAAGAGCACCCAGTCATTTACCTCAGCAGGAAGTTGAAGTCCCATGAGGTAAATTACGCCACCGTTGAAAAGGAGTGTTTAGCGGTGAAGTGGGCTCTAGATTCCCTTCGGTACTACCTGTTAGGTAGGCACTTTGATATGGTTACGGATCACGCTCCGTTAAAGTGGATGGCTCAAAACAAGGAAACAAATAGAAGAGTGAATAGGTGGTTCCTGGCCCTCCAGGAATTCAACTTCACAGTAAAGCATCGCCCTGGCGTTCAAATGGGGAATGTGGATGCTTTGTCTCGAGTACATGAATGCCTGATTGCTGGTGTTCCAACCCCGAGGTTAAAACAAGAGGGGGGGGTATGTGACAGCAGGAAGGTAAAGTCACCTGGTTGCATCCAGGGGGGTAGATATATTTCTCCCAGATTCAGGCTTTATGCTGACTTATACAACTAGGGTGGAGAGTTGTATAAGCCCAGCTGAGGCTAGTAGGCTCATGGATGACTCATACCTCTAGGGAGAGTGTGGGGCGTCGTACAGACAGGGAGTTGATGAGGCCAGCTGAAGCTTGTCAGCTCATTTAGGCCTCTATAAGAACTCCCAGATTCATTAGGTGTTAGCTCATGCCTGGAAGCAGACCTGTGTGGACTTCCTGGAGAGAGTGAACCCTTGTCCGGTGAGACAAAGCCTGTGTGGCTATTTGCTTGGACATTTAAAACCAGGGACTTAGGGACTAGGACAGCACTAGGCTGATCCCAGTTGTTAGTTAGGAAACCTGTATGTTTAGTCAGAGGTCAAGTTGACCAGGATTTAATTTGTTTATGTTTCTTTTGGCTTTGCTGTGTTTTGTCACTGTAAATAGAAAATAAACCGCACCTTTTTTTTTGATTTTGAAAACCACAACCTCCGTTTGCTGGGCCTGTTTTTGTGTGGGGAGCCCATCCCGGGGGTCACACACACCCGCTGCCAAGCTAACCCCCTCACAATATATATATATATATATATATATATATATATATATATATATACACACACACACACACACGTACATACATATATACATACATACATACACACCACAGTATTACCGTGTTTCCCCAAAAATAAGACCTACCCCAAAAAATAAAACCTACTGCGATTTTCGGGAAAATAAGCCCTAGTGTAGAGTGCTTGTGTGTATAGTGTATACACTACTCCGTTGCGGTAGTGTATAGTGTAAACTGTGTGTCAATTGTGTCAAGTACGGCAGGGCTCGACAAAACCCAGGCGCCAGGTCGCAATTGCGAATGGATATCGCGTCCTGGTGCCTGGGCTGGCCAAAATTGAGGCCCCGGCTTTGTGGCCTACTGGAGAGAAAATACGCGCTTTCTGCGAACCAAGGCCCCCTGGTGGACGATGCTGTGATGAGCGCGGCTTGCTCTCACTGCCCGCCCACCTCCGACATCCAGAAGCCCGGGATATCACTCCAGGGTTGCTGGCTGCATTTATGAGCAGAGAGCGTCTACTCTCTGTCACACTGCCCAGACCCCGCACTGACAGCCCGCCCCCCCCCCTCCTCCTCGTACAGACACTCAGACAGGAGAGAAAAGAGATAGAGAGAGCAGGATCTTCTCCTCCTGTGTGTACCAGCAGCCCCGCCCACATTCCAATCCCTGGAAGCTCTGTGCCTTGCAAAGGGAAAGTCCAGCAGCCTGCAGCTAGATAGTGGATGAAAGATCAGCGTGTTTGTACCATGGATGATGCAAGTTTGCATCCCTCCACAGGGGATCCACAGCTATCCAGGACAACCTTCCTTCCTGATTGAAAAGAAAGCAGCACACAGGTGGGTCAGTCATGAAGAGAGAGTGTGTTGTCACCTCCAGTGCCCCCTACCAACACAGCAGCCTGCTGGGATTTCCCTGGTATGGTGCACTACAAGCCCCAGCATGCTCTGTCAGCCTATGTGTATGTATAGCACAGGCGACTAGGCCAGAAGTCCACTGCCCAAGTCATTGGCGGCCGGTGCTCAATTTTATTTTTTATTTTTGGGGGGGGGGGGGGCGGGGGTTTGCAAACAAAAAAAAACAAAAAAAAAAAAAACATCAATTGCAGCCTCACTGTGCCCCATCAAAATGCAGCCACTGTGCCCCATCAAAACGCAGCCACTGTGCCCCATCAAAAATAACTTATTTGCAAAATCTTATAAAAAACAAGTTTTGTCTTTTTAAATATTGTCTTTTTTTCCGCTTAGGATCAGGCGTGAGCAATTCTTATTGCCCAACGGCCCAGACATGCAGTTCTGGGCGCTGGGCAGCGGATTTAAAAAACTGGCTCCTAACTTTTTCAGTTGGCTCCTAGATTCTAAGCAAATTTGTCAAGCCCTGAAGTACGGTACATTTGGAATACAGCCGCTCTGCGATCAGCTGATCCCTTGCTCCTTCTCTCCTCCCAGCTTTCAGCGGGGGATTTCCCCCCCCCCCCCCCTACAGTGCTCAGAGCAGGGAGGAGAGGTTCGGCAGGATAAAGAAGCGACGAGTTGCACTCCGCTTATCTCCCCCTCTCGGAGATGTCAGTGGGGGATCTCAATCCCCGTCCCTGTGCAGAGCTTCAGCGGGCTAAAGAAGCGATGAGCTGCACTCAGCTGATCTCCCCCTCTCCGAGATGTCAGAGATGGAACTCGGGCCCCCTCCCTGTGCAGAGCTCCGGCGGGCTAAGGAAGCGACAAGCTGCACTCAGCTAATCTCTCCCTCCCCAAGATGTCAGCAGGGGATCTCAGGCCCCCCCCTTCCTCTGCAGACCTCCGGTGTGTCACAGGAGATATAAGAAGGTATGTGGCACTACATCTCAGCATGCAGCAGTTTTGCATTGTGTGATACCAACATTCTACAAGCACTTTTACACAGGGGATTCGTGACAGGCAGGGAGGGAGAGAGACAGCACATGGCATAATAAGACCTACCCCGAAAATAAGCCCTACTGTGTCTTTTGTTGTCAAAATTAATATAAGACCCGGACTTATTTGCGAGGAAACACGGTAGGAGGTTAAATCTGGTACATATCATCAGACTCAGAGAGACTAAATTTGTATTTAAAGAAAAAAGCATTTTAAAATACCTAAAAAGCTGTTTTACAGATTTTCAGACAGGATTGTAATATAATATTATGCATGACAGACTCTCTTTTTATAGACAGGTAGCTTGATACAAGCTACCTATACCTGCATTCACTCATTATTCTTACAGTCAAAACTCCTAAAATTTCAAGATATGGTTCAATTACAGAAAGCACAAATAATATTTAAAAGCAAAAAGCAATTTACCACCGGGATATATTAAAAAATTATTAATTGAACGGGAGGGGCGCTATAATCTAAGGGGAATATTTGATTTCAAGACTCGGACAACTAGGTAAAGCTATTGTATTTCTATTTGTGGAGTAAAACTGTGGAACAGTTTCAAAGTGGAGCTCAAGAAATGTCAAGCATAAATCAGTTCAGGTCTGGTATGGGTCTTGAGGGAACCCCCCAAAATCCAAACCAGACCCTAATCTGAGCATGCATAAGGCCAGGAAAGGGGGGGAATGAGCGAGAAGTCCCTCTCCTGAACCACACCAGGCCACATGCCTTCAACATGGGTGGTTGCTTTAAGGCAGCCCCCCACCCCAAAGCACCTTGTCCCCATGTTGATGGGGACATGTTGATGTGGATAAGGCCTCTTCCCCACAACCCTGGATGGTCCGCGGGGGGCTTAACAGAATCACAAAGCTCCCTTTATTAAGGGGTCCCCCAGATCCCACCCCCCCTATGTGAATGAGTTTGGGGTACTCCTACTCATTCCCAAAAAAGTGTAAAAAAACACACACACACACACACACACACACACACACACACACACACACACATAGATAAGGGGTGGGTGACCTGGCCACCTCACTGGGTGGCACTGTCCCCTTGGGATGTTACCAACCCAGCATGCCAATCAGTGAAGTCACAGGTGGCGGCGACACCGCCCCTTACCTAATTAAGATCTGTCACACGGCAGAGCAGGCAGATGGCGGTAGCCTTCGTTGTAGGCGATTGACGATGGATCTACACCGGGAGACATTGTTTATTTTTAACCACTTCGGCCCCGGAAGGATTTAGCCCCTTAATGACCAGACAATTGTGTGGTCATGCGATGTTGTACCCAAACAAAATTGATGTCCTTTTTTTTCCCCACAAATAGAGCTTTCTTTTGGTGGTATTTGATCGCCTCTGCAGTTTTTATTTTTTGCGCTATAAAACAAAAAAAGACCGATCTGTTCTGATCACTAGGAACAGACTATCTCTCTTTACTCCCCTGTCAGAACGGGTATCTGCTTTGTTTACACTGGCAGATCCCCGTTCTGCCTCTCTGTGGAGCGATCGCGGGTGGCCGGCGGACATCGCGCATATGCGCCTGCTATAGCTATTACATGAAGCGCTGTACCAGTGCTTATATCTGCGGCGGCTGGTCAGCAACTGGTTAATAAAGGAATTGTCAAAAACTGTGTGTGTGTTTTTAGTTATTTTTGACACTTTTTGGGGTGAATAAGCAGTGGTCCAAGTGTACCCCATACTCATTCACATGGGTGCAGGGATCTGGGGGCTTCCAGATTTCAATAAGCCCCCTGCCTTCAGACCCCCACAACCACCGCCCAGGGTTGTGGAGGATAGGCCCTTGTCCCCATTAACATCCCTCCCCATGTTGAGGGCATGTGGCCTGGTATAAATAAAAAACAAAAAAAAATGATTGCGCTTATGTCAACCTTAATTCACAAGCAATAGAAAGCTGCAATCACATCTGTGAGATATTTATCACAAATAAAAATTTGTAAAAAAAAAAAGTGTGTTGCGCTATCAAAAGGTGAAAACAAAACATAACATATTTAAAAAAGTGTTCAAACGTGAATCCAATCCAAGTTCAATCAGTCCCATAAATGGTAATGAAAAAGAGGTAGTAGATCTTGCAACCAAAAATCAGAGATTAAATAAATCGCACTCCCTCCACCGCAGGGGTCAACCACCACAAAACAAATGGGATATGCTTTTACCAGAAGGCCAGGACCCCCTTGACAGGAAGGTCAAACACGCTATGGGGACTCCACCTATTACACACACTCCAACAGGGATCGTAGAAACAGCAGAGATATCATCTCCAAGTGAAATCCACAGTAGAAGCCACAGACTCCCAAAAGCGTGATGTAAATAAATAAATAAAACACTGGTGGTTATTTACGAAAGGCAAATCCACTTTGCACTACAAGTGCACTTGAAAATGCACTGAAAGTGCACTTGGAAGTACAATCGCTGTAGATCCGAGGGGGACATGCAAGGAAAATAAAAAAACAGCATTTTAGCTTGCACGTAATTGGATAATAAAATCAGCAGAGCTTCCCCTCATTTCAGATCTACCCCTCAGTTTTACAGCAACTGCACTTCCAAGTGCACTTTCAGTGCACTTTTAAGTGCACTTTGCACTTGTAGTGCAAAGTGGATTTGCCTTTCGTAAATAACCCCCACTATATAGTGTTATATACTATATGTGGCCTGGTATGGTTCAGGAAAGGGGAGCGGCTCGCTCGCCCACCCCCTTTCCTGGCCTGCCAGGCTGCATGCTCGGACAAGGGTTTGGTATGGATTTTGGGGGGAACCCACAGCATTTTAAAAAAAGGGTCTGGTATAGATTTTGAGGGGGGTCCCACACATTTTTTTATTTTTATTTTTTTGGCGTGGGGCTTCCCTTAAA
Organism: Rana muscosa; assembly: GCA_029206835.1. Taxonomy (NCBI): domain Eukaryota; kingdom Metazoa; phylum Chordata; class Amphibia; order Anura; family Ranidae; genus Rana; species Rana muscosa. Next base: position 1,060,296,620 of record CM055122.1, on the reverse strand, counting down.
CTCTGTACCAGACCCAAAAGGCCTGGTATGGATTGGGGGGGGGGGGGGCCTATGCTGTTTTCACAATTCTTTATTGCCGGCATATTTTTTTTTTACATTCAACTGTCAGGGGGGAATGCCCCTGACAGCTGATGAGTCATCCGTTGTTAAGGACGCGGCGGCCAGCTTCCTGACCTGCTCCTTAACCACTTAAACCCCGGACCATTTCGGGCCATTAGGACCAGGCCTGTTTTTGGGATTCGGCACTGCGCTGCTTTAACTGTAAATTGTGCGGACATGCAATGTTGTACCCAAATGAAATTTGCGTCCTTTTCTTCCCACAAATAGAGCTTTCTTTTAATGGTATTTGATTGCCTCTGCGATTTTTATTTTTTGCGATATAAACAGAAAAAGACCGAAAATTTTGAAAAAAAATTATATTTTCTACTTTTTGTTATAAGAAAAATCGAATAAACTCAATTTTAGTCATACATTTAGGCCAAAATGTATTCAGCCACATGTCTTTAGTAAAAAAAATGTCAATAAGCGTATATTTATTGGTTTGCGCAAAAGTTATAGCGTTTACAAACTAGGGTACATTTTCTGAAATTTACACAGCTTTAAATTTATGACTGCCTATCTCATTTCTTGAGGTGCTAAAATGGCAGGGCAGTACAAAACCCCCCCAAATGACCCCATTTTGGAAAGTAGACACCCCAAGGAAATTGCTGAGAGGCATGTTGAGCCCATTGAATATTTTTTTTTTGTCCCAAGTGATTGAATAATGACAAAAAAAAAAAAAATTACAAAAAGTTGTCACTAAATGATATATTGCTCACACATGCCATGGTTATATGTGGAATTGCACCCCAAAATACATTCTGCTGCTTCTCCTGAGTACGGGGATACCACATGTGTGGGAATTTTTAGGAGCCTAGCCACGTACGGGACCCCGGAAACCAAGCACCGCCTTCAGGATTTCTAAGGGCGCAAATTTTTGATTTCACTCCTCACTACCTATCACAGTTTCGAAGGCCATAAAATGCCAAAATAGCACAAAACCCCCCCAAATGACCCCATTTTGGAAAGTAGACACCCCAAGCTATTTACTGAGAGGCATGTTCAGTCCATGGAATATTTTATATTTTGCCACAAGTTGCGGGAATATGACAAACTTTTTTTTTTTTGCACAAAGTTGTCACTAAATGATATATTGCTCACACATGCCATGGGCATATGTGAAATTACACCCCAAAATACATTCTGCTGCTTCTCCTGAGTACGGGGATACCACATGTGTGGGACTTTTTGGGAGCCTAGCCGCGTACGGGACCCCAAAAACCAAGCACCGCCTTCAAGGTTTCTAAGGGCATAAATTTTTGATTTCACTCCTCACTACCTATCACAGTTTTGAAGGCCATAAAATGCCAAGATGGCACAAAACCCCCCCAAATGACCCCATTTTGGAAAGTAGACACCCCAAGCTATTTGCTGAGAGGCATGTTGACCCCATTGAATATTTTTTTTTTTTGTCCCAAATGATTGAATAATGACAAAAAGAAAAAAAAAAATGTACAAAAAGTTGTCACTAAATGATATATTGCTCACACATGCCATGGTTATATGTGGAATTGCACCCCAAAATACATTCTGCTGCTTCTCCTGAGTACGGGGATACCACATGTGTGGGACTTTTTGGGAGCCTAGCCGCGTACAGGGCCCCAAAAACCAAGCACTGCGAACGCTGCAGTTATGTGTGTTGTGTTTGGTAAGTGACAGTGATCGATCGATACTGCACTTGGGTGGGCTGGGCTGGGCTGGGCTGGGCGGAGGGGCTAAACGCAGGCGCTAGCAGGTATCTGGGCTGATCCCGCTAACACTGCGTTTTTGGGAACCCTAAACCGCTGGGGATGCTAGTATAGATCTGATCAGATCTGATCAGATACTATACCACTAAGGGGGGTGTATGCTTTGCGCGTGGGTGTTAGCGTTACTGTCACTAACCTAACACTGCCTGGGGCGACGCAGACCCTCTCTGGCGCTAAAACCTAATTGATCTCACCCGCCGGGGCGATCAGGGGGGTTAAACCTTTATTGGGTTATATACGGCGGGTGCCCTGATGCTATAAAAAGCAAACTAATCAACCAGCGTCACCCGTAACCTTTATATGGTGATCACTGGTGAAAGGGTTAACTAGGGGCAATCAGGGGGTTAAAACCTTTATTAGGTTAAATATGGGGGTACCTGACACTATATAAAAACCTGACGGGTAACCTAAATAACTAAATAACTTACTGGCTAACCAGTGACACCAGTGACGCTTATACGGCGATCACTGGTGAAAGGGTTAACTCTAGGGGCAATCAGGGGGTTAAAATAATATATGGGGGTACCTGACACTAACAAAAACCTGCGGTGAACCTAAAAAAAAATAACTGCCTATCTAAAACACCAGCGACACGAATACAGCGATCGGAAAAACAATCGCTTAGTGACGCTGAAGTTAGGGGGTGAAAGGGTTACCTGGGGGGTGATCAAGGGGTTAAACCTTTATTAGGGGGGGTTAGGGGGCTACCCTGGACCTAAAGGGGCCTAATCCTAACTGCCCTGCAACTTTTTACAATCACAGATGACACTAAATGCAGTGATCAGTAAAATAAATGATCACTGCAATCAGTGACACTGTGATTGGGGGCTTTGGGGTGACCTGGGGGGTGATCTGGGGGTGACTGGGGGGTGATATGTGTGCCTATGTGTACCTACGTGTCAGTGGACTGTTGGTGCACTAACCTGCTTCTTCTCTGCTCGGCGCCGGGAACGAAAAGACCGCGGCGAGGGAGATGACATCACTTCCTCCAGCCTTGTTTACATCACATGGCGGAGGAAGCATTTTCATTGGCCGGGAGCGATCGCGAGGGGGGGGGCGGAATCGAGCGCCCCCCCCTCATGCCTGATCGCTCCCGAACACTTAACGGCCGCTCACTGCAGTGAAGGGGGGTCCGGATGGACCCCCCAACTGCACAAAGGCGATCACGTAGATCTACGTGATTCTGCCTGTCCGTGCCATTCTGCCGACGTAAATCGGCGGTGGGCGGTCGTTAAGTGGTTAACTTCAATACAGGGCACTTTTACCCCCTTCCTGCCCAGGCCAATTTTAAGCCTTCAGCCCTCTTGTAATTTGAATGACAATTGCGCGGTCATGCAACACTGTACCCAAACTAAATTTTTATCATTTTGTTCACACAAATAGTGCTTTCTTTTGGTGGTATTTAATCACTACTGGGTTTATTTTTGGCAAAATAAATGAAAAAAGACTAAAAAAAAATAAAAAAATAAAAAATTATCTTACTTCATAAATATAGGCCAAAATGTATTCTGCTGCATTTCTTTGGTCAAAATAACCCAAATCAATGTATATTATTTAGACTGTAGGAAAGTTATAGAGTTCACAATTTATGGTATATATCTGAAAACTGATCAATCCTGATGTACTGACGGCTATCCAATTTCTTAAGGCCCAAAAATACAGGACAGTACAGATATCCCCCAAATTAGAGGCATGGCGTTTTTTTTTTAAGTTCTAATTTTTTTGTCATAGGTTTTTGGAAAAATAGGATTTTTGTACTCACCGTAAAATCCTTTTCTCTGACATCCATGGAGTGACACGGCGTCTCTTATTCACTGTACACGTGGGTTATGACCCTGCTTGCAGGAGAAGACCTAGGCAGAATGTGAGATGTTATACATACATTCTAAAAGCCAGAGTTGAACAGCCCCGCCCAGGGGGGCGGTCCCTCCGGACATAACCCACCCCCTGCAGTCAGCAGACCTCAGTTCGTAACAAAGCAGTACAAACTTTAAAAGGAAGGGTGGGTGCCGTGTCAGTCCATGGATGTCAGAGAAAAGGATTTTACGGTGAGTACAAAAATCCTATTTTCTCTTATCATCCATGGACTGACACGGCGTCTCTTATTCATTGTACATGTGGGATGTCCCAAAGCAGTGTCAAGAGGGATGGGAGCAGTCTAAATGGAAAAACCAAAAAACCTCACTCCAAACAAGGAAGAGCTCTTTAACGGAGGAGTTGCAACTCTAAACAGTGGCCTGCAACACCTAAGGAAGCATTCTAAGATGCAGCCACATTAACCTTATAAAACTTAGAAAAGGTATGAACAGACGACCAGGTCGCCGCCTTGCACACTTGTGCAACCGACACTTGATGTCGGAAAGCCCAGGAAGCGCCAATTGCCCTGGTGGAATGCGCCGTGACCGGAAAGGGAGGCGCCCGCCCCTTGAGAGCATAGGCTCGAATGACGGTTTGACTGATCCACCTAGAAATGGTGGCAGACGAAGCCGCTTGGCCCTGTTTTGGACCAGAGGCAGTTACAAACAGTGAGTCAGACTTCCGAATAGAAGCAGTAGCAGACAGGTACCCCGCAAGGCTCGTACCACGTCCAATGTGTGAAGCACAAACTCTCTGGGATGCGATGGGTGAGGACACACAATGTCCTCATTTAGGTGAAAGGCCGAGACCACCTTTGGCAAAAAAGAAGGTCGCGGACGCAACACCGCCTTATCCATAAGGATGACCAAATATGGCGACTTGCAGAACAAGGCCGCCAACTCAGACACTCGTCTAACAGAAGTAATTGCCACTAAAAGGGCCACCTTCTGAGACAAAGTCAAGAGGGGAATATCCCCGATATTCTCAAAAGGGAGGTTCCTGGAGAACCGAGAGCACCAAATTCAGATCCCACGGGGGAGAGGAGGCTTGACAGGAGGGAGCACATGGCGAACCCCCTGTACCAAGGTGCTAACCAAGGAATGACCCGCTAGTGGTCGCTGAAAGAAGACGGCCAAGGCCGAAATCTGACCCATAATGGTACTCAAAGCGAGCTTTTGGGCCACACCACGCTGCAGAAAACGCAGGATTCTAGGGACGGAATACGTCCAAGGACGCCAGTCCAGCTCATCGCACATGGCGATGTAAGCTTTCCAGGTACGTGATAGATCATTCTGGAGGAACACTTCCGTGCCCTTAACATGGTCGAAATGACCGAGTCCGAGAGACCTCGGTCTTTCAACACCTGGCTTTCAACAGCCATGCCGTTAAAGCCAGACACTGTAAAGCAGGATGAAATATAGGACCTTGAGACAGAAGGTCCTCCCTTATTGGCAACCGCCAGGGAACGTCCGTGACGAGACGTACCAGATCGGCGTACCAGTGACGCCGAGGCCAATCTGGAGCAATGAGGATCACCGGAATTCCCTCGGTCGCCACCCCGCGCAGCAGGTGAGGGAGCAACTGCAGCGGAGGATAAATGTATATCAGGTGATAATGACCCCATGGGGCCACTAACGCATCCAAGGCATCCGCCCAAGGATCCCTGGATCTGGCCACAAACCTCGACACCTTGAGATTGAGTCGAGAGGCCATCAGGTCCACATCCGGCGTGCCCCACCGTCGGCAAAGGAGTTGAAATACCTCCGGGTGCAAGTACCACTCTCCCTGGTCCAGCGTCTGGCGACTCAAATAGTCCACCTGCCGATTGTCTATGCCCAGAATGTAAACGCCGACAGAGCCGGCACGCTTCTTTTGGCCCACTTCAGAGTACGGGCGACTTCGGAAGCCGCAGCTGAGCTCCGAGTCCCCCCTCGATGGTTGACATACGCCACCGCCGTGACGTTGTCCGACTGGATCCTGATGGAGCGATCCTGTAATCTCTCAGACCACGAGGAGAGGCACAGTCTGATGGCCCGTGTTTCCAGAACATTGATTGGTAAACGGCTTCGTCCGGAGTCCAAAGCCCTTGGGCCGACAGGACTCCCCAGACTCCAACCCAGCCCGTCAGGCCGGCGTCCGTCGTGAACACCGTCCATTGGATGGGGAGGAACGACTTCCCGGACCGAAGACCCCAACCACCATGTCAGGGACGCCCTGATCAGGTGACTCACCTAGATTGGAAGACCCAAAGACAACAGGGATTTGTCCCAAGTGAGCAAGATCTCCTTCTGCAATGCCCTGGTGTGTGATTGGGCAAACGGAACGGCCTCGAAGGAGGCCACCATGAGTCCCAGGACTCTCATGCAAAAACGGAGTGACGACCATTGTCGGGATGTGAGCACCCGCACTGCAGACTGAAGTGTCAGTAACTTCCCTGGAGGTAGGAATACCTTTGCCTCCAAGGAGTCCAGAATCAGACCTAGATACTCCAGACGCTGAGTCGGGACCAGGACTGACTTCTGTATGTTCAGGAGCCACCCGAAGTCCCTGAGGGTCTGACTGACGATAGTCACACTGTCCTCTAATTCTGAGCCACTTTCTGCTCTTAGAAGAAGATCGTCCAGATAGCCCACGACAGCGATGCCTCGCTGTCTCAGCAAAGTGAAAACCGGCGCAAGCACCTTGGTGAACACCCTCGGTGCCAAGGCTAGGGCGAAAGGAAGAGCCACAGATTGATAGTGGACTTCGCCAATCGCAAGCGCAGAAACTTCTGGTGACTTGCGCAGATCGGAACATGCAAGTAGGCGTCCTTGATGTCCAAGTCCGCCAGAAAATCCCCTTGACGGAGTGTATCGATCACCGTGCGAATGGATTCCTTGCGGATTTTTTGCACCTTCAAGAAGGCATTCAGGGCCTTGAGGTCCAGGATAGGCCGAACCCCGTCCTTTTTTGGGGCGACAAACGGATTCGAGTAGAATCCCTGAAACCTCTCCTGTGACAGAACCGGCACAATCACTCCGGACCTGATCAAATCCTGAACAGCCGACATAGGGCTGCCCAACGGGCAGGAAGGAGAGGAAGATTTGAGGGAAGAATCTGTCTGGGGCCAGGAATGGAATTCTATCCTGTAACCTGAGGTGACCACCTCGCACACCCACCGGTAGGAGATCCGGGAGGTCCACCGATCCGTGAACCTGCGAAGTCGTCCCCCCACCCCAGAGTCGGGTGGGGGCAAGACTTCACGCGGAGGCGGGCTTGGGAGCCGGCTTGTTTGGCTTACGCACCCAGGGGCGCATGTGTCCACCAGCCGCACTGCTGTCAGTCTGAGAGGGCCTACCCGTGGACTGTGACTGACGGGAAAAAAAATAAACTTTTTTGCTGGAAAGGAAGGACCCTGCTTACGGCGGGCCTCCTTACCCTTGCTAGTCTGAGGAAGAAGAGTGCTTTTACCTCCCGTGACATCCTTGATGATGTCATCCAGCGCAGCACCGAAAAGCCTACCTACCACCTTTAAATGGTAGATCCATCAGAAGCTTCTTAGAGGCTAGGTCAGCAGACCAGCATTTCAACCAGATAAGACGACGCAATACCACCGCCGAGACAAAGGCCCTGGATATTTAGGGGCCGCATCTAACGTGGCGTCACACACATAAACCAGGCCCTGCACAATTTGGTGGGCCAGCGCAATAGTGTCTGGAGGAAGATTATGCTCCTGTACAGTTTGGTGCAAATTTTTTTTGCCCATCCCGGAAGTGTCTGAGACACAAGGATCGCCGCTACCACAGGCCGTAGGGCGGATCCCAACAAGGCAAACATGGCTCTGCTCACCACTTCTGACCTCCTGTCAGTGGGGTCCTTAAAATGCAGGAGTCCCCACCATCGGGAGAGTGGTGGCCTTGTTCAACCGGGCCACTGGAGGGTCGACCACTGGGGGAGAAGCCCATTTTTTAAGTAGGGCATCTTCAAGGGGTATCTGATAGACAAACGCTGCGGGACCGTAAAAGTCTTCTGCGGCTTTTTCCCAGACCTTATCAATGAGCTGGTCAAAGAAAAGTACATATGGAAAAACCTTTTTAGAAGGCCCGGCCTTAAAAGAACCAAAGGAGACTGTCCGCCTGAGGTTCTGCATCCGCAGCATTCAGCTTGAGAGAGTGTCCCTCACCGTATCAATGAGTTCACCAACAAGCGCCCTCTCATTTACTGACTCAGAACTGGAGTCTTCCTCGCAAGGAATGTCCTGTTCAAAACCATCAAAATATTCAGAGCTAGGGTCCTGAGCGGTAGTGGCTAGGCCCATATCTGAATCAGCGCACCCTCCCCTTTTTTTTTTTTTTGTGGAGATAAAGTGGGGAGAGGGGCTTTTTTGCTCCCTTGCGCTCGCAGACCGCTTCCCTGCTGGTCAGAAATGATTCCAGGACTGCCGACAACTGGTCCACAGGGACCGCAGGTGCTGGAGCACTGCCTGTTGCCTCAAACATGTAAGGGGAAGCTGTGACACTGACTCCATATTGCCCCTCTCTAAGACTCCTCAGATAAAAAAAGTCCACCCACAGGCTGTGCTGACTGAGGAGGGGGCGCCCAGGGGACTCACCAGACCGGACCAGGACCGCTCAGTTCTGCTGTCTGTACCGCGCTGTGTCAGCGCGAGTGAGCTGTGAGGAGATTTGCGCTGTTACAGCTGCGATAGAGGCCAAACTAGTGCTGAAAAGCGCGCGGGCTACAAGAAAATGGCCTCCGCACTTCACTGAGACGATCCGCGGCAAAATGGCCGCCATGCGCAGTTAATATTAAAAACTGCGCACACAGCGCCAAACGGCGCCCAGGCCCCAAAATCACACAAAAGGCCCCCAGCAATATGCAGACCAGCATGAGCCCCCTCCCAGGACAGTATGACCCCCAGGCACCCCCCACAGCACAGTGCCAGCAATGGTGACAGAGAGTGACAATACAACACAGGGGGAGACAGGGAAAATCCCCCACAGAGAAACACACACAGCATTTTGTACTCACCTGCAGGCAGGAGAGACTACTTACCCGTCCCCTGAGGGACCCACTGGTGTGTTTCTGACAGACCTATCACAGAGTAGTACTGCGTAGCTGTCGGCCCGGTCCACCGCGAGAGATACAGTACGTCAGGTACTGTTCAATCTTGAGAGGACCGCGGGAGCATGAAAGCAACCCAGCCACCCCTGGAGTCATGGGGCATGTCGTGAACTGAGTCTCACGCACACAAGGCAAGGATCAGCACGCTCGATGGTCGGACAGGGAAGACTACGAGAATACCAGTGTACCCAACCTGTTGCCCAGCCGACAGTTGATTGAAGGTCTCAAAAATAAAATAATAAAATTCCCAAAAGAATAAAATTTTTAGGTAAAATCTTCCAGGAGACTGGCTCCTGAGAGAGCCACGTCTTCTCCTTCTGCTGGGCAGAAAAAAACTGAGGTCTGCTGACTGCAGGGGGTGGGTTATGTCCGGAGGGACCGCCCCCCTGGACGGGGCTGTTCAACTCTGGCTTTTAGAATGTATGTATAAAATCTCACATTCTGCCTAGGTCTTCTCCTGTAAGCAGGGACATAACCCACGTGTACAGTGAATAAGAGACGCCGTGTCAGTCCATGGATGATAAGAGAAATTAAGATTTTTATTTTTCATATTGTCACCAGTGCAGTACAGTGTCATAAATCTGGTGTGGCAGTGGTTAGGGACACTGACTGGTTACAGTACGGGGAAAAAAAACAAAATGGATTTTTTTTTTTTTTTTAGCACTTTGACCAGAGCGATATAATGTTACCATAGTAACATTGTACTACTCTAGGGAAATGATCAGAATTTAAAAAAATATATATATATATTTTTTAAACACATTATGTTTGCATATACAGTGCCTTGAAAAGGTATTCATACACCTTGAAAATTTGCAAATTCTGTCATGTTACAACCAAAACAAAAACGTAAATTTATTTTATTGGGATTTCATGCGATAGACCAACACAACACAAAGTGGCACATCATTGTGAAGTGGGAGGAAAATTATAAAATGTTTTTTGAAATTTTTACAAATAAATATGTGAAAAGTGTGGGGAGCATTTGTACTCAGCCCCCCTGAGTCAATACTTTGTAAAACCATCTCTCGCTGCAAATTACATCTGCAAGTCTTTTTGGGGATGTCTCCACCAGCTTTTCACTAGAGAGTGAAATGTTTGCCCATTCTTCTTTACAAAATAGCTCAAGCTCTGTCAGATTGGATGGAGAGCATCTGTGAACAGCAATTTGCAAGTCTTGCCATTCTAATACATGAATATGCTTTGGTATAAACCAGTGGTTCTCAACTCCTGTCCTCAGGACCCACTAACAGGCCAGATTTTAAGTATTACCTTGGTGAGATGCAGACTAGAATACTGCAATCCCTGAGCAGCAAATTATATCACCTGTGATGCATTTCAGTTATCTTGCAAACCTGGCCTGTTGGTGGGCCCTGAGGACTGGAGTTGAGAACCACTGGTATAAACCATTCCATTGTAGCTTTGGCTTGTATGCTTAGGGTCGTGCTGGAAGGTGAACCTCTGCCCCAGTCTCAAGTCTTTTGCAGATTCTAACAGATATTCTTCTAAGATTGCCCTGTATTTGGCTCCATCCATCTTCCCTGTCCCTGCTGAAGAAAAGCATCCCCACAACATGATGCTGCCACCACTATGTTTCACGATGGGGATGGTGTGTTCAGGGTGATGTGCAGTGTTAGTGTGAAGGAATGTGATGAGCATAATGTTAAACTAGAAAATGTCTATTCTCTATGCATCTTTACTATACTATAAAGTCTATATTGCTTTCTAATGTACACCACTGCTGTAATATTTCCTTACTCAAAATCAGTTTATAACAACCCCTCCCATCGAAAAGACTGGAGAAGGCAGAAGATGGCTGAGACCCCCTGCTCCCACACACCTTTGGAATGCGGATATGAAGATAGGACCAGAGGACAGCCCAGCATAATCATCACGTTTCTGTACTCCTTTTGTATTGTAGCCAATGAGATGTGTTTATTAGTGTCACAATTAACATAATAGTGACGTATCATGCTGTGTGTAAAAGCTTAGTACTGCCTGGAATAAATCATTAGATACGGAAGCAACGGATCTGCACGGATGTGTCAGTCTCTGCTTTTCAAAACTTGCATGCAATGTTATCTAAACTTTACAATTCGGAACAGTAGTAGAATCCATATTAACCCCTTTGTGGTTAAACGACCATTACATTAGTTTTCCGCCACACATAGCGTTTTGCTTTTAAGCCAAAAAGTTCAATTTTGGTCTCATCTGACCAGAGCACCCTCTTCCACGCTTGCTGTGTCCTCCACATGGCTTCTCACAAACTGAAAACAGGACTTCTTATGGCTTTCTTTCAACAATGGCTTTCTTCTTGCAACTCTTCCATTAAGGCCAGATTTGTGTATTGCACGACAAATAGTTGTCCTGTGGACAGATCCTCCCACCTGAGCTGTGGCTCTCTGCAGCTCCTCTTGGCTGCTTCTCTGATTAATGCTGTCCTTGCCCGGCCTGTCAGTTTAGGTGGACGGCAATGTCTTGGTAGGTTTACAGTTGTGCCATACTCTTTCCATTTTTGGATGATGGCTTGAACAGTGCTTTGTGAGATGTTCAAAGCTTGGGATATTTTTTTATAACCTAACCCTGCTTTAAACGTCTCCACAACTTTATCCCTGACCTGTCTGGTGTGTTCTTTGAGAATGGGTGTAGATTGCACTGAATTGACTATCAGTGTTATAGATTGGTACGGTGTGAGCCAGGCCCGGACTGGGACAAAAAAATAGCTCAACATTAGCGGGGGTAGCTGGTGCCGGTCCTCCACACTGTGATATTAGGGGAGAGCACTGCAAAGGGGCACTGCAATGATTACAATGCCCCTTTACAGTGCAGTCCCCTTTTTATCACAGTGTCCCAGTCCTATTTTGGCCATACAATGCTAGTACTCTCTGTCTCCTATTGTGCCCACACTGCCCATGACACTAACCTGCTCTCTCGCTGGTGGTGCGGGTACAGCGTGGCTTTCTCTGGTGGTGCGGGTACAGCGTGGCTTTCTCTGGTGGTGTGGGTACAGCGTGGCTCTCTCTCTGGTGGTGCGGGTACCGCGTGGCTCTCTCTCTGGTGGCGTGGGTACAGCGTGGCTCTCTCTCTGGTGGCGAGGGTACAGCGTGGCTCTCTCTCTGGTGGCGAGGGTACAGCGTGGCTCTCTCTCTGGTGGCGAGGGTACAGCGTGGCTCTCTCTCTGGTGGCGAGGGTACAGCGTGGCTCTCTCTCTGGTGGCGAGGGTACAGCGTGGCTCTATCTCTGGTGGCTATTAGTTCCCCCAGCACAGTCCTCTTTCTTTTTCCATGTCTCCTGTAGTAGCTGCTCAGCCTGTTTCCGGGTTTTCTCTTTTCCCCCAGCAGAGTGCATGCTGGGGACTGTAGTCTGCTCCCTGCTGAGAACAACTGGGCCACCTATCTCTGGGACTACATTTCTCATGATGCCCTCTATTTTTTTCTGATTGGCCCTCCGCTGTGGCCAATGGGGGGGGAGAACAACGGGCAGGAAAGACTTCTCTTCCCCTGCTGCCGACATGAGAAGGAGAGGGGGGCGAGCGGGGGAAACATCCGGACTGCAGCCTGCAGCTCTCCCCACCTGTGCGGATGCTCATGGCTAGAGGAGGAGGAGAAGGAGGAGGAGTGGAGAGCTGAACTGTCAGCGCGGCTCTGAGGCTGAGCTGTGTGTGAGAGAAACACACAGCTCAGCCCATGCAGCCGTTAGTTTCGCCAGAGATGAAAGGTATGGCCGCAAAGTGGTAGGCGAGCAGCAGCCGCGGCCTGTCTTAACCCTGTCCAGGCCGCGGTCGTCGCTTACCTCCCGCTGTGCGGCCTGATCATCAACATGTCACGGAGTGGGTGGCACCGGCCCACCGGGCATTTGCCCGGTCTGCCCTATGGCCAGTCTGGGCCTGGTGCGGGCAGAGGGAAAGAATTTGTTTCCAGAGGTCCGTGCCCAGTTTGGAAAAAGGTGGTGAAGAGCCCTGTTAGGGCTTGGGCTGCTACCTCGGTGTGCGTCCTTACGGTCGACTCCGCGTGTAATATAGAAGAAATGATGATAAAGGAGCGCCCGGTGATCAAAGAGGTAAGTAATTTGTATTTTATTTGAAGTTTCAGCAATAAAAAGAGGTCATTGCATTTCGGAGGACTAAAGACTCTCCTTTAACAGGGCTGCTAGTAAAAATAGTTGTGGGATGATCCCGTTGGGGTGTGCCTTTGGCACATGAATCTGGACTGTCAGAAGTCCTCAGCACTGGATGTGTTTTCAGAGGCAGCAAAACACACAGCCAGCACTGAGGACTTCTGATGCCTAGTACACACAACCAGTTTTTCCGTCGGATAATAAACCAACAGTTTTCCCGACAGAATTCTTCTCAGGCTGCCTTGCATACACACGCTCAGACAAAAGTCTGCCCGTCCAAAGCGCAGTGACGTACCACACATACGACAGCACTATAAAGGGGAAGTTCCATTCCAATGGCAACACCCTTTGGGCTACTTTTGCTGATCCTCATGTTGGTAAAAGTTTGGTGAGAGACGATTCGTGCTTTTCGGCCTCGTGTTTTTCAGTCCGTTACAGCGTGACGAATGTGCTATCTCCATTACAAACGCTAGTTTTACCAGAAAGAGCGCTCCCGTCTCATACTTGATTCTGAGCATGCACTGTTTTTTGCCCTGTCAGAAAATCATACAGACGAACGGTTTTCCCGCCAGGTATTTTTCCTGATGGGAAAAAAGAGATCCTGCTCTCTTTTTTTTGTACGCCAGTTTTCCCGTCGGAAAAACTGCGATGGAGCATACACACAGCCTGGATTCCTGACGAAAAGCTCTCATAGCAGTTTTCCCGTCGGAAAAAACGGTCGTGTGTACGAGGCATAACAGTCCAGATCCATGTGCCAAAGGCACCCTCCAACAGGATTATCCCACAACTATTTTTACTAGCAGCCCTAATAAAGGGTCTTTAGTCCCCCGAAACGTGTTGACCTCTTTTTATTGCTGAAGCTTCAAATAAAATACGTATTACTTACTTCTTTGATCACCGGGCGCTCTTTTATCCTCATTTCTTCTACATTACACATGGTGTGTTCCTTGGCCTTCCTGATGCTGTTTGTTCACTAAGGTTCTCTAACAAACCTCTGAGGGGTTCACAGAACAGCTGTATTTATACTGAGTATAAATTACATACAGGAGGACTCTATTTACTAATTAGATGACTTCTGAAGGCAATTGGTTCCACTAGATTTTAGTTAGGGGTATCAGGAGAAAGGGGGCCTGAATACAAATGCACGCCATACTTCAGATATTTATTTGTAAAAAAAAATTGAAAATCATTTTCCTTCCACTTCACAATTATGTGCCACTTTGTGTTGGTCTATAAAATAAAATCCCAATAAAATACATTTATGTTTTTCATTGTAACATGACCAAATATGGAAAATTTCAAGGTGTATTAATACTTTTTCAAGGCACTGTAGCAGTGCATTACATTGCTATATGCCAGCTTTTTACTGAAATCGATTCATTCTTTTGTTGTGATTAGCTGTGATTGGTCAGAGCTAATCACATGGACAGATGGGTTGTGATTGGCCCTGTCTGTACCATGTGATCACACTGACCAATCACAGCTAGCAACACAATTGGATAGAATGGATGGCTTGAAAGGAAGCCATCCATCGTACACAACTGTCATGTGACCTGCTGTGATTGGTTACAGCGGTCACATGGTACCGGCAACGGGCCGGTACAGTGATCAGTCATCGGCTGTGTCCGGGTCTGACCTATGACATCCACCCAGATCGACTAAAGGTTCCCGCCAGCATCATTATGCCATACGCCGGACGGGAACCGTTTAACCACTTAAGCCCCGGACCATTTGGTAGCTAGAGGACCAGAGGTGAATTCAGAATTTTGCACTGCGCTGCTTTAACTGTAAATTGTGCGGACATGCAATGTTGTACCCAAACGAATTTGCGTCCTTTTCTTCCCACAAATAGAGCTTTCTTTTAATGGTATTTGATTGCCTCTGCGATTTTTATTTTTTGCGATATAAACGGAAAAAGACCGAAAATTTTGAAAAAAAATGATATTTTCTACTTTTTGTTATAAGAAAAATCGAATAAACTCAATTGTAGTCATACATTTAGGCCAAAATGTATTCAGCCACATGTTTTTAGTAAAAAAAATGTCAATAAGCGTATATTTATTGGTTTGCGCAAAAGTTATAGAGTTTACAAACTAGGGTACATTTTCTGAAATTTACACAGCTTTAAATTTATGACTGCCTATCTCATTTCTTGAGGTGCTAAAATGACAGGGCAGTACAAAACCCCCCCAAATGACCCCATTTTGGAAAGTAGACACCCCAAGGAAATTGCTGAGAGGCATGTTGAGCCCATTGAATTTTTTATTTTTTGTCCCAAGTGATTGAATAATGACTAAAAAAAAAAAAAAATTACAAAAAGTTGTCACTAAATGATATATTGCTCACACATGCCATGGTTATATGTGGAATTTCACCCCAAAATACATTTTGCTGCTTCTCCTGAGTACGGGGATACCACATGTGTGGGACTTTTTGGGAGCCTAGCCGCGTACGGGACCCCGGAAACCAAGCACCGCCTTCAGGATTTCTAAGGGCGCAAATTTTTGATTTCACTCCTCACTACCTATCACAGTTTCGAAGGCCATAAAATGCCAAAATAGCACAAAACCCCCCCAAATGACCCCATTTTAGAAAGTAGACACCCCAAGGAAATTGCTGAGAGGCCTGTTGAGCCCATTGAATATATTTTTTTTGTCCCAAGTGATTGAATAATGACAAAAAAAAAAAAAATTACAAAAAGTTGTCACTAAATGATATATTGCTCACACATGCCATGGTTATATGTGGAATTACACCCCAAAATACATTTTTCTGCTTCTCCTGAGTACGGGGATGCCACATGTGTGGGACTTTTTGGGAGCCTAGCCGCGTACGGGACCCCGAAAACCAAGCACCGCCTTCAGGATTTCTAGGCACAAATTTTTGATTTCACTCCTCACTACCTATCACAGTTTCGAAGGCCATAAAATGCCAAAATCGCACAAAACCCCCCCAAATGACCCCATTTTGGAATATAGACACCCCAAGCTATTTGCTGAGAGGAATGGCGAGTATTTTACAGCTCTCATTTGTTTTTGAAAATGAAGAAAGAAAATATATATATATATTTTTTTTTTTTCAATTTTCAAAACTTTGTGACAAAAAGCGAGATCTGCAAAATACTCACAATACCTCTCAGCAAATAGCTTGGGGTGTCTACTTTCCAAAATGGGGTCATTTGGGGGGGTTTTGTGCTATCTGGGCATTCCATGGCCTCCGAAACTGTGATAGGCAGTGAGAAGTGAAATCAAAAATTTACACCCTTAGAAAGCCTGAAGGCGGTGCTTGGTTTTTGGGGTCCCGTACGTGGCTAGGCTCCCAAAAAGTCTCACACATGTGGTATCCCCGTACTCAGGAGAAGCAACAGAATGTATTTTGGGGTGTAATTCCACATATGCCCATGGCATGTTTGAGCAATATATCATTTAGTGACAACTTTGTGCAAAAAAAAAAAAAATTGTTGTTTTTCCGCAACTTGTGTCAACATATAAAATATTCCAAGGACTCGACATGCCTATCAGTATATAGCTTGGGGTGTCTACTTTCCAAAATGGGGTCATTTGGGGGGCTATTGAACTGTTCTGGCATTTTATACACAACATTAGGAAGCTTACATCCACTCTTCTAACCACTTGAAGACAAAGCCCTTTTTGACACTTTTTGTTTACATGAAAACATTTTTTTTTTTTTTGCAAGAAAATTATGTTGAACCCCCAAACATTATATATATATTTTTAAAGCAAAGGCCCTACAGATTAAAATGGTGGGTGTTGCATTTTTTTTTCTACACAGTATTTGCGCAGCGATTTTTCAAACGCATTTTTTGGGTTAAAAAATACACTTTTTTTCATTTTAATGCACTAAAACACACTATATTGCCCAAATGTTTGATGAAATAAAAAAGATGATCTTAGGCCGAGTACATAGATACCAAACACGACATGCTTTAAAATTTCGCACAAACGCGCATTGGCGACAAACTACATACATTTTTAAAAGCCTTTAAAAGCCTTTACAGGTTACCCCAGTAGATTTACAGAGGAGGTCTACTGCTAAAATGATTGCCCTCGATCTGACCTTTGCGGTGATACCTCACATGCATGGTGCAATTGCTGTTTACATATGACGCCAGACCGACGCTTGCGTTTGCCATTGGGCAAGAGCAGGGCAGGACAGGGGTGCTTTTTTTTTTTTTTTTTTTTTTTTTTTTTATTATTAATTTTGCTTTTTTATTTTATTTTTAAATTGTTCCTTCCAAGTATTTTTTTTTATTATCATTTTTATTGTTATCTCAGGGAATGTAAATATCCCCTATGATAGCAATAGGTAGTGACAGGTACTCTTTTTTTGAAAAAACTGGGGTCTTCTAGACCCTAGATTTTTCCTCTGCCCTCAAAGCATCTGACCACACCAAGATCGGTGTGATAAAATGCTTTCCCAATTTCCCAATGGCGCTTTTTATATCCGGGGGGGGGGCATTCCCTCCCACTGCTTGTAAAAGCAGTCCAGAGGCTAATTAGCCGCTAGGATTGCTTTTACATGAAAGCCGGCCGCAGGCTAAAAAGAATGATACCAAGATGATACCTAAACCCGCAGGCATCATTCTGGTATAAACATTCAAAGTCCAGCAACATACCAGTACGTTGCTGGTCCTTGCTGGACATGTATTGTAATCTTTTTATTTCATGCAGCCAGTTGGCTGAACGAAAAAAAAAGATTGATCGGTGGGTATGCCCACCATTAGAATACCGCCCTTCATCCACCCACTTCCAATGATGGGCATACACGCACCATTTATATATGCCGAAGCATGGGGGCATCCTCCCGCAAAAAAGTTATGCCGCACACACATGGTCGGACTTTTCCACGGGCAAGCCTCCGTTGGAATTTTGACCGTATGTACGCGACATTAGGAGCAAAATCGCTCCTCCGCCCCTGCTGCCCCAAGGCTTCGGCATATTTGCTTTTTTTTTTTAACTGTGGTGGTGAATTCACCTCCTACAGCACTGGAGTCGCAGGGATCAGGCCTGTCTCTGCGAACGCTGCAGTTATGTGTGTTTTTGTTTTGTAAGTGACAGTGATCGATCGATACTGCACTTGGGTGGCCTGGGCTGGACGGAGGGGCAAAACGCAGGTGCCAGCAGGTATCTGGGCTGATCCCGCTAACACTGCGTTTTTGGGAACCCTAAACTGCTGGGGACGCTAGTATAGATCTGATCAGATATTGATCTGTTCAGATACTATACCACTAAGGGGGGTGTATGCTTCACGCGTGGGTGTTAGCGTTACTGGCACTAACCTGACGCTGCCTGGGGTGTGACTCAGACCCTCTCTGACGCTAAAACCTAATTGATATCACCCGCCGGGCGATCAGGGGGTTAAACCTTTATTGGGTTATATACACGGCGGGTGCCCTGACACTATAAAAAGCAAACTAACTAACCAGCGTCACCCGTAACACTTATATGGTGATCACTGGTGAAAGGGTTAACTAGGGGCAATCAGGGGGTTAAAACCTTTATTAGATAATATATGGGGGTACCTGACGCTATAAAAACCTGCGGCGAACCTAAAAAAAATTACCAGCTACCGATCTGCATCACCGACACTAAGACAGCGTTTAGAAAAATGATTGCTTAGCGACAGTGGTGATGGGGGTGAAAGGGTTACCTGGGGGAGCGATCAAGGGGGTTAAACCTTTATTAGATAATATATTGGGGTACCTGACGCTATAAAAACATGCGGCGAACCTAAAAAAAATTACTGGCTACGATCTGCATCACTGACACTAAGACAGCGTTTAGAAAAACGATCGCTTAGTGACAGTGGTGATAGGGGGTGAAAGGGTTACCTGGGGGGCGATCAAGGGGGTTAAACCTTTATTAGATAATATATTGGGGTACCTGACGCTATAAAAACCTGCGGCGAACCTAAAAAAAATTACTGGCTGCCGATCGGCATCACTGACGCTAAGACAGCGATCAGAAAAATGATCGCTAAGCGACAGTGGTGATAGGCGGTGAAAGGGTTATCTGGGGGGTGATCAGGGGGTTAAACCTTTATTAGGGGGGGTTAGGGGGCTACACTGGACCTAAGACTAAACTTTGGTGACACTTTTACAGTCACAAATGTCACTGATTGCAGTGATCACTAAATAAATGGTCACTGCAATCAGCGACACTGTGACTGGGGGCTGGGGGGGTGATCTGGGGTGTCTGGGGGGGCCTGGGGGGGCGATTTATGTCCCTATGTGTCCTGGTGTCAGTGTAGTGTTGTGTGCACTGACCTGATATCTTCTCTTGTACGGCGCTCGGTATATGTGAGCGCCGCACCAGAGATGACATCACTTCCTCCTGCTCCCTCTGTCTGACACAGACAGAGGGGGCATTTCCATTCGCCGGGAGCGATCGCGAGGGGGTGGCCAGAAACGAATGGCTGCCCCCTCATCCCGGAACGCTCCCGGACACTTAGCCACCGCTCACTGTACAGAAGGGGGGTCCGATTGGACCCCCCAACTATACAAAGGCAATCACGTATGCTCTACGTGATTGTGCCCGTCTGTGCCATTCTGCCGACGTATATATACAGTGAGCGGTCGTTAAGTGGTTAACAACCAGCTACTGTTAAAGATGCCGGTGTACTTACCTATTTTTAATCCCCTCTGGTCCGGTCATGTGATCCTGCAGCTCCAACTCCCCTCTGTAAAGGAGCGATCGACAATGACTCTGCAGGATAGGTAGGAGGAGGGTGGAGGGAATGTTTTTAATAAAAGTTAGTGTTAGGCTTTTCTTCCACTTGAAAAAGCATGACCTACGGCAGCATGGGGTAAGCCAACATATCCCCTCTCTGGTACCTACTCAGACTTCAGCCTTTGCCCAACTGTGACCAGAATGCTATAACATAGACCAATACCACAGCATCTTCAGAAACCATTCGATTTTATTAGTATATCAATCTACACAGCAGTAATTTCAGTGGTTCGTCCAGTGCTGTGTTTAAAAAAAAAAGGTCACGGTATTTCTAATAGCCATCTTAAGTAAGGCGCACATTCATATAGACTTTGCGGTCAGGAATCCATCCGCCCTTAGCTCAGGTATGCAGGCAGGAATGTTTCACTTTCCTCTGCAGCCTGCAGTAAAATAGTGTGCAAAAAATTTGCTAAATACCGCAAAATAAATACCGTACATTTAAATGCATGCATTGATTAACCACTTAGGAACCAGGCCTTTTTCTGACATTTGTTGCTTATCAGATAAAATCTGTATTTTTTGCTACAAAATGACGTAGAACCCCCAAACTATATATATATATATATATATATATATATATTTTTTTTTTTTTTTTTTTGCAGATATTCCAGAGAATAAAATGGCGGTCATTGCAATATTTTATGTCACACTGTATTTGTGCAGCGGTCTTTCAAACGCAATTTTTTTGGGAAAAAATACACTCTCATTCATAAAAAAATAAATAAAAATTAGCCCAATTTGTTTGTATAATGTGAAAGATGGTGTTATGCCCAGTAAATAGTTATCCAACATGTCACGCTTTAAAATAACACACACTCGTGGATGGCGACAAACTATGATACTTAGAAATCTCCATAGGCGCCATTTTAAAAATGTTTAACAGTTACTAGTTTAGAGTTACAGAGGAGGTCCAGTGCTAGAATTATTGCTCTCACTCTAACAATCGTGGCGATACCTCATATGTGTGGTTTATACACTGTTTACATTTCCGGGCGTGACTTGCGTCGGCTCTAAACAACGGTCCCCAGAGAACACGTTGGCGCTGTCCCCAGAGAACACGTCGGCGCAGTCCCCAGAGACAACGTCGGCGCAGTCCCCAGAGACAACGTCGGCGCAGTCCCCAGAGACAACGTCGGCGCAGTCCCCAGAGACAACGTCGGCGCAGTCCCCAGAGACCACGTCGGCGCAGTCCCCAGAGACAACGTCGGCGCAGTCCCCAGAGACCACGTCGGCGCAGTCCCCAGAGACCACGTCGGCGCAGTCCCCAGAGACCACGTCGGCGCAGTCCCCAGAGAACACGTCGGCGCAGTCCCCAGAGAACACGTCGGCGCAGTCCCCAGAGAACACGTCGGCGCAGTCCCCAGAGAACACGTCGGCGCAGTCCCCAGAGAACACGTCGGCGCAGTCCCCAGAGAACACGTCGGCGCAGTCCCCAGAGAACACGTCGGCGCAGTCCCCAGAGAACACGTCGGCGCAGTCCCCAGAGACAACGTCGGCGCAGTCCCCAGAGACCACGTCGGCGCAGTCCCCAGAGACCACGTCGGCGCAGTCCCCAGAGAACACGTCGGCGCAGTCCCCAGAGAACACGTCGGCGCAGTCCCCAGAGAACACGTCGGCGCAGTCCCCAGAGAACACGTCGGCGCAGTCCCCAGAGAACACGTCGGCGCAGTCCCCAGAGACAACGTCGGCGCAGTCCCCAGAGACAACGTCGGCGCAGTCCCCAGAGACAACGTCAGCGCAGTCCCCAGAACAAATAGTAAGAAGAGAGTTTCCGATGGGCCACCTGTTCCATGAACAGCAATAAGGGAACTTCCCTGGACTTTGGTGTAACTTCCTGTTTCCTCTCTGGGACAGGAAGTGAAGGGAACTTTCCCCAATTATACACAGACAGCATAAAGATAACCTGAGCTGGGCTCACAGCACCGCCACTCCACACAACACTAACAAACAGGCTGTATATACTCTAATAGTGCTGACAATCCCTGGACAGTGACAGGAGGCTCACATACACTCTCCATGGACTGGGCGGGGCATCTCACCTCCTCTTATTCTTGTCCGCTGTATAGTAGGCCGCTCTCTTCTGCACCGGCTGCAGAGGGATGCTGTCCGCCATCATCCGCCGCTGACACGGCCTGACGTCACCGGTAAACCAACCAGCCGCAATCGCGGAAGACGGAGGGATGTGACGTCACGGTCAGCTGACCCGATAACGTGGGCTGCCAGTGAGCGGTGACGTCGCGGAGTTGGCTGGGCATTCCAGAACAGCAGCTGATTTCGTCCATGTGACCGAGGAGAGCCCACACTGGAGGATGGATAGACCGACACAGGATCACTCCATGACACTGTGTGGCTGGGTTCACATCTATGCATGTGAGATGCCTTTTTCAGGCCCGTTTATGTGTTGTTGTTTTTGGGATGTGTTAGACCCGGGTCACACCTGTGCGTTTTGTACAAACACTACCGTCCATTTAACATGGGACGCGTTTTTGGAAAAGGTCAGGGACCTTTCGTATGTAATAGACCTCAGTAGCGTTTTTTTATTTTTGCTAATAAGAAAGACAGTATGACAAAGTATGACAATTCTGCTCATGGAGTGCAACTTGAATGTGACTTTGCTTTACACTAAGGTGACCAGATTTTTAAAATGAAATCCGGTGACATATTTTTTTTTTCTATTTGCAAAAGGTAAACACTTTTATAAGCATATTTTCCTCAAATGATATATGCAGTGTATGTGTTTATGGAATGATTGTATGATATATATATATATATATATATATATATATATATATATATATATATATATATATATTATTTCTCACATTTCGTCCATAAATAAAGATAAAAAAAAAAAAAAAAGATGCTGCTTAGAATTTATTTGCGATATGACTGCCAAATGTAATGAGGATAAGACAGAGAAAAAACTGAGTGCAGAGTTCAGGAGTGCACTACATAGATGGGCACAGCTGAGCCCTGCATTATTTATGCAGCCTGACCAGTGCCCAGGATGGCGGCCAGACCAGTGCCCAGGATGGCGGCCAGACCAGTGCCCAGGATGGCGGCCTGACCAGTGCCCAGGATGGCGGCCTGACCAGTGCCCAGGATGGCGGCCTGACCAGTGCCCAGGATGGCGGCCTGACCAGTGCCCAGGATGGCGGCCTGACCAGTGCCCAGGATGGCGGCCTGACCAGTGCCCAGGATGGCGGCCTCACGTGTGCCCAGGAATGCAGCCTCACATGTACAGGGGATCAGAGAGGAGAAAATAGCCAGTGTTCTGCCGAAAATGGCCGGATCATCACACAGATCCTGGGCGGGTGCTGAGGCAGAGGGTGGACGGTCCGCCCCGGGTGCCACACACTGGGGGGGTGTCAGGCCGGCGTCTCCCGCTGAAATAAATTTTCAACTTTAATTTGATTCGCCGAAACAATTCCACAAGTCCCACCTCCTGGACGAGTCCTACCTATGATAGGCAGCACACCTGTCCCGGCATTGGACAAGTGTGCTGTCTAAAGAGGAAACCAGGAGGAGGGACTTGTGTGATGACAGGCACCCGATGTATCAAATTAAAATTGACACAGTGGAATCCGTTTGCTCAGTGGGGGATCTCTCCCCTGATTACCACTGAGAAAACGGATGACACGTCTGTGTCCTGTCCGCTGGTGTAGAGCGGACATGGACACAGCACGCTGCTCTCTATGGGGCTTTTGGATGGAAATAGACCATCCAATCCAATCCGCCAGACGCATGGGGAATGGATCTCCCATCTGTCTGTTTTTCGTGGACCGGATCGGATGGTGGCGGGTGTCAGCAAACACAGGTCCACTGACATCTACCGCTCCATAGAGGGCAATGGATCGGGTCTGTCTGAAAAACTGACAGGGGGACCTGATCAGTCCGCCAGTATGAAAGAGCCTAACACATCTCTGTACCCACTCCACCCCCAACCCCCAGCACACCTCTGTACCCACTCCACCCCCAACCCCCAGCACACCTCTGTACCCACTCCACTCCCGACCCCCAGCACACCCCTGTACCCACTCCACCCCCAAACCCAGAGCACATCTCTGTACCCCCCCACACGTTCACCCCATAATCACTCACCAATCAATGTTGATAACATGTGGGAGGCGGCGATCGGCTGCTCTTCAGTGTCCACGGGTGGCGGGATCTCCCTGGGGCTTGTAGTTCTCTTCCTGAGTCTATACAGTGGAGAGGGGGGGGATCTCCAACCCGAACATGTATCAGCAAGAGTGTACAAGCAGAGTGATTCACTCTGAAGAGTGAAACTGATACATGCCTGGGTCAGCGGCCCCTCCCCTCTCCACTGTATAGACTCAGGAAGAGAACTACAAGCCCCATGAAGATCCCACAGAGCTGCCGATCGGCACCTCCCCCCACTGCATAGTGAACTGACAGGTGAAGGGGGAGATGCCGAGTCTCTTGTGCCTCACCCCCTCCCTGCCGCTCCAATCCGGGGACAGATGGTCTCTGAGGAAAGTGGGCTCCATACGGGGACTGTCCCTGGAAATTGGGGACGTCTGGTCACCCTAACCCACTCCTCTCCAGTCCCCCCACTCTTCTCCGGGCCCCCACTCCTCTCTGGTCCCCCACTCCCTCTCCAGACCCCATGCTGTCTCCTGCCCCTCCCCCGCAGTGTTGCTGGGTTCCCCCCTCTCCTCTCCCGCTGTCTGCTGTGGGGGATGGAGTGCGGTGAAGGGGCCAATAAATATGTTATTTGCCAGCCCCTTCTTGTCTGAAATGACACTGATCACTGACTCTGATCATTCATAACTGAAGTGTAGTAAACTGTGATTACTATGCTTCATTTTATGAATCGACAGGAAGCTCTGTACAGAGTTATTCCGCTCCATTCATTCTGTGCAGTTGAGGTGCAGAGATGGAGATGAGGGCATGTCCATCTCATTTTTTGGTAAAGGTGAACTAACCATTGGAGCCCTGCAGGGCGGGAGGAGACTTGCTGGGTGAGAGGAGACTTGTGGGGCGGGAGGAGCAATGTGGTGTGG
Source organism: Rana muscosa (assembly GCA_029206835.1). Lineage (NCBI taxonomy): Eukaryota > Metazoa > Chordata > Amphibia > Anura > Ranidae > Rana > Rana muscosa. The sequence goes on along the minus strand of CM055122.1, from coordinate 1,060,271,924 downwards.
GAGGAGCATTGCAGTGTGGGAGGAGCCTTGTGGGGTGGGAGGAGCCCCATGACAAGGGTAGCTTTGAATTTTCCCCAGAGGTCAGCATTATATATTTCTGGATGTTTTCCAAACTTTTGAAGATTGATGTCACCAAAATAAACTTTGTTAACACAACAGTGTAAACAAAACAAAACGCTGATCCAGTGATTAGATCCATAAATTAATAAAAATAAAAGTCATGTATATAATTTATAATAGGAGGTGATGGTTTATCCTCCTGAATGTTAGTTTGAATGAGCCTATAAGGTGGAGCCTCTGTGTGCTGTATGAAGAAGCTGTGTAAATCTCAGGACTAGATGGACAATCGCCAATCCATAGATCGGGGGGTCAGTAACCTGAAAGCCACGCTGAGTCAGAGCTCTCCTCTAAGGAAGAGATTGACTTTTGTCCAGACAGCGATACAGAAGAGGTCAGGTTTAATAAACACCTTTTTGACCTGGATGACCTAGAAGGACTTCTCCAGGCGATTTACGCCACGGAAGAAATCCCGCAACTAGCTAGGGAGACTTCCGTACAAGACAAAATTTTACAGGGGTTTGATAAAAAGCCAGGACAGAGTTTTTCCTTTACACCAATCCCTAAAGGAGATGGTCTTGCAGGAATGGAGACTGCCTGAAAAAGGGTTTTCTACTCCTAAGGCCTGGAAAAGGAAGTTTACTTTTAAAGAGGAAGAGGCCAAGGTCCTTTTTTTAAAGTCCCTCGGTTAGACGCTGCTCTCTCCCAGGTGACTAAGAAGTCTGACCTTTCCTTTGAGGACGCAGGGAACATTAGGGACACCATGGATCGAAGGTCCGAGTCTCTCCTCAAAAAGGCATGGGAGGCCAATGCCTTAGCTACGACCCCAGCATTAGCAGCTACCTGTGTTGCTAGAAATGCAGATTGCTGGATAGAAAAACTTACCAGACATCTATCACAGGGGAAAAAATCCCAGGACATCATTGATTCCCTTTCTGTGATAGGGAAAGCTTGGCCAGAAGAGCCATTTGGGTTAAAGCCTGGGAGGGTGACCTTACTTCTAAGGCAAAACTTTGTGGTTTGCCCTTTTGAAGATTCCTTATGGTTTGGCTCAGGCCTGGATGATGCCTTATCCAGGTCATCTGAGAAGGGGGAAAAAAATTCCTGTAAAACCCAATCGGGAAAGATATAGAATTTTTTTTTTCGAGGCCCCGCCAGACAAAACCAGCAGAGGTTCAGAAAATAACCCAGCAGAAGGTGGCCTTTTGGTAGGGGCAGGCAAAAAGGCAGTTTGCTTTTTCCCTCCCCTGGCCAAAGTAACAAAGATTCCAAGTGACGCCAGAATTCGGGTCGGGGGCAGACTGTCACACTTTCTTCCACAGTGGGAAGAGATTTCGGACAGTCCTTTTGTCCTAAAACTGATCAAGGAAGGCTATCGCCTGGAATTTTCGTCAGAGCCCCCTCCTACGGTCACTTTAACCCATCTTCCGAAAGATTTGGTAAGGAAGAAAGCCCTTCTAGAGGGCATTCAGGAACTAGTAGAGCAAAAAGTTGTAGTTACAGTTCCAAAGGACCAACTTTTCCAGGGCTTTTATTCCCACATATTTTTGGTACCAAAGCCCTCTGGAAAATTCCGCCTAATCATAAATCTGAAGAACCTAAACAAGTTCTTAGAGTACAACATTTTTTCCATGGAAAGCGTGTACTCCGTAAGGAAAAATCTGCTAAAGGAGGTCTTTATGACCACCCTAGATCTCAGGGATGCTTATCTGCTTGTCCCGATTTTTACGGGATATCAGGCCTTCCTGAGATTTGCGGTAGTGACACCAGAGGGAACTTCCCACTGGCAGTTCAGGGCACTTCCCTTTGGACCTGCGGCAAGTCGAAGAATCTTCACAAAGATTCTTGCAGAATCATATCTGGACGACCTGCTCATCTCAGGTCCTTCAGCCACTCAGGTCAGTACTGACACCCTGAAGGTGATCTCTACCCTGGAAAGGCTAGGCTGCCTAGTAAACCGGGAAAAATCCTCCCTAGAACCAGCCCAGGTTCAGACATACCTAGGCTTTCTGATAGACTCTCGGACTCAGAGTCTATTCCTCCCAAAAGAAAAGGTGGAAAAGATTATCTTGGCCGTCAAAAGGTTGATAGAGATTCCTGTTTGTTCCAGGAGAGAAATCCTCAGAGTTCTAGGTCTCATGTCAGCAAGCATCCCTGCAGTTGTTTGGGCGCAACTGCATTCAAGAGACCTACAGTTCTTCCACCTTTCCTCTTGGGACGGGAGGAACGAGTCCCTAGACAAAGAAATCATCCTTCCCTGTCAGGTAAAATCATCCTTGGGGTGGTGGTCAGTCCCAGACAGCCTGAAAAAAGGCAGACCTTGGAACCAGTGGGACCCAATAAGGCTCACCACGGATGCAAGTGCCCGGGGATGGGGAGCTCATCTAGGGGAAGCCAAGGCTCAGGGTTCCAATCTCAGAGAACTGAGAGCAGTGGGCGAAGCACTAAAGGCCTTCGAGAAAATAATCAGGGGAAAAGAGGTTTTAGTGTGTTCGGACAATGCTACGACGGTAGCATACTTGAACCACCAGGGAGGAACCAGGTCGAAGGGACTTTTGACATTAACTATGGAGATCCTGACCTGGACAGAGCACAGGGTAGTCTCTTTGGCAGCCGTCCACATAAGAGGAACAGACAACAAGGAAGCAGATTTCCTCAGTCGCCAGTCCGTCAGACAGGGGGATTGGGAACTGAAGGTAGAAGTGTTCCAAAGGATAGTTCAAAGGTTCGGCTGCCCCGAAATAGACCTCTTTGCCAGTCAGAAAAACAGAAAGGTCAAGAGGTTCTTTTCCCTCTCTCGGGAGAGAGAGTCAGAGGGCCTGGATGCCCTGGCTCAAAACTGGACATTCCTGTTGGCTTACCCCTTCCCCCTCTGTCTCTGATTCCGAGAGTCATCCAGAAGCTCAGCCAGGTTTCGGGCAGAGTCCTCCTAGTGGCCCCCTGGTGGCCAAGAAGGACTTGGTTTGCAACCCTAAAGTCGCTATCAGTAGCGCTCCCCTGGAAGCTGCCAAACATTCAGGACCTCCTGTCACAGGGTCCAGTGGTACACCCCAGACCGGAATTCTTTCAACTCACGGCGTGGTTAGTGAGCGCCAGATCCTTAAAGAAAAGGGCTGCTCAGACAGAGTAATAGATACTTTACTCTTAAGTAGGAAGCCGGTTACTAGAAAAATTTACCTTAAAGTTTGGAAAATCTTTTGTACTTGGTGTAAACAAATACAGATTGTTTCCACCTCTATTCTGGTAATCCTGGAATTTCTCCAGGACGGGGTAGAGAAGGGTGTGGCTGTCAACACTCTTCGAGTACAAGTGGCGGCACTTTCGGTTTTTCTTAACGCTAGGATAGCGAAAGAACCATTAGTTAAAAGATTTTTGGTAGCCAGAGATAGGGCTACTCCTGTCAAAAAAGATAGGTTCCCACCTTGGGACCTAACTAGGGTTCTAGAGGCGTTATCTAGTCACCCTTTTGAACCTTTAGAAGAAATTTAATTTACATTTTTGACCATTAAATTAGCCTTTCTACTGGCAATCACTACTGCCAGGAGAGTAGGAGACCTGCAGTGCCTCTCTATCAAGGAACCTTTTTTAATGATCCTACCTGATAGAATCATCCTCAAACCAGATCCGTTGTATCTACCTAAGGTGTCGTCAGCGTTCCACAGAACTCAGGTGATGACCTTGCCATCCTTCTGTGAGAATCCTAGAAATTAAGGGGAAGAAAGATTCCATTGTCTAGACGTCAGGAGATGCCTCCTTACGTATTTACAGAGGGTTAAGGATTTTAGAAGGTCTAATCATCTCTTAATTTTGTTTTCTGGAAGTAGAAAGGGACTCCAAGCATCAAAGTCCTCAGTCTTCAGGTGGATAAGGCAAGCCATTAATTTAGCGTACAAAAGTGCAGGCATGCCCGCACCAGAAAAGTTGAAGGCGCACTCAACTAGAGCCCTAGCTACCTCATGGGCTGAGAAAGCAGGGGCCTCCTTGGAAAAGATCCGCAACGCAGCCACCTGGTCCAGACAAGACACCTTCCTGAAGCACTACCGTGTGGAGGTCCTATCACAGCAAGACCTTGCCTTTGGTCGAAAAGTGTTACAGGCAGTGGTCCCACCCTAAGGTAGGCCTGTGGATTCCTTTATTATCCTCTCATGTGTTGCCGTCCTGGAAGGTGAGGTGAGAAAACCGACGATTACTTACCGATAACGGTGTTTCTACGAAACCTTCCAGGACGGCAGGCCTGCTTCCCGCCCTGTTATGGGTGGAGGAGTATGTACACACTAAGTGGTAAGTACTTAAGATGTTGAATAGCCCTTGTGGTCTAGTGGGAGTATTACTTTACAACTACTGAAGGACAAGGGATAAGGTGGGGTCTTTTAAACATTTGTGAACTGATTGTGTTTCCTGTTGGGTGCAGCCTATCATCTCTCATGTGTTGCCGTCCTGGAAGGTTTCGTAGAAACACCGTTATCGGTAAGTAACCGTCGTTTTTTTTTATCTAAAAAGTAAAATTTTGCCTGAAACACCGCTTTAAGTCTTCATGTACACTGCTGCTGGTAAATGGACGTTTAGGATCAGTTGGGTGTTTTTTTCAGCTGCCCCTGAACTCTCCTCTGCTATCTTATCAGTACATGTACACATGGGGCATTTATAGTCCTTTCTAGGCAGTTGAGTTTTGAAGCATTTTTTTGGAAAGCGCAAAAAAAAAAAAAATGCGTTCAGGATGGATGTGAAACGCCAAATGCCTGTAACAGCTTGTAATCGCGGTAACTTGCTTTTAGCGGTTTCATTTATAGGCGTTTGCGTGGCAAAATGGGCATTTTTTAAACGTCGGTTACTATCTGTCAAGTTAAATCGTTCAGGAGTAGGGATGAGCGAGTTCGAGTCGAACTCATGTTCGACTCGAACATCGGCTGTTCGACCGTTTGTCGAATTTCAAACAAATTTGAGTGGCGCGTCACAGCCCATAATTCACTGCAGCATCGCAGTGCATTGCTGGCTGATGATTGGCCAAGCATGCACTTATATCTCGGGGGGTTTAGTACACACCCCACACTTTATAATGCCGCCTGCGTGGCAGCCTTGTGTAGTGTGTTGCGGCGGCGGTGAAAGAAAGAGAGATAGTGTCATTTCATTTGAGTTGGATAGAGCAGACAGGCGAGTCAGTTAGCTGCAGTTACAGTGTGTAGAGGATATATATGCATCCCAGGTGTTTGTGTGTGTGTGTGTGTATATATATATATATATATATATATATATATATATGCATGCATGCATACAAACATATACACTGTATTCAGTTTAACTAGATCCGTTCCTGTTATTCTCTTCCTAATATACTGACAGGCAGGCAGGTGATTGTGGTAGCTGCAGTATTTTCAGTTAGTGTACTGTGTCCTTTGTACAGTGTGCACCTAAAGCTACCTGAAGACAATTGCTGGTGTTCTCATACTAATACCACAGGCAGGGAGCTGCAAGTATTTTCAGTTAGTGTACTGTGTCCTTTGCACAGTGTGCACCTAAAGCTACCTGAATACAATTGCTGGTGTTCTCTTACTAATAATACTACAGGCAGGCAGTTGATTCTGCTAGCTGCAGTATAATCAAAATATATATATATATATATATATATATATATATATATATATATCCCAGCTTTGTGCAGCTACATCTCACTGCAGGCCATTAGTATGTCTGGAAGGACAACAAGGAGAGGCAGACAGTCACGAGCCAATAAAAGAGGGCAAGCAGGCTCTGTGTCTAGAGGCAACAGTGCTAGCCGTGGACACGGTGCATCCTCATCAGCACTTGGCCGTGGGACACGCTTGTCCTTTTTTTCGGCAGCTGGCCATGTTGAGCCGCAACATGCCGAAGACTTGGTAGAGTGGATGACCAATCCGTCCTCATCCTCTCTCACCCAGGCTCAGAGTACTTTGTCTGGCAAAGCAGCTGCCAAAGCGGCCTCTTCCCTCGGCTCAATGGCCATCAGTCACTCCTTCCCTAGCCCCACCATGTCCCCCTGAGGAGTCCCCCAAACTGTTTGACCACAGTGTTGGGTAATTGCTGCAGGAGGATGTGCAGCGTTTTGAAGGCTCCAATGATGGTACCCAGCTAGAGGAAGGCTGTAACGTGAGCCCAGAGAGAGGGGGTGCCCAAGAAGGACAGCAATCTGGCAGTCATGTTCCCCCAGCTGCAGCATACTGCCAGGTTTGCTACAGTGATGAGGAGGGAGGGGATGATGAGGTCATGGACTCTACGTGGGTGCCTGAGAGGAGGAGGCACATCTCCAATGAGGCAGGATGCCCTCCAGGGGCCAGCTTAAAGCACTGACAGCATCACACCGCAGAGCTCCGCATGTGCAGGGCGCTGCTGTCTCTGCGCGTTATTCCAAAAGTTCTTAGGTGTGGGCCTTTTTTGAGACGAGTGCATCAGATCGCAGCGCTGCTATTTGCAACATATGTCTCAGGCGTATCTCGCGTAGCCAAAAAATCACCCGCTTGGGCACCACATGCTTGAACAGACATATGTCGACCTGCCATGCAGTTCATTGGCAAGCATACCTAAAAGACCCACACCAAAGAACAAAGCGGACCTCTCCTTGCTCCTCATCAGCTGGGATCTCCAACCCCACTATACCTTCAGTCCTCTCTGAAACCTGCACTTAGAGGAATGAAGGTGTAGAATTAGGTGTGTCACAGCCAAGTACTTGTGGCCAATCTGCTATCGGTACACCAGTGTCAGATTGTACCAGGCAAATTTCCCTGCCCCAGCTGCTGCACCGCCGAAAGAAGTTCGTTTCCAGCCATTCACATGCCCAGCGGTTGAATGCTAGCTTGGCAAAATTGCTAGCACTTCAACTGCTGCCTTTTCAGTTGGTAGACTCTGCCCCCTTCCGTGAGTTTGTGGAATGTGCGGTTCCTCAGTGGCAGGTTCCCAAACGCCACTTTTTCTCACAGAAGGTGATTCCGGCTCTCTACCGGCATGTGGAAGGCAATGTCTTGGCCTTGCTGGACAGGGAGGTCAGCGGTAAGGTGCATATTACCGCTAACTCATGGTCCAGCAGGCATGGACAGGGACGTTACCTATCTTTCACATCACATTGGGTGATTCTGCTGGCAGTTGGGAAGGTTGCAGGACAAGGTACAGTAGTGTTGGAGGTTGTTCTGCCACCACGCCTCCAAAATGCTACTACTGGTGATTTTGACACACCTCTCTCCTCCACCCCTCCTCTTCTTCTTCCTCCATGGCCTCTTCCTGCGCTTTGTCCTCAGAACCAGCAGTGCTCCGTAGGCGTTCAAGGGGCTACGCAAGTACGCAGGCAAAAAGATGCCATGCGGTGCTTGAACTGGTGTGCTTGGGGGACAGGAGCCACACTGGGGCAGAGATTCTGTCAGCTCTGCAGGGGCAGGCTCAGAGGTAGTTGACGCCACACCAGCTTAAGCCAGGGATGGTGGTATGCGACAATGGCACCAACCTCCTCTCCGCCCTTCGACAGGGACAACTGACCCATGTGCCCGGTTTGGCTCACGTCCTTAACTTGGTGGTGCAGTGGTTCTTGGGCAGGTACCCAGGCTTACAGGAGGTCCTGAGGCAGGCCAGGAAACTCTGTGGGCATTTCCGCCGGTCATAAAATGTCAGTGCTCGGCTGGCTGACCTCCAAAAGGAATACAACCTGCCCAAGAACCGCCTAATCTGTGACATGCCCACCAGGTGGAACTCAACGTTGGCCATGCTGCAGCGGCTGCACACGCAGCAGAGGGCCATCAATGAGTATCTGTGCCAATATGGCACCAGAACAGGGTCAGGGGAGCTTGTTTTTTTTGCCACGCCAGTGGGTCATGATCGGGGATGCATGCACTGTCCTGGCACCATTTGAGGAGGCCACGAGGATGGTGACAGTGCATGCATCAGTGACACTGTCCCTCTTGTCCACCTGTTGGAGCACACGCTGCGTGGAATAATGGACAGGTCACTTGAGGCAGTACAGGGAGGAAGAGGAAGACTTCCTTACCTCTCAAGGCCCCGTTTATCCAGACAGTGTTCCTGCTGGCCCGCCTATTATGAAGGAAGAGGAGGAGGAGGATTTTATCGGCATGGAGTTGGAGCCTAGCACTCAGCATCAGCAGCAGTCTTCAAGGGATCAATTACAGTCCCAAGAAACCCATGGACTTGTACGTGGCTGGGAGGAGGTGGCTGCGGATCATGTCGTCCTGAGTGACCCAGAGGACTCCGGACCGAATGCCTCAGCAAACCTACGCTGCATGGCCCCCCTGATCCTGCACAGCCTGCGGAAGGATCCTCGTATTCGTGGTATCAAGGAGAGGGATCATTACTGGCTGGCAACCCTCCTTGATCCACGTTACAAGGGTAAGGTTGCGGACCTTATCTTGCCGTCGCAGAGGGAGCAGAGGATGAAACATCTTCGGGAGGCCTTGCAGAAAGGTCTGTGCAACGCATTCCCAGAGACTGGGAGGTTACAAATTCCTGGTCCTGGACAACGTGTTGCTGAGGCTTAGGTCAGTCAAAGAAGGAGCGGTGGAGAAGGTGGCCGTCTGACCGATGCGTTCAGACAATTTTTTAGTCCGCAGCCCCAAGTTATGATCGGTTCCAGCAACCATCGCCAGCGTCTGTTTTACATGGTGCAGGAATACCTAGGGGCAAGATCAGACTTGGACACCTTTCCCACCAAAAATCCTCTGGGTTAATGGGTCTTGAGGATGGATCACTGGCCAGAGCTTGCACAGTATTTAATTGAGCTACTGGCCTGTCCTGCATCCAGCGTTCTTTCAGAACGCACATTCAGTGCTGCTGGAGGCTTTGTAACCGATCACCTGTCCACCGAATCGGTCGATCGACTGACCTTCATAAAAATGAATCAGTCTTTGATCACCAGCTACCAAACACCTGATGCTGATGTAACCGAATATTTTTTATTTTTTTTTGAATGGGAGATCCCTTCAAGACTGCCTATGCTGATGCTTAGTGACTATCCTGTTATGCTGAGTGACTATCCTCTTCCTCCTCAATGTTCATGCTGATAGCTTGTAAGAACATTTTTGGTTCTGGGCACCGCCACCAGTGCCTAAGGCCCAATTTTTCTGCCCCGGTTTAACAGGGGCGTGTAATTACAATTTTTGATGCAATACTTTGCAGCAGGGCTCATTCCTGCGCTCCAACTAGAGTATCTGTGAGGGGTTGCAGTGTTGTGGCACCAGTGCCTAAGGCCCAATTTTTCTGCCACTGTTCAACAATGGCATGTAATTACAATTCTTGATATAATAGTTCACAGCAGGGCGTTCCAGCGCCCACCAAGAGTAACTGTGAGGGCTTACAGTGTTGAGGCAACACCAACACCTAAGGCCCAAATTTCTGCAGAGTACATAGGGCAGGCCCCTACTTTCAAACATCCGACTTACAAACGACTCCTACTTACAAACGGAGGGAGACAACAGGAAGTGAGAGGAAATCTACCCCTAGGAAGGGGAATTCTCTCCTGAGAAGCCTCGTACACACGGCCGAGAATCTCGTCAGGAAAAAACTTGTCGTTTTTCTTGACGAGATTCTTGGACAAGAAACTTGTCCCGGCCGAGTGTACACACGCTCGATTCAAAGAACCCGCGGTTCTTTAAATGGAGCGAACGCGGTGACGTAATTGACTACGACGAGCGTGCGCTCGTCACATTCGATGCCGTCGCCGCCATCTTGCTACACCCTACCTATGCCTAGGAAGCTACCACGCATGCGTCAAAGTCATTTCGAGCATGCGCGGGTTTCCACGGCGACAGTTAAGTGTACACACACACACTTTTCTCGTCGAGAAACATGCTGACGAGAAAATGGAGAATCCTGACGAGAAAATAGAGAGCAGGTTCTCTATTTTTTTTGTCGAGATTCTTGTCGGTTTTCTTGACGAGAAACCTGATAGCACGACCGATTTACTCGGCAAGAAAGCTCTGCCAGCAAGTTTCTTGTCGTTTTTTGACGAGAAACTCGGTCGTGTGTACGAGGCTTAAGAGTTAATATGGGAAAAAGGTGTCTCCTCTCCACTGATACTTTATCACCAATCCTTGTTTCCCTAAAACCCCCAAATTTTCAAAATTCAATTGTCATTGGGACAGAAAGTGAGGTGACATCTTCTGAACGGGTGCACAGACAGCAAAACAAATGTTTCAGGAGTGATAACCCTTCCCTATATTTTCCAAAAAGCTTAAACATAGATTTTTTGGCTGGAGCTACATTTTAAAAATGTACCAGTTCAAAATTACAAACAGATTCTACTTAAGAACAAACCTACAGTCCCTGTCTTGTTTGCAACGCCTGTATACTGCTGTACAGAGTATATAGGGCTTGAGGGCCCCACGCCTTTCCTTTTTTTAATTTGGGTGCGGGGTTCCCCTTAATATCCATACAAGACCCAAATGGGCTGGGGGGGAGGGGTACCCATGCCGATTTTCTCAATGATTTTCATCCATATTGCCGGGACCACACATTACATTAAAGCCGCAAGCAGTTTTAAATTACTTTTTTTCCTTTAGAAATGTCATTTTGTGCAGGGACAGTTCTAAACACAGGAAACACGTGCCACTTTACAGGCATACTATAGACACTCCCCAGGTATGATATTTAAAGGAATATTTCACTTTTTTTTTTCACTTTAAGCATCATTAAAATCACTGCTTCCGAAAAAACTTCCGTCTTCTAAAACTTTTTTTTTGCATTGATACATGTCCCCTGGGGCAGGACCCGGGTCCCCAAACCCTTTTTAGGACAGTAACTTGCATATTAGCCTGTAAAATTAGCACTTTTGATTCCGAACATTCGAGTCCCATAGGCTTTAACGGGGTTCGATAGTTTGCGCGATCTTTTGGTCCGTTCGCAGGTTCTAGTGCGAACCGAACTGGGGGGTGTTCAGCTCATCCCTATTCAGGAGAGGTTTAAAAAAATCCTATGTACATTAGGGGCCGCTTCACACCATAGAGACGCAGTCCGGATGCGTTCCAGATGCTTTTCTGCATGCACGTTTTTGACATGTTTTTGATGCAGTCCAGTGCATTTTTTTTCTCCCTTTTTATACTTAACCTTAACCACTTGACCACTGGGCACTTAAACCCCCTTAATAACCAGACCAATTTTCAGCTTTCGGTGCTCTCACATTTTGAATGACAATTACTCAGTCATACAACACTGTACCTATATTTTTTTGTCCTTTTTTTCACACAAATAGAGCTTTCTTTTGGTGGTATTTAATCACCGTTGGGTTTTTTATTTTTTGCGCTATAAGAGAAAAAAGACTGAAAATTCTGTAAAAAAATGTTTTTTTTTTCGTTTCTGTTAAAATTTAGCAAATTACTATTTTTTCTTCATAAATTTTGGCTAAAATTTATACTGCTACATATCTTTGGTAAAAATAAGTACAAATTGGTGCATATTATTTGGTCTTTGTGAAAGTTATAGAGTCCACAAGCTATGGTGCCAATATCTGAAAATTGATCACACCTGAAGTACTGACGGCCTATCTCATTTCTTGAGACCCTAACATGCCAGAAAAGTACAAATACCCCCCAAATGACCCCTTTTTGGAAAGAAGACATTCCAAGGTATTTAGAAAGAGGCATTGTGAGTTTTTTGAAGTTGTCATTTTTTCCCACAATTCTTTGCAAAATCAAGATTTTTTTTTCTCTTTTTTTTTTTTACACAAAATTGTCATATTAGCAGGTTATTTCTCACACACAGCATATGCATACCACAAATTACACCCCAAAACACATTCTGCTATTACTCCCGAGTATGGCGATACCACATGTGTGAGACTTTTACACAGCGTGGCCACATACAGAGGCCCAACATGCAGGGAGCACCATCAGGCGTTCTGGAGCACCCAGGCCAATTCTGACATTTCTCTCCTACATGTAAAAATCATCATTTGTTTGCTAGAAAATTACATAGAACCCCAAAACATTATATATGTTTTTTTAGCAAAGACCTTAGAGAATATAATGGTGGTCGTTGCAACTTTTTATCTCGCACGATATTTGCGCAGCAATTTTTTAACGCGTTTTTTATGGAAAAAAATGTTTTGTGCTAAAAAAAAAAAAAACAGTAAAGTTAGCCCAATGTTTTTACATAATGTGAAAGATGAAGTTACGCCGAGTAAATAGATACCTAACATGTCACCCTTCAAAATTGCACACGCTCGTGGAATGGCGCCAAACTTCGCTACTTAAAAATCCCCATAGGCGACGTTTTAAATATTTTTACTGGTTACATGTTTTGAGTTACAGAGGAGGTCTAGGGCCAGAATTATTGCTCTCGCTCTAACGTTCGCAGAGATACCTCACATGTGTGGTTTGAACACCGTTTTCATATGTGGGCGGGACTTACGTATGCAGTCGCTTCTGTATGCGAGCTCACGGGGACAGGGGCACTTAAAAAAATATATATATATTTTTATTGTTCATTTTACTTTTATTTATTTTAGTTTGACATGTTTTTCCACCCCAAAATTTTTTTTGATCACTTTTATACCTATTACAAGGAATGTAAACATCCCTTGTAATAGGAATATGGCATGACAGGTCCTCTTTACAGTGAGATATGGGGTCAATAGGACCCCACATCTCACCTCTAGGCTGGGAAGCCTGAAAAAAAAAACCAAAAAAACAATCCTGGCTTTGATCATAGCGGTGAGTCGGTAGAAGCACCGGAGGGGGGGGGGCAAAAATGATCAAGCGGCGGAACAGCCGCTATGATTGTTGTTATGGTGTAGGGAATCGCCGGCTGAAAAAGTTGATATCTAAATGATGCCTGTAGCTGCTCCCATCATTCAGATATCCCCGCACATAGTCAAGGACGTCATATGACGGCCGGCGGGCGGGAAGTGGTTATTGCGGAGTATTGCCGGGCATTGCGGAGTATTGCCGGGCATTGCGGAGTATTGCCGGGCATTGCGGAGTATTGCAGGGCATTGCGGAGTATTGCAGGGCATTGCACGGGGTATTGCACAGGGGGTATTGCGCAGGGTATTGCAGAGTATTGTGCAGGGTATTGCAGAGTATTGTGCAGGGTATTGCAGAGTATTGTGCAGGGTATTGCAGAGTATTGTGCAGGGTATTGCAGAGTATTGTGCAGGGTTTTGCAGAGTATTGTGCAGGGTTTTGCAGAGTATTGTGCAGGGTTTTGCAGAGTATTGTGCAGGGTTTTGCAGAGTATTGTGCAGGGTTTTGCAGAGTATTGTGCAGGGTTTTGCAGAGTATTGTGCAGGGTATTGCAGAGTATTGTGCAGGGTATTGCAGAGTATTGTGCAGGGTATTGCAGAGTATTGTGCAGGGTATTGCAGGGTATTGCAGAGTATTGTGCAGGGTATTGTGCAGGGTATTGTGCAGGGTATTGTGCAGGGTATTGTGCAGGGTATTGCGCAGGGTATTGCGCAGGGTATTGCGCAGAGTATTGCGCAGGGTATTGCGCAGAGTATTGCGCAGGGTATTGCGCAGAGTATTGCGCAGGGTATTGCAGAGTATTGCGCAGGGTATTGCAGAGTATTGCGCAGGGTATTGCAGAGTATTGCGCAGGGTATTGCAGAGTATTGCGCAGGGTATTGCAGAGTATTGCACCAGGGTATTGCAGAATATTGCACCAGAGTATTGCGCAGGGTATTGCAGAGTATTGCGCAGGGTATTGCAGAGTATTGCACCAGGGTATTGCAGAGTATTGCACCAGGGTATTGCAGAGTATTGCACCAGGGTATTGCAGAGTATTTTGCAGAGTATTGCGCAGGGATGGCTGAGCAGGGATGGATGGATTGCTGGATCTGTGACTGCAATTGTCACAGATCCAGCCCACAGCTGACATGGGGGAGGGAGCTGACATGATCCGCTCCCTCCCCTCTCCTCTCACACTGTACCGATCGGTACAGAGAGGGGAGAGAGGAACCGGCGTCATGTGATGTCATTTGACGGAGCGATCACGTGGTAAACGGCCGCTATCAGCGGCGATTTACCGCGATTCGTGATGCGCCGGGTCCTCTGGACCCAGCGGTCACGGAGATTCCCGTGTGCGCGCGATTCTGGGAGGACGTTATATAACGTCCTCCCAGAGTTAAGCAACCACCTTGTCGACGTTATTTGTCGGCAGGTGGTTGCCAAGTGGTTAAATAAGGACATCTGTGTTTCATTGTGTTTCTGGTGCATTATGGTGCATTTTTCATGTTCAACTTTTTTTTTTTTCTGGATCTGCAAGCACTGGTGTGAACTATGTCATTGAAAACCATATAACCTACTTTCTATGCGTTTTTGATGCAGAAAAAAATGTACTGGACTGCATGTGATGTGAACTGGCCCTATGGCTGGATTCACACCTATGCATTTTTTGTGCTTTTTGCATTTTGCAGATTTGCACTACAGTCCATGTACCATGGTTTCCTATGGAACACGTTCTGTAGTGCAAATCTGCAAAAAGCACAAAAAATGCATAAGTGTGAATCCAGCCTAATGCCGCGTACACACGATCGTTTTTCATGACGTTAAAAATGCCATTTTTAAAAATGGGCATTAAAATTGATCGTATGTAGGCTCCAGAGCATTTTTCACGTTGTTTTTTTTAACGTCGTGAAAAACGGTAGTGTGTATGCTTTTACGAGGGGGGAAAAAAACGCGCATGCTCAGAATCAAGTATGAGACGGGAGCGCTCGTTCTGGTAAAACTAGCGTTTGTAATGGAGATAGCACATTCGTCACACTGTAACGGACTGAAAAGCACAAGGCTGAAAAGTGCGAATCGTCGCTCAACAAACTTTACTAACATGAAGGGTGGCGCCATCCGAACGGAACTTCCCCTTTATAGTGCCGTCGTACGTGTTCTACGCCACTGTGCTTTGCTCGAGCGTTTTTTTTTAATGAACGTGTGTATGCAAGGAAGGCTTGAGAGGAAACATGAAAAATCACGTCGAGAAAAACGTCGTTTTTAAAAATGACATTAAAAACGATCGTGTGTACGCGGCATAAGCCTTAATGCCCAAACATCAATTCCTTCCACTCAGGGCCAGTTCACACCACATGCAGTCCAATGTGTTTTTTGTTTTTTTTTTCTGCAACAAAAAGGCATAGAAAGCAGGTTACATAGTTTTAAATGGCATAGTTCACACAAGTGCTTGCAGTTCCAGTAAAAAAAAAGTAGAACATGTTGCATTTTTCCTGCACTGGACTGTACTGGAACGCTGTAAAAAGCATAGAAAATGCAACGGAACGCACCTAAACACATCAAAAACTCACTAAAACACACATGTTCTTATTTAAAATTAAGAAAAAAAGAAGGGAAAAATGCACTGGGCCGCATCAAAAATGCATCAAACACACGCATGCATAAAAGCATCTGGAATGCATCCAGACTGCGTTTCTATGGTGTGAACCGGCCCTTAATCTAATTTTATCATTTTGCTATAATCCTAAATAATAATGATCCCAGTATTCTGTATTTATTCTGTATATTATTACATTAGTTATACAGCAAGGGTGTGATCTGAACTTTTCTCATGATCTAGAGTCCTCTATATATACTGTATGTGCCTTCCACCAGGGGTCTCAAACTGGCGGCCCTCCAGCTGTTGCGAAACTACAAGACCCATGAGGCATTGCAAGGCCGACAGTTACAAGTATGACTCCCACAGGCAGAGGCATGCTGGGACTTGTAGTTTCGCAACAGCTGGAGGGCCGCCAGTTTGAGACCCCTGCATTACACTGTTAGCAAAATGTTGTCACACCCTAATTTCTTCACAGAGCACACCACCTCCTTTTTCTCTGCTGGCTTAATGTGAGCTGGGGGGCAGGCTCAGGCAATCTGTCACAAAGACCGGTATCGCCGGACATTATGTTGTTTACCGAGCGCTCGGGTTCGGAACATTATAGATTGCATGGACAGATTGTTGGATGGGGCTGGAGTGGACCCAGCTGTCATGGTATATATTGGTACCAATGACAAAGTTCGAGAAAGATGGAGCGCCCTACAAAATGATTTCAGGGACTTGGCTATATTGAAGAAAAGGTCCCCCAATGCAATATTTTCAGAAATACTGCCTGTACCTCAAGCCACACCAGAGAGGCAGCAGGAGCTTATGGTACTTAACAAATGGCTGAGGAACTGGTGCAGGGAGGAGGGGTTTGGGTTCATGGAGAACTGGACTGACTTTTCGGTAAATTACCGGCTCTATAGCAGGGACGGACTGCACTTAAATGAGCAGGGTGCCGCTCTGTTGGGAGCGAAGGTGACCAAAAAGCTGGAAGAAATTCAGGTTGATGCTCCACCAGAATGTGAAGCTCACATTGAGAACCCACCAGAATGTGACTCTCATGCTGACACTCACCCAAAATGTGACGTTCAAGAGGAGACTCCACCAAAATGCCAGAGGAACCTTGGGAACATCTCCTCCAGTGAAGATGGGGGCAAAGTTACAGCAAAAAACAGGAAGATACTGGTGGTAGGGGACTCAATATTTAGAAGGACAGTAAGGGAAATCTGTCACAAAGACTGCCATTACCGAACAGTATGTTGTTTACCGGGTGCTCGTGTTCGGGACATTGTACATCAGATGGACAAATTGTTGGATGAGGCTGGGGAGAACCCAGCTGTCATGATACATATTGGAACTAATGACAAGGTTAGAGGAAGATGGAGTGCCCTAAAAAATGATTTCAGGGACTTAGGGGCTATATTGAAGAAAAGGACCTCCAAGGCAGTATTTTCAGAAATACTGCCTGTGCCTCGAGCCACACCAGAGAGGCAGCAGGAGTTTAGGGAGCTTAACATGTGGCAGAGGAACTATTGTAGGG
Organism: Rana muscosa; assembly: GCA_029206835.1. NCBI lineage: Eukaryota > Metazoa > Chordata > Amphibia > Anura > Ranidae > Rana > Rana muscosa. The sequence continues at coordinate 1,060,255,054 of CM055122.1, read as the reverse complement.
AGGAGGGGTTTGGCTTCATGCCAAACTGGGCTGACTTTTCAGTCATTTACCATCTTTATAGCATTGATGGATTGCACCTAAATGGAAGGGGTGCAGCTTTTTTGGGAATGAAGATGGCCAAAACGTTGGAAGAAATGTTAAACTAGAAGATGAGGAGGAGGGATCAGAAAATGATTTGCTAGTGAACATGAGGGAGAAGATCTTCAAGTCAAGCCATCATCACCGGAGTCCACTACGTCATCACTCACTTGAAAGATTCTCATCAGCACCTGTCTTCAAGAGAGCAATACCACCAGCTATCTTCACCAACAGGAGTGCCACATATCTTTTCAGCATAGTTCAAGTTTTGTGTGTGGGGATAGAGTGTTATAAGACTCAGTGGAAAGTCTGAGGAACCCTCCCAGGGACCAGGTTGTACCAACACAGGTCCCTACACTGGTGGCAGCTGCCACTTCAGTAACCGGAGGGTCTTCCCATCAGCCCTCCATTTTTTTTTTGTTTTCGGAACTTCTGAATCACCAACTATCAATGTAATTGGACAAACAAGGCAATTGACTGTTCCTAGAAGAAGACTCAACAAAAAGTCTGAGGAACCCTCCCGGGGACCAGGTACGGCTGTACCAACACAGGTCCCTACACTGGTGGCGGCTGCCACTCCAGCAACCAGAGGGTCTTCCCATCAGCCCTCTATTAAGCTTTCTGCAGCTTCTGCAGAAGCTTTAAGGTTCGACAATACATCACCCAAACATAATCCCCTGTAAAAAAGTGCCTGAGATGTTGGTGGTAAACAGCCTGCTAGGCCTGGTGGGAACCGAACCAAGTCCTCCAAAATCTGCCTCATATCCAAAAGTTGCCAAGAGTGTAAATTTAGACATTAAGCTCGAAGGTTAATCAAAAATATCACATTCTAAAGGGAAAGGTAGCCCTCTATTTCCTTTTCTGCAGCTTCTGAATCACTATCAATATAGTTGGACAAAGACAATTGGCTATTCCTAGAAGAAGACTTAACAAAAAGTCTAAGGAACCCTCCCAGGGACCAGGTACGGCTGTACCAATACAGGTTCCTACACTGTTGGCAGCTGCCACTCCAGCAACCGAAGAGTCTTCCCATCAGCCCTCTCAGGAACCCGGTACCTCTGTACCAACACAGGTCCCCACACTGGTGGTGCCTGCCTATCCAGTAAACAGATGGTCTTCCCATCAGCTCTCCCGAGGACCAGGTACAGCTCTACCGGCACAGGTCCCCACACCAGTGGCAGCTGCCACTTCAGAAAACAGAGGATCTTCCCATCAACCCTCCCAGGGACCAGGTGCGGCTTGAAGAAACATCCATGACCTTTTGGCATCTGCCATCTCAGCTATCTTGAGGAAATGGTAATCAGCCCTCCCAGGGACCAGGTACGACTGTACTAAGTCAGATCTCTGCACCAACGCTTTATCTGCTGAGATCACCTAAAAGGTATTTCCAATTTTTCAGTCACATTTTTTACACCTACCGTATATACTCGAGTATAAACCGACCCGAATATAAGCAGAGGCACCTAATTTTACCACAAAAAACTGGGAAAATGTATTGACTCGAGTATAAGCCTAGGGTGTCCATCTGCATGCCTCCACTGTGCCTCACTGTGTCCATGTGCATGCCTCACTGTGCCCATGCCTCACTGTGTCCATGACTAGACTGACGTTTAACATGGGAGTCTATAGAAGGGGTGCCCGGATTTGAAAAATTGGTGCTTCCCAGCCGTAGGTCCCCCAGACACACTTGTAGAGGAGAAATGGGGCTACATGTGTGCTAGGTTCCGGGTCCACAGGACCTACGACTGGCCAGTACCGGGTCCTCAAAGTCACTAGAGAAATTACAGTTTAACATTGGAGTCTATGGAAGGGGTGCCTGGCTTTAAAAAATCAGTGCTCCCCGGCCGTAGGTCCCCCGGACAACAAACTTTGCACACTTGTAGAGGAGAAATGGGGCTACATGTGTGCCAAGTTTGGCCGGTACCGGGTCCCCAAAGTCTGGGAAATCAGGAGCAAAATAGTGACTCGAGTATAAGCCGAGGGGGGCATTTTCAGCACACAAAAAATGTACTGAAAAACTCGGCTTATACTCGAGTATATACGGTACTTTATATTTTTTTGGTGGTACAATTCAGATAGCATATGTTTAAGAAAATTTTAAAAATTGCTGATCACAATTAATGGCAGAACCCCATGGAAAACAAAACAAAAAACATGGCCACCCAAAATCTAGACGCCCTCCTAAGCACACATCCTGACAGGCCAGGAATGAGGGGGGGGGGGTGAGCATGCACCCATACCAGAGCAAATGACCTCAACATAAAGAGGTGCCTTGTCAGGGGGAGGGGGTTCCCCTTTTGCAAGGTCCACTCCCCATGTCAAGGGCACTTGGCCTGCTATGGCTCAGGAGTGGAGGGGGTGCACGCTCACCCCCCCCCCCCCTTCCTGGCCTGCCAGGCTGCATGTTCCGCTGGGGTTTTGGTATCAGATTTGTAGGAGCCATGTTTTGTTTGTCATTTTTCACACGTAATTCGCTCTTTAAAGGCGAGCAGCAAACTACAATTTTTATTAAGTTTTATTCTGTGAATGAGAACATGTAACAGATATAAAGTAGGTGTTATCCCAATATGGCTGCAAAATTGGAAATACCTTTTAGGTGAGCGTCAAAGAAGTAGCGCTGGTGCCCCATTCAAGTGGTCACCATTCAGACGCCCATAAAAACAGCAGAGACCGGCCAGCAGACCTGGCCACAGTAGGTGGAGCTGGTAGCAGCTCCACAGATAGACAACCATAGAAAATTATGATGGGCATCTTTGTTGCCCAATCCACCATACTGGGAATGGACTCTCTACCATCTATGAAGAGCCAGGCTTCCACATTTAAGTGAGTTTTCCTGTCCCTGCCTGTCTACATTTTAGGTTACACCCATGGCTAGCTCATGTCCCCTTATATAAGACAGAGCCTATCCATAGAGTAGAGACTCTATACAGACCAGAGGACATGTATTTCCATTCCACACTAGGGATGAGCCGTACACCCCCCGGTTCGGTTCGCACCAGAACTTGCGAACGGACCGAAAGTTTGTGCGAACTTTAGAACCCTATTAAATACAATGGATGCGAACGTTCGAAATCAAAAGTGCTAATTATAACGGCTAATATGCAAGTCATTGTCCTAAAAAGGGTTTGGGGACCCGGGTTCTGCCCCAGGGGACATGTATCAATGCAAAAAAAAGTTTTAAAAACTGCCGTTTTTTTGGGAGCAGTCATTTTAATGATGCATAAAGTGAAAAAAAAAAAAGTGAAATATTCCTTTAAATATCGTACCTGGGGGGTGTCTAAAGTATGCCTGTGAAGTGCCACGTATTTCCCGTGTTTAGAACTGTCCCTGCACATGAAATTTCTAAAGCAAAAAAATGGTCATTTAAAACTGCTTGCGGCTTTAATGTAATGTCTGGTCCCAGCAATATGGATGAAAATCATTGAGAAAAATACCCCCCCACCCCACTTGTATGGATATTAAGGGGAACCCCGCACCCAAAATTAAAAAAAAGGCCCTATATACTCTGAACAGCAGTATACAGGCGGTGCAAACAAGACAGGGACTGTGGGTTTATTCTTAAGTAGAATCTTTTTTTTTATTTGGAACAGGTACATTTTTAAGTGTAGCTCTAGCCAAAAAATCTATTTTTAAGCTTTTTGGAGAACATAGGGAAGGGTTATCACCCCTGTAACATTTGTTTTGCTGTCTGTGCACCTGTTCAGAACATTTCACCTCACTTTCCGTCCCAATGACAAATGTTTTTGGAAAAGTGGGGTTTTTATTGAAACAAGGATTGGTGATAAAGCATCAGTAGAGAGGAGACACCTTTTTCCCATATTAACTTTTACAGGAGAGAATTTGCCTTCCTAGGGGTAGATTTCTTCTCACTTCCTGTTGTCTCCTTCCGTTTGCAAGTAGGAGTCGTTTGTAAGTTGGATGTTTCAAAGTAGGGGCCTGCCGTATATACTCTGCAGAAATTTGCCCCTTAGGTGTCGGTATTGCCACAACACTGTAAGCCCTCACAGTTACTCTTGGTGGGCACTGGAACTCCCTGCTGTGAACTATTATATCAGGAATTGTAATTACATGCCATTGTTGAACAGTGTTAGGAAAAATTGGGCCTTTGGTGGTGGTGCTGGTGCTACAACACTGTCAGCCCTCACAGTTACTCTTGGTGGGCGCATGAATGGGCCCTACTGTAAATTATTAGATCAAGAATTGTAATTGCATGCCCCTGTTGAGGGGCAGAAAAATTGGGCCTTTGGTGGTGGTGGTAGTGGTGGTGTTGCCACAACACTGTAAGCCCTCACAGTTACTCTTGGTGGGCGCAGGAATGGGCCCTGCTGTGAATTATTAGATCAAGAATTGTAATTACATGCCCCTGTTGAACAGGGGCAGAAAAATTGGGCCTTAGGCTCTGGTGCCACAACACTGCAACCCCTCACAGATACTGTACTTGGAGCACAGCAATGAGCCCTGTTGCAAAGTATTGCATCAAAAATTGTAATTACACGCCCCTGTTAAACAGGGGCTGAAAAATTGGGCCTTAGCCACTGGTGGCGGCACCCAGAAACAAAAATGTTCTTCCAAGCTATCATCAATAATCGGATCATTGAGGAGGAGGAGGATAGTCAGTCAACATAACAGGACAGTCACTCAGCATCAACATAGGCAGTCTTGAAGGGATGTGAAATTTCAAAATAAATTATTCTGTTATATCATTGGAAAAGAAGGGGGCAATGGGTATACTCAGTACCCTGGGATTTTCAAATACGGTGCTAAATAGAGACTGACAACAAGATCAAATCTTAAAAGGTTTGTTCATTTTATTAACATGAGAAAGACACAAGATATACATAAAATAAAATAACCATCCTTGAAAGCGTGTAACTCAAAGATCAAGGTGCAGTTTGCTAGGTCGCCACTCTACTAGTTTCGCTAAAATAGCTTCCTCAGGAGTGATTGTGACAGTAGCAGAATTATACAGTTTGCAATAAAAACTCATCTAATATAAATGGAAGGAAGGATTCTCTCAGAGCCCCACAGTTCAAACGAGACAGCAATATTCCATTGCCCCACTCTACCAAACAGCAAAATCCAGTGGCCCACCTATTAGTATACGCAACCATAGGGGTATATTAAGTAGCATGAAATGGATACCTTTATAGAATAGATATGCCAATAAATTGTCGGTAAGTGTCTAGCATCAATATTGCTCATAGGGGCACTAAGGCTAAGATGTTTGAATGGGAAATGAATGAGTCATCGGAAGTGCACATCAACCCAAAAGGGAGATTAGATGCATTGGAAGATATCTGTCAGCTAGATGAATAAGCGTACAGCATAGTCCAGCTGGAGGGAGTGCAACTAGCCCCTTAATGTGGGGAGGAATACTGGCATAAAGGTATCCATTTCATGCTACTTAATATACCCCTATGGTTGCGTATACTAATAGGTGGGCCACTGGATTTTGCTGTTTGGTAGAGTGGGGCAATGGAATATTGCTGTCTCGTTTGAACTGTGGGGCTCTGAGAGAATCCTTCCTTCCATTTATATTAGATGAGTTTTTATTGCAAACTGTATAATTCTGCTACTGTCACAATCACTCCTGAGGAAGCTATTTTAGCGAAACTAGTAGAGTGGCGACCTAGCAAACTGCACCTTGATCTTTGAGTTACACGCTTTCAAGGATGGTTATTTTATTTTATGTATATCTTGTGTCTTTCTCATGTTAATAAAATGAACAAACCTTTTAAGATTTGATCTTGTTGTCAGTCTCTATTTAGCACCGTATTTGAAAATCCCAGGGTACTGAGTATACCCATTGCCCCCTTCTTTTCCAATTTCAAATTACATGGGATGTGGTGCTACAAGATTTGACCAAAAGTGCCCCCACTTTCTTACATTACTATATTCTGTTATATCAGCTTCAGGTGCTTGGTAGCTGGTGGTGATCCAAGACTGGTTCATCTTTATGAAGGTCAGTCGATCAACTGAGTCGGTGGACAGGCGCACCCTGTGATCCGTGACAAAGCCTCCAGCAGCACTGAATGTGCATTCCGAAAGAAAGCTGGATGCAGGATAGGCCAGTAGCTCAATTGCATACTGTGCAAGCTCTGGCCAGTGATCCATCCTCAAGACCCAGTAAGCCAGAGGATTTTCGGTGGGAAAGGTGTCCAAGTCTGACCTTGCCCCTAGGAATTCCTGCACCATGTATATCAGACGCTGGCGATGGTTGCTGGAACCGATCATACCTTGGGGCTGCGGACTAAAAAATTGTCTGAACGCATCGGTCAGACGGCCACCTTCCCCACCGCTCCTTCTTTGACTGACCGAAGCCTCAGCAACTCGTTGTCCAGGACCAGGAGTTTGTAACCTCCCAGTCTCTGGGAACGCGTTGCACAGACCTTTCTGCAAGGCCTCTCGGAGATGTCTCATCCTCTGCTCCCTCTGCGACTTTAAGATAAGGTCCGCAACCTTACCCTTGTACCGTGGATCAAGGAGAGTGGCCAGCCAGTAATGGTCCCTCTCCTTGATCCGAAGAATACGAGGCTCCTTCCGCAGACTTTGCAGGATCAGGGAGGCCATGCAGCGTAGGTTAGCTGAGGCATTCGGTCCAGAGTCCTCTGTGTCACTAAGGACGACATGATCCGTAGCCACCTCCTCCCAGCCACGTACAAGTCCACGGGTTTCTTGGGACTGTAAATCATCCCTAAAAGACTGCTGCTGTTGATGCAGCGTGCCAGGCTCCACCTCCATGCTGACACAATCCTCCTCCTCCTCTTCCTGTGCGATGGTTGGGACTGAAGGAACACTGTCTGGGTAAAGGGGGCCTTGAGAGGCAAGGAAGTCCTCCTCTTCCTGCCTCTGTTCTGCCTCAAGTGCCCTGTCCATTATTCCACGCAGCGTATGCTCCAACAGGTGGACAAGAGGTACAGTGTCACTGATGCATGCACTGTCACTGCTCATCATCCTCGTGGCCTCCTCAAATGGTGCCAGGACAGTGCATGCATCCCTGATCATGCCCCACTGGCGTGGTGAAAAAAACCCGAGCTCCCCTGACCCTGTCCTGGTGCCGTAGTCGCACAGGTACTCATTGATGGCCCTCTGCTGCGTGTGCAGCTGCTGTAGCATGGCCAACGTTGAGTTCCACCTGGTGGGCATGTCACATATAAGGCGGTTCTTGGGCAGGTTCAACTCCTTTTGCAGCTCAGCCAGCCGAGCACTGGCATTATATGATCTGCTGAAATGCACACAGACTTTCCTGGCCTGCCTCAGGACATCCTGTAAGCCCGGTTACCTGCCCAAGAACCCCTGCACCACCAGGTTAAGGACGTGAGCCACACAGGGCACATGGGTCAGTTGTCCCTGTCGGAGGGCGGAGAGGAGGTTGGTGCCATTGTCGCAAACCACCATTCCTGGCTTAAGCTGGCGTGGCGTCAACCACCTCTCGGCCTGCCCCTGCAGAGCTGACAGAACTTCTGCCCCAGTGTGGCTCCTGTCCCCCAAACACACCAGCGCAAGCACGGCATGGCATCTTTTTGCCTGCGTACTTGCGTAGCCACTTGAACGCCTACGAACCACCGCTGGTTCCGAGGACAAAGCACAGGAAGAGGCCATGGAGGAAGAAGAAGAGGAGGGGGTGGAGGAGAGAGGTGTGTCACAACCAGTAGTAGCATTTTGGAGGCGTGGCGGCAGAACAACCTCCAACACTACTGCACCTTGTCCTGCATCCTTCCCAGCTGCCAAAAGAGTGACCCAATGGGCCGTGAAAGCGGTAATATGCACCTTACCACTGACCGCCCTGTCCAGCGAGGCATGGACATTGCCTTCCACATGCCGGTAGAGAGCCGGAATCGCCTTCCATGAGAAAAAGTGGCGTTTGGGAACCTGCCACTGAGGAACCGCACATTGCATAAACTCACGGAAGGGGGCCGAATCTACCAACTGAAAAGGCAGCAGTTGAATTGCTAGCAATTTAGCCAAGCTAGCATTCAACCGCTGGGCATGTGGATGGCTGGGAGTGAACTTCTTTTGACGGTCCAGCAGCTGGGGCAGGGAAATTTGCCTGCTACAATCGGACATCGGTGTACTGCTAGCAGAGTGCCAGCAAGTACTTGGCTGTGACACACCTAATTCTACACCTTCATTCCTCTCAGTGCAGGTTTCAGAGAGGACTGAAGGTATAGTGGGGTTGGAGATCCCAGCTGATGAGGAGCAAGGAGAGGTCCGCTTTGTTCTTTGGTGTGGGTCTTTAAGGTACGCTTCCCAAGGAGCTGCATGGCAGGTCAACATATGTCTAGTCAAGCAAGTGGTGCCAAAGCGGCTGATGTTTTGGCCACGCGAGATACGCTTGAGACATATGTTGCAAATAGCAGCGGTGCGATCTGATGCACTAGACTCAAAAAAGGCCCACACCAAGAACTTTTGGCGTAGCTCTGCGGTGTGATTCAGTCGGTGTGCTGCCCTTACGCTGGCCCCCAGAGGGCATCCTGTCTCGTTGGAGATGTGCCTCCTCCTCATCCTCCTCCTCCTCCTCTCTCCTATCAGGCACCCACGTGGAGTCAGTGACCTCATCATCCCCTCCCTCCTCATCACTGGAGCCAATCTGGCAGTATGCTGCAGCTGCTGGAACATGACTGCCAGATTGCTGTCCTTCTTGAGCATCCCCTCTCTCTGCGCTCACACTACTGTCTTCCTATAGCCGGGTATCATCATCAGACCCTTCGAAACGCTGGGCATCCTCCTGGAGTATGTACCAAACACTGTGCTCAAACAGTTCGGGGGACTCCTCAGGAGGACATGGTGTGTCTAGGGAAGGAGTGACTGATGATGACATTGATACGAGGGAAGAGGACGCTTTGGCAGCTGCTTTGCCAGTACCCTGAGCCTGGGTGAGAGAGGATGAGGAGGGTTTGGTCATCCACTCTACCAAGTCTTCGGCATGATGCGGCTCAACACGTCCAGCTGCTGAAAATAAGGACAAGCGTGTCCCATGGCCACGTGCTGATGACAATGCACCGCGTCCACGACCAGCACTGTTGCCCCCAGACACAGAGCCTGCTTGCCCTCTTTTTTTGGATCGTGACTGTCTGCCTTTCTTTGTTGGCCTTCCAGACATAGTAATGGCCTGCAGGGAGATGGGAAAACCAGCAATTGGGTTGTGTATATTGTGCTGGAGGCACACAACACCCACTAACTCCAGCATCTGCCTTTATTAGAGAACAGCAATGACGGGTATATACAGGTGTATACTGTGCCACTAACTCCTGCAGATGCCTGTATTAGGGAACAGCAATGACGGGTGTATACTGTGCCACTAACTCCTGCAGATGCCTGTATTAGAGAACAGCAATGACGGGTATATACAGGTGTATACTGTGCCACTAACTCCTGCAGATGCCTGTATTAGAGAACAGCAATGACGGGTATATACAGGTGTATACTGGGCCACTAACTCCTGCAGATGCCTGTATTAGAGAACAGCAATGACGGGTATATACAGGTGTACACTGTGCCACTAACTCCTGCAGATGCCTGTATTAGAGAACAGCAATGACGGGTATATACAGGTGTACACTGTGCCACTAACTCCTGCAGATGCCTGTATTGTAGAACAGCAATGACGGGTATATACAGGTGTATACTGTGCCACTAACTCCTGCAGATGCCTGTATTAGAGAACAGCAATGACGAGTATATACAGGTGTATACTGTGCCACTAACTCCTGCAGATGCCTGTATTAGAGAACAGCAATGACGGGTATATACAGGTGTACACTGTGCCACTAACTCCTGCAGATGCCTGTATTATAGAACAGCAATGACGGGTATATACAGGTGTACACTGTGCCACTAACTCCTGCAGATGCCTGTATTAGAGAACAGCAATAACGGGTATATACAGGTGTACACTGTGCCACTAACTCCTGTAGATGCCTGTATTAGAGAACAGCAATGACGGGTATATACAGGTGTACACTGTGCCACTAACTCCTGCAGATGCCTGTATTATAGAACAGCAATGACGGGTATATACAGGTGTACACTGTGCCTCTAACTCCTGCAGATGCCTGTATTAGAGAACAGCAATGACGGGTTTATACAGGTGTATACTGTGCCACTAACTCCTGCAGATGCCTGTATTATAAAACAGCAATGATGGGTATATACAGGTGTACACTGTGCCACTAACTCCTGCAGATGCCTGTATTATAGAACAGCAATGACGGGTATATACAGGTGTACACTGTGCCACTAACTCCTGCAGATGCCTGTATTAGAGAACAGCAATGACTGGTATATACAGGTGTATACTGTGCCACTAACTCCTGCAGATGCCTGTATTAGAAAACAGCAAAGACGGATATATACAGGTGTATACTGTGCTGGGGGCACACAACACCCACTAACTCCTGCAGATGCCTGAGAAAAGAATAGAACATAGAACACACTGTCCCTGCCTATGTATCTCTTTCCCTGCCTGCCTATCTAGCTTAGAGAACAGCAATAAAGGGTAGATGCATGTGTATACTGTGCTGGAGGCACACAACACCCACTAACTCCTGCAGATGCCTGAGAAAAGAATAGAACATAGAACACACTGTCCCTGCCTATGTATCTCTTTCCCTGCACGCTGGAACACACTGCACGAGGCCGCCGCGCTGGCGGCCTTTTATAGTGTGGGGCGTGTACTAAACCCAAAATACAAACAATATTCGCGCTACTAACAAATGTGAGCAGCTACAATGCCTATGGAAAAAGCAAAAAACAAACAATATACAAAAAATGTAGCGCTATACATAAAAGTTATATACAAAACACCCAAGTGTAGTGCTCAAAACAAATAAATGTAAAAGAGTCCGTAAAAAGTCCAAAATGGACAAAATATATGTGTAAATAAAGTCTTTGATGACCATTCAAACGTGGATAGTCTTGAAATTTTCAAAACACAACTGGTGACTTTCAAAAAGCAAATGACTATAACGTGACCACCACCAAATGGAAAGGAGGCTTACCAGATGGAATGGACCCAGTAAACGTATGTCTAAAGGGTCAAACAGGCTTGGTACATGTATACTCGTAGGTCTAGAGTCCTGGCTGGCGTTGCACACATCAATGTCCAAAATCCAGGGTCTAGTGGTGTCACCAAATATCCGAACCCAGTATGATGATGGGATAGCTCACAATGGAACCATATTATAGGGAAGAAGGAGAGGGCACATAGCGTAATAACGTAGATACTATTTATTAAATGCAGGTAGATACACTTACATTCAAGCAGTAAACGTAGCGCTTTGCAAAACACTCAGTGGCAGCAGTGGAATCTCCCGACGCGTTTCGCAATACCTTGCATCGTCTGGGGTATGACTCCACTGTTGCCTGCATATTATTTATAAGTTTAAGGGACCTCCCCCTCATTAATCCATTATGCAATCACTTCCTGAATCTTTCAAAATGGCGTGTCGGCGTGCGTTCCACGCCTCTCTATGTAATCCCTGCATAGTGCGCTAATATATTCATCATATGGGAAGCTGTATGGAAAAAAGATGGGGGGATAGATCCATGTTTGTGTGGAATAACCTCATCATACATGCTAGATACGGGGCATCACTAACCCAATACTTACAATACATCATAGATCTTAGTCTGGCGACTAACGTCGCGGCTGTGACGTCACGCGTAAACCATGTGATAGACGCCATGTAATCGTCCGGCGACGTTACATGACGCGCGAACATCAATGTCCAATCAGACGGCGCCTGAACCATGTGACGGACGCCATGTGATCGTCCAGTGGCGTCACATGACGTCCATATCCAATCAGACGGCGCGACCGCGTCACGAGGAATCCCGCCGTCATGTGACCATCACATGATGTCACATGACCCGCGAGCATCTTAATGAAAAGCGACGCGATCGCGTCATCGCATACAAGCGCCGCCCCCATCTGAGACACGCAGCCCGGATAGGACGTAGAGACGTCCGTATTGAGTCCGACAACGCAATCGCATAATCAAGCGATCACGGCGTGCTTCCCGGAAGTGGGCAACCCTGAAATGCTAATACATTGACTGTGCTCCACCGCCCCATAACGGCAAAAAATGTGAAACGCAGCCAAATGTGTACACACAGGACTCCAACTAATCTACAGGAATTATCTAGCATCGCCCAAATCGGGCGAAAAAAGGAAAAAATTCCCCGGGATAACAATGGTGAAGCTAGTAGCTGTAAGTCTAACTACCCATTAGCACAAAAATAGTTTTATTGTTATAAAAATAATAAAATCAGCTGAGCTGAGGTTAAATTACTAAATGTGTAAACAGATAATAAATATAAAAATAAAAATAAAAAATGAAAAATAAAAAATATCTTTTGGATAACAGATCAAGAAATATAGATGGTCCGCTCCAACTGTGCGAGACTAACGTCTCGCACATAGAGAGGACCATCAAGGTGGAAGAATGTAGGGACCTCAACCCATCATAACCAATGACGGAAGGAGGCCCACACACCCCAACAGGAGATTGCCCAATGGATGAATGAGGAGCAAATTCCATATAAATCCAAATTTGTCCCCAAACACAACCATACATAATATATTAAAAGTTGTGTAAAGAATATATAAAACCATATTGAATTGGTTAAAAATACAAGAAACACTAAACAACAAGAAAAAGCAGAAAACGGATCCATGATCGAAAGGCACCAACTAATGTTAGGACTGGTCGATGAAGGAATTGATATCCCATTCGACATTTAAACCAGACGGCCTGTGTGTCTGTAATTGGTATATCCAGTAAGTCTCCAGCTGGGACACACCCCTAATTCTGGGGGCACCTCTCCATGGGGGAATAAAACGATCAATGATCAAGAACTGTGTGCCAGCTGGATTCCTACTGTGATGTAACCTATAGTGTCTAGGGACCGTGTGATTCACATCACCCCCTAAAATTAATGTAACATGTTCCCCCATTCTAACCAAAAATGGCCTGATGGTGCGGCCCACATATTGTTTGCCACAAGGGCAGGTGATAAGATATACAATGTGTGTAGTAGAGCATGTACAAAAATGTTTAATTGGGTATGACTTCCCTGTACTGGTAGACCTAAACTCTAAGGTTTTACCTCTCCCGGATGTGTTATATTTACACACACTGCACTTTTTACAGGGATGATATCCCACCAATTGATGAAAAAAGGAAGGACGTACCGGGGGGTTAATGATGTTGGGTGCTATTTTACCCTGGAGAGTGGGTGCACCTCTGAAGACAACTTTGGCCTGTTCGGGTAAAACTGAGCCGAGGATATTGTCATTCCTCAAGATGTTCCAGTGCTTGGCTATAATAGCTTTCACTTGTTTATGTTGCATAGAGAAGGAGGTGAGCATTGCCCATTTGAAGCTGTTGTTGGATTCTACTTTGGGCTTAACTTCCAATAAGGAATGCCTGTCGGTCTCCAGTACTTGTTCGAGATCTCTATCGATCCTGACGGGGTCATACCCCTTATCAATGAATCGTTGTTTGAGAATCTCGGCTTGAGTCAGGAAAATATCGGTATCAGTACAGTTTCGCCTCAACCTCAGAAACTGACTACGTGGGACGGACCTCAACCAAGATTGGTGATGACAACTGTCCTGCGGAATGTATCCATTCCGATCAGTTTTCTTGAAGTGTGTCTGAAAGTGGAACTGTCGATCTTGGATGCTGATCTCCAAATCCAGAAACTGGATTCTTTCATGGCTGGCAGTATATGAGAGAGAAATGCCTCTGTCATTGGCATTAAGATGGTCCATAAAGATCTTAAGTGATGCCAGACTGCCACTCCATAGGAGGAGGATGTCGTCAATGTACCTAGCCCAAAACACTAAGTGTTGGGTGTCATAGGTATAGACGACATCCTCCTCCCATTTGGCCATGAAGAGATTCGCCAGGCTGGGGGCATACTTGGCCCCCATAGCCACACCTCTTAGTTGGAGGTAGAAATTGTCGTTGACCAGAAGTAACTACTTCTGGTAGCAAACTCCAACAATTCCATAATGAATTCCCGTTGGAAGGGAGCTAGTGTTTCTTCCTTCTCTAGGTAATACTTAACAGCCTCTAACCCTTTGCCATGTGGGATACAAGTATATAGTGAGGCCACATTGGCTGTCACCATGATGTAATCACCTCCTATACTCGTATCCTGGAGTTTTCTAATAGTGGCCCCAGTATCCGCCAAATAGGATGGCACACGTCTGACCAAGGGCTGAAGATAATGGTCGATATAGCGGCCAATTCTGGATGTAACAGAATTAATCCCGCTCACAATGGGACGACCGGGGGGGTGTACCGGGTCTTTATGAACCTTCGGTAAATAATAAATAGTTGGTATCCTGGGGACCGCGGGAACCAGGAACGCCTTTTCCTTCTTGTTTAGAATGTCTCTAGAGAAGCCACTGTCAACCAAACTCTGAAGTTCAACTTTAAACCTAGAGGTAGGGTTGGTGGACATCCGTTGGTAGGTATTGGGTTCATTTAAAATCCTGACCATTTCTTGTTCATAGTCAGATTTGTCAAGGACCACTATACCTCCACCTTTGTCCGCTGGGCGGATCACCAAGTCCTTGTTTGAACACAAGGACTTGAGACCCACACTGGACACAGTTTGATAAGAGCCTCGTTTCTCTGGAATTTCTGACAAGTCCTTCAGTACTAAATCTCTGAAGATACTGACAGAGGGTGCTACGGGGACGGGGGGATTAAACAGAGACGGGTTAGATAGACCCGAGTGTACCGTCCCAAACGTAGCTGCCCTGGCCTCACTCACAATGGGATTAGTGATGAGGTACCGTTGTATGTTAACCTTCCGAACATACTTGTGTATGTCGATAAAGGTACCAAACTTATCGAGTTTCTTTGGAGGGGCAAATTTGAGGCCTTTATCCAAAACTGATAATTCCTCGGGGGTGAACTCCTTTGTACTTAGGTTGAAAACGCCTTGGCCTTTTATACTCTCCTTCTTTTTCCTCTTCTGAATTCTCTGCCCCCCTCTGGTCCCTCTTTTGGATCTGGCCCTCTTCGGCGTGTGTCTGGGACCTCGTGAAAATCCCGTGTATCGTGGCTTTGTTGATTGGGATAGCCAGGACTATAATAAGAGGATTCAGGAGGATATCTAGTACGTGTATGATGGCTATCATCACGCGTATCCTCTAGAGGGATATATCTATTGTGAGTAGTAACTGGTGGGGGACCATAATATGATAGATGGTCATAGTAAGATGACGGGGCAGCTCTCTGTCGAGCTGGAGAGACGTTATATGAATAATCGTCATACTCATAGTGACGTGGAGCACTATGATGATAGGGATGACCCCTAGATGAACCTCTGGTCCCTCTAACCCCTCTGGACCTACCCCTACCCCGTTGATGAATGGGGGTACGAGGGTTTCTAGGTGGGGGTGCTCGAGAATGGCCCCCTTGTGAGTTAGACGAAGGAGTTGGGACACTAGATGTGGTTGCAATCTGAATAGGTGCTGGACCTCTTATGGAAGCCTGGGTGGAACTGGCTGCAGATGTTTGAGAGGGGGTAGAGTCCATCTCTGCGCCAAAGGATGTCAAAAATAATTTCTGCCACCCAAACACAGTATTATTCCTGTAATCTCCGGCATCCCTTGAATATTTTTTATGCTTTTTTAGCTTCTGGTCTCTATCCTCTTTTTCGAGGTGGTTTTGTAGGCTGGCAGAGAGGGAAAGATACTCAAGGGATTGTTTGTATGAGAAAAGTTTCTCCTTGAGTTCCTTAATTTCCCTGTCTAATTCCGCCAGTCTCACCTTTTTCCTAGAGATCAGAACTCCCAGAAAATTGATCCCGGCGTCATTGAAATAATTGAACCAGGAATCGATCTCTAGGTCTCCCTGTTGGGGTTGAACTTCCCAGCGGAGACTTCTAGGAACCATACGGTCTGATATGTATTGTTCCAAGAACAGTAAGTCCCATTGCAGATGTAATTCTGAAGACATAACATTTTTGAGTCTGGTAAATAAACCTCCTATTTCTGTATCACTATTGGTGGTGGAAAACACACCATCCGTGTTAACAGTGCGAGAAGCTCTGTAATCAAACACATCCATAACAAGATGTGTAATGAACAGAGTAAGTAGCTGCAGCAAATATATTCAAACCAAAAAATAGCACAAAATACAAACAATATTCGCGCTACTAACAAATGTGAGCAGCTACAATGCCTATGGAAAAAGCAAAAAACAAACAATATACAAAAAATGTAGCGCTATACATAAAAGTTATATACAAAACACCCAAGTGTAGTGCTCAAAACAAATAAATGTAAAAGAGTCCGTAAAAAGTCCAAAATGGACAAAATATATGTGTAAATAAAGTCTTTGATGACCATTCAAACGTGGATAGTCTTGAAATTTTCAAAACACAACTGGTGACTTTCAAAAAGCAAATGACTATAACGTGACCACCACCAAATGGAAAGGAGGCTTACCAGATGGAATGGACCCAGTAAACGTATGTCTAAAGGGTCAAACAGGCTTGGTACATGTATACTCGTAGGTCTAGAGTCCTGGCTGGCGTTGCACACATCAATGTCCAAAATCCAGGGTCTAGTGGTGTCACCAAATATCCGAACCCAGTATGATGATGGGATAGCTCACAATGGAACCATATTATAGGGAAGAAGGAGAGGGCACATAGCGTAATAACGTAGATACTATTTATTAAATGCAGGTAGATACACTTACATTCAAGCAGTAAACGTAGCGCTTTGAAAAACACTCAGTGGCAGCAGTGGAATCTCCCGACGCGTTTCGCAATACCTTGCATCGTCTGGGGTATGACTCCACTGTTGCCTGCATATTCTTTATAAGTTTAAGGGACCTCCCCCTCATTAATCCATTATGCAATCACTTCCTGAATCTTTCAAAATGGCGTGTCGGCGTGCGTTCCACGCCTCTCTATGTGATCCCTGCATAGTGCGCTAATATATTCATCATATGGGAAGCTGTATGGAAAAAAGATGGGGGGATAGATCCATGTTTGTGTGGAATAACCTCATCATACATGCTAGATACGGGGCATCACTAACCCAATACTTACAATACATCATAGATCTTAGTCTGGCGACTAACGTCGCGGCTGTGACGTCACGCGTAAACCATGTGATAGACGCCATGTAATCGTCCGGCGACGTTACATGACGCGCGAACATCAATGTCCAATCAGACGGCGCCTGAACCATGTGACGGACGCCATGTGATCGTCCAGTGGCGTCACATGACGTCCATATCCAATCAGACGGCGCGACCGCGTCACGAGGAATCCCGCCGTCATGTGACCATCACATGATGTCACATGACCCGCGAGCATCTTAATGAAAAGCGACGCGATCGCGTCATCGCATACAAGCGCCGCCCCCATCTGAGACACGCAGCCCGGATAGGACGTGGAGACGTCCGTATTGAGTCCGACAACGCAATCGCATAATCAAGCGATCACGGCGTGCTTCCCGGAAGTGGGCAACCCTGAAATGCTAATACATTGACTGTGCTCCACCGCCCCATAACGGCAAAAAATGTGAAACGCAGCCAAATGTGTACACACAGGACTCCAACTAATCTACAGGAATTATCTAGCATCGCCCAAATCGGGCGAAAAAAGGAAAAAATTCCCCGGGATAACAATGGTGAAGCTAGTAGCTGTAAGTCTAACTACCCATTAGCACAAAAATAGTTTTATTGTTATAAAAATAATAAAATCAGCTGAGCTGAGGTTAAATTACTAAATGTGTAAACAGATAATAAATATAAAAATAAAAATAAAAAATGAAAAATAAAAAATATCTTTTGGATAACAGATCAAGAAATATAGATGGTCCGCTCCAACTGTGCGAGACTAACGTCTCGCACATAGAGAGGACCATCAAGGTGGAAGAATGTAGGGACCTCAACCCATCATAACCAATGACGGAAGGAGGCCCACACACCCCAACAGGAGATTGCCCAATGGATGAATGAGGAGCAAATTCCATATAAATCCAAATTTGTCCCCAAACACAACCATACATAATATATTAAAAGTTGTGTAAGGAATATATAAAACCATATTGAATTGGTTAAAAATACAAGAAACACTAAACAACAAGAAAAAGCAGAAAACGGATCCATGATCGAAAGGCACCAACTAATGTTAGGACTGGTCGATGAAGGAATTGATATCCCATTCGACATTTAAACCAGACGGCCTGTGTGTCTGTAATTGGTATATCCAGTAAGTCTCCAGCTGGGACACACCCCTAATTCTGGGGGCACCTCTCCATGGGGGAATAAAACGATCAATGATCAAGAACTGTGTGCCAGCTGGATTCCTACTGTGATGTAACCTATAGTGTCTAGGGACCGTGTGATTCACATCACCCCCTAAAATTAATGTAACATGTTCCCCCACTCTAACCGAAAATGGCCTGATGGTGTGGCCCACATATTGTTTGCCACAAGGGCAGGTGATAAGATATACAATGTGTGTAGTAGAGCATGTACAAAAATGTTTAATTGGGTATGACTTCCCTGTACTGGTAGACCTAAACTCTAAGGTTTTACCTCTCCCGGATGTGTTATATTTACACACACTGCACTTTTTACAGGGATGATATCCCACCAATTGATGAAAAAAGGAAGGACGTACCGGGGGGTTAATGATGTTGGGTGCTATTTTACCCTGGAGAGTGGGTGCACCTCTGAAGACAACTTTGGCCTGTTCGGGTAAAACTGAGCCGAGGATATTGTCATTCCTCAAGATGTTCCAGTGCTTGGCTATAATAGCTTTCACTTGTTTATGTTGCATAGAGAAGGAGGTGAGCATTGCCCATTTGAAGCTGTTGTTGGATTCTACTTTGGGCTTAACTTCCAATAAGTAATGCCTGTCGGTCTCCAGTACTTGTTCGAGATCTCTATCGATCCTGACGGGGTCATACCCCTTATCAATGAATCGTTGTTTGAGAATCTCGGCTTGAGTCAGGAAGATATCGGTATCAGTACAGTTTCACCTCAACCTCAGAAACTGACTACGTGGGACGGACCTCAACCAAGATTGGTGATGTCAACTGTCCTGCGGAATGTATCCATTCCGATCAGTTTTCTTGAAGTGTGTCTGAAAGTGGAACTGTCGATCTTGGATGCTGATCTCCAAATCCAGAAACTGGATTCTTTCATGGCTGGCAGTATATGAGAGAGAAATGCCTCTGTCATTGGCATTAAGATGGTCCATAAAGATCTTAAGTGATGCCAGACTGCCACTCCATAGGAGGAGGATGTCGTCAATGTACCTAGCCCAAAACACTAAGTGTTGGGTGTCATAGGTATAGACGACATCCTCCTCCCATTTGGCCATGAAGAGATTCGCCAGGCTGGGGGCATACTTGGCCCCCATAGCCACACCTCTTAGTTGGAGGTAGAAATTGTCGTTGAACCAGAAGTAACTACTTCTGGTAGCAAACTCCAACAATTCCATAATGAATTCCCGTTGGAAGGGAGCTAGTGTTTCTTCCTTCTCTAGGTAATACTTAACAGCCTCTAACCCTTTGCCATGTGGGATACAAGTATATAGTGAGGCCACATCGGCTGTCACCATGATGTAATCACCTCCTATACTCGTATCCTGGAGTTTTCTAATAGTGGCCCCAGTATCCGCCAAATAGGATGGCACACGTCTGACCAAGGGCTGAAGATAATGGTCGATATAGCGGCCAATTCTGGATGTAACAGAATTAATCCCGCTCACAATGGGACGACCGGGCGGGGGGTGTACCGGGTCTTTATGAACCTTCGGTAAATAATAAATAGTTGGTATCCTGGGGACCGCGGGAACCAGGAACGCCTTTTCCTTCTTGTTTAGAATGTCTCTAGAGAAGCCACTGTCAACCAAACTCTGAAGTTCAACTTTAAACCTAGAGGTAGGGTTGGTGGACATCCGTTGGTAGGTATTGGGTTCATTTAAAATCCTGACCATTTCTTGTTCATAGTCAGATTTGTCAAGGACCACTATACCTCCACCTTTGTCCGCTGGGCGGATCACCAAGTCCTTGTTTGAACACAAGGACTTGAGACCCACACTGGACACAGTTTGATAAGAGCCTCGTTTCTCTGGAATTTCTGACAAGTCCTTCAGTACTAAATCTCTGAAGATACTGACAGAGGGTGCTACGGGGACGGGGGGATTAAACAGAGACGGGTTAGATAGACCCGAGTGTACCGTCCCAAACGTAGCTGCCCTGGCCTCACTCACAATGGGATTAGTGATGAGGTACCGTTGTATGTTAACCTTCCGAACATACTTGTGTATGTCGATAAAGGTACCAAACTTATCGAGTTTCTTTGGAGGGGCAAATTTGAGGCCTTTATCCAAAACTGATAATTCCTCGGGGGTGAACTCCTTTGTACTTAGGTTGAAAACGCCTTGGCCTTTTATACTCTCCTTCTTTTTCCTCTTCTGAATTCTCTGCCCCCCTCTGGTCCCTCTTTTGGATCTGGCCCTCTTCGGCGTGTGTCTGGGACCTCGTGAAAATCCCGTGTATCGAATGGGAGGAGGATGTCGTCTATACCTATGACACCCAACACTTAGTGTTTTGGGCTAGGTACATTGACGGCATCCTCCTCCTATGGAGTGGCAGTCTGGCATCACTTAAGATCTTTATGGACCATCTTAATGCCAATGACAGAGGCATTTCTCTCTCATATACTGCCAGCCATGAAAGAATCCAGTTTCTGGATTTGGAGATCAGCATCCAAGATCGACAGTTCCACTTTCAGACACACTTCAAGAAAACTGATCGGAATGGATACATTCCGCAGGACAGTTGTCATCACCAATCTTGGTTGAGGTCCGTCCCACGTAGTCAGTTTCTGAGGTTGAGGTGAAACTGTACTGATACCGATATCTTCCTGACTCAAGCCGAGATTCTCAAACAACGATTCATTGATAAGGGGTATGACCCCGTCAGGATCGATAGAGATCTCGAACAAGTACTGGAGACCGACAGGCATTCCTTATTGGAAGTTAAGCCCAAAGTAGAATCCAACAACAGCTTCAAATGGGCAATGCTCACCTCCTTCTCTATGCAACATAAACAAGTGAAAGCTATTATAGCCAAGCACTGGAACATCTTGAGGAATGACAATATCCTCGGCTCAGTTTTACCCGAACAGGCCAAAGTTGTCTTCAGAGGTGCACCCACTCTCCAGGGTAAAATAGCACCCAACATCATTAACCCCCCGGTACGTCCTTCCTTTTTTCATCAATTGGTGGGATATCATCCCTGTAAAAAGTGCAGTGTGTGTAAATATAACACATCCGGGAGAGGTAAAACCTTAGAGTTTAGGTCTACCAGTACAGGGAAGTCATACCCAATTAAACATTTTTGTACATGCTCTACTACACACATTGTATATCTTATCACCTGCCCTTGTGGCAAACAATATGTGGGCCGCACCATCAGGCCATTTTTGGTTAGAGTGGGGGAACATGTTACATTAATTTTAGGGGGTGATGTGAATCACACGGTCCCTAGACACTATAGGTTACATCACAGTAGGAATCCAGCTGGCACACAGTTCTTGATCATTGATCGTTTTATTCCCCCATAGAGAGGTGCCCCCAGAATTAGGGGTGTGTCCCAGCTGGAGACTTACTGGATATACCAATTACAGACACACAGGCCGTCTGGTTTAAATGTCGAATGGGATATCAATTCCTTCATCGACCAGTCCTAACATTAGTTGGTGCCTTTCGATCATGGATCCGTTTTCTGCTTTTTCTTGTTGTTTAGTGTTTCTTGTATTTTTAACCAATTCAATATGGTTTTATATATTCTTTACACAACTTTTAATATATTATGTATGGTTGTGTTTGGGGACAAATTTGGATTTATATGGAATTTGCTCCTCATTCATCCATTGGGCAATCTCCTGTTGGGGTGTGTGGGCCTCCTTCCGTCATTGGTTATGATGGGTTGAGGTCCCTACATTCTTCCACCTTGATGGTCCTCTCTATGTGCGAGACGTTAGTCTCGCACAGTTGGAGCGGACCATCTATATTTCTTGATCTGTTATCCAAAAGATATTTTTTATTTTTCATTTTTTATTTTTATTTTTATATTTATTATCTGTTTACACATTTAGTAATTTAACCTCAGCTCAGCTGATTTTATTATTTTTATAACAATAAAACTATTTTTGTGCTAATGGGTAGTTAGACTTACAGCTACTAGCTTCACCATTGTTATCCCGGGGAATTTTTTCCTTTTTTCGCCCGATTTGGGCGATGCTAGATAATTCCTGTAGATTAGTTGGAGTCCTGTGTGTACACATTTGGCTGCGTTTCACATTTTTTGCCGTTATGGGGCGGTGGAGCACAGTCAATGTATTAGCATTTCAGGGTTGCCCACTTCCGGGAAGCACGCCGTGATCGCTTGATTATGCGATTGCGTTGTCGGACTCAATACGGACGTCTCTACGTCCTATCCGGGCTGCGTGTCTCAGATGGGGGCGGCGCTTGTATGCGATGACGCGATCGCGTCGCTTTTCATTAAGATGCTCGCGGGTCATGTGACATCATGTGATGGTCACATGACGGCGGGATTCCTCGTGACGCGGTCGCGCCGTCTGATTGGATATGGACATCATGTGACGCCACTGGACGATCACATGGCGTCCGTCACATGGTTCAGGCGCCGTCTGATTGGACATTGATGTTCGCGCGTCATGTAACGTCGCCGGACGATTACATGGCGTCTATCACATGGTTTACGCGTGACGTCACAGCCGCGACGTTAGTCGCCAGACTAAGATCTATGATGTATTGTAAGTATTGGGTTAGTGATGCCCCGTATCTAGCATGTATGATGAGGTTATTCCACACAAACATGGATCTATCCCCCCATCTTTTTTCCATACAGCTTCCCATATGATGAATATATTAGCGCACTATGCAGGGATTACATAGAGAGGCGTGGAACGCACGCCGACACGCCATTTTGAAAGATTCAGGAAGTGATTGCATAATGGATTAATGAGGGGGAGGTCCCTTAAACTTATAAATAATATGCAGGCAACAGTGGAGTCATACCCCAGACGATGCAAGGTATTGCGAAACGCGTCGGGAGATTCCACTGCTGCCACTGAGTGTTTTGCAAAGCGCTACGTTTACTGCTTGAATGTAAGTGTATCTACCTGCATTTAATAAATAGTATCTACGTTATTACGCTATGTGCCCTCTCCTTCTTCCCTATAATATGGTTCCATTGTGAGCTATCCCATCATCATACTGGGTTCGGATATTTGGTGACACCACTAGACCCTGGATTTTGGACATTGATGTGTGCAACGCCAGCCAGGACTCTAGACCTACGAGTATACATGTACCAAGCCTGTTTGACCCTTTAGACATACGTTTACTGGGTCCATTCCATCTGGTAAGCCTCCTTTCCATTTGGTGGTGGTCACGTTATAGTCATTTGCTTTTTGAAAGTCACCAGTTGTGTTTTGAAAATTTCAAGACTATCCACGTTTGAATGGTCATCAAAGACTTTATTTACACATATATTTTGTCCATTTTGGACTTTTTACGGACTCTTTTACATTTATTTGTTTTGAGCACTACACTTGGGTGTTTTGTATATAACTTTTATGTATAGCGCTACATTTTTTGTATATTGCGTGTACTAAACCCCCCTGAGCTATGATTGGCCACAGGCATCCTGCCTGTGGCCAATTATGGCTCTCCTCGCTGCCGGCGCTGTGATTGGCCAAGCATGCGGGGTCACAGTGCATGCTTGGCCAATCACAGCGCCGGAAATGCAGTGCGATGGCGCAGTGCATTGTGGGCCGTTCGCGTCACACGAATTTGGCGCGAACGGCCCATAATGTTCGCAATTCGGCGAACAGATGAACAGGCGATGTTCGAGTCGAACATGCGTTCAAATCGAACACC
This sequence comes from Rana muscosa, assembly GCA_029206835.1. Classification (NCBI taxonomy): domain Eukaryota; kingdom Metazoa; phylum Chordata; class Amphibia; order Anura; family Ranidae; genus Rana; species Rana muscosa. Next base: position 1,060,231,006 of record CM055122.1, on the reverse strand, counting down.
GAGCTCATCCCTATTCCACACAAAGGACATCACCAATATTGGAGAAGTGACCACTGAGGCCTACAACAGCTGAAGGACTCTGTAGCTCTTGATCAAAAAGGATCTGCATCTCTAGGTCACTTAAGAATATCATAACCCAAGGGGAAATATGGACGGCTCAATGGGTAGGGTGGATGGAATGAGAATCATTCAGAGTCTCTCCCTACAGGGCACTATCTGCACTGAGTTTGCAGGTCCTCCCTGTGCTTGTGTGGGTTTCCTCCCACACTACAAAGACATGCTACCTTGTGTTAGGAGTGCAGTGGTTAGCATAGCTGCCTTCCCAGCAGCTGACCTGGGTTCTATTCCCGGCCAACGCCATCTCAAAGTACTTGTAGTCCCCAGAGCAGTGTCGGCTGGTGCTCAACATTTTTGGGGGAGCGCAAACAAACTTTTAAATACTGAAAACAAACCCATCAATTGCAACCTCACTGTGTCCATCAATTGCAGCCTCACTGTGTCCATCAATTGCAGCCACTGTGCCCATCAATTGTAGCCTCACTGTGCCCATCAATTGTAGCCTCACTGTGCCCATCAATTGTAGCCTTACTGTGTTCATAAATTGTAGCCTCACTGTGTCCATCAATTGCAGCCACTGTGCCCATCAATTGCAGACACTGTGCCCATCAATTGTAGCCTCACTGTGCCCATAATATGCAGCTTCACCGTGCCCATAATTTGCAGCTTCACTGTGCCAATCATATGCAGCCTCACTGTGCCCATAATATGCAGCCTCACTGTGCCCATAATATGCAGCTTCACTGTGACAATCATATGCAGCAGCATGTACAGTATGGAGGGTGTAAAGGACTAGCATCAAATGTATAGCTTTAAGGACACCGCCACTCTCTTTCTTTCACTTATATTTGGGAATTCAACTCTTTTAATTACACCTTTTTAAGCTTTGGGCCAGTGTCCTCAAACCTTTTACTCTTGCAACTTGGGAGGTTCCTGGACCTCTGGAAATCTTTCCCAGAATTACATTCCTGAACCTGTAGGGGGTCCGATTCTATTGCAGCTATTCCCTCTTCTGTGTCTGTCATACCATTATTCATCTTCCTGTATTTTTTAGGATTAACAGCAACCACATCACCTTGACCATCAGGTCTACCATTAATTTTTGTGTTACTCATGGTAACCGAAACATTTATGAGTGCGTTGCACTTTTCCTCATTGTCTGAAGTATCACCACATTTATCAGAACTCATTTCACCAGTGTTCTGCAAGGCAGTGTCTGGAGGAGAATTGCACAAAGTGGAGTGGTTGTCTACCATGGCAACATCACTAACCACCAATTCAACTGCCACATGATGCTACTCCAGCGACTGTCCTGATACCTGATCCTCACTATCCAATTTCACCTTTGGGTTGATGACCCCAACCACATCACATGTAGTTGTGCCCTCTGGCATTTCCGCCCAGACTTCTGTCCTGTCCAACAGTACTCCAGGGTGCCTTTCATACACAACCACTGTATGACGCAATCCAGCACACTGTGAGACGCTTTTCCCTATTAACAACAATTTCATTAAATGCTTCCAACATTGCAGAGATTGCCATAGTACAGCCTGTAATATCCAGCTCCATTTATGCATACCCCATGGTACAAGTTCCCCAAATGCAGGAGAGGATGGCAGGATATGCACCGGCTGTACACTCCAACATTCTAACATTTCTCTCAGTATATCTGTCATAAAAAGGCACCATGATTCTACACCTAATGCCTTGTACACACGATAGGATTTTCCGATGGAAAAAGTCAGATGGACTTTTTTCATCTGACTTTTTTCCATTGGTGTTTAGAAATAGAACATGTTTTATTTTTCTCCGATGGAAAAAAAAGCAATAGGAAATTCCTATCGTCTGTGTGGAACTTCATTTTTCTCGGCTCGTCATAGTGTTTTACATCACCGCGTTTTGGACGGTCGGAATTTAGTCTGATAGTGTGTATGCAAGACTGATGGAAGTCAGCTTCATCGGAATTCCGACGGAAAATTCCATCAGATTTTATTCCATCGGAAATTCCGATCGCGTGTACAGGGCATAAGACCTTCCTGGGGTCCTTCATGTTCCTGGGGACGTGAAAAGAATCATTTACTGATGCCTTAGAGGTGGTGCTTCTCAAAGGGGCTTCCTCCCCACTGGAGATATCCAATGCAATAACCTGGTGCTCTCCTAGAGCGCAGCCAGGTGCGGGAGTCACCACAAAACTCTCAGGCTCAGTATCAATGATCTGTTCCAGGTCTTCTCTATGGATAACATTAGTTTGGTATACCACACCAATAACTCCGTTATAGGTTGTGGGCACGACCTCTGCTATGTGCTCAATCTCACTGGGCCCTTCCATCTCCTAAGGAATATCTTCTGCAGCAACAAACGCACCCTGGACTATAAGTTGCTCTGCAGTCCCTCTATTCAGCACAGCAGGAACCATGTCCACTCCACTGTTACACACTGAGCCTTCTTTCAATAAAGCCAACAGACTTGTTGCCCATCTGTCCCAGTCTACCTTCTCTGTGCTCCCATCAGAGGTACTCTGCAGTACCGCTCTAAATGCCAAAGGAGACATAGGATACCCCAGCTGTGCAGCCCCAGGCGCCAGGTCGCTAATTCTAGTCGCAATGGCAACCTGGCGCCCGGGGTTTGTCGAACCCTGGTTTAAACTAACTTGTGGCAAAACATTTTTAAACACAGCAGGCTGCAATAACATAACTTCACCACTTTGCTCGGGTGGCGCTTCATTAAACTCATGAGGACTTTTTCTGTCAGCGGTGACAGACCGCAGTAACCCATTATCACCACAAGAAATTTCAGACATTTTAGTTTTACCATTTGACACATTCTTATCACCAAGGTCAAGTACCCTCTTATCCATCAGAGTGGCACCACAGTTGTCCCCAGCAACCTCTGGCAACCTAGCTCCCTGGTTCTAGGGTAAGGTGACCAGATTTTTAAAATGAAATCCGGGGACATTTTTTTTTTATTGGCAAATGGTAAACTATTTTATAAGCATATTTTTCTCCAATGATATTTGCAGTGTATGTGGTATGTGTTTATAAAATTATTGTATGATATATATGTTATTTCTGACATTTCGTCCATGAGATAAATAAAAGATGCTTCTTAGAATTTTTTGGGATATGACTACTAAATGCTAAGAAAATAAGATAGAGAAAAAAAACTTGGGAGGGAGGGATGGGGCAGCAAAATTCAAATCTAATCCAGGCAGGGGCGGCTTCAGACAATTTTTTTGGGGGGGGTGCTATGGCGGTGCTTGAGATAAAAGTGAGGGTGCTAATGCAGCGGTATACCGCACACCCGTGGATGGTGCCCAGCAAGTGGGCGTGGCCTGAAAGCGGAGGTTTCTTCATGGCGTACAATAGTGATCAGTATGTCCTGGCCTCTGTATACCAATACACAACCCTACACTTCCTTTATACAATTCTACAAATTGACTTATAAGTGCATTGGTAAAACCTATAAATGAATATCCAGTGCAAATCAACCAATGTATTGCAATATAGTAGTGATGGTGTCACCCCCGCTGCAAAAATATTTAGAGAAATTGCAGAGCTTCAATGTGCAATTAATGGTGAAACCCCCTACATAAATTATTAATAACAGAGATGCAAACCAACCCGTGTATTAGGACATAGTAGTGATGGTGTCACCCTCTCTGCAAAAGGTAGGACTTATTGCAGAGCTGCAATGTGCAAAATCATAATAAAATGTACAATTGATGTACATATTTTACATTTTATTATGATTATATATAGGGGGTTTCACTGCTATTTGCACATTGCAGCTCTGCAATATTTCCTACCATTTGTAGAGGGGGTGACACCATCACTATTATATTACAATACATTGGTTGATTTGCACTGGATATTCATTTATAGGTTTTACCATTGCACTTATAAGTCCATTTGTACAATTTTATAGATGAAGTGTAGGGCAGCACTGGATTTTTTGCTTTTTATTGATTTGTGTTAGATGAGGAACCCAGCTAACAAGATTCTCTTATTGATTTTGAGATTTTTTTTGGTTGTATAGTAGTCATTTTAGTTGATTTGTTATGTCCTCTGTATACTGGTAACCACTGGCCCAGCATATTGGTGGTCAGTGTTCCCCCTGTATGCTGGTGGTCAGTGTTCCTCCTGTATGCTGGTGGTCAGTGTTCCCCCTGTATGCTGGTGGTCAGTGTTCCCCCTGTATGCTGGTGGTTAGTGTGCCCCCTGTATGCTGGTGCTACGTGCAGGAGGATGCTACTAGCAGGGTCCAGGAGGATGCTACGTGCAGAGTGCAGGATTCAGGAGGATGCTATGTGCAGAGTGCAGGATTCAGGAGGATGCTATGTGCAGAGTGTAGGATTCAGGAGGATGCTATGCACAGAGTGCAGGGCTCAGGAGGATGCTAATACACAGTTCAGGGCTCAGGAGGATGCTAATGCACAGAGTGCAGGGCTCAGGAGGATGCTAATGCACAGAGTGCAGGGCTCAGGAGGATGCTAATGCACAGAGTGCAGGGCTCAGAAGGATGCTAGGCACAGAGTGTAGGGCTCAGGAGGATGCTACGCACAGAGTGCAAGGTTCAGGAATGCATTATGTACAGAGTACAAGGTTCAGGAATGCATTATGTACAGAGTGCAAGGTTCAGGAATGCATTATGTACAGAGTGCAAGGTTCAGGAATGCATTATGTACAGAGTACAAGGTTCAGGAGTGCGTTGTACAGAGTGCAAGGTTCAGGAATGCATTACGTACAGAGTACAAGGTTGAGGAGTGCGTTGTACAGAGTGCAAGGTTCAGGAATGCATTACGTACAGAGTATAAGGTTGAGGAGTGCGTTGTACAGAGTGCAAGGTTCAGGAATGCATTACGTACAGAGTACAAGGTTCAGGAGTGTGTTGTACAGAGTGCAAGGTTCAGGAATGCATTACGTACAGAGTACAAGGTTCAGGAGTGCGTTGTACTGAGTACAAGGTTCAGGAGTGTGTTAAACTGCAAAGATCCCAATTAATTAAACATAGCACACTTATCTTCGAAAATCTTGATTACCAGCATACAGGAGCTGAGGCAAGAATGGCAGCATCAGATGGATCCCCCCCACAGAAAATATTGAAGCAATATTTTGCTAAAAATACATTAAAAGCATTATTAGCTGACACAAACACAACATAACTTACAACATTTCTGCCAAATCTAAAATGTAAAACTGTATTGAGGTAATAATTAAAGCTCTATGTGTGAATCAGGTCTTGGGGTTCATTCACGTGGGCCATGTTGCCTGTACAGTATGAATCAGTGGGTTGTTTATGTGACTGGAGCCACCTGAAGTTGTGCACAGGCAGCCTATATTACACTATGTGGCTGTATGAACACATCTGCAGGTCCTAATTTGAAAGGTGTGTGGGTGCAGGTGTACAGCCCCCCACATAAACAGTGGACATTTGGGGCCACTCACCCACACCTACCTGATTAAAACCTGCAGCTGTGTTCATACAACTGCTGTGTCCCCATAGGGTAGCAGGTCAGGTGGCTCCGGTCACATGAGCAAACCACTCATCCACATGGCCAGAGAACCTGGAGGATGCTAATGCACAGAGTGCAGGGCTCAGGAGGATGCTAATGCACAGAGTGCAGGGCTCAGGAGGATGCTAAGCACAGAGTGCAGGGCACAGAAGGATGCTAGGCACAGAGTGTAGGGCTCAGGAGGATGCTTAGCACAGAGTGAAAGGTTCAGGAATGCATTACGTACAGAGTGCAAGGTTCAGGAATGCATTATGTACAGAGTACAAGGTTCAGGAATGCATTATGTACAGAGTACAAGGTTCAGGAATGCATTATGTACAGAGTGCAAGGTTCAGGAATGCATTATGTACAGAGTGCAAAGTTCAGGAATGCATTATGTACAGAGTACAAGGTTCAGGAGTGCGTTGTACAGAGTGCAAGGTTCAGGAATGCATTACGTACAAAGTACAAGGTTGAGGAGTGCGTTGTACAGAGTGCAAGGTTTAGGAATGCATTACGTACAGACTACAAGGTTGAGGAGTGCGTTGTACAGAGTGCAAGGTTCAGGAATGCATTACGTACAGAGTATAAGGTTGAGGAGTGTGTTGTACAGAGTGCAAGGTTCAGGAATGCATTACGTACAGAGTACAAGGTACAGGAGTGTGTTGTACAGAGTGCAAGGTTCAGGAATGCATTATGTACAGAGTGCAAGGTTCAGGAATGCATTATGTACAGAGAACAAAGTTCAGGAGTATTTTGCACAGAGTGCAAGGTTCAGGAATGCATTACGTACAGAGTACAAGGTTCAGGAGTGCGTTGTACAGAGTGCAAGGTTCAGGAATGCATTACGTACAGAGTACAAGGTACAGGAGTGTGTTGTACAGAGTGCAAGGTTCAGGAATGCATTACGTACAGAGTACAAGGTTCAGGAGTGCGTTGTACTGAGTGCAAGGTTCAGGAGTGTGTTAAACTGCAAAGATCCCAATTAATTAAACATAGCACACTTATCTTCGAAAATCTTGATTACCAGCATACAGGAGCTGAGGCAAGAATTGCAGCATCAGATGGATCCCCCCCCACAGAAAATATTGAAGCAATATTTTGCTAAAAATACATTAAAAGCATTATTAGCTGACACAAACACAACATAACTTACAACATTTCTGCCAAATCTAAAATGTAAAACTGTATTGAGGTAATAATTAAAGCTCTATGTGTGAATCAGGTCTTGGGGCTCATTCACGTGGGCCATGTTGCCTGTACAGTATGAATCAGTGGGTTGTTTATGTGACTGGAGCCACCTGGAGTTGTGCACAGGCAGCCTATGTTACACTATGTGGCTGTATGAACACATCTGCAGGTCCTAATTTGAAAGGTGTGTGGGTGCAGGTGTACAGCCCCCCACATAAACAGTGGACATTTGGGGCCACTCACCCACACCTACCTGATTAAAACCTGCAGCTGTGTTCATACAACTGCTGTGTCCCCATAGGGTAGCAGGTCAGGTGGCTCAGGCCACATGAGCAAACCACTCATCCACATGGCCAGAGAACCTATGTGAATGAGCCCTTCTTTTGTTTTTTATTTTTACAATTTTTTTTTTTTTTTTTACTACTTTTAATTTTTTTTATTAATGCTGTTGAACAGATGAATGAACAGGAAGTGTTATGAATTGAACACGGTGAGTCATTGGTACCGATCACTCACTATGTTCACTGAAGAAAGAGGAAAGGAAGGGATTGGTAAATAGGACATATTTACCAACCCTCACCCCTATCCTGAAACTATCCCCCTATGTGCAGAGAGCAGAGAAGAAGCCGCTGCTGCAGGGGGCACAGGGGGATTAAGTCTGCTGGGGGGGGGGGGTTAGATCCTGGACAGGGAAAATAATCACAGCTGATCCAGGGGGATTTGTTTTGGAGATCACTGCCCCCCACCCCCCCCCCCCCCCAGATTAATGATTATTCAGCCTAGGTTCACATCGAAGCGATTTGGTATGCGATTTGACATGTCAAATTGCATGCCAAATCGGCAGCAATGGCACCGTCCGAATCGTTGTGACGCCACATTTGCGGCGCTGCACCAATTCCCAAAAGTAGTTTCTGTATTTTTGCTGACTTCGGGGTGCAATTTCCATAGAAATCTATGCAGACACCCGCACAGATGTCTCTGAAATCGCCTCTGAAGTCGGGACTGACCTATGGGAATGAAATCGTGCGAGTTTAGCTGAACTCGCACGATTTAATTCCCCCTGTCTGTGTGAACCTGGGCTCAATATCCATTGACAAACTGTTTTAAAAATTCTGAAAAAAAAAATATAAACAAATAAATAATAGAAATATAGTGAAATGTTTAAGGCTGGGTTCACACTGGTGTGATGTGAGAAACCCTGCGAATCCTGTGTGGGTTCCATCGCACCGCACCTGACTCACAGATGGTTCAAACTGGCATCTGCGAACCACAGCGGGTGTCAATAGAAAGCTAATGACACCCCCAGATCCATTCTCAGATCGCAGTGCAAACTGTAAAAGGGTACAGGAATAATGATGAGCCGAACACCCCCGGGTTCGGTTCGCACCAGAACCCGCGAACGGACAGAAAGTTCGTACGAACATTAGAACCCTATTGAATACAATGGATGCGAACGTTCGAATTCTAAAGTGCTAATTATAACAACTATTATGCATGTTATTGTCCTAAAAAGGGTTTGGGAACCCGGGTTGTGCACCAGGGGACATGTATCAATGCAAAAAGAAGTTTTAAAAACGGTCGTTTTTCGGGAGCAGTCATTTTAATGATGCATAAAGTGAAAAAAAAAAAGTCAAATATTCCTTTAAATATCGTACCTGGGGGGTGTCTAAAGTATGCCTGTGAAGTGCCACGTGTTTCCCGTGTTTAGAACTGTCCCTGCACAAAATGACACTTCTAAAGGAAAAAAAAGCCATTTAAAACTGCTTGCGGCTTTAATGTAATGTCTGGTCGCGGTAATATGGATGAAAATCTTTAAGAAAAATGGCATAGCTACCCCATGACCCCCCCCCCCCCCACCCCAGCCCATTACCAGCCCCTTTGGGTCTTGTATGGATATTAAGGGGAACCCCGCACATAAAATAAAAAAGGCCCTATATACTCTGAACAGCCGTATACAGGCGGTGCATACAAGACAGGGACTGTAGGTTTGTTCTTATGTAGAATCTGTTTGTAATTTTGAACAGGTACATTGTTGAAGTGTAGCTCCAGCCCAAAAATCTATTTTTAAACTTTTTGGAAAACATAGGTAAGGGTTATCACCCCTGTAACATTTGTTTTGCTGTCTGTGCCCCTGTTCAGAACATTTCACCTCACTTTCCGTCCCAATGACAACTGTTTTTGAAATGTGGTGTTTTTCTTGAAACAAGGATTGCTGATAAAGCATCAGTACAGAGGAGACACCTTTCTCCCATATTTATTCTTACAGGAGAGAATTTTCCTTCCTAGTGGTAGATTTCCTCTCACTTCCTGTTGTCTTCTTGCGTTTGCAAGTAGGAGTCGTTTGTAAGTTGGATGTTTGAAAGTAGGGACCTGCCGTATATACTCTGCAGAAATAGGCCCCTTAGTTGTTGGTGTTGGCACAACACTGTAAGCACTCACAGTTACTCTTGGTTGGTGCTGGAACGCCCTGCTGTCAACTATTATATCAGGAATTTTAATTACATATAATTGTTGAACAGTGGTAGTAAAAATTGGGCCTTTGATGGTGGTGCTGGTGCCACAACACTGTAAGCCCTGACAGTTACTCTTGGTGGGTGCAGCAATGGGCCCTGCTGTGAATTATTAGATCAAGAATTGTAATTACATGCCCCTTTTGAACAGGGGCTGAAAAATTGGGCCTTTTCGTGGTGGTGGTGGTGGTGGCGTTGCCACAACACTGTAAGCCCTCAGAGTTACTCTTGGTGGGTGCAGCAATGGGCCCTGCTGTGAATTATTAGATCAAGAATTGTAATTACATGCCCCTTTTGAACAGGGGCTGAAAAATTGGGCCTTTCGTGGTGGTGGTGGTGGTGGTGGTGGTGGTGGCGTTGCCACAACACTGTAAGCCCTCAGAGTTACTCTTGGTGGGTGCAGCAATGGGCCCTGCTGTGAATTATTAGATCAAGAATTGTAATTACATGCCCCTTTTGAACAGGGGCTGAAAAATTGGGCCTTTCGTGGTGGTGGTGGTGGTGGCGTTGCCACAACACTGTAAGCCCTCAGAGTTACTCTTGGTGGGTGCAGGAATGGGCCCTGCTGTGAATTATTAGATCAAGAATTGTAATTACATGCCCCTGTTGAACAGGGGCTGAAAAATTGGGCCTTAGGCACTGGTGGCACAACACTACAACCCCTCACAGATACTGTACTTGGAGCACAGCAATGAGCCCTGTTGCAAAGTATTGCTTCAAAAATTGTAATGACACGCCCCTGTTAAACAGGGGCTGAAAAATTGGGCCTTAGGCACTGGTGGCACAACACTACAACCCCTCACAGATACTGTACTTGGAGCACAGCAATGAGCCCTGTTGCAAAATATTGCTTCAAAAATTGTAATGACACGCCCCTTTTAAACAGGGGCTGAAAAATTGGGCCTTAGGCACTGGTGCCACAACACTCCAACCCCTCACAGATACTGTACTTGGAGCACAGCAATGAGCCCTATGGCAAATTATTGCTAAAAAAATTGTAATTACACGCCCCTGTAAAACAGGGGCTGAAAAATTGGGCCTTAGCCACTGGTGGCGGCACCCATAAACAAAAATGATCTTCCAAGCTATCATCATCAATCGTATCATTGAGGACTCGGAGGAGGAGGATAGCCAGTCAACATAACAACACAGGCACTCAGCATCAGCATCAGCATCAGTCTTGAAGGGATGTGACATGTTAAAATCAATTAGTCTGTTATATCAGCATCAGGTGTGTGGTAGCTGGTGGTGATCCAAGACTGGTTCATCTTGATGAAAGTCAGTCGATCAACCGAGTCGGTGGACAGGCGCACCCTGTGATCCGTGACAAATCCTCCAGCAGCACTGAATGTGCGTTCCGAAAGAACGCTGGATGCAGGACAGGCCAGTAGCTCAATTGCATACTGTGCAAGCTCTGGCCAGTGATCCATCCTCAAGACCCAGTAAGCCAGAGGATTTTCGGTGGGGAAGGTGTCCAAGTCTGACCTTGCCCCTAGATATTCCTGCACCATGTTTATCAGACGCTGGCGATGGTTGCTGGAACCGATCATACTTTGGGGCTGCGGACTAAAGAATTGTCTGAACGCATCGGTCAGACGGCCACCTTCCCCACCGCTCCTTCTTTGACTGGCCGAAGCCTCAGCAACTCGTTGTCCAGGACCAGGAGTTTGTAACCTCCCAGTCTCTGGGAACGCGTTGCACAGACCTTTCTGCAAGGCCTCCCGGAGTTGTCTCATCCTCTGCTCCCTCTGCGACGGTAACATAAGGTCCGCAACCTTACCCTTGTACCGTGGATCAAGGAGAGTGGCCAGCCAGTAATGGTCCCTCTCCTTGATCCGAAGAATACGAGGATCCTTCCGCAGACTTTGCAGGATCAGGGAGGCCATGCAGCGTAGGTTTGCTGAGGCATTCGCTCCGGAGTCCTCTGGGTCACTAAGGACGACATGATCCGCAGTCACCTCCTCCCAGCCACGTACAAGTCCACTGGTTTCTTGGGACTGTAAATCATCCCTAAAAGACTGCTGCTGATGATGCTGAGTGCCAGCCTCCACCTCCATGCTGACACAATCCTCCTCCTCCTCCTCCTCCTCCTCTTCCTGTGCGATGGGTGGGACAGAAGGAACACTGTCTGGGTAAAGGGGGCCTTGAGAGGCAAGGAAGTCCTCCTCTTCCTGCCTCTGTTCTGCCTCAAGTGCCCTGTCCATTATTCCACGCAGCGTGTGCTCCAACAGGTGGACAAGAGGTACAGTGTCACTGATGCATGCACTGTCACTGCTCACCATCCTCGTGGCCTCCTCAAATGGTGCCAGGACAGTGCATGCATCCCTGATCATGCCCCACTGGCGTGGAGAAAAAAAACCAAGCTCCCCTGACCCTGTCCTGGTGCCGTAGTCGCACAGGTACTCATTGATGGCCCTCTGCTGCGTGTGCAGCCGCTGCAGCATGGCCAACGTTGAGTTCCACCTGGTGGGCATGTCACATATAAGGCGGTTCTTGGGCAGGTTCAACTCCTTTTGCAGCTCAGCCAGGCGAGCACTGGCATTATAAGATCTGCGGAAATGCACACAGACTTTCCTGGCCTGCCTCAGGACATCCTGTAAGCCCGGGTACCTGCCCAAGAACCGCTGCACCACCAGGTTAAGGACGTGAGCCACACAGGGCACATGGGTCAGTTGTCCCTGTCGGAGGGCGGAGAGGAGGTTGGTGCCATTGTCGCAAACCACCATTCCTGGCTTAAGCTGGCGTGGTGTCAACCACCTCTCGGCCTGGCCCTGCAGAGCAGACAGGACCTCTGCCCCAGTGTGGCTTCTGTCCCCCAAACACACCAGCGCAAGCACGGCATGGCATCTTTTTGCCTGCGTACTTGCGTAGCCCCGTGAACGGCTACGGAGCACCGCTGGTTCATAGGACAAACCACAGGAAGAGGCCATGGAGGAAGAAGAAGAGGAGGGGGTGGAGGAGAGAGGTGTGTCACAACCAGTAGTAGCATTTTGGAGGCGTGGCGGTGGAACAACCTCCAACACTACTGCACCTTGTCCTGCATCCTTCCCAGCTGCCAAAAGAGTGACCCAATGGGCCGTGAAAGAAAGGTAACGTCCCTGTCCATGCCTGCTGGACCATGAGTCAGCGGTAATATGCACCTTACCGCTGACCGCCCTGTCCAGCGAGGCCAAGACATTGCCTTCCACATGCCGGTAGAGAGCCGGAATAGCCTTCCGTGAGAAAAAGTGGCGTTTGGGAACCTGCCACTGAGGAACCGCACATTGCACAAACTCACGGAAGGGGGCCGAGTCTACCAACTGAAAAGGCAGCAGTTGAAGCGCTAGCAATTTAGCCAAGCTAGCATTCAACCGCTGGGCATGTGGATGGCTGGGAGTGAACTTCTTTCGACGGTCCAGCAGCTGGGGCAGGGAAATTTGCCTGCTAGAATCGGACGTCGGTGTACTGCTAGCAGAGTGGCCGCAAGTACTTGGCTGTGACACACCTAATTCTACACCTTCATTCCTCTCAGTGCATGTTTCAGAGAGGACTGAAGTTATAGTGGGGTTGGAGATCCCAGCTGATGCGGTGCAAGGAGAGGTCCGCTTTGTTCTTTGGTGTGGGTCTTTGAGGTAGGCTTGCCAACGAGCTGCATGGCAGGTCAACATATGTCTGGTCAGGCATGTGGTACCCAAGCGGCTGATGTTTTGGCCACGCGATATACGCTTGAGACATATGTTGCAAACAGCAGCTGTGCGATCTGATGCACTAGCCTCAAAAAAGGCCCACACCAAGGAACTTTTTGAATGACGGGCAGAGGCAGCGCCCTGCACAGGCGGAGCTCTGCGGTGTGATTCCGTCGGTGTACTGCCCTTACGCTGGCCACCAAAGGGCATCCTGCCTCGTTGGAGATGTGCCTCCTCCTCATCCTCCTCCTCCTCCTCTCTCCTATTAGGCACCCACGTGGAGTCAGTGACCTCATCATCCCCTCCCTCCTCATCACTGGAGCCAATCTGGCAGTATGCTGCAGCTGCTGGAACATGACTGCCAGATTGGTGTCCTTCTTGAGCATCCCCTCTGTCTGCTCTCACGCTACTGCCTTCCTGTAGCTGGGTTTCATCATCAGACCCTTCGAAACGCTGGGCATCCTCCTGGAGCATGTACCCAACACTGTGCTGAAACAGTTCGGGGGACTCCTCAGGAGGAGGACATGGTGGGTCTAGGGAAGGAGTGACTGATGATGAGTCTGACATTGATACCAGGGAAGAGGACGCTTTGGCAGCTGCTTTGCCAGTACCCTGAGCCTGGGTGAGAGAGGATGAGGAGGAGGAGGAGGGCTTGGTCATCCACTCTACCAAGTCTTCGGCATGATGTGGCTCAACATGTCCAGCTGCCGAAAAGAAGGACAAGCGTGTCCCATGGCCATGTGCTGATGACAATGCACCGCGTCCACGACCAGCACTGTTGCCCCCAGACACAGAGCCTGCTTGCCCTCTTTTATTGCCTCCTGACTGTCTGCCTCTCCTTGTTTGCCTTCCAGACATTCTAATAGATGGCCTGCAGGGAGATGGGAAAAAAGCAATAAGGGCTACCTTCAGGTGTCCTTCTCTGTCCCTTTACTTAAGGATTTCTAAATATGGTTGAGGATGATTGCTTTTGCACAGAATAGCACAACGACAATTTCCCTGACTGTCCAAAAAACAAGGATTTCAAAGATGGTTGATGAGGAATGCTTTAGCACACTATAGCACAAGGAGAATTCCCCTCACTTTCCTTCTTTGTCCCTAGAAACAAGGACTCGCACAGTGAAAGAAACTGACACTCTCCCTACCTAGAGTTTTCTGTCCCTAGAAAAAATGTTTTTTTAAAGCACACTATAGCACAAGGAGAATTCCCCTCACTTTCCTTCTTTGTCACTAGAAACAAGGATTATCACAGTGAAATAAACTGACACTCTCCCTACCTAGAGTTTTCTGTCCCTAGAAAAAATGTTTTTTTAAAGCACACTATAGCACAAGGAGAATTCCCCTCACTTTCCTTCTTTGTCCCTAGAAACAAGGATTCGCACAGTGAAAGAAACTGACACTCTCCCTACCTAGAGTTTTCTGTCCCTAGAAAAAATGTTTTTTTAAAGCACACTATAGCACAAGGAGAATTCACTCACTGTCCTTCCCTGTCCCTAGAAACAAGGATTCGCACAGTGAAATAAACTGACACTCTCCCTACCTAGAGTTTTCTGTCCCTAGAAAAAATGTTTTTTTAAAGCACACTATAGCACAAGGAGAATTCCCCTCACTTTCCTTCTTTGTCACTAGAAACAAGGACTCGCACAGTAAAAGACACTGACACTCTCCCTACCTAGAGTTTTCTGTCCCTAGAAAAAATGTTTTTTTAAAGCACACTATAGCACAAGGAGAATTCCCCTCACTTTCCTTCTTTGTCCCTAGAAACAAGGATTCGCACAGTGAAAGAAACTGACACTCTCCCTACCTAGAGTTTTCTGTCCCTAGAAAAAATGTTCTTTTAAAGCACACTATAGCACAAGGAGAATTCCCCTCACTTTCCTTCTTTGTCCCTAGAAACAAGGACTCGCACAGTGAAATAAACTGACACTCTCCCTACCTAGAGTTTTCTGTCCCTAGAAAAAATGTTTTTTTAAAGCACACTATAGCACAAGGAGAATTCACTCACTGTCCTTCCCTGTCCCTAGAAACAAGGATTCGCACAGTGAAATAAACTGACACTCTCCCTACCTAGAGTTTTCTGTCCCTAGAAAAAATGTTTTTTTAAAGCACACTATAGCACAAGGAGAATTCCCCTCACTTTCCTTCTTTGTCACTAGAAACAAGGACTCGCACAGTAAAAGACACTGACACTCTCCCTACCTAGAGTTTTCTGTCCCTAGAAAAAATGTTTTTTTAAAGCACACTATAGCACAAGGAGAATTCACCTCACTTTCCTTCTTTGTCACTAGAAACAAGGATTATCACAGTGAAATAAACTGACACTCTCCCTACCTAGAGTTTTCTGTCCCTAGAAAAAATGTTTTTTTAAAGCACACTATAGCACAAGGAGAATTCCCCTCACTTTCCTTCTTTGTCCCTAGAAACAAGGATTCGCACAGTGAAAGAAACTGACACTCTCCCTACCTAGAGTTTTCTGTCCCTAGAAAAAATGTTTTTTTAAAGCACACTATAGCACAAGGAGAATTCACTCACTGTCCTTCCCTGTCCCTAGAAACAAGGATTCGCACAGTGAAATAAACTGACACTCTCCCTACCTAGAGTTTTCTGTCCCTAGAAAAAATGTTTTTTTAAAGCACACTATAGCACAAGGAGAATTCCCCTCACTTTCCTTCTTTGTCACTAGAAACAAGGACTCGCACAGTAAAAGACACTGACACTCTCCCTACCTAGAGTTTTCTGTCCCTAGAAAAAATGTTTTTTTAAAGCACACTATAGCACAAGGAGAATTCCCCTCACTTTCCTTCTTTGTCCCTAGAAACAAGGATTCGCACAGTGAAAGAAACTGACACTCTCCCTACCTAGAGTTTTCTGTCCCTAGAAAAAATGTTCTTTTAAAGCACACTATAGCACAAGGAGAATTCCCCTCACTTTCCTTCTTTGTCCCTAGAAACAAGGACTCGCACAGTGAAATAAACTGACACTCTCCCTACCTAGAGTTTTCTGTCCCTAGAAAAAATGTTTTTTTAAAGCACACTATAGCACAAGGAGAATTCACTCACTGTCCTTCCCTGTCCCTAGAAACAAGGATTCGCACAGTGAAATAAACTGACACTCTCCCTACCTAGAGTTTTCTGTCCCTAGAAAAAATGTTTTTTTAAAGCACACTATAGCACAAGGAGAATTCCCCTCACTTTCCTTCTTTGTCACTAGAAACAAGGACTCGCACAGTAAAAGACACTGACACTCTCCCTACCTAGAGTTTTCTGTCCCTAGAAAAAATGTTTTTTTAAAGCACACTATAGCACAAGGAGAATTCACCTCACTTTCCTTCTTTGTCACTAGAAACAAGGATTATCACAGTGAAATAAACTGACACTCTCCCTACCTAGAGTTTTCTGTCCCTAGAAAAAATGTTTTTTTAAAGCACACTATAGCACAAGGAGAATTCCCCTCACTTTCCTTCTTTGTCACTAGAAACAAGGACTCGCACAGTAAAAGACACTGACACTCTCCCTACCTAGAGTTTTCTGTCCCTAGAAAAAATGTTTTTTTAAAGCACACTATAGCACAAGGAGAATTCCCCTCACTTTCCTTCTTTGTCACTAGAAACAAGGACTCGCACAGTAAAAGACACTGACACTCTCCCTACCTAGAGTTTTCTGTCCCTAGAAAAAATGTTTTTTTAAAGCACACTATAGCACAAGGAGAATTCCCCTCACTTTCCTTCTTTGTCACTAGAAACAAGGATTATCACAGTGAAATAAACTGACACTCTCCCTACCTAGAGTTTTCTGTCCCTAGAAATTTTTTTTTTTAAAGCACACTATAGCACAAGGAGAATTCCCCTCACTTTCCTTCTTTGTCCCTAGAAACAAGGATTCGCACAGTGAAAGAAACTGACACTCTCCCTACCTAGAGTTTTCTGTCCCTAGAAAAAATGTTTTTTTAAAGCACACTATAGCACAAGGAGAATTCCCCTCACTTTCCTTCTTTGTCCCTAGAAACAAGGATTCGCACAGTAAAACACACTGACACTCTCCCTACCTATCCTTCTCTTTCCCTAAACTAAAGGAATCCAGGTTAAGCAAGAAAGAAATAAATGTCACTGTCCCTGCCTATGCTTCTCTTTCCTTGCTCCGGAACACACTACACTAGGCCGCCGTGCTGGCGGCCTTTTATAGTGTGGGGCGTGTACTAAACACCCTCAGCAATAATTGGCCACAGGCATCCTGCCTGTGGCCAATCATTGCTCTCCTCGCTGCCGGCGCTGTGATTGGCCAAGCATGCGGGGTCACAGTGCATGCTTGGCCAATCACAGCGCCTGGATGACACTGCGATGGCGTAGTGCATTGTGGGCCGTTCGCATCACTCGAATTTGGCGCGAACGGCCCAAATCGTTCGATCTTCGTCGAACGATCGAACAGCCGATGTTCGAGTCGAACGTATGTTCGACTCGAACACGAAGCTCATCCCTATACAGGAATAGGATCACATGGGTGTTCACACCCAGAAGTGTTCACATCTATGCAATCTGATTCCAGTGCGGACCAAAATAAGAGTCCTGCACCGTTTTGGTGAGAAATGCAGTTTGTATGGCTAAATTTGCATCACACAGACATCGCATATGATGTGCACAGCAATGCGGTGCGAATCACATGCAATGTCTGTGTTCACACAAGTGTGAATAAATTGGACTGACCTGGAGTTATGGATACAATTGGACTATTGCTCAGACTCCATTAAGAATCCTATAATGACAGATCTAAGCTATGGGGAAAAGAAAATGGTACACAATATCCAGATCAGTCAGTAAAGGGTTATATAGTGTTGTCTGAGCAGTAATACATGGATTTGTAGAGGGGAATGGAGTGTGTAATGGGTGATGATAGTGTAGAGGGGGAGTAGAAGTTACATTAGATAGGGGGATGGGAGATTTGTATCAGAACTGAGGAAGAATGAAGCCTCGTACACACAACCGAGTTTCTCGGCAAGAACCAGCAAGAATCTTGCTGGCAGAGCTTTCTTGCCGAGTAAATAGGTCGTGTGTACGCGGCTTTCAGTTTTCTCGTCAAGAAAACCGACAAGAATCTCGACGAGAAAAATAGAGAACCTGCTCTCTATTTTCTCGTCAGGATTCTCCATTTTCTCGTCCGGTTTCTCGTCGGCCTGTTTCTCTACGAGAAACCCGAGTGTGTGTACACTTACCTGTCGCCGTGGAAACCCGCGCATGCTCGAAATGACTTTGACGGATGCGCGGTAGCTTCCTAGGCATAGGTAGGGTGCAGCAAGATGGCGGCGACGGCATTGAATGTGAGGAGCGCACGCTCGTCGTAGTCTATGACGTCACCGCGTTCGCTCCATTCAAAGAACCGCGGGTTCTTTGAATTGAGCGTGTGTACCATCGGCTGGGACAAGTTTCTTGTCCAAGAATCTCGTCAAGAAAAACTACGAGTTTTTTCCTGACGAGATTCTCGGCCGTGTGTACGAGGCCTGAGACTAGAAGAGAGGAGTGAGAAGCTAAGCTGGATAAGATAGGCTGTGTCAGGGGGAGAGAAGAAAAGAATACACAGGCTGGGGGTAGTGAGTTGGAGGAATGAGATCCACTGTGAGACAGAGAAGGAGAGTACAGGAGTGACTGCATGGAGACATATCCTGGGCACAATCAGTGGGACAAAGAAGAAAGAATGTGAGCAGGACCAGTATCTAGAAAGGGGGAGGAGTTACAAAACTAACAAGGTAAATAGAAGATCATGCAGTGCAGGGAGAGAATACCAGGAGACTGGGGATTGGCTGCTAATGTAGCAGAAAGGCTGAGGGAGAGAGATGCTTGTCAGCTGCTGGGCCCCTTCACTTGATGTTCTTCCCGCTCACTAAACTCGGCTGTTTAGTCTATGCTCTGTGTTGTCTGACAAAGGGGGCGGAGCTCTGCATATCTGCCCCGCCCACCCCGACATCAGAGCTTCAATTTGACAGCTGCACTCACCCTCTCTGCAGCCATACACCCCCGGCTTAGCCCCAATCACTGGATCGCTGGATCCATGGTCACACTGCTGCATGTACTGCTTGCTAGGCTGTCAGCAATGGGTTTGGGTACCACCCCTGAATCTGGGGACAAATCCGAAAACCGGGAACGTCTGGTCACCCTACTTTACACTCTCTGGCACTCAAGTAGCATCAAAGTCGTGCAGGAACCTTTATGTGTCCAAAGTTTCATGTTAGGGTGAGCCTAGGTTCACATATGTGCGATGCGGCCACCAGCACGATTACAGCGCCGATTCCTGCATCGTTCACACTGCCCTCTGCGAACCGCTGCAGGTGTCAATACAATGTTAACCTCTTCATTACCTATAGTAATATGACGTCCGCAGGAGGGATCTCCCATCCTGGGCGGGCATCATATGACGTCCTGGGCTTCCCGGCCATCTAGGTGGCGCGCGTGCCCGCCGCGTTGCTCGGGACCCGGTGCGCATGCCCAGCGGCCGCAATGTCTGCCGGGCACCCGCGATTGCCCGTGAACACAGCAGGACCATGGATCTGTGTGGGTCGGTCTCCTCCTCTTGTGAGTCCCCACCCCCTACAGTTAGAATCACTCCCTAGGAAACATAATTAACCCCCTCGATCGCCCCCTAGTGTTAACCCCTTCCCTGCCAGTCACATTTACACAGTAGTCAGTGCATTTTATAGCACTGATCGCTGTATAAATGTGAATGGTCCCAAAAATGTGTCAAAAGTGTCTGATATGTCCGTCGCAATGTCACATTCACGATAAAAATCGCAGATCGCCGCCATTACAGTAAAAAAAAAAAAAAAAAGCCATAGATCTATCCCATATTTTGTAGACGCTATAACTTTTGCACAAACCAATCAATATACGCTTATTGCAAATTTTTTTACCAAAAATATGTAGAAGAATATGTATCGGCCTAAACTGAGGAAAAAAAATTTTTTGAAAAAAAATTGGGATATTTATTATAGCAAAAATTTAAAAGATATTGTTTTTTTCAAAATTGTCGCTGTTCTTTTGTTTATAGCGCAAAAAATAAAAACCGCAGAGGTGATCAAAAGAAAGCTCTATTTGTGGAAAAAAAAGGACGCAAATTTTGTTTGGGTACAGCCGAATCGCAAAAAGTGCTCTGGTCAGGAAGGGGGTAAAATCTGGCTAAAATTAGAATCACAATTTTTTTTACCATGCTGCAGTCTCCAGTCTCCACTCCACACGAAACCCCCATGACGTACGAAGGGGCGGGGTCACCCGTCACATCATAGGGTAAGCCCCGGGTTTCCCCGCTTCCCCGGGGTCCCGCCTATGTCATTGGCTATTCCCCGGCAAACGGGGAAAGCCGGGGCTTACCCTATGGTGTGACGGGTGACCCCGCCCCCTCGTACGTCATGGGGGTTTTCGTGCGGAGTGGAGACTGGAGGTGGAGAAGACTGCAGCATTGCTGGACATCGGATCACTGCGGGACATAGAGAACAATGCTGGACAGACTGGATTACATCGCTGGAATGGATTTTTTATTTTTTTATTTTTAATAAAGGACTTTCCCAAGTCCTGTTTGTTATTTTACATTTTTTTACACTTTCTTTGTGAAATGGTAGGGGTACAATGTACCCGTTACCAACTCACATAGGGGGGGGGTGGAACCTAGGGGTCCTCTTTGTTAAAGGGGGCTTCCAGATTCCGATAAGCCCCCCGCTTATCGGAATCCTCCGTGTTGAGGGCATGTGGTCTGGTACGGTTCAGGAGGGGGGTCGCTCTCTCGTCCCCCCCTATTTTCCTGCGGCCTGCCAGGTTGCGTGCTTGGATAAGGGTCTGGTATGGATGTTTTTTTACATTTTGGTGCGGGGTTCTCCTTAAAATCCATACCAGACTTTAAAGGGTCTGGTGTGGGTTTTGGGGGGGTTCCCCTTAATATCCATACCAGACCTTGAAGGGCCTGATATGGAATTTGGGGGGGACCCCCACGCTTTTTTTTTGGTTCGGGGTTCCCTTTAATATCCATACCAGACCTGAAGGGCCTGGTAATGGAATTTTGGGGGGACGCCTGCATTTTTTTTTTTATTTTGGTTCCCTGCGCAAAATGTCATTTTTGAAGGAAAAAAAGTAATTTAAAACTACTGCATCTATTAATGAATTGTCGGGTCCGGCAATACAGATAAAAGTCATTGAAAAAAATAGCAGGGGTTCCCCTTAATATTTATACCAGACCCAAAGGGCCTGGTAATGTACTGGGGGGGACCCCTGCTGTTTTTTTCAATGACTTTTCTCTGTATTGCCGGGGACCCGGGGATTCATTATAGCCGCAAGTGGTTTTAAATGACTTCTTTTCCTTCAGAAATGACATTTTGTGCAGGGCCAATTCTAAACACAAGAAACATGCACTGCTTTACAGGCATACTATAGACAACCCCCCAGGTACGAAATTTAAAGGAATATTTCACTTTTATTGTTTCACTTTAAGCATTATTAAAATCACTGCTCCCGAAAAAACGTCCGTTTTTAAAACTTTTTTTTGCATTGAAACATGTCCCCTGGGGCACGACCCGGGTCCCCAAACCCTTTTTAGGACAATAACTTACATATTAACCTTTAAAATGAGCACTTTAGATTTCTCCCATAGACTTTTAAATGGTGTTCCACAAATTGTTCGCTGTTCGCCGAACGGGCGAACAGCCAATGTTCGAGTCAAACTCATGTTCAACTCGAACATAAAGCTCATCCCTATTTGTGACTGATTGACCTGTCTCTACCAGTTGAGTGGTTAGGCCACTGTTAGGGGCGGTGCTTTGTTTTTGTGTCAAGTGTCCTGCTCCTAAATGTGGTGCTTTAACCCCATGGTCAAGATCTGAATCTCCACTGTGTTCTTCAATGAATGCAGAGAAAAGGATTTTCTGGTGTGTACCCAAAATCCAATTTTTATCTTGCACATGATTGGATGATGGAAGTTAGCTGAATGCATTCACTAAGCTCTAGAGCAAATTTCCTTGCAAAGTGAGCAGCCTATTACTGATGTAATTTGGTGTCCACACAAGTAGGGCGCAATACGCATGGCCTAGGCATCACAGAGCCTTTCAATATATGCCAGTGTGAATTTCCTTTGCAAATTCATATTTATTGTGTGATTTACGTTGAGAAAAATGTGAATAGCATTATGTACTGTATTTCTTGTGTCCCTATAATCAGGTCAAACTGGAAATCTGTTTGGAGCTCTGTCTGGTTAACACCAATCACTGTTTGCAGAATGATATAGAATGAAATTAAAGAACGTTTATTTAAAAAAAAAATCTGGTATATTCCTTCGTTATTAACTTAAATGTAAAATTAACACATGGTAGTTTTTAAATTACTGATTATGATCCGGACTAAACAAAAATGTTTTACATTTTCTTTTAATTGGGGGGGGGATAATAATATTTTTAATGTTGCTTTTGAACCAACAGTTGATGTATAGGCCGTTGTGTAACAAACTCAATAGCACAAGCTGAAATCTACACACATACATTTAAAGTGGTATTAGATTTAAAATGTAATATATTGCAGCTTACCAATCATTAGATATGGTGGCTGCATTATTTTTATTTTTTTGGGCTTTTTTTCCCCTCTGTTTTCACCTGCTAATCTGACCAGTAACACGCTTCCTGTTTTAGAGTGCCCCACTCTGAATTAGAGCTCCATGATTCTAGATAAAATGAGAATCACAATTTAAAATTTTTTTTTTGCTTAGATTAAAGATCACGATTCTGAAGAACTTTTTTTATTTTAAAGATTTACAACACCTGAACATAAGTTTATCAAACAAGATGGCAATAAAATAAGACATACCGGTAATACTCTTTGCTTCAATCAAATTTAACCACTTCAATACCAGGCACTTACGCCCCTTCCTGCCCAGGACAATTTTCAGCTTTCAGCGCTGTCACAATTTGAATAACAATTGCACGGTCATGCGACACTGTACCCAAACTAAATTTTTATCATTTTCTTCCCACAAATAGAGTTTTCTTTTGGTGGTATTTGATCACCTCTGCAGTTTTTATTTTTTTGCTAAACAAACTAAAAAAGACCAACATTTAAAAAAAAAAAAGTTTTTTTTTTAGTTTTTGTCATAAAATTTTGTTTTCCCCTTCACTGACGGGCACTGATGAGGCGGCACTGATGGGCACTGATGAGGCAGCACTGATGGGCACTGATGAGTTGGCACTGATAAAGTGGCACTAATGGGCACTGATTAGGAGGCACTGATATGTAGAATTGATGGGCACTGATAGGCAGCACTGATATGCAGCACTGATGGGCACCAATAGGCGGAACTGATATGCAGCACTGATATGCATCACTGATGGGCACTGATAGGTGGCACTGACGGGCACTGACAGGCAGCTGATATGGGCACTGACAGGCGGCACTGATAGGTGGCACTGATGGGCAGCACTGATGAGGTACTGATAAGTATTGACAGGTGTTACTGCTGGGCAGTGATTGGCAATGTGGTGGGCAGTGATTGGCACTGTGGTGGGCACTGGCACACTTTATTGTTGGGGCACTGCTGGGCACTGATTAGCAGGTGATTGGTACATATGAGGGGGCTGTGCTGATAATCAATGTGCTGATTATCAGCACAGACCCCCCTCCCCTCTGACAGCGAAAACTGAGGAATGACGTTTACCGGCACTTCCTGGTTCACGCGATGATCAGCTGTGATTGGTCACAGCTGATCACGTGGTAAGAAGCCTCTGACAGAGGCTTCTTATCACGATCGGAGATTCGGGGTGTCAGACTGACACGCCGCACTCGCGATCAGGCTCGCGCCGGCATGGTATCCTGCTGGACGTCATATGACGTCCAGTCAGGATAACAGAACCACTTCCCGGACGTCAATCTGCTATTGACCGGGCGGGAAGTGGTTAAAGAAATGTAATGTGTAAAGAAATAAAAAAATTACCGTTAAGTTATATTGGGGGTCTTCCTTCTTCCCTTTTTTATATTACTTGCTGATACCAATTACCGATACCTACTGCAACTTTTTTGTTTACACTTCAGCTGTTAGCAGTGGTACAAAGCATTGAAAAGTTATTTTACAAATAAAATGAAAATAATTATTTTGCGCTTTTTTCAATATGAAACGTGTATAATATATGTTAAAGGTGTAAAAATATTATTAAAAAAAAAGTTAATGAGGCAGATTAGAGTAAATTAAAGGTTAATAAGGGGTTAAACAGAGGAACAATTTAATAAAATACATATATTGACAAGGTTGCTTTTAAATTGACTTTGTTAGCAGACCGAAGTTCATCCTCCTTGATCTGTAAATGAATAAACAGATTGACAGATAAGATACAATGGAGTCTATTTACTAAAGGCAAATCCACTCTGCACTACATGTGCACTTGGAAGTGCAGTCGCTGTAGATCTGAGGGGAAGCTCTGAAATTAGGAGAAGCTCTGCTGATTTTATCATCCAATCATGTGAAAGCAAAAATACTGTTGTAGCGGCCTCACCCTCGCTCCATCTTTATCGGTTACACACCAACTCATGTCTAGGGGTTCCTGGGTTGTGAGAGTGAGATGCGCCACGGCCCATGTCCTCCCCATTGTAGTAGGGAGGTGAAGGCCACTTACTGATGTTTCCTCGGGCCGGTGTGTTCTGTGAATGCACTGAGTCTGTAATTGCAAGCTCACCAGCCTCCCCTTTGCTTCCAGTAACTGGAGTTCACACACCGGAGAAAGGTCCAACACTTGTTTATTTGACACTCCAATACGCAAAGCACAATAAACAGTTCTTTCGCAGCAAACTGGTTGGGACCTATAACCTTGACACCGGTGTGGCGAGCAGATCGAGGCACTTCCTAAAGTTTAAGTTCTATGCCACTGTACTATGACCAGCGGCGCCTAAGCCAATCCGGCTGTTACAGAACAGGAAAGATGGGGTCTCTTCCAGCAACCCCTATGAACAGCAATGGAGCCCTCTTCGATACGCTGTGGCCCCTATCAGGGGGATATGTCCTCCCAAGAGAGTTCCCAGAGGCCCACTGTCACCGGGTTGGTGCTGCTCCGGGTCTTCAGTGGGTAACCTCCCCGGCCTCCTCACCTCAGGTACGAGTCCCTCCGCTCAGGGACCCTCGGACAGTCCACCCTAGCGGGACCCAGTCGAAGGTACTGGGCCCCAGGCCTCCTCGATAGTACCTCACCCCAGGCTAAAGGTGCCTGGGATGGACGCCAACATGACTCCGGACCAGGCCATGGGCACCTGGACCAGACTCCTGGATCTCCCGCACCCAGGCCTAAGGGCCCTTGGGTGCGGGCCGCAACCCTCCTCCTCCGAGGACCTTCTTCTCCGCCAGACGACCACGACGACGACGACCTCGTGGTCAGGGCGTCTCCCCCTTTTATCCCCTCCCATCAACGGCCTGGCGGGTTCCCCGCCCCAGCCATACCATCTCCGAGAAGGGACAAAACAGGGAGCACTGCAGGAGATGATTCTACCTGAAGCCCGTGGGTACCCCGCCACCCACAGGCAAAGGAGAATACTACATCCTCCAATCCTCCACGAAACAAAAAGGGGTCTGAACCCTAACACAATTATACACCTGGGTCACATTATTGCCCAGGTGTATCCCATCAATTTGAGGACCCCGCTACACACTCCCTCCTGTAATTGGACGCTGGTCCCCAGCGTCAGGTGCACACCCATGCCTCCCATAAAGTGGTGACATGGAGCGAAACCCCTGAGACAGTTCCTCTAAATTTTTCCCAAGTGCCAAGACCTGCTCAGGGAATGGGGAACATATAAAACAACTTATGTCATAAAACACTTTAAACATCTGCATAATCACAACCCCTCTCCCACACTGTCTAAGAGCCACCCACTCTCAATGATCTTGACTGACGATCCTCCTGCAGGGGAAAGAAAAAAAACAACATCCTAACATAATTTCGTGTCATTTGGGATGAGTGGGCCCGTCAGCCGAGAGACCCACTCACTCCAACAAGCAAGGTGATGTGTGTGTGAAACATTTTCAAACATTTGTTGCGCAACACTGCCACCTGGTGACAGCGCCACGGTCATGACACTCAACGAATCTTCGTTCTTCCAGCTTTTTCCCTACTCTGCCACTATTCCCAAATGTCTTTGCCTTGGGCACATGAAGAAAAGGGGAAACACGAAAACACAACAGTCCCCAAGTCTCCTACGAGAAAAGAAAAGCCCAAACAAAAACAAAAGCAGGGCACAGTCCTGGGTGTCTGGGAATGGCTCTTCCAGAAAGTTCAAGTGCACAAAGGAAATAAACAGGAGTCCTTTTCTCCTATAAGTAAAACTTTGGATCCGGCAGGTACAGGGGTTTCAGGTGTTTGTCAAATGCCTCTATCGAATACTCGACATCTTCTCCTTCTCTTCTGCAAATGACTATCTTGTCAGCATGGATATGGCGCCCCAATTTCCATTCAGCTTTGCAGTCCTCAAACCTCTTAGACACTGCCGGCACACATTCCAGGTACCTGCGAGCATGGGGCACCTTCAACTTGTCCCACACAAACTCGTCATACCATCTTGTTCTCCAAACTTCCACCTCATACAGCAAGTCCCGGGGCAGATACGGGTACTCCCACCCATATTCCCGAGCTACTTTATGGCAAAACAGTCTCTGCAAGCGGGCCAAAGGTGGCATAGTGGCTTTCTCTCCAGTTCCAGGCAGCACAATAGCTTCCGGATGCCGAGGTGCCTTTACCAGTTCCCTGGAAATGACTTTCGGCGCTCTCAGAGAAGCGCGGGGTGTCCCCACAACCAAAGTAGGTGAGGTAACAGTAGATGAGGACACAGGTGGAGGGGTAGGTTCCCTCGTAAGCTGCGGGTCTTCCACCCGAGGCGTGCTGTCTCCTGTGTACATAGGTGAGTCCCGTACCGCACGGGAAGCAAGAAGTGGCACTCTATCCCAGCCCTTGCGGCTGAACAGTTCGTCTATCTCGCCATCATCTCCGCAATCAGACAGCGACTCTAGGTCGGAGGTGTCATACATCTCCGCAGGCAGATATCTTCCGGTGGACACAGAATCAACCTCCCTGGGGGGCTCCACCTCCAATGGGCCCCCGACACCTCCAACCACCACCACAGTCCCAGCCCCTGGCTCACCTGACCCTTGTAGACTGGGATGTCCGGGACTTCCTTCTCGACCGGCGCCATCCAGGCCAGGCAAGCAGCAGGGTGAAGCTCGACCACGTCCATAGGATGCCTGTACTAGGCCAACTTTCCTCTTCGGGGGTGGGAGCAGAGAACTTGTGGCGACCGAGGCAGCATCCTCGGATTTTTCTCTGTTGGGCAGTCCATCGCCCTGGTCAGCGCGCACGGGAACCTCGACAGAGGCCTTGATCTCCCCTTCCGGAGTAGCAGTACCCGTGAGGTGGTTGAGGCGAAGGGCCCGGGGCCTTGCTGTGGACGACTCGACCTCAAAAAGGAATTCTCTGCACTCCTCACATCGCCCGAATGGCTTCAGGGTGACCACCAGTCCCGAGCAGCCGGGACAGATCACACCGAGGGCCTCCGTGTCTCTGCAAGTGTACAGAGCCAACCGCCCTCGGGGCCTAAGTCTTATCCCCGTGTCTGTGATGGGGGCAGCAAAGGAAGTCATTCTCGTGGGGTGAGGAACCATAATCCACGGGGCACTTGAGGTCATCCCGACTATCTGCTGCTCCATCATGCACTGACCCCGCGCCGGAGTCTCCACGTGTATCCCCACACTTGGCCAGACTCCTCCCATGAGCTGTACATTTTCGCGGGCTTCCTCTTGACTCCGCCCACGAACGATGTCGCCATGGGGTGCCTCGTGGCGCAGTGCGTTAACAGTCCCCACGTGCAGTACGTCACACGGCTGAACCTCTCCCTTTTTCCGCTCCTCCGCATGGGCCTTTCCCGTGTTAGGGTAATTTCCACAACTCCGAGCAGGGACGCACTTTGGCCAGTAATATGGCCGATCTGCTCGGAACTCCTCTGGGCAGCAAAGTTCAAATGTAGACATTCTCAAGTCCATCTTTAGAACACACTCTATCCCGGACTCACGAGCCCCCACGTGTAGCGGCCTCACCCTCGCTCCATCTTTATCGGTTACACACCAACTCATGTCTAGGGGTTCCTGGGTTGTGAGAGTGAGATGCGCCACGGCCCATGTCCTCCCCATTGTAGTAGGGAGGTGAAGGCCACTTACTGATGTTTCCTCGGGCCGGTGTGTTCTGTGAATGCACTGAGTCTGTAATTGCAAGCTCACCAGCCTCCCCTTTGCTTCCAGTAACTGGAGTTCACACACCAGAGAAAGGTCCAACACTTGTTTATTTGACACTCCAATACGCAAAGCACAATAAACAGTTCTTTCGCAGCAAACTGGTTGGGACCTATAACCTTGACACCGGTGTGGCGAGCAGATCGAGGCACTTCCTAAAGTTTAAGTTCTATGCCACTGTACTATGACCAGCGGCGCCTAAGCCAATCCGGCTGTTACAGAACAGGAAAGATGGGGTCTCTTCCAGCAACCCCTATGAACAGCAATGGAGCCCTCTTCGATACGCTGTGGCCCCTATCAGGGGGATATGTCCTCCCAAGAGAGTTCCCAGAGGCCCACTGTCACCGGGTTGGTGCTGCTCCGGGTCTTCAGTGGGTAACCTCCCCGGCCTCCTCACCTCAGGTACGAGTCCCTCCGCTCAGGGACCCTCGGACAGTCCACCCTAGCGGGACCCAGTCGAAGGTACTGGGCCCCAGGCCTCCTCGATAGTACCTCACCCCAGGCTAAAGGTGCCTGGGATGGACGCCAACATGACTCCGGACCAGGCCATGGGCACCTGGACCAGACTCCTGGATCTCCCGCACCCAGGCCTAAGGGCCCTTGGGTGCGGGCCGCAACCCTCCTCCTCCGAGGACCTTCTTCTCCGCCAGACGACCACGACGACGACGACCTCGTGGTCAGGGCGTCTCCCCCTTTTATCCCCTCCCATCAACGGCCTGGCGGGTTCCCCGCCCCAGCCATACCATCTCCGAGAAGGGACAAAACAGGGAGCACTGCAGGAGATGATTCTACCTGAAGCCCGTGGGTACCCCGCCACCCACAGGCAAAGGAGAATACTACATCCTCCAATCCTCCACGAAACAAAAAGGGGTCTGAACCCTAACACAATTATACACATGGGTCACATTATTGCCCAGGTGTATCCCATCAATTTGAGGACCCCGCTACACTGTTTTTTATATTCCTTGCATGTCCCCCTGCAGCTTTACTTTGAACGAATGAGAACAGGGGGCACCTTTGGAAAGCAGCGTTGTCATTCTGGGCAGTGGGTAGTGTTAGATGTACTAGCATATTTAAGTACACTAACAAATTGAAGTTAACACTTTTATAAGCTGCAAAAAAAAAAAATATTCTATTGGGATAATGGTTTTACATAAATAAAAGCACCTTGGTAACTGATACATTCTGCTGGAGAGCTTGGTGAGCTGCAATATAATAAATGTTTGCTTTTGGGTTTAATACTACTTTAAATAAGTCAGAGTAATGGCTCGTCCTTTATTGGATAGCCCAGTCTGAAGTTTCCGTGAGGATCTTCTGACACAGCCATTCAGTACAGAAAAGGTCTGCTTTCTTTTCTGTATTTTCAGACCTAAACATGATGGATCTGGGATAGTCTTTTCTAAGCAGCTGCACATTCATTACATCCTCCTGCCGATTGACCTTATATGGATCCATTGCGGTCCAGACAGAAAAAAACCAAACAGACGCAGATGTCAGAAAAGGGAGTTCCAATTCTACACGAGATCTGTTCACAGTTCTTCAGCGTAGTTAAAGTAGAACTCCAGGGAAAGAAATGTGGACTTTGTGTTGTACCAAGAGATTTTCTGAAATGCTGGGTGTCCCATGTATGTTTGGCTGCTGCATTAGGGAAAAACTCTTAATTTCATGCACCCCCAGCAGTACTGTAGGTGCCAAACATAGCGTGGTGTAAATGATAGTTCTGTCTCTCATATGGCAAAAGTGTTGCCTCCTCTCCACCTTCCTCCTCCCATTCCATCATTAAACATGTTTTCTTTTCACAGAATACAAGGTGTTCTGTGATTGGACAAGGGGAGGTCCTGACATTCATCTTCGTTTCGTATCCTCTTGTCTGATGACAGAACCCCTTGTACTCTGAAAAGAACACAAGACGAGATGAATGGGCACAGGAGAGGTTTTCCTGCCTGAGTGACAACCATTGTCCCCACCATACATACAGTGAGGTAAGGGTAGCCACTCTTGGTGAAAATAAAGGTAAAAGAAACACGGGGGATCGGGGGGGGGGGGGGGGGGGATGAATGAAGCCACTAGATGTAAGGACTGGTAAGCTGAAATTTGAGTTTTTTTGTTTTGTATTAGAAATGCATTAAAACAGTATTAAACCCCAAACCAAAAATTTATTATATTGCAGTTTACCAATCATTAGATGTGGCTGCATTAGTTTTCTTTTCTTTGGCTTTTCCCCCTCTGTTTTCACCTGGTGATCAGACCAGTAATACACCTCCTGTATAAGGCCCCTTTCACATGGGCGATCCAGTCAGTTTTTTCAGGCAGACCTGATTGTCTCTGACACCTGCTGTCATCCGATCTGATCCTGTCTGGCAAAAACAGACGAATGGGGGACCTATTCCCCATCTACCTGGTGGATCAGATCAAATGGAAATGGACAGGCAGTCCATTTCCATCCGATTGCCCCATAAACGAGAGCAAGCTGTGTCCGTGTCCGCTCTGCATAGGGGAGCGGACATGGACCTGCCATCCGCCTGCTCGGAGCAGATCAGCGGAGAGATCCCCCGCTGAGCAAGCGGATCCTGCTTCACGGAGGCGCCTGTGTGAAAGGGGCCTTATTGAGACAGAACTCTAGATGAATGAGCACAGGAGGCAAAGCAGACATCAGCATTGCCATTCGAAAGGGAAGTGTAGTTTTAAATGTATTGGCAGATTTAATTACACTAAAAAATTGAAGCCAGACTCCAGCTAACACTTTATAATCAGTTACAGCAAACAGTATTTATTTTCCTTTTGGAATAAAGGTTTTGCATGAATAAATAAAAGACGATGATTTGAATTACTTATGTCGGTGTTAAAGGGGTTGTAAACCCTCATGGTTTTTCATCTTAATGCATTAAAGGGGTTGTAAAGGTTTGTTTTTAATTTTCTAAATAGGTTCCTTTAAGCTAGTGCATTGTTGGTTCACTTACCTTCGATTTCCCTTCCAAATGTTTTTTTTCTTTGTTTGAATTTCTCATTTCCTGTTTCTCCTCAGTAAGCTTGCCCCCATCATCCGAGCGGTGTTGAGTCAGCCAGAACAGCTTACTGAACAGCTTACTGAGGAGTAACAGGAAGTGAGAAATTCAGACAAAGAAAAAAAACATTTAGAAGGGAAATAGAAGGAAAAGGTAAGTGAACCAACAATGCACTAGCTTAAAGGAACCTATTTAGAAAATAAAAAACGAACCTTTACAACCCCTTTAAGGTGAAAAACCTTCTGTAGTGCTGCAGCCCCCGTTTTACTTACCTGACCCGGATCCTTCTCCGGCCAGGAACGAGCACACCAGCTCTACCTGGTGTCTCGTGTCCTGATTGGATAGAATGATACCAGCGCAGCCATTGGCTCCCGCTGCTGTCAATCAAATCCCACGCCCCGGGGGCGAATGTGACTGGACACAGATGCGGGACTCTGGAGCGCGCCCACTCGGGTGTCCACCAAGGAGAGCACTTCTCCAACGTGGACACTCGATGCGGGGAGGAGCCACCAGCGCTGCTGAGGGACCCCAGAAGAGGTAGATCGGGGCCACTCTGTGCAAAACTAACTGCACAGTGGAGGTAAGTATGACATGTTTGTTTTTTTATAAAAAAAAATAACAAGGGTATACAACCCCTTTTAAGTAGTTTGTCTCATCCATGTAAACTGTTCTGTTGGAGAGCTTGTACTTTTGAAAAACAAAAGGCCTGCTGGCCTGATCACCAGATGGAAATCGAGGAAGGAAAGCATAAAAAGGAAACTAATGCAGCCATCACATCTAAGAATTGGTAAGCTGTAATATAATAAAAACTTGCTTTTGGGTTTCATATTGCTTTAAATAATAAAGCTCTATCACCAAATATGTGTATAGGACCGTATGATGATTCTGAAATGTTAACAAGCATGGACTGTGGGACCTTCAGGGAAAACACTACATATTATGATTTTGCTGCAAACAGCTATACTCAATAGGAAACGCATAACTGCGTTTTTTTACATGCTGTGTTGTTGTTTAATTGAAATTAAATTGCAGCACTTTAACATTTAAAATATATAAACACCCAAATGCCTTTCAGTGTGCTCATAAAAGTAAATGCAGGTTTTACATGAAAATATGCAATTTTTCCTCGTGCAGTGTCTTAATGTACTACTTGTCTCATGGGACATTTCACAAGCAAGGTTGTAATCGCATATCATGTTCATACCAAGTCATAAATGTGTCTCTCAGGCATTAGATTTTCCAACCTGATGAATGTATACACCCTTAATGTCCCTTTTATAGTATGATATATGATACAGTCATGTTGTAACTTTCTGTTCTATTTATCTCCGCTTGTCTACCTAAATCATTAGCATTTATTGAAATGTGCAACTAGAAGGAGCGCCAGGAATTCACACCGACTAAAACGCGGTGCGTCAGTGCTAATCATTTACTATGTGTCATAACACGGCGTGTTTTTATTTAAAATATTTTGTTATAAATGTGAAAAGATTATTGTGCAGCATTTGGAATATTTTTGCAGACCAGACATAATGTTTACTTAACACCAGATGTAGTCTGATTCAGCAATATGAATAGAAACTTTATGAGAAAGGTAATAGCTAGCAAGTTCTTTTTTTTTAATGACCGGTGAGGAAACCTGCGCTAAGAGAAAATGAAGGCTGCCATGGCTGGCTGCTTCTTTTGAAAATTCTAGTTGCCTGGCTGTCATTTTGATTTAACAGCTTTTCTTGGTTAAAGTGTAACTAAAGGCAAAACTTTTTTTTTTGTTTTTGTTTCAGATTGAGCAGAGATGGATTAGAATACCTGTCAGTTGTTATTGCTGTCTGTGCCCCCATTAGGGAGGTTCACCCTCTCTGCGCGTCGTGTTTATCATTATCAGCAAGTTTGAAAGTGAAAGAAAATCCCAAATTTCCAGTTGACATCTGAAAAGTAGGGGAACTCTTCCAATGAGTACACTAGTTCAGGTGACACCCTGAGCTTCCCTCATTTTGGAGGGATTTTCATTCACTTCCTGTTTTGCCTATGTGACAGGAAGTGAAGGGAAAACTCCCCCAAGGCTGCTTTCACACTGAGGTGCTTTACAGGCGCTATAGTGCCTGTAAAGAGCCTCTCCTTTCACTCCAGTGTGAAAGCCCGAGTGCTTTCACACTGGAGAGGTGCGTTGGCAGGGTGCCAAAAAAAGTCCTGCAAGCCGCATCTTTGAGGCGCTGTAGGAGCGGTGTATACACCACTCTTAAAGCGCCGCTTTTAACCCTTTTCCGGGCGTTAGCGGGGGTTAAGTGCCCCGCTAGCGGCCGAAAATCATCGCAAAAAAGGACGGTAAAGTGGCGCTAAAAATAGTAGCGTTTTAACGCCAATGTCCCAGTGTGAAAGTAGCCTATGACGCCCGGTTCACACTTGTGCGTTGCGAATTTTAGCGCGATTTTGACACCATTTTCGTTGCGAATCTTCTTTGCGAATTTGTTGCGTTTTTGTTGCCTTTGTACTGCGATTGTACTGGAATTAGTTGTTATTTTGGGAGGTGACTGCGATTTTATGTCTGGCCAATGGAACCCAGTGTTATGCTGACGTCCAAAAAAAAAAAAAGCTATCTAAACTTCCTGTTCTCTTTCTGGTTTTTGTGGAGTGTGTGTAGAGAGGAGCTTGGGATACTGTGTCAGAATGTACCATTCATTGGCTTTGTTTATGGCAGCAGTAGTTACTGCTACTGCTGCAGTGATTATTAAAAAGAAGAAAGCCAGGCTGAGGAGGAGGAGGAGGATGATGATGCTGTCAACCAGAAGATACTGGGTACACCCTGTAATTGCTAATAGGGAGGAGAGAGGACAGTTCAAGATGATCTACAACGATCTACGTCAACATAATTAATTTTTTTTCAACTACACTCGTATGTCAGTTGACAGGTGAGCAATTATCTAAAAGTTATACTTTCTCCTCATTCCTCCATACCTGCCTTACCCTAACCCCCCCCCCGTCCCTCACCCTACATCACTCCCCCCCCTTCCATAACCATAGCTGGAATCTGAACATCCCTCCCACCCCAATATCCCTCATCACTCCACCCCCCCCCCTACAGTACCTCAGCCATCTATCCCTCTTACCCTCACCCCCTCTATCCCTCCCCCTCTATCCCTCACCATCCATAACCCAATACATCCCTCTGGTCTGTATCCAACCTCCCTTCATTTCCCAACTTCTCCCCCTTATCCTAATTTTCACCCCTTTCACCCCACTTCCTTACCCAATACCTCATCCCTTATCTATGTCATTTTAACTCTTCTCTGTATATATGTTATTTTCAGTTTTAACGAATTGCTTTGCATGATCTACAGCAGGGTCGAGCATCAGAACACAACTTTCAGAAATAGTGTGGAGCCAGCTGAGCGATTACTTGTCACTATAAGGTAACATATTTAATATAAAGCCAGAAAGGCAGCAACTTAGAGCAAAAAATGAAAAAAGTAGGCACACAATTAATTATCCTTCTCCTTCCTTTCAGGTACCTGGCTACTGGCAATTCTTTCGCTTGTTTGCAATACGAATTCAAGCTGGGCAAATCGACCGTGAGTTCTATTGTACATGAAACCTGTGCAGCTATCTGGCAAGTTTTAAAGGATTTGGTCATGAAGAAGCCGATTATGGAAGACTGGGCTAAAATTGCCAAAGTTTTTTGGGAGCGGTGCAATTTCCCAAATTGTATGGGTGCAGTTGATGGAAAGCACATGAGAATAATCAGCCCAATTCGTAGTGGTTCAAAGTATTTTAATTATAAAAAATGTTTTTCATTTGTCCTAATGGCAGTGGTTGATGCCAATTATTCCTTTACTTATGTGGATATAGGATCATATGGAAGTAGCTCTGACTCAAGCATCTATCGCATTTCTCTTTTGGCAAGATGCTTCGAGAAACTCATTGGACCTTCCTGATAACCTCCCACTTCCTGGAACAAATCTACCTCTGGAGCCTTATGTCTTTGTTGGGGATAAGGCATTCCCTATTTCTGAGCGCCTTCTACGGCCATATGCAAACACGGGACTTTGCACTGCAAAGAGGGTATTCAATTACCTGCTGTCAAGGGCAAGACATGTAGTGGATTGTGCTTTTGGCATACTTTCCAATAAATGGCGTTTTCTCCACTCACCTATCAGCCTTAGTATGGAGCATGCCATTGGTGCAGTGCAAGCAGCATGTGCATTGCACAATTTTGTTCGTGCTCGAGATGGGCACCTATTTGAGGACTCTTTGATGCATGACCTCGAAGACCCAACATGGATCGGAACCCATGGCACCTACAGTGGGGAAAATATTCGCCATGACTTCACGGAGTACTTTATGTCAGCAAATGGTCAGCTATCGTGGCAGCTGGATTGCAATTTGTTAAAATACTATACTCTGCTTCACATATTAGTATTAGGTCAGTTTTCATAGGTAAAAATAAAGAATAGAATTTACTGTTCACGTGAGTGTCAATATTTTACTGGGTGTGTTGTGTACATATAGATCTTCCCATACCATATCCTCACTACAGATAAGCGTAACCCTAACCTATTACTTTCTGAAACCCTAATGCCGCGTACACACAACCGTTTTTAATGTCATTGAAAAAACAACGTTTTTCTCAACGTGATTCTTCTCAAGCTTGCCTTGTCTACACATGATCGTGAAAAAAAATGCTCGCACAAAGCACGGTGACGTAGGAAACGTACAACGGCACTATAAAGGGGAAGTTCCATTCGGATGACGCCATCCTTTGGGCTGCTTTAGCTGATCCTCGTGTTAGTAACGTTTGGTGAGAGACGATTCGCGCTTTTCAGCCTCGTGCTCTTCAGTCTGTTACAGCATGACGAATGTGATATCTCCATTACGAACGCTAGTTTTACCAGAACGAGCGCTCCCATCTCATAACTTGCTTCTGAGCATGCGCGTTTTTTTCACGTCATTAAAGCCTACACACGGCCGTTTTTCACGACGAGAAAAACGACGAGAAAAAATACAGCATGTTCCAAATTTTTAATGGCCATTTTTCACGTTGCGAAAAATGCTCTGGAGCCTACACACGATCGTTTTTAATGACCAAATAAAAAAATTGCATTTTTCTCATCATGAAAAACGGTCATGTGTACGCGGCATAACCGTAAAATTAACCATAACCCTGACACATGTACAATCAGTGCATCAATATACAAATACACATCGATAATCAATATACTTACACTTTTTATATAGGTTCCAGGAGGTAAGCTGTACCGGTCATGGTACATGAGATGTAATCAATAGTAAGCAATAAAAGCAATGCAGACAGCTATCACACCATTGTTGTCTTCCAAAAAATATGTTTCATTTTTTTCTCATTTTTTAATCTGCATGAAATTACATACATTTTCGGGAAACAATGAAATTTCAAACATTGTAGAAACACATAGAGACACCAATACTCTGTCTCCTTTTACCTTTCCAATTCTCTGACCCTTCATGCTTTCTCCCCCTCACTCGATCTGTTCCTTAGTATGACCCTCCCACTGACTCTGACCCTCCCACTGACTCTGACCCGCCATATTGCAAAATGGCATCACAACCCTTTACATTTTGGTCAGAGGTGGGAAGCATGTCCTTACATTGGTGTTGCATCTCACCTCTCATCAGGGCTGGACTTACCATTGGGCTTGACTTGGCTCAAGCCCATGGGCCCCGCCCAATTTGGGGCCCCTGCCTGTTAAAGTCTCCTTACTTTTTTTTTCATCCTGCAATCAGTGGTGGAACTACCGCCATAGCGACCCACGCGGGCGCTATGGGGCCCGCAGCTGAATGGGGCCCCGGGAGGATGAGGATGCATTCTTGCCAACTTTTTTTTTTTTCTTTTTTTTTTTCTTGCTGCCGCTAGAGGTCCGCGGCACTGGTCATTTCTGTATCCGCCACCATTTTACAGAAGACCAGTTAAGGAAGAACCAAGAGGCAGAGCCCGGATGGCAATCAACGTGGCTGCAATAGAAATGGAGCTCCATTTCTATTGGCCGCTTTCTTGGCACCCAGGCTCCGCCTCTTGGTTCTGTAAATGGCGCAGAGACGAGCACAGTGAGCATCCTGAGCGGCGCCGAGCCCCGATGGAGTCCTGGGTCCCGGCGCCGCGCTGTGCTGTCTCACTCTTACTGGCTGCCAGTGCCTCCTATCACATCATGCCGCCCGGAGAGTCAGTGACAGTCTGAGCAAGTAACTCTCCGGGCGGCTCCAGGTGCATGAATGGGGTGTGGGGGGGTGAATTGTCCTGGGGGGGGTCTGTACTCCTGATGGGGGAGTTGAATTGTCCTGGGGGGGTCTGTACTCCTGATGGGGGAGTTGAATTGTCCTGGGGGGGTCTGTACTCCTGATGGGGGGGTGAATTGTCCTGGGAGGGTCTGTACTGCTGATGGAGGTTAATTTCCTGGGGGGGTAAATTGTCCTGGCGGGGGTCTGTACGCCTGATGGGGGTTAATTTCCAGGGGGGGTTTGTACTCCTGGGGGGGTGAATTGTCCTGGGCGGGTCTGTACTCCTGGGGGGGTGAATTGTCCTTTGGGGGGGTCTGTACAGATGGAGGGGGTTGAGTTGTCCTGGGGGGGTCTGTACAGATGGGGCTGGTTTGTCCAGGGGGTCTGTACTGATGGAGGAGGGGTAGTTTATCCTGAGGGGGGTCTATACTGATGGAGGAGGGTCTGTACTGAGGGAGGACTATGGGAGGAGGGGGTAACGCCATGTTTTTCCGCACCGGGTGACACCAACCCTAGTGATGCCACTGGGGACAGCTGATGTAAGGAGGGACTCTACTGGGAATGCCTGATGTAAGGATGGACTCTGCTGGGGACACCTGATGGCATCTGATGGCATCTGGTGGCAGGCGACGTGGCAAGTGACAGGCTTGGGGCTCCCATTGATTCTGCATTATGGTGAGTTGAACTATTTCATTTTATATTACAATGTAATATAAGAAATAATGCGCTTTAATCATCCTGACACCATAACAACCATGGTGCCGTGATGATTGAAGCGCTAACACCAGGTGTTTGGAGTATCTTTATCTGCTGATTGCTAAACTTTCTGGAATACACATATTGCTATTGTGGTGTAGGATCTGGGCGTGCTGTCCCTCCATCTTTCTATCTTTCTCTCTTTCTCTCTATCTCTCTTTCTCTCTTTCTCTAACCACACCCCCTTCCGAGCCACGCCCACTATTTTGCATGAACCACGCCCATTTTTCGTAATGTGTAGAAGGTAGGGCCCGAAAGTGACTCAAGCCCAGGGGCCCCCACCACCCTAAGTCCTGCCCTGCCTCTCATCCTAATCTTTGTTTAAACTATTTCCTAAGGTGACCCATCAAGATATGAAAACATATCAGGAAACATTGTTCAAAAAAACTAAAATATAAAACATAAATGTAAACAAATCCAATATGGATTAACATCATAAAAGTGGCAGTGCCGTTTAACAGGTAGTCATCTATAAATTCAAAAAGGTTTTTAAACACTTTGTTGCTCAGGCAGGCGTTGCTTGCCGCAAAGGCACAAGCGGGGATATGACTCTATCCGGTGGTTCACTCGGGGGCCCATATTGTGAATTTGTTGGAGGCATTATAGAAATAACTTCAAGTGACTGATTTCTATATTGATAAGGACTTTAAATGATTGTTTTGTGCTGTTCACTAGCTCTTGACACAGGTGGATATTGATTTGGCATGGATGACATTTGATTGTACAGCTGGGGTGGTCTGATTTGTTGTGGGAAATGGTGAGGAGTTGGAGAAGGAATTGGATATGGGATTCTTGATTTGGGGGTCTCAATCACATTTGCGTGTTCAGCAAAACTAGAATCATAAGGCTTAGGTGCAGGGTTTGAGTCAGAATAAATGGGATGAATAATTTGAGTACTAGTACTCTCGTGCATTGAACATGGTGTGGCATAGTGAAGGAATGTATGAGTCGGAGGTGGGATGTCTGACCTTACATTGGTGGAAAGTGGTATTGGTGGTCATTAGGATACATGCCCTTACATTTTGGTCAGAGGTGAGATACATGCCCTTACATTGGTGGCCAGAGGTGGGATACATGCCCTTACATTGGTGGTCAGTGGGATTAGTGGTCATTAGGATGCATGCCCTTACATTTTGGTCAGAGGTGAGATACATGCCCTTACATTGGTGGTCAGAGGTGGGATACATGCCCTTACATTGGTGGTCAGTGGGATTAGTGGTCATTAGGATGCATGCCCTTACATTTTGATCAGAGGTGGGATACATGCCCTTACATTGGTGGTCAGTGGGATTAGTGGTCATTAAGATGCAGGCCCTTACATTTTGGTCAGAGGTGGGATACATGTCCTTACATTGGTGGTGCATCTCACCTCTCACCCTAATATTTTTTTAAACTATTTCCTAAGGTGACCCATCAAGATATGAAAACATATCAGAATGGACTGTTCAAAAGACAAAAAAGAAATATAAAACATAATGTAAAGGTAGCGGGTATACACTTTTCCTATTTTTGAATCTGGTGGGGAAACTGTGATGTATGGTTCCCTGGGGCCCACCAGGTGGCGCTGTCACTTTGGGCCCGGGGTTGAGCCATCGTTGCGGTGGCGTACCTCTTTTTGGCCGCTCTCAGCGGTTGTATGGTGGGGCGGGGAACCCGCCGTGCTTGCTGGGAGGGGGTATAAAGGGGGCGGCCATTTTTGGTGGCGGGAGTCGAGTCCCGGGCACCTTCAGCCTGTGGGCGGTGGTTCGTGTCGGTCCTCTAGGCAGCCTAGGCCTAGAGGACGTTCGGAGGTCGTGTTCCATCCCAGGCACCTTTAGCCTGGGGTGAGGTACTCGGATGGAGGTCTGGAGCTCAGTACCCAACACTGAGTTCCGCGAGGGAAGGAGATCCTAGGGGACCCTGGGAGAGGGTAGTAGAATCCGGAGGGCGTAATGGACCGGTGGGAGATACTTGCTTGAAGACCCGGTGCAGCATATTGCCGGTGACAGGTGAGCCTTTCATCGGAGACCGCCTGGAAGGAAATCCCCCTTCGCTCGGAGACCGCAACCCACTTTCAGGAAGGAAAGTGGAGAGTTCATTGTGTCTGGGCCTACTCGCATCCACACCTCCTTGTCTTTTCTGTTCTCTAAGGGGTCCAACTGATTGTGTTCACTTTTGCATTGAGAAGAATAAAGGAGTGTTGGACTTTAATGGTGTGGGGCTCGTTTTCTGGCAGACATTGTTCAAGGTAACTCTCTTTGGAGGTTCCAGGTGCAGAACAGGTAAAATAAGAACTTTGCTTACACCACACAAACACCTGCGGTGAAGGCTTGGCGTGGTGACCCCGCACTCTCTCCTCTAAGGTACCCCTAGACAAGAGACAGACGAGCTGATAAGAAAGAGGAGAGAGAGGAGGCCGCTACATAAACAAATCCAATATGGATTCCCAACATTAAAGTGGCAGTGCCGTTTAACAGGTAGGCAATAAATTTAAAAAGGTTTTTAACACTTTGTTGCTCAGGCAGGCGTTGCTTGCCGCAAAGGCACAGGCGGGGATATGACATTCTGGTGGTTCACTCGGGGGCCCATATAGCAAAATCGCACCACAGCCCTTTAAATTGTTTCTGAGATTGTGGATTTGGGGTTTCCATGAGCTGTAAGCCATAATCATAACAATAATGACAAATCACGGCTTAGACTATCTTTCTTTGCATGTAATGAGTCTATCTCATATATTAGTTTCGCCTTTTAAGTTGCACATTAACTTTTGCATTGTATTCTAATTTTTCGAGTATCACCTGTATGCATTGCATGAAATACTCACCTTAGAACGAAGCCCTCCCAGCGATGCCCGCTTGCCGCTGAGAGAGCTGACATCGTCTCCCGTTCTTTCTTCGGGGGTTCACAGATGGCCGGAGCCACGATGATATCACTCCCGCGCTTGTGCACAGGAGCCCTCGGTTCCGGCAAGAAGCTCTGAAGGTCCGGCACGGTATGCCGGGCCTTCAGAGCGCATGTGCCGCTGATGTCAGCTGATGTCAGCGGCTGCATGCAGGGTGAATATCTCCTAAACAGTGCACATTTAGGAGATATTAATTTTACCTACAGGTAAACCTTATTATAGGCTTACCTGTAGGTAACAAAACAAAGCAAGGTTTACAACCTGGTGGGGCAGTGGAAGGTGGAGAAATATCTTCAAAAAACTAGAGTTCTGTTTTTACCTTTTAACTGCCAGGGCCGCTTTGTTTACATGTTTAAGGCTGGGTTCACACCTATGCGAATTGGATGCGGTGTAATTCACATGAAAATTTAAAATACCTTCATTTGAACAGGGCTGGTTCACATATCTGCAGGGCATTCGCACTGCACATTGCCGAAAAAACGTGTGCGTTTTCTAGGCGTTGCATTCCGGCTTAGATGCAAATTCAGGCCCATTATCTTCTATGGGGACGCATCTGATTCGCAGATACATTCCGATGTGAGCAGGCATTCTCTCCCCCTGCTCACTACACCTCCACCCTCTCCCTGCTCATCTGATCCGCAGCTACAATGCAGAGGAAGCGCTGAACAGCTGCTTCTTCTCTTTGCACAGAGAACGGAGCTGGAATTCGCACTGGACTGGTGTGAACCCAGCCTGAAGAATCATTTTGGGCCTGAAGATTCATAAAACCCCTAAAGAGTTATGTTTTCTGAAAACAGACACCATAGAACATAAATTAGTGCTAGTGCCCGTTCTTATTTCAAACAATATTAGCACAATGGTTTAGAAAATGCTAAATTTCAGTAAAAAAAAATAAAGTTCATTTTAGGGCATACAAACCCAATATATCACCCTTTTTAAGTAAAATTTAAAAGATGAGGATGCACCGAGTAAATAGATACCCAACATGTCAAACCTTAAAATTGTGTGTGCCCATTAAAAAAAAAATAGCGGCAAAGTTCAGTGCCTTATATTTTCCATAGGCAATGCTTGAAAAGCTCCTACAGGTCATCAGGTTGGTCCTGTGTCACCTTCCAGTAGGTCATAAGGCTTTACTAAACCTTACCTGTAATTGATGAACCTCTTAGGAGGGTGGCAAGGAATATCATTGGACCACTAACCATCCCTAGAAGTTCAAGCAAACAATACATCTTGATAGTGGGACTTTTAAACAAACGATGAGGACATTTGTGGAGTTGCAGGCAAGGGACTGGGAGCAATATTTGCCTCATCTGCTGTTTGCTTACAGAGAGGTACCTCAGGAGTCCACAAGTTTCTCACCAGTCCTAAACTGGTGGTAAAAAGACCCTTATGCCTCGTACACGACCGTTTTTTCAGACGGGAAAACTGCTATGAGAGCTTTTCGTCTCGGCCGTGTGTATGCTCCAAGTTGAAAAATAATATGGACAGCCGCACTCCAAAAAAAACTTTACGGTTGCCTTTATTTGTAAAAGGATAAAAAGCACTACAAATCACAGCAAGAATGGGGACAAACAGCCGACGCGTTTTGCACTATTATCAAGTGCTTACTCATAGCTTTGTATGCTCCATCACAGTTTTTCAGACGGGAAAACTGCCGGATAAAAAAAAAGATCAGGATCTCTTTTTTCCCATCAGGCCAAAAATCCGAGGGGAAATCCGTTCGTCTGTATGGTTTTCCGACGATCAGAAAACCGTGCATGCTCAGAATCAAGTATGAGACGGGAGCGCTCGTTCTGGTAAAACTAGCGTTTGTAATGGAGATAGCACATTTGTCACGCTGTAATGGACTGAAAAGCACAAGGCTGAAAGCGCAAATCGTCTCTCACCAAACTTTTACTAACACAAGGTTTAGCAAAAGGAGGCCAAAGGGTGGCGCCGTTGGAATGGAACTTCCCCTTTATAGTGCCGTCGTACATGTTGTACGTCACCGCGCTTTTGACGGGCGGACTTTTGTCTGAGCGTGTGTATGCAAGGCAGGCTGAGAGGAATTCTGTTGGGAAAACTGTTGGATTTTTATCCGTCTGAAAAAACGGTCGTGTGTACTAGGCATAAGACCCAATTGTGAGACTTTGGAAGGCAAGACTGCTGGCCCTGAGGTCTCTGTGATGGGTTTTGTACTGAGGTTCAACCCCAATACCAGAGACAATACTATAGTGTGGGTCAGGCAGTGTATGTTCTACTCCCTATGTGTCAGAACAGGCTACAGGCAGCATGGGAGGAGCTATATCTAATTAGAATGTACCTGAATGACATCACTTACAGTACATGGTAAATTTGGGAGAAGGAGGTAG
Source organism: Rana muscosa (assembly GCA_029206835.1). Classification (NCBI taxonomy): domain Eukaryota; kingdom Metazoa; phylum Chordata; class Amphibia; order Anura; family Ranidae; genus Rana; species Rana muscosa. Next base: position 1,060,187,584 of record CM055122.1, on the reverse strand, counting down.
AAGACAGAGCTTTGCATGTACGCATGTAAAATACACACCATGAAAGAACAGTATATTCAATGCCACTTTGCACCCAGCCAGAACAGGGAGAGATCCACTGTTAGGCCTCGTACACACGGCCGAGATTCTTGTCGAAAAAAACATGTCGTTTTTTTCGACGAGATTCTTGGACAAGAAACTTGTCCCGGCCGAGTGTACACACGCTCGATTCAAAGAACCCGCGGTTCTTTGAATGGAGCGTACGCGGTGACGTCATCGACTACGACGAGCATGCGCTCGTCACATTCGATGCTGTCGCCGCCATCTTGGTATACCCTACGTATGCCTAGGAAGCTACCGCGCATGCGTCAAATTCATTTCGAACATGCGCGGGCTTCCCGGCGGACAGGTAAGTGTACACACACTCACTTTTCTCGTCGAGAAACAGGCTGACGAGAATCTCGACGAGAAAATAGAGAGCAGGTTCTCTATTTTCTCGTTGAGGTTACTTGTCGGTTTTCTCGACGAGAAACCCGATAGCCGCGTACACACGACCGATTTACTCGGCAAGACCTCTCTGCCAGCAAGTTTCTTGCTGGTTCTTCCCGAGAAAATCGGTCGTGTGTACGAGGCCTTAGACTTGTTACCTGACACTTGGGAGTTGACAGTAGCCCTCAAGATCAATTCACACTTCTACTCCCTACAGAGAAATCAGCTGCTGGAAATACATGCAGGACAACATGACCATATCCTATGTAAACAGGAAGGATGCACCTTGCAGTCTTCAGGGGCACATTCTCCCACCAAACAGGGGTTGTTCAGAGGCCCCACAGAGCTGGGGTGTCAACAGTAGTTCTGGTTCCAAAAAAGAATCAGATGATCAGGTTCTGCAAGTAATACAGATAGCTGAATTCCATAGGTACTGCTGCTGCCAACCCCATGCTGTGTTAATGAGTTGTTGGATAAGCTGGTGGCCACCCATAACTATCATGGCCCTGAACAGAGAGTACCAGAAATTCCCTTAGCCCCAGAGGCTTGGGAAACATCAACCGTCACTTGGATTATTCAGATTATTGCCACTTATGATGAGGAATGTACCAGCCACATTCCTGTGGATCATGAATTACCTCCTGGAAGGGATGGGAGCATTTGCTTTCACCTATTTGGATGACACTGCAGTGTTAAACCCTACTTGATAAGAACACTTGGACAGTCTTACAGCAGCAGCCAGTCTGACAGGTAAACCCAACAGGTGTCAGGCATTACAGAAGTCCAGTATTTGAGACATCAGGTTGGAAGGGGAGCCTACTAGAGTTGGGCCAATCATCTCCTGGTTCGGTTCTCACCAGAACTCTCGAACATCGCAAAAGTTCCGATCCAAACCGCAAACTCATTAAAACCTTTGGGACCCGAACCTAAAAAATAAAAGTGCCTATTTTGGAGGCTTGTATGCAAGTTTCTGGCCATAAAGAGGGTATGGAGGAATGGGTACTGCTCAGGGGGACATGTATCACTGCCCCCCATCGACAACCCTAGGCTGTGGCGGGTGAGGAGCTTATTGGAATCTGGAAGCTCTGCCTTTTTTTTCCTATTTTTCAGGTCTGGGGGGGCATCGTGATTGACGATGGATATATATCGAGGGACACTTTTTTTAATAAAGGACTTGTCAAAAAATGTTTTTTTGTGATTATTAAATTTTGACACTTTTTTGGGTAAATGGGTAGGGGCACGACGTACCCGATACCCATTCACATATTCACATGGGGGGGCCAGGATCTGGGGTCCCCCTGATAAGCCTGCCCACCCACATACCCAGACAAATACAGCCCAGGGTTGTTGAGAAGAGGCCCTTGTTCCCATTAACATGGAAACAAGGTGCACCCACCCCCCTCACTCATACTCTTCCTATTTCTGACCTGCCGGGCTGCATGCTCAGATAAGGGTCTGGGATGGACTGGGCGGGGGGGCTAACGCTGTTTTTTTTTAACTGCATTTTTTTTTTTTTTGTGTTCAGCTGTCAGGGGGAAAACCCAGTTGTTAAGGATGCCACGGCTGGCTTCCTGGCCCCGCTCCTTAACAACCAGCTTACACTGTGCCCTGATTGGGCAAAGCTTTGCCCAATCAGGGCGCAGAATGCACTGAGCAGCTTGCAGGGTAGGGCCGTTCGCCTAACACCGAAATTTGCAGGGTGTTCACCCCGATGAACACCCTGCAATGCACTGAGCAGTGCTCAGTGCATTGCAGGGTGTTCATCGCGGCGAACACCCTGCAAATTCCGGTGTTCGGCGAACAGCCGAACAGTCAAATGTTCAGCCCGAACTCATGCTCGGGCCAAATTGTTCGGCCATCCCTAATTGACACTACACTATACTCATACACTACACTAACGCACTAACACACTACACTATACTCACACTATACTCACACTACACAAAGACTACACTTATACACACGATCAGTTTTCCCGACAAGAAAAGTGTGATGTGAGCTTTTAGTCAGGAATTCCGACCGTGTGTATGCTCCGTCACACATTTTCTGTCAGAATTCCTGCCAAGAAAAGATTGAGAGCAGGTTCATTATTTTCGTGACAGGAAAAACTCCTATCGGGAATCGCGCTCGTCTGTATGCAATTAGGACGCAAAAAAAACACGCATGCTCGGAATCAAGCAGAAGAGCCAAACTGCCTATTGAACTTCATTTTTCTCAGCTCGTCGTACGTGTTGTACGTCACTGCGTTCTTGACGTTCGGAATTTCAGACAAGATTTGTGTGACCGTGTGTATGCAAGACAATTTTGAGCAGTCTTCCTGCTGAAAAAAAGTAGGATTTTTAAAACAGCTTACCTGTAAAATCCTTTTCTTGGAGTACATCACGGGACACAGAGCGGCATAGTCATTACTATGTGGGTTATATAGAATTACCTTCAGGTGCTGGCACTGGCAACTTCCAAAACAGGAAGTACCCTCCCCTATATAAGCCCCTCCCATCCGGGAGCACCTCAGTTTTGTAGCAAAGCAATACGTGTCCCCAAAAGAGGGGTGGGAGCTCTGTGTCCCGTGATGTACTCCAAGAAAAGGATTTTACAGGTAAGCTGTTTTAAAAATCCTACTTTCTTGTTCATACATCACGGGACACAGAGCGGCATAGTCATTACTATGTGGGACGTCCCAAAGCAATGCCAAATGAGGGGGGGGGATATACCATACATAAGCTGGGCGCCATCAGGCATGAGGATCTTTTGCGGCCTGCAACACACTGCGCCCAAAGGCGACATCCTCCTGACTTCTAACGTCCACCTGGTAGAACCTAGTAAACGTGTGTACTGAAGACCATGTTGCGGCCTTACAAATTTGAGCCAGGCAGGCCTGGTGATGCACTGCCCATGAAGTTCCAACTGCTCTCGTGGAGTGCGCCCTAACTTTGAACGGAGGCGGTCTACTTCTCAAGCCATAGGCTTGTATTATGACCTGTCGAATCCACTTGGCTAAAGTAGATTTTGATGCTGCCTGACCCTTTCTGGGGCCTTCCGGCAGAACAAACAAAGAATCCGTTCTACGAATCTGAGCAGTGGCTTTTAGATAAGCTTTAACTGCTCTTACTACATCCAAAGAATGCAATAACTTTTCCTCTACCGAGCTCGGTTTGGGGAAAAAGAAGGAAGAACCACATCCTGGTTCAAGTGAAACCTCGATACCACCTTAGGAAGAAAGGCTGGGTGAGGACGTAATACTACTCTGTCCTCATGAATAACCAGATATGGCTCTTTACAGGACATGGCGGCTAATTCCGACACTCTTCTAGCCGAGCATATGGCTACTAAAAATATCAATTTTCTGGTGAGTAGAACCAAGGAAATGTGCCGCAAAGGTTCAAATGGCTGCTTCTGCAGAACCGACAGAACCAAATTTAGATCCCATGGGCATATGGGAGCTTTAATCGGTGGAATAATACGAGTCACACCTTGCATAAAGGATTTGACAAGTGAATGCATAGCCAGGGGCCTTTGAAATAGTATTGATAAGGCCGAAACCTGGCCCTTGATAGTACTTAAGGCAAACTTCCTGTCTACAGCCCACTGCAGGAAGTCCAGAATTCTGCCTATAACGTACTTACGTGGATGCCATTTTCTGGCCTCGCACCAAGTGATGTACGCCTTCCAAACTCTATAGTAGATCTGCCTGGATACAGGCTTCCTGGCATTGATTATAGTTGATACCACAGAGTTAGAGAGACCTCTCTTCTTTAGGATGTGGGATTCAATAGCCAGGCCGTTAAACTTATAGTTAGTAAGGAAGGGTGGTATATCGGTCCTTGCGAAAGCAGGTCCGGACGACGTGGAAGGGTCCAAGGACTCCCCACAGACATTTTGATGATCTCCGCGTACCAGGCCCTTCGGGGCCACGCTGGAGCCACCAGGATCACCAGCTTCTTTTCCAACCTGACTCTGCGAAGGAGTCGAGGCAACAATTGTAGCAGAGGGAATGCATATATCAGTCTGAACTGATCCCAAGGGAACACCAGAGCATCCGAGCCGCAAGCGAGGGGATCCCTTGTCCGGGAGACAAATCTGTCCACCTTTGCGTTGAATCTGGATGCTAGCAGATCTACATCCGGTGTTCCCCACCGCTGACATATTGCTCGGAAGACCTCGGGATGAAGGGACCATTCCCCTGGGCATAACTGTTGGCGACTTAGAAAGTCCGCCTTCCAATTCTCCACCCCTGGAATGAAGACAGCTGACATACATGGGACATGCTTTTCTGCCCATTCCAGGATGTGACTTACTTCCCTCTGGACTGCACGACTCCTGGTGCCTCCCTGATGATTGATATATGCCACTGCTGTGGCATTGTCTGATTGAATTCTGACAGGGGACCCTTGGAGTCTGGATGCCCAAGCTACTAGGGCATACCGGGCTGCTCGTATCTCTAAGAGATTGATGGGCAGGGTTTTTACTACATTTGACCATCTGCCCTGGAGAGACCATTGCTCCAGTACTGCCCCCCAGCCTATAAGGCTGGCATCTGTAGTGACCACCTTCCAGGATATCGGACTGAAGGGTTTTCCCTTCTGGAGATTCTGGGGGATCAACCACCAGCAGAGACTCTTCCGAACGGAAGGGGACAAAGCCATCGGGAAGTCTAGAGCCTGAATTTTTCCGTTCCAGGCTGACAATATGGCCCTCTGTAAATTCCTTGAGTGGAATTGGGCGTATGGCACAGCTTTGAATGATGCTACCATCTTTCCTAGCAGCCTCATGCACAGGCGTATGGACGGCTGTCTTTTTGCACAAAGCAGACGGACCAAGCCCCTCAAAGAGGATACCTTGTCTAGAGGTAAGAAAATCTTCCTCTGGTCTGAACCCAGCCGTAGCCCTAGATATACCAGGTTTTTCACTGGCTGTAGGGCTGACTTGTCCAGGTTGATGACCCAACCGTGAGATTCTAGATACTTGATTGTATCGACAATTACCACTTCTAGCTTGGCAACTGAGTGGTCCATCAACAACAGGTCGTGTAGGTATGCCATTATCGTTACACCTCGTGTTCTTAGATCGGCCAACAGTGGGGCCAGAATTTTTGTGAACACTCGTGGTGCTGTGGCCAGACCGAATGGTAAGGCTCTGAACTGAAAATGGCGCCCTTCTACTGCAAAGCGTAGAAATTTTTGATGACCTGGAAAAATGGGAACATGCAAGTAAGCATCTTTGATGTCGATCGAGGCTAACTATTCCTCCCCCTGTAGGGCAGCGGTGACCGATCGGATCGACTCCATCCGGAAGGACCGGACGTTTAGAAATTTGTTTAGACTCTTTAGGTCCAATATGGGTCTTATGTCCCCGTTTGGTTTCGGGACTGTGAAAAGGTTTGAGTAGAAACTCAACCCCCACTCTTCCATAGGAACCTCCATAATTACTCCTTTAGTTGTTCTAACGCCACTAGGAGACACCTTCTTTTCAGAGGGTCTTTTGGCATGCCTGACCACATAAAATGGGAAGGAGGAGACTCTTTTAACTCCAACTTGTATCCCCGAGTTACTGCGGAGAGCACCCATCTGTCTTTGATCGTCTCCCGCCAGGTCTCTGTGAACAACTGAAGTCTTCCCCCCACCCGTTTGAGTGGGGGCAGCCCTTCATAGGCTTGACTTGGAGGCTGGTTTAGTACCTCTTCGGATCCAGGGCTTTTTATTACCCTGTGACTGTCCCTGATTTTTACCTCCTGAGTTTGACCGAGGAGGCCGTCGGAACTGCTTAGTAGCAGACGTCCCAGGGATAGGAGAGGTAGTCCTCTTAAAAGACGGACCCCTAGACCTCTTTTTAATTGGTAAGAGAGTACTTTTACCACTGGAAATCTTCTGGATATATTTATCCAGGTCTTCGCCAAAAAAGGCGTTCTCCATGAAATGGGAAGCTAACTAAGAGCTTCTTACAGGGAGCCTCAGCAGACCAGTTCTTGAGCCACAGAAGCCTACGCATATGTACCAAAGACAGCCTGAGGCGGGAGGCCTGATGGATAGAATCCTTGATGGCGTCAACCGCAAAGCATAATGCTCTAGGCAGATCAGCCAGAGCCTGGGCCTGCTGGTCTGGCAAATCCCTCAGGACCATTTTCATTTGATCCTTTAAAGCTTGGCAGACCCCAATAGCTGCCACTGCTGGCTGTGTAACAGCCCCTGCTGTGGAAAAAGCAGATTTTAATAAAGATTCCAATTTTTTATCTACTGGATCTTTGAACATTTGAACATTATCTACTGGACATGTCAGTGATTTGTTCACAGAAGAAATGGCTGCGTCCACCGTAGGAACATTCCATCTCTGGGTGAATTTTTCCTCCATGGGATAGATCACCTGAAATTTCTTAGGTGGAACAAATAGTTTATCAGGATGTTCCCAGTCCTGGTATATAAGTCCTTCCAATAATGGATGAATTGGAAAGGAGCAATTAATCTGGGGAGCTTTTAGCGACCCCAACGAGGAGACAGCAGTAGTTGATGGTTCAACAAGAGGCATTTTAAATGCAGATCGAACCATGTCAGTTAGGGTCTGGACCCACAATCTTTCAGTCTGTGATGCTGAAAATGGTTCATCTACTGTCGATTCCTCAAAAACAGAGTTAACCTCCTCCTGATCCCCTTCAGGAAGGTCAGTCCCTTCCTGGGACTGTTGCTCTGCCAACAGGCACTCTAATGGAGGGGATGGAGATCTGGCGCGCTTTCTTTCCTGTAGAGAAGAAGCGATCAATGCTGCCAATCTCTGCTCCAATCCCTCCAGAGTTGAGGCAAAAAACCTCCTCTGTTATATATGCAGGAGCAGGTGGACTGAGGACAGCCGCAGTACCTGGCACTCCCGGGGGTTCCTTATGGGTATTAACCTCTGATTTCTCAGGGGAGGAAGGTGCAGATGACTGCTCCAGATCCTCAGAGCCCGATGGAGACCCCCTACACTTCCTGAGAGGTATATCTCTGAGTTTTTTAGGCGGCATATTCCTTAGTTCAAAGCTGAGGTATTCCAGCCGCAATACACCCCTTTACTGAAATAGTCTAATGCAATTTGCTGCTATGTACATCAGTGGGTGTCTACTAATGCGTCTTTCTGGGGATGCCTGTATCAACCGCCCGCTGTAAGCCCCTATACCATGCTACCAACTCCTTTTCATGCTCTGTGTCCATAGCAAGCAGCGTGGACTGAGTCCTTTTATCTTGCTGGGACGCCCGCACATGCGCAGAAGCGCTGGGCGCACAGAGCGCGTCATCCGCCAGGCTCCGCCCCCTTTTTTGAAGCTAAATCTTATAAAAAGAAAGCGTGTGTGCGCGCGCGCGTGCACGTGTGCGCTCTTGGCGCCATGTAGGGAGAGGAGCCAGGGTCCCTGTTTCACCAGGACTCGGGGATGGAAGGAAACTACTTGGCAGCATGACAGAGGAATGCAGCTTCCCTGATAGAGAGCTCACTCATCTGCCTGGACTTTCACCATGGAAGGAATAGTCCCAAGAAAAAAAGACGTTCCACAGCGGCCTCTAGTGGACAAACACAGGTACCGCACTTTTGTCTTTTTTTTTTTTAAAACCTCCTTTATGAAAAACATTTCTAGGTTTACAGTTTTTAAAACTTCCTTTATGAAAAGACATTTCTAGGATTTCTTAGGCATATACAGCTATTAGCGGGAATACCTTTAGGTAACAGGCAGAAAGACATATTAGGCTTGGGGGTCCCCTCAATAGAACCAAGTTCCTGAGGGGCCCCCACTTACCTTTTCCCCGCCGCAGGACTTTGTTTGGTCCACAGAAGCCCAAACTTCACCTCTCACGGCAGGCATTGTACTAGACCTTCAGGGACCGGGTTCCCAAGGATTCCACTCCCCTGGACCTGTATAGCACCCTGCACAGATAGCCTCTTGGTTTTGGGTATGACCAGAGCTCTGGATCCCAGGGTCCAGCCCTCCTAAGAGAGGCATTACAGGCAAAACCCTGCTCTTCTCTGCAAGGCCCGGGTACCGACCGTTTAGCTATGAAGCTTTTTTGGTCGGATCCGGAATAGCTTGCTAAGGCCCAGAGAACCTGTACACAAGCCCAGATGAATACATGTTAACCTTGGCCAACACCTTAGACACTGGCAAAAAACTGAGGTGCTCCCGGATGGGAGGGGCTTATATAGGGGAGGGTACTTCCTGTTTTGGAAGTTGCCAGTGCCAGCACCTGAAGGTAATTCTATATAACCCACATAGTAATGACTATGCCGCTCTGTGTCCCGTGATGTATGAACAAGAAAAACACGCTTTTCCTGTCGGAAAAACTGATCGTGTGTACGAGGCATAACACTACACTGACACTCTACATTCAGAGTCACAATAACACACTAACTTGCTAGTAGCAAACAGAGCCCTGCTTTATCTATCTACACTCCAACAACACACTGCAAATGGGAAGGAACCTTTTATAGTGTGGAGTGGGATTTTGAGCACTGAGCTACGATTGGGCAAAGTCATCATGACTTTGTCCAATCATGGCTGTGATTGTGCCCTGATTGGGCAAAGCCTTGCACCTGACCGGTGGCCAGGTGCATTTCTTCATCCAATTAGGGCCCTAGAATGCACTGTGCAGTGCATTGTGGGACACTCAGCCGGTGAACATCCCCCTGAGCACCCTGCAGATTCGGGTTTTCGCTGAACGGGTGAACAGGCAATGTTCGGGCCGAACTTTTGCTTGGCTTGAACTGTTTCTTTCAACTCTAGAACCTACCTCTCAAACCAAGAAGTAGGTTATGCCAATCTTGGTAACAGCCACCTATTATACAAAATTTGTATGCAGTTGTAGTACCTGGGCTAAATCCTAACTGACCTAACCAAGAAGAAACTGCCTAAACTGGTGTCCTATATCCACTTTCAGCCAACACCAATTCTGGCATTTTCTCTACTACAGAACCCCCAAACATTATATATAAATATTTTTTGCAGAGACGCTAGAGAATAAAATGGTGGTCGTTGCAATTGTAGCAAGGGGTTACGATTAAGCGTATCCTAAAAGACTACTTTGTGTTCCTAATTAAGAGGTTGGCTCCCTTTGGTGTCTGTTTATGTTGTGACATTGAAGTTTTTTCAGTCCAGTTGCATTATGGAACAAAGCATGGTGGGCATTGTAGTGCGAGAGAAGTGACTCTATTGCCGTGGGTTGGATTGAGACTACAATACCCACAGTGCCACTGTGCTACCAGAAAACAGTGCGCCCCACCGCACAGCCTGCTGGGGGATCTGATATAAGGACAAGTGAGGCCCCAGCACGCTCTCTCTGGACGCCATCTTTCATCAGGCAGGAGGTCTGCTGTGAGCGTGCCTAGGCGGGAGAAGCCTGGGCCTAAAGTTTGAGAGCGGATTGCCGACGGAGGGATCCTTGTGGACCGCATCGCTGACTGAGCCAGAGAGGGGACCGCCCTATGCTCCACAGCATCTGAAGCCATCCGTCCATCTGCACCTTGTGAGCGGCCACGCGGCGAACCAGCGACATCTTGCCTGGTGAGGATACCAGTGAGCCGAGGCTTCCAGCCGGGTGAGAGGGCACTTGCCTACCAACATAGTTGACTGAGTTGCAGGAGAGTGGTCTATATAATCCCACTTGTAGTTGCTGACACTTGCAGTGCCACAGATAGAGATAGGGATCCCTTGCAACCGCATGCAGTACAGCGGCCTGGGAAAACTAGCGGTTCCTTTGCTTCTATTTTACCTTCACTGAGTGATTACCTTTTTCCCTCTTTACATACTGATTGGAATACAATTAAGTGCACCAACTGAGCTAGCAGAAGACAAGCTGAACTTAAAGGAACAGTCATCACCTTATCCCTTTTCAACGTTTACTGCAAAGGGATACGCACCAGTTTGAACTGCCCGCTAGAGGGAGACATATAGCCATATGAACTCTAAGGCTTAATGTAACTGTTTGCGCTATATCTGTTGCTTTGTTGTTTTAGTGATTTGTGTGAGCCTTGGTGGAGAGGTGTCCCAGTGTCGGTGCCATGGTATTGGGAGATTTCTCCACCACACACTCATTCACATCTGACTCAGGATATGGTAATTGGGTCTTGTGTTATAGAAATCTTGAACCAGTTATGTTTCATTGACTTTGCAGGGATCTGTGTACAGTCAAATGTTTATTTGTATAAACATTGTGTCACCCTTTTCCAAGTAAACATATTACAGCTGGTTAAGTTACTACATGTGTGGGACTCTGTCTATTCCAGCTGCGAACCAGGTGACCAGTGCCAAGGTAACAGTAACTATATACATTACAGTGTTGTATTGTTGTGGTCCCCTCTGCTATTGGGTTCCGCATTTATATTATTGTCCAGTTGTGCCAAGGGGGGTTCGAGCCAAATTTCCGGGGTTGACAGGCAGAGTGCAGACCCAAAAATAAACCAGCAGCTCCTACGGGGGTAGTGCTACACGTGGGGACTCGTCCGGGATTTCTGCGACTTTGCAATCAACCCCCCCCTAGAGGGAATCCCTGCCAGCACCAGGATGGACTCTGCTGCTGCAATTCAGTGGTGCAAAGAGGAAGGCGCCTGCTCAGACTTGAGTGTGGTGATCGAACTTCAAGGAGAGGTTTGGACTGAGGATCAAATCAGCCAAGCTGTAAAGACACTATCCCCAGACAAGAAGGCGTAGGTGATTGCTGTCAAAGCAGACCAAGGAACTCCTCGTACCTATGCATTAGTGGAGTGGAAGCAAGAAATCCCTGAAAACTTCAAGGGCGCTAGTGTGAAATTGGCCAACAAGACGGAACTTGGTGTGATCCATCTGAAGGCCCCAGAAGAAGGCAATATCTCTTCCAGTCAAGCTGGATCAAGTAAAGAAAGAATTCCTGCCCTGTCACCTCTGGCCACAGTTGGGCCAGAGCTCCTTGCTGCCCTTGGAGAATTTGTTGCAAAATGTCAGAAAGACCCTCCAACCTACTCGGCACTTGGCTACAGGAAGCTTAGGGTTTTCTCTGGAAGATAACCAGTACCCTCAGCGGAAGACAGCTTTGAGGAGTGGCTGGATTAGGCCACACAAGCCCTGGATGAATGGGACATCCCAGAGGCTTACAAGAAACAGAGACTAACGGAGAGCTTGAAGGGGCCTGCCTTGGAAGCCATCCGCAATTTGAAGCTCAGTAAGCGAGACTGTGTTGCCCAGGACTACCTGAGTATCCTACAGGACATGTTTGGACGCACCAAGAAAGTCTCTGATCTTATCTACCAGTTGGAGCACTCTTACCAAAAAGAAGGAGAGAACTTGTCAGAGTATATGAGACGTCTGGATAAAATTATACACCAGATACTGCTGAAGAAGGGGTTAGACCCCCGGAAGGTGGATGAAATCAGAGCCAAACAAGTTTTGAGGGGAGTCCAACCCTTGGACCCTATCACCCTCCTGTTGAGAACCCGGCAAGATGGTGGTATCCTGAAGTATCAAGACCTGATCCGGATTGTAAGGGAGGAAGAAGTCATGCTAGACAACAAGAAGAAGAGTCAGAAGTCTGAATCCATTGCTGGGGTCAGGATGATCAATGCCGATGATGGTGACCCACTGGTCGAGCTCCTTAAGACTCAGGGGTCACAGTTGATAGAGATGATGTCTTTGTTGACCGCCATGCCAACTACTCTACCCAGTGAAGAAGCTTCAGAAGGGCCTAAGAAACCTCTAAGTTCTACAGTTGCCCAGGTGCAGAAACCACAAAACCCAGTGATCTGTTTCAACTGCGGAGGAGTCAGGCATGTTCGTCAAGTGTGCCCAAGCCCAGTGAAAGCTGCAGGCAAAGTACCAAAAGCCGGCAGAGAAAACTCCAGAGGGCCCCGGTGAAGGAGTCAACTGGGTGCCCACCGACTTTAGCTAGCTCCAGCAAACCCAACAACGCGAGGAGACAGCATCAGGAGTCTAGATCCCTGCAGAGGGCTCCTGTTGTTGCCTCAGAGCGACCCAATGTCCGACTCCCATTGACATGGGCTGCCCGGCGTCGGAGAGTCAGTGCACACCAGACACAACAGAGACTAAAATCAGATCAGAGTCTCAGAAAAAAAGTAGTGAGGATACAAGCTACTCCAAGCTTGCCCCTTCCCGGAAATTTCCTGCCAAACTAGTTGGACCCTCTCCAGTTGTCTCCATCCAAGTACAAGGGATTTACACCAAGGCTCTCTTGGATACTGGAGCTCAAGCGACTCTCCTCTACAGAGACTTCTATGACAAGCACCTTAAACACTTGCCGCTGCAGAAGTTGGAAGAGTTGGAGATATGGGGCATTGGGACTCCGAACTTCCCCTACGATGGTTATCTACCAATCAAACTAACCTTTGACCCTTCAGTGGCCGGCAAAGCGGAAACCTTTGACACTTTGGCAGTGATCTGCCCTCGCCCACCCGGGGCTAGTAAAAATTCCCTCATTATAGGGACCAACACTGATCTTGTTAGGAGACTGTTGACACCTCTGGCTCAAGGACAGGATTCTTCCACTACAGGCGTGCACCCCATGCTGAGACAGGCTTACCAGCGCCTAGTACAAGAACAAAAGGTCCCTGCTGAAGGAATGGGAAAGATCTGGCTCTTGGACAAGAGAGAGAGAGAATGTTGCAGCCTGCTGAGGTGGCTTGTTTGAGAGCGTCCGTTAAGCTTAACTGGAAGCAACCAGGCCCCTTTATCGTCCTTGAAGCTGACGGACAGAAGGAAGACAAGGGAATAGATTTAATTCCTGAAGTAGTCCCAGTTAGGGCCCTGCAGAGGAATCATGGGAAGGTCTCAGTGAGTGTTCGCAACACCACCACCCTGCCTATAAAGATGCCGGCTCGAATGTTGTTGGGCCAAGTGAATCCGGCCACCCCAGCCTCACCATCTGACTTAGTGGGGGGCGAGAAGGATGAGATCCCTGTGGAGGAGTTCCCCCCGAAGAACACCACTCTTCCCCCGGAATGGAGAGAAAGAGCTAAAATGCAGGCCGCATTCTCCAAGAGTGAATTCGATTCGGGGTGTGCGAAGAGAGCTACTCACCGCATCCGTCTGCAAGAGGACAAGCTGTTCTGGGAGAGAGTCCGACGGATTCCTTTGGGGGACTTGGAAGACCTTCATGAACAATTGGCAGAACTTAAGAGAGCAGGGATCATCAGAGAGTCCAGGAGCCCATACGCTTCTCCGATAGTGGTGGTACGGAAGAAAAAATGGGTCACTGAGGCTGTGCATTGATTACAGAACACTGAACAGAAGGACTATTCCCAACCAGTACACCATCCCCCGGATAGAAGATGCTTTGCAGAGCCTGTCAGGGGCCAAGTGGTTCAGTGTACTGGACCTGAAGAGTGGGTATTACCAAATCCCCATGCATCCTGAAGATAAGGAGAAAACTGCCTTCATTACCCCGGTGGGGTTCTTTGAGTTTGATCGCATGCCATAAGGCTTGTCTGGAGCCCGGGCCACCTTCCAAAGGCTGATGGAGAAGACACTGGTTGACATGAACCTGATCGAGGTGTTGGTGTACCTGGATGACATCATAGTGTTTGGCAAGACCTTGGAAGAACATGAAGAGCGTCTGGAGAAGGTCCTGAAGAGACTCCATGGCGAAGGCTTGAAACTCTCCATAGAGAAGTGCCAGCTCTACCAGTCTTCGGTCAACTACCTGGGCCACATAGTGTCCGCGGATAGAGTGGCCACAGACCCTGAGAAGCTGAAAGCCATCACCTCCTGGCCAAGGCCCACTAATGTGACCAAGCTTAGGTCATTTCTGGGATTCTGCTCCTACTACTGAAGATTCGTGGAGGGATTTGCGAAAATGGCTCGCCCACTCAATGAGCTACTGAAATGTGAAGGAGAGGATGATTTTCCAGAATCAGTTAAGCCTGTGAGACCAGCTGGAGGCCCCAGAAAACCCAGAGAGTCCATTCAGGACCAGTGTACTACCCAATGTGAAGAGGCCTTAAAACAACTGAAATGGAGCCTAACGACTGCCCCAGTTCTGGCCTATGCAGACACAACCAAGCCATATGAACTACATGTCGATGCCAGTCGAGATGGGCTTGGAGGGGTGTTGTATCAGGAACATGACGGTCACCTACGGCCTATTGCCTATGTGAGTCGAAGCTGGGCCCCCGCTGAAAGGAACTACCCCACACACAAACTCGAGTTCCTGGCTTTGAAGTGGGCTGTGGTGGATAAATTGAGAGACTACCTCTATAGGGAAAAGTTCGTGATTAAGACAGACAACAATCCACTCACCTACCTCCTCACCACTGCCAAGCTGGATGCCACAGGACACAGATGGTTGGCTGCCCTATCAGGGTTCAATTTCAGCCTGAAGTATCGACCGGGGGTTGGAAACAGGGATACAGACGCCCTGTCTAGAAGGCCTCATTGTTCTACAGAAACCCTAGAAGAGTGGATCCCGGCTGACACTCGGAGTGCAAGCCTTGTATCAGGGAGCCGAACATCAGGCTGGGGGAGGATCTAGAGCCGAAGACATTGGAGTTTCTGCTGCTGGTGTCCCCAAGTATTACTGCAATGTAACCCAAGTCGGGGATGAAAGTTTGCCAAAACTTTCAAAGAAAGACCTGCGAAGGGACCAGTTAGCATTGAATGCTCTAGAGGATCAATGCCCCGACATGCTCCTCACTGACTGCCCAAAGGAGGCCCGTCTACTGTACCGAGAGTGGGATCGGCTGCAGCTACATCAAGGGGTGGTCTACCGAAGGGGCCCCTCTGATGGCCTTGAAGAAAAGTGGCAGCTTTTTCTCCCAAGGAAACACCGGGAGACAGTATTAACTGCCCTTCACGACAACCATGGCCACTTAGGGTCTGAGAGGACTTTACACTTGGTGAGGGACTGATTCTACTGGCCCTGCATGCGGGCTGAGGTCGAGGTCTACTGTCACTCCTGCATCAGATGTATCCAAAGGAAGACTTTGCCTCACTGAGCCGCCCCAATGGGCCATCTTCAGAGTCAAGGACCCATGGAGCTGTTGTGCATTGACTTTCTGTGCTTGGAGTCTGATCTGAGTGGACAAGGAAATATCTTAGTGGTGACTGACCATTTCACTAGATATGCCCAGGCATTCCCCACAAAGGATCAACAAACATCAACAGTGGCCAGGATTCTAGTGGAAAAGTTCTTTGTGCACTATGGCCTGCCCCAACGTATCCATTCAGACCAAGGGAGAGACTTTGAGAGCAGCCTGATAAAAAGACTCTTAGACTTGTTGGGCATCAAAAAGTCCAGGACCACCCCATACCATCCTCAAGGAGACCCTCAACCAGAGAGATTCAACCGAACTCTCCTGGACATGCTTGGAACCTTAAATTCAGAAAAGAAACCGCATTGGAGCAAGCATGTTGCCGCAATTGTACACGCTTATAATAATACTGCAAATGATGCCACAGGGTACTCCCCTTATCATCTAATGTTCGGACGGGAGGCCGGGTTACCAGTAGATCTGGCCTTTGGCACCTCCTTGGACCATACCTCAGCAACTTCCCACAGAGGGTATGTAGATCGTCTGCGGAAAAGCCTGAAGACTGCCTATGATAAGGCCCGAGCTACGTCAGACGCAAGGGGACTGAGAAACAAAAATAATTTTGACCTCACGGTCCAAGTGCAGGATTTCCAACCAGGCGACAGGGTGCTGTTAAGGAATATGGGTGTCCCTGGAAAGCACAAGTTAGCTGACCACTGGAAGTCACAGCCCTATGTCATTTGCAAGCAGCTGCCAGGGCTCTTAGTGTACCAGATTAGGCCAGAAGGGAGTGTGGGCCCGCTAAAGACTTGGCACCGCAATCATCTGCTGTCCCTATCAGAAGCAGTTCGTCTGTCACCGCTGCCAGACTCAGACGACTCCCTCTACCTCTCAAAGGTCACGACCGGTCACTAGGTCTCAGTCAGTGCCCCAGGTTGTGGACGATGAGGATGAGGAGATAGACTTAGACTGGCTGTGGCCACCTCAGTTGTCAGGGTCTACGACCCCCCTTTGTCTCTACCTGAAGTGAAAGATGCTGGGATCCTCAGACCAGAGGCCCCTGAGTTTGTGCCTCAGAGTCCGCTCTCTGAGGAGCTGGAAGATACTCAAGTTTCGATGCCGATGGAAGATCCTGAAGAGGTCCCATCCTTTACAGAGGGAGAACTGGAAGCTGATATGCAGGAAAAAGAAGAATCTATAGAAGAAACAGAGTCCAGTGTGCCTGAAACACCAGAGCCAAAAGAACAGAGAGAGAGGAGACTTATGACCAGTTGGGTTAAAGCTCTGAAGAGGCTGTGTTTACTTCAAAAAGGACACTTGAGACGCCTGGTCCTTCCACCTCACATTTAGTGGAGGACAACCCTAACTCACCCCCTGGCACTTCTGGCTGGGCCATTCTGATTAAGGTGGCCTGTAGGCAGAACAACCTTCTTTCCAAAGCATGGTGGGGGTTCCTCTGCCAGGGTCTTATGAAAATGCTAATTGCTTGATTTCTTGTGTACACTAACTGGTTCTTCTCTCCACTTGTATATGAACAAAGCATGTAACAGGTCATATACTGCCACTGTCTTTGGGGACCAAAGATTTCAAGTGGGGGGAGTGTGTGGCAAGGGGTTACGATTAAGCGTATCCTAAAAGACTACTTTGTGTTCCCAATTAAGAGGTTGGCTCCCTCTGGTGTCTGTTTATGTTGTGACATTGAAGTTTGTTCAGTCCAGTTGCATTATGGAACAAAGCATGGTGGGCATTGTAGTGCGAGAGGAAGTGACTCTATTGCCGTGGGTTGGATTGAGACTACAATACCCACAGTGCCACTGTGCTACCAGAAAACAGTGCGCCCACCGCACAGCCTGCTGGGGGATCTGATATAAGGACAAGTGAGGCCCCAGCACGCTCTCTCTGGACGCCATCTTTCAACAGGCAGGAGGCCTGCTGTGAGCGTGCCTAGGCGGGAGAAGCCTGGGCCTAAAGTTGGAGAGCGGATCGCCAACGGAGGGATCCTTGTGGACCGCATCGCTGACTGAGCCAGAGAGGGGACCGCCCTATGCTCCACAGCATCTGAAACCATCCGTCCATCTGCACCTTGTGAGCGGCCACGCGGCAAACCAGCGACATCTTGCCTGACGGGGATACCAGTGAGCCGAGACTTCCAGCCGGGTGAGAGGGCACTTGCCTACCAACATAGTTGACTGAGTTGCAGGAGAGTGGTCTATATAATCCCACTTGTAGTTGCTGACACTTGCAGTGCCACAGATAGGGATCCCTTGCAACCGCGTGCAGTACAGCGGCCTAGGAAAACTAGCGGTTCCTTTGCTTCTATTTTACCTTCACTGAGTGATTACTTTTTTCCCTCTTTACATACTGATTGGAATACAATTAAGTGCACCAACTGAGCTAGCAGAAGACAAGCTGAACTTAAAGGAACAGTCATCACCTTATCCCTTTTCCTACGTTTAGTGCAAAGGGATACGCACCAGTTTGAACTGCTCGCTAGAGGGAGCCATATAGCCATATGAACTCTAAGGCTTAATGTAACTGTTTGCGCTATATCTGTTGCTTTGTTGTTTTAGTGATTTCTGTGAGCTTTGGTGGAGAGGTGTCCCAGTGCCGGTGTCATGGTATTGGGAGATTTCTCCACCACACACTCATTCACATCTGACTCAGGATATTGTAATTGGGTCTTGTGTTATAGAAATCTTGAACCAGTTATGTTTCATTGACTTTGCAGGGATCTGTGTACAGTCAAATGTTTATTTGTATAACCATTGTGTCACCCTTTTCCAAGTAAACATATTACAGCTGGTTAAGTTACTACATGTGTGGGACTCTGTCTATTCCAACTGCGAACCAGGTGACCAGTGCCATGGTAACAGTAACTATATACATTACAGTGTGGTATTGTTGTGGTCCCCTCTGCTATTGGGTTCCGCATTTATTTTATTGTCCAGTTGTGCCAAGGGGGGTTCGAGCCAAATTTCCGGGGTTGACAGGCAGAGTGCAGACCCAAAATTAAACCAGCAGCTCCTACGGGGGTAGTGCTACACAATTTTTTTTTAAAGTAAACAAAATTCTGCCACGCTGATAATAATGCAAACCACGTTAATAGAGTGATAAACGTATGTGAAAAAAAATATAGGAATTATAAGAGTGTTTAAAATGTGCATAGATGAAAACAACAGTCCCAACTCCCAATCAAAAGTGACATCCACCGCTGTGTGGAGTGTCAGAAAGCTTCTATATTCCCCACGTGGACCTTCTCCAGTAGTTAGATGGACTCTTACCAGAGTCAGATAGGCCTGCAAACAATATTCTAGTGTTTGGTGCTGAGACCCAGATGGTTACATCTGATCCTCATGATACCTCCGATTCCTCAGGATTATAATGGATATATATGGCCAAGAAGATGGTACAAGATTCCTCATAGAATCAAAACAGATATGCCCCCAGTGTGAATTCATAAAACACATATATTAAAAGTAAAGTGCAAGGCTACTCTCACGAAGATCATAAAAACCATGCTGTGTATACAAAATATAGTAGTAAACAAATCCAGATATTCCAAAGATTGCATGCGTTGAGACCTCATGTGCGTTAGTTCAACTGATGCGTTTTAACATAATTTACATTATTGGCGGGGAATTGATGCATTGAAACGCGTTGGTCCAAGCTAATGGATGTGAGGTCGCCACACTTGCATGCAATCTCTGGAATATCTGGATTTGTTTACTACTAGGTTTTGTATACACAGCACTGTTTTTATGATCTTCATATGAATGCCAGGGCTGGGCTCAGCCCTTCCTTCTCTGAGCTGTCACCTTAGCTGTCAGCTAATTACCAGCTCCTATCTCTCCACAGTGACTCACCTATTGATGATCCTGCTTGTCAGTCCTGCCTACTTAAAGCCTTCCAGTTCATTTGCTCTCTGCCTTCTCCTTGGTCAATATCACAGAGACTTTCTCCTGCATTCCTGTTGAAGACTTGCTCGGCTGACGTTCCTTCTGGCTCCTGATCCTGCTTGCTGTACCACTACGTTTTTCTCTGGCTCTCTGACATTGGCTTGGCTGAATACCCGATCCGGTTACTGAACTCTGGCTATGTTTTGACTACGCTTACTCTGTTTACCTTTCTATTATTATTATTATTATTATTAATAAACAAGTGTGATTTAACTGTACTTCTGTCTCGGTCTGATTCATGGTTTCTGACAGAAGGTGAAGGCCATGAATTCAGAAGATGCAGTCAGTCCACTTGATGGATCATTTTGCCATGGCGTTACAAACGCTCCAGAGTTGCACGGCTCACCTGGAATCTTCCACTATGGCTGCTCCGGTAGAACCTGTGTTCCAGGCCGTCCCTGCTGCTGCTCCAGTCTCTGTGCAGGCACCCGCCTCGAGTATTACCTCTATAAGAGGTATGTCTGGTTCCGCTCCGCTTCCCCCGCGATTTGGGGGCGATCCAGTTCAATGCAGAGGGTTTCTCAACCAGGTTGAGATATACTTTGAGATGCTGCCCCAGGCGTTTCCCACGGACAGAAGCAAAGTAGGTTTCGTGATATCTTTGTGCTCTGAGAGAGCCTTGCCCTGGGCAAACCCTCTATGGGAGACGCAAAAACCTGTGGTCTTGAGTTACCCAGAATTTGTAGCTTCCTTCAAAAGGGTATTTGACGTTCCCGCACGCTCCGCTTCTGCTGCCAAGAGCCTCGTGTCCATCAAACAGAGTACGAGAACTGTTGCCGATTACGCCATTGAATTCCGTACTCTGGCAGCAGAGGTTGCTTGGAACAATGAGGCCCTCGTGGCTGCTTTTTCTCATGGTCTCTCGGATAACATCAAGGATGAGATAGCCCGAGATATACCCACTGAGCTGGAGAAGTTGATCACATTTGCCATCCTTATTGACTCCAGACTCAAAACCCTCTTTTAAGGAGCGCTTGCGGAAGCCTCCTGTACTTTTGTCTCCGAGCTTTGCAGTCCCACCCTTGCCTCCCTCACCTCCCATGCCTCCTGGTACCGAGTCGGTCAGTGAAGTTGAACCCATGCACTTGGGTTTTGCGCGTCTCTCTGTGGATGAGAGAGCCCTTAGGAGGAGGGAGAGATTGTGCCTTTATTGTGGCCAGGCTGGTCACTTTTTGAAGTCTTGTCCTACCCGTCCAGGGAACGCCCGAACCTTGAGGTCCTGTCTCGGACAGACCTTAGGTGGCGTTGCTTCGTCTCCAGTTTCCCAGAAGGATAAGCACCTGGTTTCGGTTACCCTTTCTTGGGCTGAGTCGTCCGTCGAGTTACAGGCTCTAATCGACTCTGGGGCTGCAGGCCTGTTCATTGATGCTGCCTTTGTATCGCAGCACTCGATTCCGCTGCAGCTGCGTGACACTCCACTTGCCATTGAGGCTCTTGACAGGAGACCTCTACAGCCTGCCCATGTGACTCATGAGACTGTTCCGTTGTCCATGGCCGTAGGGGCTCTTCACCATGAGATAATCCAATTCCAAGCTATTTCCTCATCTAAAGTTTCCGCTGGTTATTGGTTATCTTTGTTTACAGAGGCACAACCCTTCTTTTGATTGGCTTCATGCTGAGGTTTTGTCCTGGTCGCCACAGTGCAGTGAGAGATGCTTGCAGAAGGTAGCCAAGGTCCTGTGCACCTCTTCACTCTCCTACCTGCCGGATGAGTACCGCGATTTTAGCGATGCCTTTGACAAAGGTTAAGCCGGTACTTTGCCTCCACACCGGTTGTATGTGTTAAGTACAGAACGTACCTGATCGTAGAGCCTGACTTGTAGTAGGAGACCTCTCTTACAGCCCTGGCTCAGGAGTCACTGGAGTGAGGACAGTGAACTCGGGAGTGCAGGGAGGTAGGAGTGCCTGAGGTAGATGTAGTGGTTGGTACAGTGGCAAGGTAATGATCCTCAAGGGATGGCTGGAACTGTAGGCAGCAGAGGAGGTGGTTGCAGGTCAGCGACCTGGGAGCTGGCAGGTACAGGAACAGCAGGAATCTGGAGCACGGTGAGACAAGCCGGGTTAGGTGCACACAGAACAGCAGACAGATGCAGGGTCAGACAAGCCGGGTCAGAGCAGGTAATCAGACGGTAAGATTCAGAAAGCTTAAGCGTGGTCAGAGGTACAGGCAAGGTCTGGCAGCAGGTAGGCAGATAGGAGACTGAGCAGGGTCAAGACAAGCCAAGGTTAGGATTGGAGATATCGAATGGTCAAGCAGAGCTGGGTCGGGACAGGTAACAGATAACAGGTATGCAGATTACTGGTACAGAGCTGCAGATCAGACAGCAATGCATCATTGCAGTTGCTGACTTTTTAAAGGCATAATGGCGCCAAGTAGCGCTAATGTGCCCGCGCGCGCACTCGCCACGCACGACGCGCACCGGCACGGATGGATGCTGTTGCCTATTCTGCACAGGAGCACGTGTGCGCATGCGTGCATGCAAGAGTCTTCTTCCCATTCCAGCAGGTCCCTGACAGTATGATTGCGCAATTGACCTTCAACCTGGTGCCACAGCTCCTCGTGGCCGGGTTTACCCTTTGTCGGTCTTGGAGGATAAGGCCATGGAGGAGTATGTTGCAGACGCACTTTCTTGAGGTTTCATTCGCAAATCCTCGTCTCCTGCTGGTGCTGGTTTCTTTTTTGTGAAGAAGAGTGGCGAACTGAGACCTTGTATTGATTATAGGGGTCTCAATCGTCTCACCATTAAGAATGCATATCCGATTCCGTTGATTACGGAATTATTTGACCGCCTCAAGGGAGCAACGGTTTTCACGAAGCTTGATTTGAGAGGTGCATACAATCTCATCAGGATTAAGGAGGGCGACGAGTGGAAAACTGCGTTTAATACCAGAACAGGTCATTATGAGTATCTTGTAATGCCTTTTGGCCTTTGTAACGCTCCAGCAGTTTTCCAGGAGTTTATTATTAATGATGTCCTCCGAGATTTGTTGCAGTTATGTGTGGTGGTTTATCTCGATGATATCCTCATATTTTCCAAGTCCCTGGAGAGCCACCACACAGATGTCTGTCGTGTGCTTCAGAAACAAAGAGAGAACAATCTCTATTGTAAATTGGATAAGTGCGAATTCCATCGTGAACAGGTTAAATTCCTGGGTTATGTAATTTCCACTGCTGGTTTTTTGATGAACCCAGAGAAACTTTCAGCAGTCCTACATTGGCCTCGACCGTGGGTTTACATCCTCTGCAGCGTTTTCTCGGCTTCGCCAACTATTATCGGAAGTTTATTTTTAACTTCTCATCTCTGGTCAAGCCCCTGACTGATATGACCAGAAAGGACGGCAACCCACAGAGTCCATTAAGGCCTTTGACAGTCTCAAGGCTGCTTTTGGTTCTGCTCCTGTGTTGGCACATCCTGATCCTACTTTGCCTTTTATCCTAGAAGTTGATGCCTCTGAGACTGGGGTTGGCGCCCTTCTGTCTCAACGTCCTAGCTCTGAGAGCGCTATGCATTCGTGTGGTTACTTTTCCAAGAAATTGTCACCTGCGGAGTGTAATTCCGAGATTGGTGACAGAGAGCTGTTGCCGATCATTTTAGCCCTGAAAGAATGGAGGCATCTCCTCGAAGGTACCACTGTGCTGGTTCTCATTCTTACTAACCATAAGAATCTCACATTCTTGTCTGATGCTAAGCGCCTCTCTCCCAGAAGGGCGCGATGGGCTCTTTTCTTGTCAAGTTTAATTACATTGTCTCATTCTTACCCGGTACTAAGAATGTAAGGGCTGACGCCTTGTCACAACAATTTTCCTCCACTTCCAGGATGGAGTCGGTTCCGGTTCCTGTGATTCCTCCTGATCGTATTCTGGTTACGGTTCGCACCAGTCTCACTTCTCCTTTGGGTGACAAAATTCTTGCTGCTCAGGTCGATGCTCCTCCTGATAAACCTTGTGACCGCTGCTTTGTTCCCGAGAGTCTCCATACTGCCGTGCTCCAGACTTACCATTCTCCCAAGGCTTCTGGTCACCCTGGGAAGAATCAACTCTTTTGGGCCATTTCCCAACAATTCTGGTGGCCTAGCCTACGTGCTGATGTAACCGCCTTTGTAGCTACCTGTTCTGTGTGTGCTCAGAGTAATGCCCTGTACACACGATCGGATTTCCGATGGAATAAAATCCGATGGAATTTTCCGTCGGAATTCCGATGAAGCTGACTTTCATCAGTCTTGCCTACACACCATCAGACAAAATTCCGACCGTCCAAAACGCTGTGACATAAAACACTCAGACGACCCGAGAAAAATTAAGTTCAATGCTTCTGAGCATGCGTCGACTTGATTCTGAGCATGCGTGGGTTTTTTCTCCGTTGGAGTTCCACACAGACGATCGGAATTTCCTATCGTTTTTTTCCGATGGGGCCCACACACGATCATTTTTAGAGATGAAAAAAGTCCATCAGGCTTTTTTTATCGGAAAAAACGATCGTGTGTACAGGGCATAAGACTCCACGACATCTTCCAGTGGGCCTCCTACAACCCATACACAATGGAGAGAGGCCCTGGACCCACCTGTCTATGGATTTCATTGTGGAGTTACCCAACTCCCAGGGCAACACAGTTATCCCTATGGTGGTTGACCGGTTCTCAAAAATGTTGCATTGTATTTCACTCAAGAAGTTGCCTACTTCTAAGGAATTGGCTTCTATTTTTGCTTGGGAGATCTTTCGCTTACATGGGCTGCCCAAGGTTATTGTCTCTAATAGGGGTAGTCAGTTTGTGTCCCGGTTCTGGCGAGCCTTTTGTGCACAGTTGGGTATACAGCTTGCTTTCTCCTCTGCGTATCACCCGCAGTCTAATGGGGCCGCAGAATGAGCCAATCAGTCCTTGGAGCAATTCCTACGTTGCTATATTTCTGACCATCATAACAACTGGTCAGACCTCTTACTGTGGGCGGAGTTTGCTCACAATAGTGCCTTGAATTCTGCTTCCCGGTTGTCCTCGTTTATGGCGAACTATGGTTTCCAACCTTCCATTTTGTCTGACTCATTTCTTCCATAGAGCATTCCTGCGTTAGAGGAGCATCTCCGTGGTCTTCGTTCCACTTGGGCACAAGTCCAGGAGGCTTGGCAACATGCTAACGATAGGTACAGACTCCATGCTGACCGCAGACGCCTGCCTGCGCCTTCCATACCAGACGTTGTGTATCATTTTACACGCTTACCATGTTAAGCTAAGTGAAGTAGCTTGTATCAATATAGGGATGCAAGGGGGGTGCAGAGTAGCACCCATGCCTCTAAATGAAAAGGTATCACTTACATTTAGTGTGCACTAGATGGCACAATGACAGGGATCATGATCCACCCACCCACCACGGCCAGCACCCCAGGCAGGTCCGGATGCAGCGAGCCCTCCTAGTGTGAGCAAGGAAATAGTGAGTGACTATAGGTGGAACTTAAAGTGGGTGGAAGGGAGTGAGCAGATTGAGATCAGAAATGAGGAGGTGAAGTGAGGGAAAATTGAGTGAATGAAGACTAATGAAGGTGAAATTAAACATGTGCAACAATGTGAGGGGATGGTGGAGTGATGGAAAGAAGGATGTACGTATTGCTGGAGAAAGGAGTTGAAGGGGGAGAAAGAAAGGTGGGGAGAGGTGAACAGTGGGAAACGGGTACCTGATACTGGAGAAGGAGGAGAATCCAGTCCATGGAAGGATGTGAAAGCGGTGTGCGGGAGGGCTTGGAACAATCCAGACCCGACCAGGGGAGCCGCCCATATAAGGATGCCACCGCCGGCCAAACCCCCAACGTCACAAACACGGACGGGGAGGGGTGGGGGAGCCGACGCTCTGGTGATGGTTATCCCGGTGGTCAGCTCCAAACACCCCCACCCGGACACCGTGAGATGGAAAAAAAAACAATTTCCAGGGATCATCAAGATTTTAGACCATGCAGACAATATGTTCCAAAATGTTTACCCAATCATGAACTATGGTGGACCCTCAAATTTTATTTTACAAATACTGTTCAATCAGTGTTAATGTTGACAAACATGCTGCTTCCTGACATTACTGTGTTGGGAACTGATGTTAATCAGTGTGCAATTTTCTGTGTATATGAATTTAATGAATTGTAACATGTATTTATGTATCATTAAATATTTTATTATCCACCGCTTTGTTCTATTTGTCACCATGGGCTTCATTTAAAGTCCCACCCTCCCCTTGTTGCAATTATGCTGCTTACCCTGCTGCTTTATTGCTGCCTTTTTCTCTCTATTAAACAAGTGTGATTTAACTGTACTTCTGTCTCGGTCTGATTCATGGTTTCTGACAATGAGTAAACATCCCTTGTAATAGGAATAAGGCATGACAGGTCCTCTTTATAGTGAGATCTGGGGTCTATAAGACCCCAGATCTCTCCTCTATGCTGGAAAGCATGAGATAAAAAAAGTGTATCTCAGGCTTTCCAGCAAAAAAAAAGAAAGAATTCAGTGTTTTTATCTGCCAGAGCCGAAAGTGATGTCATGATGTCGCTTCTGGCCTCACAGGATCACACAGATGGTGGGGGACTATCTGGTCCATGGCCAGCTCTATTGTAACCTGATTGCATGGGAGAGCCTGGAGAGGCACCAGAGTATGGCAGGAGGGGGGGCGTCCCCTCTCGCTGCCTGTAAAAGCAATCCAACAGCTAATTGGCCACTAGGGTGGCTTTTACAACACAGGGAATTGCCAGCTGAAAAAAAAAGATATTCGTTTGATACCTGTAGCTGCGTCATTAAGATATCTTCACTCAAAGTCCAGGACGTCACATAATGTCCACCTAGGGGGAAGTGGATATACCAGAGTGTGAGAAGGCCTTCCAGACTTTGAAGGAGGCACTGACCAGTGCTCCTCTACTACAATTTCAGGATTTTAAATGTCGTCAGTTTCTAACGCAAATAGATGCTTCTGCCTGTGGGCTTAGGTGTGGTCCTGAGTCAGGTCAATTAATCAGGGAGGGAACATCCCATCTTTTACGCGACCAGAAATCAACTCCCCAGGAAGGTAGTGTATTCCAACATTGGAAAGAGTGCCTTGCAATCTTGTTGGTGCTGCAGAAGCGGCAACACTACCTGCATTGTTGCAGCTTCACAGTGATCACTGACCGCAATCAACTCAGCTGGTTAAACCAAGCTGCTGTAGAGAACAGCAAGCTACTCTGTTGGAGCTTGATTGTCCAACAATCTGATTTTACCATTCA
Organism: Rana muscosa; assembly: GCA_029206835.1. NCBI lineage: Eukaryota > Metazoa > Chordata > Amphibia > Anura > Ranidae > Rana > Rana muscosa. The sequence goes on along the minus strand of CM055122.1, from coordinate 1,060,160,964 downwards.
ACACAATAGAAGCAACAACGGCAACATTTATGGATTGTGCTGTCATGAAGAGCAAGTAGAAGTTGGTCATGTTGGAATAGAACTTGCAATCCCTTCCATGCAACCTAATAACAAGTGGAGTTGTGATGACAATGAGGTCTGAGGAAACTCAAACTGTGGGTGAGAGAATGAGAGAGTAGTACTGAACAACACCACGTCACCCTCATTTTCCCCAAATTTTGCAAGTCAGGTAACATAATAAGGTAAATCTTATGCCTGTGCTATGGATTCACAGAAGGTGACATATTTGACACAACCCAGCCCAGTTTTTGACAAACAGGAGAGGTATGGTAAACCTCCACAAGCTAGGGCCTGTAAAGAATGCCGATGAAGCCCTGTTGGAAATGGCCCTGTCATAAACAGTTTAGAGAACATTGCACATCTGGAGTCTGCAAGATTTTTCTTTTATAATAAAACAAAATTTAGAAACGCAGCCCAGCTTAACCATTTCAGCCCCAGAAGATTTGGCTGCTCAATGACCAGGCCTTTTTTTGCGATACGGCACTGCGTCGCTTTAATTGACAATTGCGCAGGCGTGCGTCGCTGTACCCAAACAAAATTGACGTCCTTTTTTTCCCACAAATAGAGCTATCTTTTGGAGGTATTTGATCATCTCTGTGGTTTTTATTCTTTGCGCTATAAACAAAAAAAATTTGAAAAAAACCACAATATTTTGTACTTTTTGCTATAATAAATATCCCCAATTAAAAAAATTTTTTTTCCTCATTTTAGGCCGATATTTATTCTTCTACATATTTTTGGTAATAAAAATTGCAATAAGCGTATATTGATTAGTTTGCGCAAAAGTTATAGCGTCTACAAAATAGGGGAAAGATTTATGGCATTTTTTTTTTTTTTAACTAGTAATGGCGGTGATTAGCGATTTTTATCGTGACTGCAACTTTATGGCAGACAGTTAGGACACTTTTGACACATTTTTGGGACCATTGACAATTATACAGCGATCAGTGCTATAAAAATGCACTGATTACTGTGTAAATGTCACTGGCAGGGAGCGGGTTAACACTAGGGGGCGATCAAGGGGTTAACTGTGTTCCCTCGTGTATGTTCTAACTGTAGGGAGATGGGAATGACTAGAGGAGATGACAGATCATTGTTCCTAGCTAGTAGAAACACACGATCTGTATCTCCTCACAGTGCAGCGCGCCTTTTATTTCCGCTTAAAGGGCTGACGTACAGCTACGACGGTTCGTGGGAATGTGCCGACCTGCCACAGTATAATGATTGCGGCTGCTCGGCAAGCGGTTAAGTTGCATCTGACGAACAACAGAGGTATTGTAAACCTCCACTAGCTAGGGCCTGTAAAGCATGGGTGCTCAACCTGTGGCCTTCCAACTGTTGCGATACTACAAGTCCCATCATGCCTCTGCCTTTGGGAGCCATGCTTGTATCTGTTAGCTTTGCAATGCCTCATGGGACTTGTAGGTATGCAATAGCTGGAGGGCCACAGGTGGAGCACCCATGCTGTAAAGCAGGGCCCAAAATTTCAAGTCCTGAGCTACTAGCCAGGCCTCAAGGGTTACTCACCACCAGTTGCCCCACCCAGCCCCTACCCTGCCCCGCCCCTAAACACGCCCTCATATATTATCTCATGAAATGACACTTAAATGTTTTATGCAGAATTAAGCAACTTTATCCATGCTCATCAGTGCAAACTCACCTGTGTCCACCAATGCAGCCTACCCATGTCCACCAATGCAGCCTACCCATGTCCACCAATGCAGCCCCATCCATGTCCACCAATGCAGCCCCATTCGTGTCCACCAATGCAGCCTCCCCCGTGTCCACCAATGCAGCCTCACCCGTGTCCACCAATGCAGCCTCACCCGTGTCCACCATGTCCACCAATGCAGCCTCACCCGTGTCCACCAATGCAGCCTGCCTGTTTCCACCAATGTACCCTGCCCGTGTCCACCAATGTAGCCTGCCCGTGTCCACCAATGCAGCCTGCCCGTGTCCATCATGCTGCCTTCCCGTGTCCACCAATGCAGCCTGCCCGTGTCCACCAATGCAGCCTGCCCGTGTCCATCATGCTGCCTACCCATGTCCATCATGCTGCCAGGTGATAAGAGCGGCGAAGGACATCACTGGAACAGCTTTGATTTCAATTGCTGTGTTCCCACCACTCGGCAACACATCTAGCCCCGCCCCTTGAACTTTGATTCACGTCACTCGTCCAAAGATTGGATGGGTGATCTGTCTATCAAATACCCCGGGACCAGGGGGCGGGGCTGTGTGTGACAGCAAGGGCGGGGAACACTCGGCTATTAAAATGAAAGCCGCTAGTGATGTCCCCCACGCTCTGAATCATCCAGCCGGCTCTCTCCTCTCTCTTCCCCTCCGTGAGCGCTGGGAGAAGGACTCCCATACAACCCGCTGGCTGGCGGTGCTCACCCCCTTCGCTCCCAGGCAGCCCTTCCTTGCCAGCCCTCAAAATCCACTCACAAAATGCGAGCAGGCGAGTGGATTTTTTGAGGGCTGCTGTAAAGGATGCCTGATGAGTAGAGTTGAGCGGACACCTGGATGTTTGGGTTCGACGGGTTCGGCCGAACTTCGGAAAAAAGTTTGGGTTCGGGACCGAACTTTAACCCGAACCCGAACCCGAACCCCATTGAAGTCAATGGGGACCCGGACTTCTAAGGACTAAAAAGGCTCTAAAAAAGTAATGGAAAGGGATAGAGGGCTGCAAATGGCAGCAAAATGTTTTTAAGAGCATGGCAAGTGCTCTGCAAACAAATGTGGATAGGGAAATAACTTAAAATAACATAAAAAAATAAAAAAATAAAAAAATATGCTGGAGGCCACCTTTTCAGCAGAAGAGGTACGGGAAGTCATTAAGAACCTCAGAAACTCAACGGCACGATGCCACACATATGGTGGGAATGCCCCAGAATACGCCCTTTCTGGACTAAATTATTAAATTTAATGGATAAGCTAGTGGGAAAATAAAATACTTTGAAATAAAAATGTAGCGGGGTGCTAAATTTAAGGGAAGTGTTTGAGTGGTAAATAGGCTCAAACACCCTAATTCTGTAGGATTCATGGACCGTTTTGTCCTCGGGGGACAGTATTGGTGTGCAGTTCCCTGCGGCCTACAGGTGGCACTGCCATGGTAGGCTAGGGTTGAACCGCCGATACAGTGCTGTGCCTTTTGTGTCCCCTCTTGGCAGTAGTATAGCGGGGCGGGGAACCTGCTGTGCATGCCGGGAGAGCATATAAAAGGGGCAGACCTTTGGCCTGGGGGCTGATGTCCAGTGGGGTCCACGCCCAGGTGCCTTCGGCCTGGGTGCATGTGTTCCTGTTCCATCTCGTGTACCTTTAGCCCGGGGTGAGGTACTATCCTGGAGTTCCTGCTGCCCTGGGTATGGAGGCCTAGGTGCTGGAGTAAAGCCTGGAGTCCAGAGTCTTCGTCTGGAGTCCGCTAAGGGTCGAGGAGTCTTAGGGTGCCGCCTCGTGTAGGGGACCATGTTCCAGGGAAGGGAGGATCATTCTGATGGACCGATGCCGGAGTCACGATGAAGGAAGGGTCTGTTGACTCCCTGGAGAGATGTCTTCCCCTTGATATGGGCTAGGTTCATAGAAGGAGAAGCTCAAGGTCATCTTGACTGTATCAGAGGCCTTATTCACCCGGCCCGTGGCAGGGGCCTTATACACCCTGGTCTGTGGCAGAGACCAAAGTTCTCCAGGTCCGTGGCAGGGGCCTTGTACACCCGGTCTGTGGCAGAGACCAACCTCAAGGTCTGTGGCAGAGACCGTGCACCTAAAACTGTTTGAGAAACCTAAGCAGTGAAGTGAATGTGCTACATTTGTGCCTGGACCTCCTCCACACCTTAAGCTGTCCTGTTTCTTTGCTCTAACCTTTTCTATCCGAGTAGAGTTTATTTTGCCATGAGAGAATAAGAGTTGTAATTTCAGCTGGTGTGGACATTGACTTTACTGGGAATTAAAGGACTTGCCTCTACTTACAGTAGAGGTGAGAATCATCCTCTGGAGGAGTTTTGACTCCGGCTGTGGACACGGCCCGTCAAGTACACCGCTCAACCTCTTTATATAGGAGGGTACGGGCTGGTAGTGCGGTGTGCCTTTTAGTATAGCACAGTAGAAGAAAAATATATTGAAATTGTTTATTTCACACACCTCCACATATGTATAACACACTGCAAAATATTTTTTGTGGCCCTAAATGGGTCTTTTTGCAAGCGTACATTAAAGTGCAATTTTTTTTTTTTTTTGCCCTAAACTGGTCTTTTTTTGCCCTTAATGGGTCTTTTGGAAAAGAGCACAATAAAGTGCCTTTTTTTTTTTTTTTGCCCTAAATGGATCTTTTTCCAAGAGCAGAATACACCCACAGTATGGAAACGGTGTATCTCTCAACGTAATATATGCAGTGCTGGTGCACTGAGCTTGCAGATAAAAGGTATATTTTCTCTGACACTGGGCTCATGGCAGTGTAAAAAGACTGCACTGCAACACAAACAGGTAAACCTATGCAGATCGCTGAGTTATATCTCTGAATCTGGACTCCTATTCCTATATAATATATCTCTCTCCCTGAAAGCACCAACAGGAACCTGGCCCTACACTACACTGTCTCTCTATCTTTTCCCTCAGATTCCAGAATCAGGACTAACTCATGTATTTTTCAATCTCTCCCTAAAAGCAGCAGCAGTAGACAAGATCCTCTCCCTATCTATTCTGAAGCAGAGTGACGTGTGTGCTGTGTGCCTCTAGCTTATATAGAAGCTGGGTCACATGTTGCACTGACCAATCACAGCCATGCCATTAGTAGGCATGGCTATGATGGCTTCTAAGGGCACACCAGCTAATCAAAAGGTGATTGGCTGGCCCCTGAAGCATTTCTAACTGTGCCATTAGATTGCCGAACCCGAACCCGAACTCGGACTTTCGCGCAAAGTCCGGGTTCGGGAAAAAGCTAAAGTTCGGTACGGACCCGAACTTTACAGTTCGGGTTCGCTCAACCCTACTGATGAGGCCTGTTGTAAATGGCCCAGTCATAAAGTTTGGAGAACATTGCACATCTGGAGTCTGCAAGATTTTACTTTTATTTTAATTTAAACAAAATGTAAAAATAGTTCAGCTAAATCTCAGAATGTTCTAACTAGAAATTAAAGAACTTTACCTCTGTAAAGAGCTACTGTAGCGTAAACTCTTGTTTCGGTATGGCAGCAATGGTACAGACATTGGGGTTGATTTACAAAAACTGGAGAGTGAAAAATCTGGTGCAGTTCTGCATAGAAACCAATCAGCTTCCAGGTTTTTAGGTCAAAGCCTAATTGAACAAGCTGAAGTTAGAAGCTGATTGGCTACCATGCACCACTGCACCACTGCATTCGGCTAGTTTGTACAACAGCCTGTCCGGCTTTCTTACATCTGGCTTCTGTCGAATGGGCATGCTAGTAAACCAGCAGCTGATTGGCATCTGATCAGCGCTGGCAGCCATAGGCCATAGATTTGTGTGTTCTGGCGGTGTGAGCAGTCCTCTTGTCAGGACACAATAGCCCCTCCCGAGCTCCTCAGTTTTTTTTTTTCGTTCTGCCCGATGGGTTGAATGAAAAAAAAAAAAAAAAGTGTGTACCAGGATTAAGTTTGCTGTTGTTCCATGAACATACAGTTGGGCTTTTATCATGAATCTAAAGGAGAAGTCCAACCTGGGCTCGTTTGTGCTTCTCCTAAGGGTCACAGGAGTGCAATTTGTTTTTCACTCCTGTGACCTGTTTTTAGCAGAGAGCAGTCTGAAATCCGCTCTCTGCTGGCGTCACCAAGTTCAGTCCAGGCAAAGCGTCATCCTTTGGAAGTCTGGATCTGCCAGGTGCCTGGACTGATGGCAGTCTCAGCCTCTCAGTGAGCCCCTAAGACAGACGTTCCCTGCCCCTCTACAGTTCAGTGCTCCAGTGAGCATGGAGGAGCAGAGCAGAAGAGCTGCTGATTGACAGTCAGCAGCTCTCCTCTCAGGGAGCTGAGAGAACCGAGCCATCGGCAAGATGCCAGGGGACAGATGCAGCATCGGAGCGGTGCTGCATCCACCTAGGTAAGTTTAATTAGGGGGGAAAACCCCCCCCCATACTTCTCCTTTAAGAAATAGGGTGAGGCTTGTAACATAAAATTAAGAAACCCACTTTTCCACAAATCCCTAACTGCTGTTGTTGCCCTACTTGCACTTCAAACAAGGGAAAATTATGAATACCTCACTATGTGGCCATCCCTTTTTTATTCTTACCAACAATGCACCCTCCTGGTCCAGCTTTATTATATAGGACTAATATGATTTTAACTCGTGTGACCCTCACAATAATTTAACTAGTGTCTGTTTAAACAACAATTCTGCTTCCAGTGGGTGGTCACTAAGGCATTACAGAATCTGCTACTATAAATGTAATTAGGCTCTTCTAATTTATACATTTTAATGTTCTGGTGATATTTATGTATTTCATTATCATATAGTAAACTGTGTATGTATTAGATTTGATCAGTATATGTGCATAAAAGATAGTTTATTTTGTCTAGACAGTGCTCCTCTTATATCTGTGCAGATGAATCGCATTATCTTCTACAACTGACAGCAATATGGAAAATGATTATAATGTGTCAAATTCCTAATTAATTTAGGCATCAATCAAATAAGCATTATTAGTGACCAGTCATCATTAGGGTTATTGATTTCTCATGTCAGCATTGTTTGCTTACAGAATTATTGTCGATCATTTATTATTTGTACACAAACAATGTTAATACAGATGATCAATACTCTTGATGGAACTAGGAGTGCGTGGTAATCATTTGTGTGAAATCTGGAGGTTAATGAGCATCTGCTATCAATATTATAATCAGAAATGCAATTTTTGAACTTTTAGCCTTTTGATCTGGTTTTTAAAGGATGTAAATTAGTGATTGCATTGGCTTTAGTTCCTATGCTGCAATCTTCCATTTAGTGGCCACTATTTTTTATGTTGATTGCTGTGAGTGGAACATTAATTATCTGTAAATCTTGATTCATTCTTGTACCTCCTTTTTATTATTCACTGGAAAGCTGTAAGTATCTGAACATATTACCAGCACTCGGTACTGTAATGACATAATTTTGTGCATAAATAACAAATTATTATTAGAAATTTTACCCAAATTGCCATGACCGCACCATATGTTGCATACTATGACATGCCACGTAACACGGCAGTGAGCTGGATCATTATTTAAACTTTAGAGGTTCCTGCCCCAGCAAGGAGTTACTATGCTCTCCTAAACTTCAAAAGTCTCTGTCTTAGGCCTCGTCCACACGACCGGTTTTCTCGGCATGAACCAGCAAGAAAATTGCTGGCAGAGCTTTCTTGCCGAGTAAACCGTGCACAGGGGAGGGCTGGCGGCCTTAGGCCTGGGGGGAAAGTCCAGTCAAGTGGCCCATTGAACCGCCGAATCAGCTCACCATCCATGGCCCATCTGTTTTTTCAATGCAGCCTCACCAGTGCCCATCAGTGCAGCCAACTCCAGTGCCCATCAATGCAGCCTGATCACTGGGGCAGGTTACATGGGGTGTATGGGGGGGTCAGCTAGGGATGTCAGGGTCTCTCACCTCAGCGATCTCAGCTCAGCAGGTCCTTGCACGCCACAGTCTCCTGGGGGGGTAACACTCCTGATCGTGGGGTCAAGTTGCAGCCAGCGCCCAGCCCTGCAGCCCTGCGTCCCAACTCCCTGCCTCTGCCTGCTTCCAAGAATCCGGTCCCAGGGAGTTGTAGTTTCCTCTGCGCTGCTGTGTTTTCCATCCACCAGAAGCTTGAGTGTGGACTACAACTCCCGGAATGCAACAGCTAGTGGTCGGCCACCGTGGCCATGCCCCCGGCCCGACTTCCTAGACCAGAATAAAAAAGAAAATGGTAGCGGGCAGCGGCTGCCGGCCATTTTGAACATAAGTTAGGGTGGCCTGGGAGGCAATTGCCACCCTGCCCCATGGCCCAGCTCTCCCCTGACCGTGCGTGTGTACGAGGCTTTCAGGTTTCTCGTCAAGAAAACTGGCCAGAATCTCGACGAGAAAAATAGAGAACCCGCTCTCTATTTTCTCGTCGGGATTCTCATCGGCCTGTTTCCCGATGAGAAACCCGAGAGTGTGTATGCTTACCTGTCACCGTGGAAACCCGTGCCAAGCCTCCACTGCCCCCACAGCCAAGTCTTTACTGCATCGACAGCTAATCCTCTGCTGCTTCCACAGCCAAGACTCCACTGCATCCGCAATATCTGCTAAATCTTCTGTCTGAACCTCTGCAGTCTCCACTGCATCCACAGTCTGAACCTCTGCAGTCTCCACTGCATCCAAAGTCTGAACCTCTGCAGCCTCCATTGCATCCACAGTCTGAACCTCTGCAGCCTCCATTGCATCCACAGTCTGAACCTCTGCAGCCTCCATTGCATCCACAGTCTGAACCTCTGCAGTCTCCACTGCATCCACAGTCTGAACCTCTGCAGTCTCCACTGCATTCACAGTCTGAACCTATACAGTCTTCACTGCATCCACAGTCTGAACCTCTGCAGTCTCCACTGTATCCACAGTATGAACCTCTACAGTCTTCACTGCACCCACAGTCTGGACCTCTGCAGTCTCCACTGCATCCACAGTCTGAATCTCTACAGTCTTCACTGCATCCATAGTCTGAACCTCTACAGTCTTCACGGCATCCACAGTCTGAACCTCTAAGTCTTCACTGCATCCACAGTCTGAACCTCTACAGTCTTCACTGCATCCACAGTTTGAACCTCTGCAGTCTCCACTGCATCCACAGTCTGAACCTCTACAGTCTTCACTGCATCCACAGTCTGAACCTCTGCAGTCTTCACTGCATCCACAGTCTGAACCTCTACAGTCTTCACTGCATCCACATTCTGAACCTCTGCAGTTTCCAGTGCATCCACAGTCTGAACCTCTGCAGTCTTCACTGCATCCACAGTCTGAACCTCTACAGTCTCCACTGCATCCACAGTCTGAACATCTACAGTCTCCACTGCATCCACAGTCTGAACCTCTACAGTCTTTACTGCATCCACAGTCTGAACCTCTACAGTCATCACTGCATCCACAGTCTGAACCTCTACAGTCTTCACTGTATTCACAGTCTGATGCTCTCCTACATCTCTGCTGCACTAGCAGCCTGCTCTGTGAATTCTCTGCACCCTCAAGTCTTCATTGCACTTTGTCTGCATCCACATCCTCATTCTTCTTTTGCGTCTTCTCTGTCCTCATAGCCTTAAGCCTCCGCTCTGCCTCCTCTGCACCCACAGTTTTAAATCTTAACCTCTGCTTCCAGCTATCCTGTGCTCTCTCTCATACTCTTGTTACCTGGCACCTGCCCTATGGGGGGGGGGGTCCCTAGCACACAACAGTGAATTAAAAAATGCACACTCAACAAAATTGTTTTGAAACAGGCATGGTGAATTCACTAATTTAATACTGCCATGTTCACCATTTTGTGTTGCGTTTGGACATCTCAAAATACAGGTACTGAGACAGCAGAGAGGCACCCAGTCACAGAATCAGGAGTGGAACCTGAGCATGGGGAGATGTTTACATGAGAACAATAGGTGGCAAGACATCTGAGGTTCTGGGAGCCAACACCATTGTTGGTATAACTGACCTGTTGAACTGAAGATGCTTAAGCATGATTTCCTTCATAGTGCGAAAGATCAGCTAGGTTGTACAGAGGAATTCCAACAAATCACCACTTTAGATCAAAAGAGTAATTAAGCAATAATGTACAGTTGGTGGGCTTCCTTATGGGACCACTGGTATGCCTTAAAGTAGAACTGTGGCCAACTACAGTATATTGACAATTAAAATGTTTATATGTTTATAACAAGCAAGAAATACGCTGAAAGCCAACAACATGGTGTCAGGTGGAAGCTGAGCTACTTAAATTAAATTAAACCAAGAAACTTTGGGATTGGTTTACTAAAACTAGAGAGTGCAAAATCTGGTGCAACTGAGCATGGTGGCCAATCGGCTTTTAGCTTTGGCTTGTTAAATTAAGCTTTGACAAAAAAACGGAAAGCTGATTGGTTTCTATGTAGAGCTGCACTCTCCAGTTTTAGTAAACCAACTTCTTTACCTGTAAACATTGAGGCTAAATTTCTCAACAGTATCTGCAGCTACAGAGGTCAGTGGGGACTTGTTTTAGTTTATTCAGTTAAGAATATGCTGCATAAATAATAGAATGCCTATAGCCTTACCACGGTTCTGCTTTAAAGTGTTTACATAGTGGTCTTTTAAATCTCTGGTGTCACTATTTAGCTTGCTTTCCACAGCTGAGACTTCTAAAGGCTTTAACACACAATGTTATTCTATGCTCCGGTCTGGGTATCTCAAACCACCTGTTTTCTGAATGTATGCCAAAAACTCAATTGTATATCTTGCTGAGTTCATTATACTCTGTTACGATTGTTCAAAATGGGCATCCAGCTTAACCCCTTGTGTATAAAGTGTAAGAGAGATCATGGAGACCTTATTCATTCACTCTGGCACTGCCCCAAGCTCCACCAGTACTGGAAAGGAGTTGTAGACACCGTTGACAGTGTATTCCAAGCTACTGTGCCTTTAGACCCAAAATGATGCTCGTTGGGAATTTTTGAAAGTTGTATAACCCAGAGGTTTCACTGGTGAGGCAATTTCACTGGAAATGTTCAAATTCTCCCTCCCTAAAGGAGTGGATACGCTCTGTATGCGAAACCATTTGATTAGAAAGATATATTTATCATCATAGGGGTTGCCCCGGTAAATATGAGAAACTATGGGTGCCTTGGCTAGATACTCCTGGACTTAGTCCATTAGAGTTGGTACAAATGCGGCTGTGCTGTGGTGCCCTGCTGGTTGAACACTGCCTGTGGAATGAATGATACTCTAGTACTTTTGTGTTAATGTAATTCTATTTATATACTGTGATACTTGTATGTACTCTTCTTGGAACTGTAATCTGGCTATTTAACCTTGTTTGATTCAGACTGCTGTATTAAGATTCACATTTAATAACACCTTATTTGATATTAAAAAAAAAAGGTTACATATTTTTCAGAGTTGTTCAAACTTTATACATGCAACAGGAAATCATGCAGCTAAATAAATTCTAGATTGGAGGCAAAATCTGTTCTTCATAACTGGGTATCTATTGACAGCTGAAGACAATCTAGTCTGAAAGATTTTGGGGGAGAAAGTTATCAGTCCAGGTACAAAGCCTAGTTGGTTTACTTGAAAATGGCTGATGATCAGCCGTAAGATTTTGTGAGATAGTTGGATCATGCTTGCTCTTTCAGTTGTACTCTGATGTCTATGAACAGCATTCTGATAACAGGATTTCTGACTTCTCTAAAGAGCTTTCTTCAGTATGTCAAAAGAATTGATTTTCTCGGCTTGTTTTTGTTAAACTCTCAGTACCCAACTTTGGCAATAATTAGTCCAGATGAGATTTCCACTAGCTACTATTTTCTTTGTCATGCATATATATATATTTATTTTATTTTTTTCATTTACTGCTTACCATTAATACAACTACAGTATATATGCTGTATATATTTTTTTTTATCTTACCCAGTCTTGCTATGCTACATTGTTTGTTATAAACTATGAGGTGGAGAACCTTTCCTGGGGGATTATGATGAGGGACACAAAAATGGGCATTGATGCCACAGCTGGTTCGCACAAGAAAATGCCAATTAAAGTGTGTTTGTGTGTTTGGAGTCAAATTTGTTGTTTCTCAGGGGAAGGCACCATGGCTGACTGCAAGCATTTCTGAACAATGTGAGTCAGTCTGTCCTAATGGCAGATTAAGTTTCCTCTCATTAACATACAAGGCAAAAAGCCTGGCTTTTAAACCTTTAAAGGCTAAAGAAAAAAATACTGTAGCGGGTGGTTGCTACGAGTTACTACATCCACACATTTCACCCTGCTGCCAGACATCCATTAGATACACTCCTTTAGTCAATGAACAGTCTTTTGCTTGTTTTTGTTATTTTATTAGGGGATTCAACTTGGTTGGGGAAGTGACATGGGATGCCCATAGAAGCAATGACTAGTTGAAATGTTATAGCAATAGATGCGTTACACTTCTTCAGATAGAATATAGAAATTAGTGTGTCACACTCTTGAGATAGGACAAGATGGCTGACACTAAACTTGACAGGCTTTTACCTCAGAACTTCTCTTCCTCCTGCACACTGCTTGACAGACTTTTACCTCAGAAAATTTCCTCCTGTCAAAGTCTTATGCCGTGTACACATGATCAATTTTACAGATGAAAACAGTCCGATGGACTTTTCTCATCGGACAAACCGATCGTGTATGGGCCCCATCGGTCTTTTTTCCATCGGTGAGAAAAAATAGAACATGTTTTAAATTTATCCGATGGGAAAAAAAACGATAGCAATTTCCGATCGTCTGTGTGGAACTCCATCAGACAAAAAACCCACGCATGCTCAGAATCAAGTCGACGCATGCTCAGAAGCATTGAACTTCATTTTTCTCGGCTTGTCGGAGTGTTTTACGTCATGGCGTTTGGGACGGTCGGATTTTTGACTGATGGTGTGTAGGCAAGACTGATGGAAGTCAGCTTCATCGGATTTCCGATGGAAAAATCCATCGGATTAGAATCAATAGGAAATCCGATCGTGTGTACAGGGCATTAGTATTCCTGTCACACCATCAGATATGACTAGGCCTTACTCTGAATAAGTCCCAGTTTAAGTAGAAGATGAAACCGTTGAAGGCCTGGAACCTGCAGTACCCCTCATGGCGACAACCGGTCATTTTAATAGATTTAATGGTGATGGACTACTGATTCCAGCGGTCCAACTTGAAAATCCTGCCCGCCCTCATGGCTGCATCAATTTGACACAAACTTCACAGTCTCTCCCTCTGGCTCTGCACCCAGCTCCCCTGGCATGCCTCTTCCAGATCTCTCACTGTGCTTCCACTCACCGACACCTGCCCTAGATCCTTCCTGAAGGACTTACTTCGGACGTGCGGACCAACTGTCTCTTCCAGCTCCTGTTCCAGGACACCTCTCTATGACCGTGTAAGGAGAGGCTCCCTCCCAGCTCTCGAGCTCCTCCGCCGGGGTTACACCCCCCCCAGATGGGGGTGTCCCTCCTGCACGACAGTCTAGCACTCCATCCTTCAGTTCACCCAGCCAACAACTCCCCTCCAGCAGGCTGGCCATGGGTATATGTAGGAGGCCTTCCCCCTGCCAATCCTAGATGGGGATTGGTCAGAGCTCCTCACATGTACCCCATGTCACTCCAGCACTCAGCCGTGCCCCTTTTCCAGAACATTCTCCACTGGAAACAGGGGAGGCGCCCAAGAGATGAAGCACATGTCAGTCACCTACTGCTACACTTAACCACTCCCCTGCCCCCAGATCAAAAACAAATGTGTTTCCATTTTTCTATATAATACTGGGTGGCTAAACACCCGCTTCCCCCCACCACACTAGAGAGATAAGACAGGAGTTTTGTGTTGTGTTCTTCAGTCCCTATGATCCCTGCATATTATAAAACAAATTTGACCCTAATAATACAATTGAATCAGTGATTTATGTTGGCCTCAATATGCCACACACCATTCAATTTGGGAACCAGATTGCAAATATATCTTTTCCCTTGCCTATGCATTAGGACCAATTTAATCAATTGGATTCCTTTAATGCAGTATCCTCCACATTAATACTTGTTGGGGATCTTTTATATGCAGATTGGGGATTTCTAAATCAATGCATGGCCCCTGTATAAATTTAAGATTAATATAAGATTATTTATTGTCATTTGACCCACTAAGATTTTTGGCACTAACCAGTACGTACCATCACTATGGTTCATGCCCCTACCTCATGCCTTTATTACAGTCCATTAACCATTGGATCACGGCGGGTCTGTGCTGCCCCTGTTCCCCCCTGGGGGGTCGGACCCTGGTCCTTTTGTGCTTCACGGCAGGGTAAGGGGATGTGGAATCTTCCGCTTTCCCCGCCATGCTCTGGTCGGCGGAGGGGCGCTATCGTCCCGTCCGCCGACCTGGGCTTCACCCTGCCGTTGGCGTCCTGCGACCATCTCCGCGTCGCTTGCGGTGCGGTGCGCATGTGCGAGGAATCTCGACATGCGCGCTGTCCCGTGACGCCTTGCGTTTTGGATTGGAGATGACGGCAGTAGCCGATGCAATAGTAGAAATTTTATTTTTATTTTTTCGCCTTCCGGGACTCTGAGGAAGCCACACTATGGGCCGTCATCAATACAGCCTCCACGCCACAGCTCTGAGGGGAGGGGGAGGGAGATCACACCTGTACACACCTACCCTAATTGCCTTGAGGCATATATTAATGACTGCCTGTTTGTGGATCAAACCATGATTCCACTCTGGCAAAGACACTGCACACATCTTGTCTGGGCTCCTGAGCTTTTACTTTTTTATAGCCAGGTTCCAATTATATTCAACCTTCCATCCATACAAGCCACCATAGGCTGTATAAGGTAAACTATAACATTAGATCTACCATTCATCATAATCATTCTTGAATCATCCTCATCTCACACCTTTTTCACCAGCCTCAGGAGTCAGCACACTGCTGATCTCCCTTCACATTTCTGCATAATTTTCACCCTTCTCTCACATGCTTCATTAGCTGTTGACATGCATTTCATTCATTCACAGCATATACTCACATTACCAACACTTTCTACTATCCTACAGCCCTTTATGGGCAGCTTGACCTACCACCATGCAGTTTGTGCGTTTTTGTTTTTTTCATCACTTCACTGATGCTTACTCAATAATAATTTTTTACTTTTAGTCCATTCACTTCCCATTCTTTCACACATGATTCAAGTATCATTATCATTTCATTTACATTGACCTACCATATTATTGTAACCCTAGGACATCTTGATGCATATACATTTATAGATAAGATCGCAGCTAGTCCATATACTTAATATATATAATTCCCATTCAGCACTCTTGCAATACAGCCAAGAGCTAACTTACCCTACCTCCTTATTCAATATATGGTCATTAATTAGGGAACTTGTTGCAGGTGTTTCTCCTGTCCTCTCCTGCCTTCTGGCAGGCGTCACCGGTGTGGCTTCTTGTAAGCCCAAAGGATCGGGCTCCTTCCCTCTGTGTGTGTGGGGGGGGGGGGGGTGGCGGGCGACTACATGACCCTCCGGATTGCTCCACGGTTTTCTGACATTTCTGGCCATGCAACTGTCTACTCCATTTTTAAGCGGTAACTATATCGCCATACCATACTTGTACTGTGATGTATGATTATATATTTTTCCAATATTTGAAGTTATTTTATATGTCTCTTAGAGTCAACGATCCCCCAGAAGATGACCAGCGAATGGTCGAAACGTGTCGGAGATTTATACCCACATACATTTGTTATGCAATCTTGTTTCACATTTTGCATGTATGGTAATATTGGATTATGCAGGAATTTATCTGGCCAGACCGTTTTATGTGTTTTATTTTTAGAGTTGAGCGGGTAGCTGGATATTCGGGTCCGGCGGGTTCGGCCGAACTTCGGAAAAAAGTTCGGATTCGGGACCGAACTTTAACCCGAACCCGGACCCGGACCCCATTGAAGTCAATGGGGACCCGGACTTCTGACGACTAAAAAGGCTCTAAAAAAGTAATGGAAAGGGCTAGAGGGCTGCAAATGGCAGCAAAATGTTGTTAAGAACATGGCAAGTGCTCTGCAAACAAATGTGGATAGGAAATAACTTAAAAGAACATAAAAAAAATTAAAAAATAAAAAAATATGCTGGAGGCCCGATTTTCAGCAGAAGAGGTACAGGAAGTCATTAAGAACCTCAGAAACTCAACGGCACGATGCGACACATATGGTGGGAATGCCCCAGAATACGCCCTTTCTGGAATAAATTATTTAATTTAATGGATAAGCTAGTGGGAAAATAAAATACTTTGAAATAAAAATGTAGCGGGGTGCTAAATTTAAGGAAAGTGTTTGAGTGGTAAATAGGCTCAAATACCCTAATTCTGTAGGATTCATGGACCATTTTGTCCTCGGGGGACAGTATTGGTGTGCAGTTCCCTGCGGCCTACAGGTGGCGCCTTTTGTGTCCCCTCTTGGCAGTAGTACAGCGGGGCGGGGAACCTGCTGTGCATGCCAGGAGAGCATATAAAAGGGGCAGACCTTTGGCCTGGGGGCTGATGTCCAGTGGGGTCCGCGCCCAGGTGCCTTCGGCCTGGGTGCATGTGTTCCTGTTCCATCTCGGGCACCTTTAGCCCGGGGTGAGGTACTATCCTGGAGTTCTTGCTGCCCTGGGTATGGAGGCCTAGGGGCGGGAGTAAAGCCTGGAGTCCAGAGCCGCCTCGTGTAGGGGACCCTGTTCCAGGGAAGGGAGGATCATTCTGATGGACCGATGCGGGAGTCACGGTGAAGGAATGGTCTGTTGACTCCCTGGAGAGATGTCTTCCCCTTGATATGGGCTAGGTTCGTAGAAGGAGAAGCTCAAGGTCACCTTGACTGTATCAGAGGCCTTATTCAACCGGCCCGTGGCAGGGGCCTTATACACCCTAGTCTGTGGCAGAGACCAAAGTTCTCCAGGTCTGTGGCAGGGGCCTTGTACACCCGGTCTGTGGCAGAGACCAACCTCAATGTCTGTGGCAGAGACCGTGCGCCAAAAACTGTTTGAGAAACCTAAGCAGTGAAGTGAATGTGCTACGTTTGTGCCTGGACCTCCTCCACACCTTAAGCTGTCCTGTTTCTTTGCTCTAACCTTTTCTATCTGAGTACAGTTTATTTTGCCATGAGAGAATAAGAGTTGGAGTTTCAGCTGGTGTGGACATTGACTTTACTGGCAATTAAAGGACTTGCCTCTACCTACAGTAGAGGTGAGAATCATCCCCTGGAGGAGTTTTGACTCCGGCTGTGGACACGGCCCGTCAAGTACACCGCTCAACCTCTTTATATAGGAGGATACGGGCTGGTAGTGCGGTGTGCCTTTCTCCCTCCTGCGAAGAGCCAACAACATAAAGGCAGGTAAGGGGGAAAGGATCTGTGCGCTACAAAAAAATAAAATAAAAATTGTAATCTTGGCCTAGCAGGACGAGGTCCATATGGAGTAGGAGGTTGAGGTGGCGGTGGATGTGGCTGTGTAGGTGGAAGCGGCGGTGGAGGAGGACGAGGTAGCCAACACTGGTTCAAAAATACAACAATGGCTGGGTAAGGCCGGTGATGTGTCGAATTCTGTCCCCTGTCGAATAGTGTCCGCCCTGTACTGCGCTTGCTGAGTATGTAGGACAAGGGGATTTCAAAAATCTCCCAAGACTAACGGCGCCTGCGTGTTGAGTTCAGGTGAAGGCCACACCATCCGTGGTTCAAGCCGAGCCAAGCAAGGCCGCGATCGAAGCGAGCCCGTGAGGGGCCCTGTTACTATGTGCTACCGTATGTCCTCTTGGATGGTGGGGCTTGAACCTGCACTCAAAGCGCAGGCGCCGTTCATCTTCGAAGATTTTGTGAATCTCCTTGTCCTCTGTACTGCGCAAGCGCTGCGCCTGCGCAGTACGGGCCGGGCACAATCCGATGGCCGGACAGTTTGTCACAACACCGGTATACATGTCTATTCTGCACAAGGTACGGACAAGTCCTGTGGGATCCATGCCTGGTTCATTTTAATGAATGTGAGCTTGTCCACATTGGCTCTGGACAGGCGGCTGCGCTTGTCTGTGATAACGCCCCCTGCCGTGCTAAATACACGTTCAGATAATACACTGGCTGCAGGGCAGGCCAGCACCTCGAAGGCATAAACGGCAAGCTCAGGCCATGTGCCCAATTTGGAGACCCAGAAGTTAAAGGGGGCAGACCCGTCATCCAGTACGTGTAGGCCTGTGGACACATACTGCTCAACCATGTTGGTGAAATGCTGCCTCCTGCTAAGACGTTCCATCTCAGCTGGTGGTGCTGGTTGTTGTGGCGTGCTGACAAAGCTTTTCCACATTTCGGCCATGCTAACCCTGCCTTCTGAGGTGCTGCCGGTGAGCCGGCTGCGTTGGCGACCTCTTCCTCCTCCTCTGCCTTTGCCTTGTGCTTCCACCGTACGCCCGCTGTCAGGTGGGAATGCCACCAGCAGCGCGTCTACCAGCGTGCGCTTGTACTCGCGCATCTTACGATCCCGCTCCAGTGAGGGAATTAAGGACGGTACGTTGTCCTTGTAACGGGGATCCAGCAGGGTGGCCACCCAGTAATCAGCACCAGTTAAAATGTGGGCAACTCGGCTGTCGTTGCGGAAACACTGCAGCATGTAATCGCTCATGTGTGCCAGGCTGCCCAGAGGCAAAGAAAAGCTGTCCTCTGTGAGAGGTGTATCGTCTGTGTCCTCTGTATCCCCCCAGCCACGCACCAGTAATGGCCACGAGCTGGTCTGAGTGCCACCCTGCTGTGAACATGGCTCCTCCTCCTCCTCCATCTCCTCCTCCACCTCGTCATCCTCCAGAACTGTGCCCTTTCTGCCGGACAATTGTGTACCTGGCGTTTGTTGGTGCAGGAACCCACCCTCGTAGCCACTTGTGAAAGACTGCCCTGAAAGCCTTTGAAATGATCCCGCTTCCTCCTCCTCCTCCTCATCCTCCTGTGCCACATCCTCTTCCATCATCGCACGAAGCGTTTTTTCAAGGAGGCATAGAACTGGGATAGTAACGCTGAGAACGGCGTCATTGGCACTGGCCATGTTGGTGGAGTACTCGAAACAGCGCAACAAGGCACACAGGTCTCGCATGGAGGCCCATTTATTGGTGGTGAAGTGGTGCTGTTCCGCAGAGCGACTCACACGTGATTGCTGCAGCTGAAACTCCACTATTGCCTGCTGCTGCTCGCACAGTCTGGCCAGCATGTGCAAGGTGGAGTTCCACCTTGTGGGCACGTCACATATGAGGCGGTGAGCGGGAAGGCCGAAGTTACGCTGCAGCGCTGACAGGCGAGCAGCAGCAGGGTGAGAACGCCGAAAGTGCGCACAGACAGCCCGCACTTTCTGCAGCAGCTCTGGCATATTGGGGTAATTTTTAAGGAACCTCTGGACCACCAAGTTCAGCACATGCGCCAGGCAAGGGATGTGCGTCAAACCGGCTAGACCCAGAGCTGCTACGAGATTTCGCCCATTATCGCACACCACCAGGCCGGGTTTGAGGCTCACTGACAGCAACCACTCATCGGTCTGTTGTTCCATGTCCCTCCACAACTCCTGCGCGGTGTGGGGATTTTCCCCCAAACAGGAAAGTTTTAAAACTGCCTGCTGTCGTTTACCCCTGGCTGTGCTGAAGTTGGTGGTGAAGGTGTTACGCTGAATGGATGAGGAGGCGGTAGAGGATGAGGAAGCGGAGAAGGAGGAGTTAGCAACAGGAGGCAAACTGAAGCGCCCTGCAATCCTCGGTGGTGGAAGGACATGCGCCAAACCGCTATCTGCCTCAGGCATAGCCGCCACTGCATTTACCCAGTGTGCTGTTAGAGAGATATAACGTCCCTGACCGTGCTTACTGGTCCACGCATCCGTAGTTAGGTGGACCTTGCCACAGATGGCATTGCGCAGTGCACACCTGATTTTGTCCCCCACCTGGTTGTGCAGGGAAGGGATGGCTCGCCTGGAAAAGTAGTGGCGGCTGGGCACGACGTACTGCGGGACAGCCAATGCCATCAGGCTTTTAAAACTCTGCGTCTCCACCAGACGGAATGACAGCATTTCAAAGGCCAGGAATTTTGAAATGCTGGCATTCAGGGCCAGGGATCGCGGGTGGCTAGGTGGGTACTTCCTCTTCCGCTCCAATGTTTGGGAGATAGAGAGCTGAACGCTTCCATGGGACATTGTGGAGATGGTTGGTGACCCAGGTGGTAGTGTTGCTGGCAGATCCTCTGTTTGCGGGGTGGCAGGTGCCACTGTCACTACAGAGGTGGATGAAGAGGCCGAGACTGCAGCAGAAGAGGAAGCAGGAGGAGCCAGAGACCTTTCTTGGTTTTTGAGGTGTCTACTCCACTGCAGCTCGTGCTTTGCACTTAGATGCCTGGTCATGCAGCTTGTGCTCAGGTTGAGAACGTTTATGCCTCGCTTCAGGCTCTGATTGCACAGCGTGCAAACCACTCGTGTCTTGTCATCAACACACTGTGTGAAGAACTGCCACGCTAGGGAAGTCCTTGGACCTGGCTTTGGTGTGCTCGGTCCCTTGCTGCGTTGGGCAGTAGCAGATGTACTGTCTAGGGGACGAATGCTCCGTTTTTGCACCCTGCTCCCTCTTCTGCTGTGCTGGTGGCTCTGTGCGACCACCGCCTCTTCCTCCGAACTACACTGGTCACCTGCATAACGTTGATTCCATGTGGGGTCGAGGACCTCATCATCCTCCACATCATCTTCCACCCAGTCTTCACCCCTGCCCTCCATGTCTGTCTGCACAATTGCGAAAGCAGCAGCAGTTGGCACCTGTGTTTCGTCATCATCCGAGACGTGCTGCGATGGTCCTCCCATGTACCCATCATGAAACATAAGTGGTTGGGCATCGGTGCACTCAATCTCTTCCACTTCTGGGGCAGGGCTAGGTGGATGGCCCTGGGAAACCCTGCTAACAGAGTCATCGAAAAGCAGAAGAGACTGCTGCATGATTTGAGGCTCAGACTGCTTGGCTGATTTGCAAGGGGGTGAGATGAAAGACTGATGGACATGGGCTTCAGGTGCCAACTCTGATCTTTCATCAGAAGAGTGGGTGGGAGACAATGTGAAGGAACCCGAGGCACTGTCAGCAACCCAATCTACTATCGCCTGTACTTGTCCTGGCCTAAACATTGGTACAGCCTCATTAGGCGCGACAAAATACCGCCGCAGGCTCGGTCGCCTACTCGCACCTGAGGAAGGTGTTTCACTTGTGCGTGTAGCTGGCACAGATCCACCACGTCCTCTCCCTGCAACAGGAGCTCCACCAGCAGCACCACGACCGGGGCCACCACGTCCCTTTGACCTTCCCCTCATATTTTCCAAATTTAGGATCTTGCCCTAAATGGCGTTTTTTGGAAGACCACAACACACCCACAGTATTTAACCGCTGAAACGCACAGCTACAGAACTGCAGAAAATGCTATTCAAAAAAAAAAAGGTTGTTTTTTTTAGTATAGCACAGTACAAGGAAAATATATAGAAATTGTTTATTTCACACACCTCCAGATGTGTATTTCACACTGCAAAATATTTTCTGTGGCCCTAAATGGCGTTTTTTGGAAGAGCACAACACAACCACAGTATTTAACCACTGAATCGCACAGCTATAGAAGTGCAGAGAATGCTATTCAAAAAAAATTTTGTTTTTTTTAGTATAGCACTGTACAATATATAGAAATTGTTTATTTTACACACCTCCACATGTGTATTTCACACTGCAAAATATTTTCTGTGGCCCTAAATGGCGTTTTTTGCCAGACCACAACACACCCACAGCACGTAACCGCTGAATCGCACAGCTACAGAAAATGCTATTCAAAAAAAAAGGTTGTTTTTTTTAGTATAGCACTGTACAAGAAGAATATATAGAAATTGTATATTTTACACACCTCCAAGATGTGTATTTCACACTGCAAAATATTTTCTGTGGCCCTAAATGGCGTTTTTTGGAAGAGCACAACACAACCACAGTATTTAACCACTGAATCGCACAGCTATAGAAGTGCAGAGAATGCTATTCAAAAAAAATGTTGTTTTTTTTAGTATAGCACTGTACAATATATAGAAATTGTTTATTTTACACACCTCCACATGTGTATTTCACACTGCAATTTATTTTCTGTGGCCCTAAATGGTGTTTTTTGGAAGAGCACAACACAACCACAGTATTTAACCACTGAATCGCACAGCTATAGAAGTGCAGAGAATGCTATTCAAAAAAAATGTTGTTTTTTTTAGTATAGCACTGTACAATATATAGAAATTGTTTATTTTACACACCTCCACATGTGTATTTCACACTGCAAAATATTTTCTGTGGCCCTAAATGGCGTTTTTTGGAAGAGCACAACACAACCACAGTATTTAACCACTGAATCGCACAGCTATAGAAGTGCAGAGAATGCTATTCAAAAAAAATGTTGTTTTTTTTAGTATAGCACTGTACAATATATAGAAATTGTTTATTTTACACACCTCCACATGTGTATTTCACACTGCAATTTATTTTCTGTGGCCCTAAATGGCGTTTTTTTGAAGAGCACAACAACCCCAACAGTATATAACCGCTGAATCGCACAGCTGCAGAGGCCAGAGAATGCTATTCAAAAATAATGTTGTTTTTTCACACACCTCCAGATGTGTATTTCACACTGCAAAATATTTTCTGTGGCCCTAAATGGCGTTTTTTGGAAGAGCACAACACAACCACAGTATTTAACCACTGAATCGCACAGCTATAGAAGTGCAGAGAATGCTATTCAAAAAAAATGTTGTTTTTCTTAGTATAGCACTGTACAATATATAGAAATTGTTTATTTTACACACCTCCACATGTGTATTTCACACTGCAAAATATTTTCTGTGGCCCTAAATGGCGTTTTTTGGAAGAGCACAACACAACCACAGTATTTAACCACTGAATCGCACAGCTATAGAAGTGCAGAGAATGCTATTCAAAAAAAATGTTTTTTTTTTAGTATAGCACTGTACAATATATAGAAATTGTTTATTTCACACACCTCCAGATGTGTATTTCACACTGCAAAATATTTTCTGTGGCCCTAAATGGCGTTTTTTGCAAGAGCACAACAACCCCAACAGTATATAACCGCTGAATCGCACAGCTGCAGAGGCCAGAGAATGCTTTTTAAAAATAATGTTGTTTTTTCACACACCTCCAGATGTGTATTTCACACTGCTAAATATTTTCTGTGGCCCTAAATGGCGTTTTTTGGAAGAGCACAACACAACCACAGTATTTAACCACTGAATCGCACAGCTATAGAAGTGCAGAGAATGCTATTCAAAAAAAATGTTGTTTTTTTAGTATAGCACTGTACAATATATAGAAATTGTTTATTTTACACACCTCCACATGTGTATTTCACACTGCAATTTATTTTCTGTGGCCCTAAATGGCGTTTTTTGGAAGAGCACAACACAACCACAGTATTTAACCACTGAATCGCACAGCTATAGAAGTGCAGAGAATGCTATTCAAAAAAAATGTTGTTTTTTTTAGTATAGCACTGTACAATATATAGAAATTGTTTATTTTACACACCTCCACATGTGTATTTCACACTGCAAAATATTTTCTGTGGCCCTAAATGGCGTTTTTTGGAAGAGCACAACACACCCACAGTATATAACCGCTGAATCGCACAGCTGCAGAGAATGCTATTCAAAAAAAAGTTGTTTTTTTTTCAGTATAGCATAGTACAAGAAAAATATATAGAAATTGGTTATTTCACACAACTAGAGATATACACTGCAAAATATTTTTTTTGCCCAAAAATAGGTCTTTTTTGCGCACAACAAAGTGCCTTTTTTTTTTTGCAACAGCACAATAAAGTGCCTTTTTTTTTTTTTGGGGCCCAAAAATGGGTCTTTTTAGCAAAAGCACAATAAAGTGCCTTTTTTTTTTTTTTTCTGCCCGAAATGGGTCTTTTAGCAAGAGCACAATACAGCCACTAAATGGAATAGGTGTATCACTCAACGTAATGCAGTGCTGGTGCACTGAGCTTGCAACACAAACAGATAAACCTATGCAGATCGCTGAGCTATTATATCTCTCAATCTGGACTCCTATCTAAATCTCTCTCCCTGAAAGCACAAACAGGATCCTGCCCCTACACTACACTACACTACACTGTCTCTCTATCTTTTATATCAGTAGATTGCAGAATCAGGACTAACTCCTATCATATAATTCTCTCCCTCACAGCAACAGCAGCCAGGATCCTTTCCCTACACTGTCTAAAAGCAGAGTGACGATCTGTGCTGTGTGCCTCTTGCTTATATAGAAGCTGGTCACATGCTGGGTCACATGTTGCACTGACCAATCACAGCCATGCCATTAGTAGGCATGGCTATGATGGCTTCTAAGGGCACACCAGCTAATCAAATGGTGATTGGCTGGCCCCTGAAGCATTTCTAACTGCGCCATTAAATTCCCGAATCCGGACCCGAACCCGGACTTTAGCGCAAAATCCGGGTCCGGGGTCGGGAAAAAGCCAAAATTCGCTACGGACCCGAACTTTACAGTTCGGGTCCGCTCAACACTAATTGTAACCCAATTGTGTCTTTTGACAACTTTCAAATAAATATGTTTTACACTTTCAATTTGACATACTACATTGCTGTCCAAAGCCCCATTGGGGAAAACGTCCATTATCAAAACAAACAGGCCTAGCTCACAGCATAGGCCTGCTTAAATTTACCTGCACTGGCAGCTAACACAAAACCCTACACTTAACACCTACCTAAAGGTAGAGAGTGCTACAATACTATATTTACATATTTTTTCAGGTAAAAAATGTGCATTTTTTTAAAAACAGAAGCATGGAAAGCATTGCACCCGCTATTAGCAGATCACAGTGGCAATGTCAGGCTCCTGCACACACTGCCTACAGCTCTGTTGCTTGTATTTCTGTACAGGCTGTCAGGGAACAGCTGCAGGCAGTGTGAATGAACTACAGGCATGCTAATCATCGCGCCTACAATTTATTGAAACTACAAGTACGTCTGCCGCAGTGGCTCACAGGAAACTGTGAATGAATAATGCAGCTGCGTGGGCAGAGCCACAACATCTGAGCTACATTTGTAAACTGACAGTGGTATGGGAAAAGACAAACCTCCACCTGTCACAGGGAGGATGAGGATTGGGGGAGGAAGGTGCAGGAGATGCCCCAGTAGAAGTCTTATTTGGACGAAACACGTAGGGCTTGGTACGCCGCTCCCCATATTGCTTTGTTTTTTATTCTAAATGTGATCACCTTTTATGTTAACCTTTTGTGGTTTTATTCCAATAAAACCTTATAATACTTTTTTGACCTGCACCATTGGAGCCTTGTCTCTCTTTTTTTTTTTTTCTCCTGTATGGGATTCGGAGAGAGCTTATCTGGAGTTGCTCCACACTTTCCAGCTACCCCTGCTTGGGGTCTTTGGTTGTCGAACTTTTCTTACACGAAATAGGGTGTTACCCTAGGAGTCCAGGTTCGATTCCATCTATCCGGGATATCTGCCCTAGGTTTGGATCTGAGGATTGTCGAGTTCCAACGGTTAAGATTCCAACACCATAGGAGTCACCAGACAAGCCGAATGGTCCTGAGGTTGGATTTCCCATGCTTACATGATCTGCAACCACGGGTAGGCAGATCCACAGACTCTGGTAAGAGTACCTCATCTATTTTCTTTTGTCGGAAGATGATGTTTCTTTGATGACGCACAGTCTACATGTCCTCCCATTCACTGTGCCTTCACTGGTTATTTTGATGGACACTTTATATATGTTTTTTTCACGATTACATATGTTGATGTACATGGACTTTTTAGTGAACACATACACATCCCTTTTTGTGGGTGTGATATTTATTTAGTTTTCACCGTATACGTAGAGACAGATATTCATTTGTTTTTCTTTTATTTGTTAGCGCTACTTTTTCTATTAGTATCACGTTTACAATTTTTGTCACATTGTTGTGTAGCAGCTTTTTGTTTTTCCCTTTTTTTAGTTTTTGCACTTAGCGCAATATTTTTTCCTAATTTTGCACTATCCTACACCTGTTCCCAGACTTCACCACACGTGAGGCACTCTCACCCTTCGGGGTGCAAACTCACCACAATGATGACACAATTGGGCTTGAGACATTAATACTGGTGGGCTCTCTCACTCGACCATCCGTCATCACCAAGCAGGGGACAGCAAGGGTTAACTCCATATACCATTCATATAAAACACAAAAGACACTAACATAGTGTAATCTTGCTTTAATGAATAAAAAAATACCCCCATGCAGTAAACCCCTGCTACAAATGCACGTACAGAAAAAAATCAGTCAAACAGCATGTGTATGTGTATATTCACCGCTTTGCATTTGACCACAGCAGCGTCTGTATTCCTGGGGAATTATTTCCTTGTTGTGGCCAGTCAGCAGGGAACAACATCCATTAGTTCTTAGTTAGAGAAGTGTCGTTGTAGCCACGCCTTTATATATATATATAAAAGAGTGATCCAAAATAAAAGATCCTATACATAAAGTACCTTGTTGCAAATGGTGAACACAAGGCTTCCCACGAACAAAGGAGATCCATCAACAGCATCAATTTTCTTCAGCTTCTCCAGGGCTCAATTTGTATCTTCATATATGACTCGCCATATGAGGTCAATAATGCTTCATAGCAGCCTTTTTCAACCAATGGTGCTCAGACACCCTGGGGTGCCTTCAGGTTTCTTTAGGAGTGCCTTGGCAAAATTCCTAAAAATTGTATGCAAGCCAATGGGTGGATCAAGCCTGCTTTTTAGTTGCACAAAGCCACAGGTTTTCATTGTTGACCATTACAACCTTCTACCTGCTGGCGTCTTAACAACCAGTTATGTCATTGGTTGATAAGGAGGATGTTTAACCCCTGCACAGCATCCTTGTCTGCCCCTTCCCTGCCTCTGCGTGTCAGCACTGGGGTCATATTAGCTGAGTGAAGGAGAGAAACTGAGGGAGAAGAGAAACATTGGAGTACTAGTCAGTACCAGTGTACAAAGGTGTATTTGCTTTGGAATAATAAATCACCTCTAACACTGGGTGTCCTATGTGTGGATGTTATTGTATAATGTAAAACTATTAGTTTAGCTATTTACATTTTAGAATAGAGTGCATAATTTTAAAGGATCCCTTGAATGAAAAAAGGTTGAGAAACACAGCTCCACGGGATAGTCAGAAGTACAATGAATGATATTGGTCAGCATAGAGAAGGAGAAGCTAATAATGTGGTAATATATCAGGTAATTTTTTCATCTCCAGCCAGCAATCTTCACTCACTTCTGACCACCCAAGCAGACTAAAAAAAGTTCATATCCCTGGAATGCAGTGTCTGCTCATCAGAGTATGACTCTCATTTTAATGGTCTTGTAAATGACATCAAGCCAAACCTTTCAGGGATGCGCAATACTCATAAAAGTGGGCAAGCCAAAACACCATGGTTCAATCCATCATGGTTCAGTTCGTGGATCACTCATCAGAAATGTTTATCAATCCAAATTGTTAAGAAGCTCCAGACGGGGCTCTCTAGCAAGAATGGGGTGAACTAGCCAAGAAGCTTCAGCCTCACATTTTGTATACTTTTTTTTTTGGGTTGGGACTTTGAGGTTTTATATTTGCTATTGTGTCAAACCTAAATTACCAATGATAATGAAGATATACCTGCACAGTAAAGACAGGGTAATTATGGGCAAACACAGCTGCCCAGTCCCCTCATAAACAAAGAGAACTAGTAAGATTTTACAGTGCTTGAGATTCCAGAAAATACCATCTTTAAAAGGTAAGCTGCAATTTTTTTAAATATTTTTTTTTTAAGTTGCAGCCAAATTGTATTATATGTGCCATAATGTTAGGAAGGCAATCATGTTTTCTTATATTATTAATATCATATATAATTATGTGTATGTGTAAGAATTTCTTTACATGAGCAGAATATTTTATTTTGGTTTCAAGGAAGAGAAAATATATATTTTTTCAGTTTAGAAAGTAAAAGCTGGCTGTAAATGAGTTAAGCAAAAGAACATAGTAGTGGACTAATTTCCAGGTAAAAGATGTGAGATCTTTGTAGGCATGTACGTAGCCAGGTGGTTAGGAGTAAAAGCAAGAAACAAATGATAATGATTAATGACATCATGTGAGGTTGCGCCAAAGTGATTAACAAAACCGGCTATATATATAGGGAATAGGACTAGACTAGGAACAGCAATGTTACAAATTCAAGATTGCGGTAGAAGTGGAAAATCTTGTGCAGTGGCAAAAGTTAGCATAACATCAATACATAAGATAGTCATTTTGCATTCTCAAGGTCTTTTGCAGAAGCCTCAAAAAGATGAAGAATAGGATATCCAGCAACACATGGTGTGGACCCCACAGAGCCCTGACCTTAACATTGGTTAGGTAGTCAGGGATTACATGTGGCGAATAAGACGTCAAAAGTCAGTGATGGAACTACAGCAAGACGATTGGAACAACCTACGTTGCAAATACCTTTGAAAATTCATGCAAATGTACCTAAGAGTATTTGCTGCTAATATCAAAACGTACATGCTCTTGCTGTTGTTTTTTTTTTCATCTTTCTCCTCTGAAGATCTTCTGGATATTGCCCCACGCCCACGCTGCTCAACTACAGGTGCGTGGGTGCCCTATGTGCCTGCTGGAACCTATGGAGTCCCATTATGTACATGTTTCCATTTTGAGCTAAAACCTTATGTGCAGATTTTCCCAAAAGAGACACAGAGCCAAAGCCATTCTAACTTGGGAGCCGCTGTCAGTCACTGCTGTGGAGGAAGAGGAAAGGCAAGACTTTGACTCTGTGTCCCTCTCGCTCTGTCTGTCTGTGCGGCACAAACAAAATTGACTTTAGTATCACATTAAGGCAAATGGTTGTCACCCTGAATAGAAGATTTCATTTATGTTTTCTTCTTTTTACTGCATTCTATATTTTTGTTTTGCATGCATATTGTAGTGATTAAAATAAAAAATATTATATAATGATAAATGGTGACATTAATGGCCCAGAGCAGTAATATGACCAAAAAATAAGCATTGGTCCAAAAGTTTGTTTGCTGTATCTGATATGCTCCATTAGAAAGTTTTTTTGGTTATTCCGCTTTCATCATTTATCATCACTGATTGGTTCTCAGGGATTCCCCACAGACTCCCATATGTTCTTATAATATTACCTACAAACATTACTATAAATAAATTATTAATTACATTATATTTACATCTCTGAGTGGAAAAGTTCAATTTCAATACAATTGCTAAATTTGCCAGCTGGTCTAGTTCTATTAAAGCAAATAAAATTGATCGCCTTCTTTTTGTGCAGAAGCAGAAACACATTTTATTGATTTTTTATAAGTTCATAACATTACACCACCTCACAAAATTGACTCACTGTTCACTGACTTGTGTCAGTTTTGCTAAACCTCTCTTGCTCCTGATCTTGTCATAAACCTTATGAGCTCTGGGCTTGGTTTGTCCTGACATGAAACCCCCTTATATGGACTTGGCCTAGAAGATCTTTTTTCCATCAGAGATGGGCCATATTGATGCATCACACAGTTGTAATGTATCGGATAAGTCATTCTAATCAATGCATTGAATGGAATTCTTCAAACGGTACTTCTGTATTTTTGCATTTGACGAAGGAGAAAACACAGTTCTTATGTAAAACAAAGTACATATTTCATTGCAAACAGGGCTTTACTTACAATCTATGATTCCTGCCGCTACAGTTCGCACCAGCCCATATCGCCCCTGTGAATGTAGCCTTAGACTTTGCAAAATTGTCTGATTTTACAGAAATATCCTGTTTGATGTTGTGTAATAGGTGATCCCAATTTTCCAGACAACAAAAAATTTTTTTTTACTCCCAACTTTGTGGGAACAGTTTGAGGGTGGCCCCTTTCAGTTCCAACATGACTGTGCACCAGTGCACAAAGCAATGTCCATAAAGACATGGATGAGCGAGTTTGGGGTGAAGGAACTTGACTGGCTTTCACTGAGTCCTGACCTCAACCCGACTGAACACCTTTGGGATGAATTAGAGTGGAGACTGTGAGCCAGGCCCCCTCGTCCAATATCAGTGCCTGACCTCACAAATGCACTTCTGGAAGAATGGTCAAACATTCCCAAAGACACACTCCTAAACCTTGTGGACAGCCTTCCCAGAAGAGTTGAAGCTGTTATAGCTGCAAAGGGTGGGCCAGCTCAATATTGAACCCTATGGACTAAGACTGGGATGCCATTAAAGTTCATGTGCGTGTAAAGGCAGGTGTCCTAATACTTTTGACAATATAATGTATGTTCTACTTGTTTTCCTAAATCTCATTTGAGCTTTCAGTTTTTATCTGCTTAATACTTTCCAGGTGCATCAAAATGAAAGGTGTGCAAACTCTTAGGGCTCATTTACATTTGCAAAAAAAAATTAGGCAAAGGCAGCTGGACAGGGTTGTACACATGCAGCAGTGGCGATACTTTGCGGCCACAGCAAACATTATACCCATTGTTGCAGTTGATGGGCAATACTGTCACCAAACGCAACCCATACAAATAGGGCCACACCGCAGCCTCTCAGCAACCACATGCAATGCATACATTTGAGATGTGGTGGCATAATTGTGCCCACACTGTGAGGGTTATTTGCTCATTTAGGTCTAGGGCAAGGGTCTCAAACTGGTAGCCCTCCAGCTGTTGCAGAACTACAATTCTCATGAGGCATTGCAAGGCTGACAGTAACAAGCATGACTCCCATAGGCAGAGGCATGAAGGGAGTTGAAGTTCTGCAACAACTGGAGGGCCGCCAGTTTGAGACCCCTGGTCTAGCGGAAGGATAAAAAAAGATTTACTTATCTGATCCTCACCACTGCTAGATTGGTCCCCTCATAATTTTCTCCCACATACTCTGGCAGTCTAGGATGCTGACGTCTGCAAGACCAATGCAAGCTTCATAGCCCTTCATTGAACGCACTGATGCTGAGGAACATCCCACCAGTGTAGCATGGAGGAGTGCCATCTGCTGGGGGAGCTGAGAAACGAGTAAGTAAAAGTGCTTCTCCTCTTCCCTAGACAAAACAGGCAAATAACCTGTGTAATGTGAGCGAAGTCCCACTGCAAGGGATAATTTAAATTTTCCCGAAGTTGGACTTTACATCCAACAGTCAGCAAAGTATACATTTGGTTTGATATCTATGTTCATTATGGATGCTATGCTTAAAGCGGGATTCCGGGCATAGTTATTTTTTTTTTGCAATCCACAATACATTACATTCATTATTCTTTTACACTTATCAAAAAAACACAATCGGTACATAAAACAATGTAAACACTTACCTGATATCTTCTCAGCGATCTTGTGGCCGTTTCCATGTTAGCTGTGGGCATGAGAAGCCCAGTTCCTGTGTCTTCCTGGATTTCCCTAGAGAGGTGCATGCTGGGTAACCAGCATGCACCTCTCGATCTCGTGCATGCGCAGTATACCGGCGCTCGTAGCGCCGTTAGTTTGGATTTTTGCCATGACAACAGGCGGAGACGGAGGAATGTCCCGCCCCGTTGTCATGACAATGTTATGCCAGTGTCTCGTCACATTCGGCTCCCCATCACAGATTGCTCCTGAAGTGACGTTCCGTCGCCGCCATCTTGCTACACCCCACACTCCTGCACAGTAATGATAGAGTGAGAAGGGGGCAAGCGGACATCTTGTTACACCCACCGGAGTTTTTGATTTCACAGTTATTTTCAACACAAAACGTAGTTTATAT
The DNA here is from genome assembly GCA_029206835.1 of Rana muscosa. Lineage (NCBI taxonomy): Eukaryota > Metazoa > Chordata > Amphibia > Anura > Ranidae > Rana > Rana muscosa. Next base: position 1,060,129,406 of record CM055122.1, on the reverse strand, counting down.
GGTTAAATACAGTATTTGGAAATCCGACGGACTGTTTACATGTTAAATGTAAAAATCAGAGGTGTTCTGTCACTTTAGCAACCATGTAAGGTCAGCAGGTTTGCTGCTGCTTTTAAAATTTAACATCTACAGTCCGTCGGATTTCCAAATACTGTATTTAACCATATAAACTACGTTTTGTGTTGAAAATAACTGTGAAATCGAAAACTCCTGTGGGTGTAACAAGATGTCCGCTTGCCCCCTTCTCACTCTATCATTACTGTGCAGGAGTGTGGGGTGTAGCAAGATGGCGGCGACGGAACGTCACTTCCGGAGCAATCTGTGATGGGGAGCCGAATGTGACGAGACACCAGAACACAGGGCTTTCTTCCCTATTGTAAAATGGTGATGTGATCCGCCTTAATCGCGTCATTTCCTGTATGGAAATAACGCGATTTTTAGGCACAGTAATGCCCAGAGACTCCTGGGAAATGAGTGTCATCATTTCCCAGGAGGCAATGGGGTCTTAGGACAGGAAGTTGAACCACCGCAGACTAGGAACTAGGCAGATTCCGAAATCTGCCTAGTAACAGCCATATACAAGTGCGTAAAAACATTTTTTTTAAGATTTTTTTTTTTTACATTAAAGGCAAGCTGTTAATAAAAAGTTTGTTTTTAGGGTGGAACTCCACTTTAACACTAGACATGTGCATTTAGTTTCGTTACAAATTTGTTTTCGGGACAAAATTCAGCATATTCGTTCATTCGGGAGCATCTGAATGAACGAAAGACTCTTATTTTACGAATGCGTATGAAAACGTATTCTCAGAGCGAAAATCCGAAAGAACAAAAATCCGAAAGAACGAAAAACGATTCAACCTATGAGTTTAATGAATCGATTACATTCGGATAATTTCATCTTTCGTATCTTCGTTCTTTCTGACTATTCATTATCGCTGAATATAAAGAAATAATTGATGAATGAATTAGTATTTGTATTTCTTTTGGATATATTTGGATTCATTTAATTTTCGTCTGGGCAGTGTTAGTGTGTTATGTCTGGCCAATGAGCTTGTTCCTTATTCCCTTGTGTGTTTTTCTGTGTTAGACTGCAGTCCATCCAGAGTCCAGACAGGGTGTGGTGGGCCGGTGGCACTGTTTTGTTGGATTTGTGAGTCTCTTGTGACACAGAGAAGTAACAAATGCTGTATCTAAATAAATGGGACGTAACAAATATGAATGCATCCGAAGTAACGAATTATCCGAAGTAACGAATGCTGCATCTAAATGAATGAAACGTAACGAATACGAATGCATCCGAAGTTACGAATTATCCGAAGTAACGAATGCTGCATCTAAACGAATAGACCGGAATGAATACGAATGCATCCGAAGTTATGAATGATCCAAAGTAACAAATGCCAATCATAATGAATGATCCGATAAACGACAGAGAAAAAAACAAATGAAACGAAAACAAAACCAAACAAGTTTTTCAGTAGTGCACATGTCAACTCAACACTTATTTACAGATAATAGATGATTCAAGTAGTGTCTGTAACTACTGTATTTATTGGCGTATAACACTCACTTTTTTACCCTGAAAATAGAGGGTAAACTGTGCCTGCGTGTTATACACAGGGGGCTATGGAAAGTTTTTTCCCTGAAACTTCTCTCTTAAAGTTAGGGTGCGTGTTATAGGCCTGTGCGTGTTATACGCCGATAAATACGGTAAATGTTTAATCCAAAGGAATGTATTCACTGTATTTCACATGATTTATGGATGAGGTGAGAGAGAGGAAGCTTTTGTATGCATGTTTTCCTTTATTTATTGAAAAGATCAGATAGTTATGTAGCCAATGTCTACATGTAACACTTGCAGGCCTTTATTACCTCCCACAGAGTTTAAAGCACTGCCCTAACAATACCTGTATCAGCTTTTCTCTCCAAACAGCACCTTCTTGGTTTAGGCATCGTCCAAGGTCAGTCTCTACTTCCTCAACCAAAATTCTGCATCAGCGATTACACAATTATTTAAATGCTGGTGCCTGTGCAGTTTTTGGCAGTGTTCACAAATGTCTGACATTAACCCCTATTGTAGCATTTCACCTTGTGACCTGCTACAGTGTTGCAGACTGATTACTAGACTTGTGCAATTCGTTTCGTAACGAATCGAAATTCGTCCGAATTTAGCAACTTTCGGACATTCGGAAGTATTCGAATTTCCGAACAAAGCAATTACGAATAAAACCAAATCCGAAATAAATTATATCGCAAATAGCGAATGCCCGAATGTCTTCGGCATAATTCGTTATGAAAAAAGTTACGAATGTACGAATCCATTCGAAGCACAATAACACTCTGCTCTGCTCTCTGCTTCTCCCTCACCGTGCTGAACTCCCTCTCAAAATGGTGTACAGGGGCGGAGGCTATAGCCGCATGTAAAAAACGAAAGTAAAATACGAGATTTCGAATCGTTACAAATAACCGCTATGTATTTAGAAAAGTACAAATCCATTCGAAGCACATTAGGCATAATAGGCAGCGTCGTTGTGAGAGAGACACGGAAAATTACAAATCAACGAACCCCAAAAAAGTTACGAAAGTAGGAGTTGTGTCCAGAATCAACGAAAAACAATGTACTCTACCGAAAGTACGCATTATAAATCAACTAAAAATAAGGCTTACATTAATATGAATCATTCCGATTCAACGAAAAATGTCGCTTGCGAAAATACGAATTCGTCCGAACACAAAAAATCCCGTCTAGCAAAATTACGAACGATTACGAATCAACAGGACCGAAAAGAAACAAACCGGAACTAAACAAATTTTTCCGTTGTGCACAAGAAACGAACCGAAACTAAACAACTGTTTCCGTTGTGCACAAGTCTACTGATTACCTGGGGACTAAGGAAATTCTTCTTCCTGTCTGCATCAGACTGATGACATCATCATTTCAGCCAGGGAAAGGTCACTTGCCTGGACCTAAAGACTATTTTCACGATACAAGTTTTTTTTTTTTTTTTTTATAAAACTGCATGTTGTAACAGGTTAATCATTTATCTGTGCAGACTTGTAAAGTTACTGAAAGGTTTAATTTAGGCTCAGCCTACACGGCACAAGAATCACACCCAAGAAAACCATAGTAATAGGTCATGAGGAAATAAAATATGGTTAAAGTTTTTTTTTCTGGGGTTATGGTGAGATTCACTGTACCAGTTATGCTGTTCTGCATTCTTAATCATTGATTATTAGAACTAATTTAAAGTGGTTGTAAATCCTTACATATAGTGACTGTCCTCAGGTGGTACACAGAGATGAAACAAATCCTCCTACAGTACCTGCCTGCGAGAATGTGTTTCCAGCGCGATCCCATCACGCTGGTTCTCGGCGACAGGGTACTGTACATCTCGAGCTCGCTGCAATAGGAAAAACACATTACAGCGAGCGTGAGAAAGATCCAACTTGGATCCCCGCCAATACCAGGCACTGTGTTTGGAATGAATCATGAGGGGGAACTCCACGCCAAATTTTAAATAAAAAACCGGCATGGGTTCCCCTTCAGGAGCATACCAGGCCCTTAGGTCTGGTATGGATTTTAAGGGGAACCCCCTACACCGAAAAAACGGTGTGGGGTCCCCCCCAAATCCATACCAGACCCTTATCCAAACACGCAGCCCGGCCGGTCAGGAAAGGGGGTGGGGATGAGTGAGCACCCCCCCTCCTGAACCGTACCAGGCGCATGCCCTAAACATGGGGGGTGGGTGCTTTGGGGCGGGGGGTGCCCTGCGGCCCCCCCACCCCAAAGCACCTTGTCCCCAGGTTGATGAGGACAAGGGCCTCTTCCCGACAACCCTGGCCGTTGGTTGTCGGGGTCTGCGGGCGGGGAGCTTATCGGAATCGGGGAGCCCCCTTTAATAAGGGACCCCCAGATCCCGGCCCCCACCCTATGTGAATAAGTATGGGGTACATCGTACCCCTACCCATTCACCTGAGGAAAAAAGTGTCAAGAAAAAAAAAACACACTACACAGATTTTTAAAGTAATTTATTAGGCAGCTCCGGGGGTCTTCTTCCAACTTCGGGGGTCTCTTCCGACTTCAGGGGTCTTCTTCTGACTCGGGGGTCTTCTTCCGACTTCGGGGGTCTCTTCCGACTTCTCTGCTCTCTTCTTCCGCTCTTCGGTGTCGTCTCCGCGCTCTCTGGTTCTTCTCCCGTTCTCCGGAGCCTTCTACCTTCTGCCAGGCTCCTCCGCTATCTTCTTCCAGCTCTTTTGCTAGCGGTGGCCCAGTCTACTCCGACATCTTCTTCCCTCTTCTCTTCTTCGATGTTCACACGACGCTCTCTCCTGCTGTAATGCCGGGGTGCGTAACGATTTATATAGGCATGGGGCGTGGTGACCGGCTGACCCCACCTCTTATGACGTCACAGTCCCATCATGCTCCGGGTGGTGATGACATAAGGGGCGGGGTCACCGGGTGACATCCCTGCCCCAAAGCACCCACCCCCCATGTTGAGGGCATACGGCCTGGTACGGTTCAGGAGGGGGGGCGCCCGCTCGTCCCCACCCCCTTTCCCGACCGACCGGGCTGCGTGCTCGGATAACGATCTGATATGGATTTTGGGTGGACCCCCATGCCGTTTTTTCGGCGTAGGGGGTTCCCCTTAGAATCCATACCAGACCTAAGGGCCTGGTATGCTCCTGGAGGGGAACCTATGCCATTTTTTTATTTAAAATTTGGCGTGGAGATCCCCCTCATGATTCATACCAAACACAGTGCCTGGTATTGGTGGGGATCCAAGTCTGATCCGCGTTCATTGAAAGTCGGACCTATGTCGGCTTCAACACATTTTTCATTTCCCAGCGAGCCAGCTCGGCGCTGGCTCCCGCGACGGGGCTCGTAGGTGGTCAATCTCGCCGATAAAAGCAGCAACATTGACACATCGCGGTCACCTACTGTATGTAAGTTTTACCTGTCTATCTGCAGCTCCTTCTTCTCTACATCCATTCAAAGTGCTGAATTTTAAAGCTTGTCTGAGAGTTCAGAAAAAAGGGGGCAGAGGGCTGAAGTTACACTCTGCAGAGCTCAGTGATGCGAGCTCTGACAGCTGATTGGAGGGAAGGGATACACCCCCTCTCTATAGAGAGCACACAGGAACAGAGTTAAAGCTGTCAATCAGATGGAAATCCTTCCTTTGTCACCATTTTTCTCTCGGTGTCAGGAAAACTTGTCAGAAGTGATTCATACTGATGGCAGAGGAATAAAGCAGCAGACAAATGACAGTTAGGGGGAGATTTACTAACAATGGAGCACTTGGAATCTGGTGCAGCTGTGCATGGTGGCCAATCAGCTTCTAACTTCAGCTTGTTCAATTAAGCTATGACAATAAAAACTGGAAGCTGATTGGTTTCTATACAGAGCTGCACCATATTTTGCACTCTCGTTTTAGTAAATCACACCCTTAATGTACACACTATAGAGGGACATGCTTTGTTCATATTTCATGTCTGAGGTTTACAACCACTTTAGGCTGGTTTCACACTGCCGCACAGTAGGGGTCCGGAGCGTCCCTGTTCACCATTTCAGGTTAGATTTCAGTCAGATTTTTGGCTGAATTCGGACCTGAAACGGACCAGAATACACAAAGGTCTGCTGTGCAATTCGCACCGGAGCCGTTCCGGAGATGCAGGAAGTGGCTTCATGGAGAGCCGGTCACAATCTCCTGACATGCAAATAGGATACGGGGAAACCCACATCCAAATCGCAATAGTGAGAGCCCAGCCTAAAAGGATGTAAATTGAAGGTAGTGTTTCATCTGGGTCTTGAACAGTGTTCCCAACCGTCAGTAAATTTATTTAAATCTGTGATTTTTTCAACTGTGTAAAAATCAGGGGCTGATAATTTGTCATACTATGTTGACTTTTTAGTGTAAACCAGGCAAATTACTTCTTATGGGTATTGTCAGTGTTTCCATATTGTGTTTATACTGTTTTTTTTTTTGTTTATTATCCTTTTTAATAATTTTCCAACAACATATAACACACATTACAATACATAAAACACATATACAATCTCAATATTTCCCATTACAGAAAAAATTGAAAAAAAGTAATAATGCTATTAATAATTATCGATGATCTACACTCCCATATAAAAAGCCCAGCCATGAAACCCCACAATCCATAGTGACTAGAGGAGTCCAGGCGGGCAGGAGAGAGGGAGAGGAGTGCACAGGAGAGAAAGAAAAAGGAGGGAAAGAGAGAGAGATGGGGAAGAGAGAGGGAGAAAAAAAAAAGGATGATTTGAGGAGAGGGGGGGGGAATGGGGGAATAAAGTGCCCCATACTCTCCCCCAGGTATATTATGTGCTATAACTCTAGTGTTGGTGTCCTTTAAAGTGAAAGTAAATAATGAGGAGTGACAAAAAGTGATTTAAAAAACTACTACAAACTGAAAAACAAGTGTTAAAGTCTAAAAGTGGACTGTATAGCGGACTGGGGGATAGGTTTGCGAGTGACTGTATTGATGGAGTGACAAAACATGTATGTAAAAAAAAAAAAAAGTGAAAGGGAAAGGTGACCTCACCTATGTGTAAGGAAAATGAAAAAAAATAGGGGGGGGGGAAGGGGGAGGAGCCCCAGGAAAAAACAAGTCTAATCCCCCTCCCTCACTCTCTCTAAGAGGAGAAAGAAAGAAAAGATAGGGGAGTAAGGAGGGATAGGAAGGGAAGGCCGGCATGCAGGAGAATATATGTCACAGTACATTTTATTCTCTTAAGGGATAAGCCAAAGAATAACCACAAGGGATCAACCTTAAGATATAAATAGCTTATTCAATAGATGTAGACTGGGTCTCAGTGGGATTGTACAAGTATCTCCCTATAGGTTGTGGTGTCCTTGAACTCCATCCACGGAGTCCAAGTTAGGGTGTGTCGTTGAAAAGTGTCCTTGTTACGATGAGTGATATCTTCCATTAGATGGACCTCTGAAATTTTTTGAGACCACTTTTTCACGGATGGAGTCTCAGGCTGACCCCAAAGGGTAGGTATAAGTGCTTTAGCCGTATTAAGCAGATGTGGGACCAAGGAACATGTGTTTATACTGTTTAAATATCAGCTGATTTAGTTTTTAATAGGAGTTCTGTCATCTTTCAGGTTGTCAGTATAAAATCTGTTCCGTCAGTAATTTTTCCATGTTTTGTCGGTAAAAAATGCTGTTGAAGGTTGCCAACACTGGTCTTGAAAGTCATTACAGGACCAATTAAAGTAATTATTTTCACCTTCAAATTCCTTAAACATAACAGCTACCATCTTGCCGTTGATACAGTATGTGTGGATTTTGCTTGTGGCATTTTTATGAAGAGCAGTAAGTGTACTGTTTGAAATGGAATACCTGGGTTATTTTACAGCAGTAAAGAAATACACAACACAATCTTAAAGTGGGCCCTAAAGATCCAGAAGATTGTATTATTTTTTATTTTTTCAATTCGATGTTGATTTATCTAAAAATATTTGAGGTCTTTCTGACCGTTTTGTGGGCTGCACGGCTCTCCAATTCTATCTACCACCTAAGTGCCATAGAAAAAAACTTTGTATAATTGACACTGTAAACCTGTCAAAGGCATAGAAGGTCATGGGAAATGTCAGCAATGATATAAATGACTAGCTATGTGTGTGTGTGACTTTAACTTATGTGCACAAGCACAGAGCGTATAGTGCTAAACGAAGAAGGATCATAACGTAATATCCAGGCATAAAACACATCGAAGACAAGAAATAGCGTATTACTGTATTGATATAGTATACTCTGGGTGATTGTAGCACAGGGCGTTTTTTGCAGTGAGCAGCAGAGTGTATCAGCTATTCAGCAACTGTACTCAGAAAATGTTTCTCCATCAATCTAACAAATACACCAAATACACACTTTTATAAGACTAGCAATACATGCCTGTGGTTGTATGTATAAAATTATACTTTATATATGAAATTAACACACACACGCGTGTGTTCACAATTTTGTAATCATATGGAAATGTTAATGTTTTTGATAGTAATGGTTACTTTTATTCACCAATGTAGAATGAAATTGATTAGAAATTATAGTAGATTGATTGATAATATCATAAAATTCCTTTTATTTTATATTACTGTTCGATTAATCAAACTTTACATTCATCAAAGCAATCACAGCTTTGATGACCTTTAAAAAAAGTCTAGCTGTCGGTGTGAAATTTCAACTCATGCATTCTTCTGTAGCACTTCCCAGAGATGTAACTATCTTATGGAGATTTTTTTTCAGGTTTTATGGAGAAGCCCCTGTCACAAAAACTTGAAAGGATTAAGATCTGGCAACTGCCTCAGAGTTTCAAATCATTGTCCTCCATTAAGTAATTTGTACCATTTAGGCGCTAACCACAGGGATGGCCCCTTTGATTTAGATTGGAGTGTATTGTTATACTTTAATAGAATGCTTAACCACTTAAGGCGGTCGTTGCAATACTTTCTGTCACACCGTATTTGCATAGTGGTCTTACAAGCGCACTTTTTTTGGAAAAAATACACTTTTTTGAATTAAAAAGTAAGACAACAGTAAAGTTAGCCCATTTTTTTTATATTGTGAAAGATAATGTTACGCCGAGTAAATTGATACCCAACATGTCACGCTTCAAAATTGTAAACATCCCTTGTAATAGAAAAAAAGCACGACAGGACCTCTTAAATTTGAGATCTGGGGTCAAAAAGACCTCAGATCTCATATTTACACTATTTTACGGCTCCGGTAAGCGGCGAAGGGCACCGGAGAGCGGCGGGAGGGGGGACCTTTTTCCGCCACCGATAAAAGTGATCTTGCGGCGAAACCCCTGCAGAGACCACTTTTATCTAAAAGAGGACCGCTCACTGAAGAAGAGGATATATGGGTTATGGCAGCTAGCTGCTGCCATAACAACGATATCCCTCTTCAAAGTGCTGACGTATATCGGCGTGAGCTGGTCCATAAGTGGTTTAATTGGCTAACTGATAAGATAGAGTAGATGTAACTTGCAGTTTACTAAAGAGGTGCAAAGTTAAAAGCAATATTGCAAAACATATTCAGGATGGCTACAAAAAACATGAATACACTGCAGAATAATGAAAGCTGCAAAAACATATGAGAGTTGCAAAAAATTTACTCCATAACTCAATCAACGTAACAAGTGACAGCATAGCATAATCTGTATATGACTCCATAACAGCAGAGAATCAAGCTGAAAATCACTACTTCTGTAGAATCATTACAGGACACAGCTACTTCCAATTATTCTTATAGACAGCCTCCCTCATAATGAAGTCCTGGGTACCTCTGGTAACGCAGATGAACAGCTGGAGGAATCCAAGGCCCAATGATTGCGCACCATCCCACTGGAACTCCAGCACTCTGTAAGCAATTGGGGATGGGCTCCCCATAGTAGCTGGGTCTTTTGGGAATGTGGCATTCTAGGAGGCTCCTGCCCAGCTGCCTTCATGCTGGTTTTGACAGCAGAGGCCTGCTCACCTGGCTGCATCAGGTGTGGCTTCTCTGAGCTGCTGAGAGAGGGAGACAGAGAAAATGATCTTCCCTGGGGGTTTTCAGAAACCCAGGGAGTTGTGAGAAAAGGAGTTTAAATGGTATTTGCCTGTCTCTTGGCATGGTAAGTAAATGGGCAGTTCTCTACAGTCCATTGTATCTAATAATGCTTCAACACACATAGACCACAGGATCTTTGGTGTGTTCCAAAGTACATTGATCACAAAACACCTTTGATGCTCAGTGGTTTCTATTGTGTCATGTTTTAAGTGTGATCAATTTCTGCCCTTCCTTTCAATGCCAAAATTGTCAAAAGGATAGAGCTCCGATTTTAACAAGTGCCTCACTTTTATCGAGTTAAAATTTGAGCCATGTCATGCATGAGCAAAGGTTGTGATGGCCCATTGAGGAGAGGCATATGGGTGGGTGGGTAATACTTGCAAATGCACCCTTAGATACAGTGCTGTGAAAAAGTATTTGCCCCCTTCCTGATTTTTTATTTATTTTTGCATAATGCTCACACCTAAATGATTCAGATCATCAAACAATTTTTTATATTACACAAAGATAACCCGAGTAAATCCAAGATGCAGTTTTTCAATTATTATTTCATTTATTAAGGGAAAAAAGTGGTTCAAAACTGCCTGGCCCTATGTGAAAAAGTAATTGCCCCTTCCAATGCTGAATCATGAATGAACTGTGATTAATCACAATTTTTTGGTTTTGGAAAGCTGAGTTAAATTTCACTTGCCCCACCCAGACTTGCCACACTGCTAGACCCGTTGAATCAAGAAATCACATAAATAGAAGCTGTCTGACAAAGTGAAGCATGCTAACAGACCACAAAAAGCCACACATTATGCCACAATCTAAAAAAAATCAAGAACAGATTAGAAACAAAGTAATGTACATATATCGGTCTAGGAAATGTTTCAAAGCCATTTCTAAGGCGTTGGAACTCCAGTGAACCACGGGGAGAGCCAATATCCACAAATGGAGATAACTTGGAACAGTGGTGAATCTTCCCGGGAGTGGCCGGCCTTCAAAAATGACTCCAAAAGCATGACGACTCATCCAGGAGGTCATAAAAGAACCCAGAACAACATCTAAAAAACTGCAGGTCTCACTTGCCTCAGGTAAGATCAGTGTTCATGATTTAACAATAAGAAAGAGACTGGGCAAAAATGGCATCCATGGGAGAGTTCCAAGGCCAAAGTCACTGATGACCAAAAAGAGCACAAAGGCTCATCTCACATTTACCAAAAAACATCTTGATTACCCCCAAGACTTTTAGGAAAATATTCTGTGGACTGATGAGACAAAAAATGTACTTTTTGGAAGATGTTGCATCTGGCATAAAACGAATACATAATTTTATAACAAGAACATCATACCAACAGTCAGACATGGTGGTGGTAGCGTGATGGTCTGGGGCCGCTTTGCAGCTTCAGGACCTGGATGATTTACCATGATTGATGGAACCATGAATTCTGAGCTCTACCTGAAAATCCTAAAGGAGAATGTCCGGTCATCAGTCTGTGACCTTAAACTCAAGTGCACTTGGGTTATGCAGCAGGACAATGATTCGAAACACAACAGCAAGTCCACCTCCAAATGTTTCAAACAAAGCAAAATTTAGGTTTTGGAGTGGCCTAGTCAAAGCCCGGAGTTAAATCCAATTGAGATGCTGTATCATGACCTTACACAGGCCGTTCATGCTGAAAAACCTTCCAATGTGGCTGAATTAAAACAATTCTGCAAAGAAGAGGTGGCCAAAATTGCTCCACAGCAATGTGAAAGACTCATTGCCAGTTATCGCAAACGCTTAATTGCAGTTGTTGCCGCCAAGGGTGGCACAACCAGTTATTAGGTTTAGGGTGCGATTACTTTTTTGCATAAAGCCAGGCAGGTTTGGACAGCTTTTTTGCCTTAATAAATGAAATCATCATTTAAAAACTGCATTTTGTATTTACTCAGGTTATCTTTGCCTAATAATAAAATTTGTTTGATGATCTGAGACTTTTACAGTAGGTGTGACAAATATGCAAAAAAAAATAAAATCAGAAAGGTGACAAATACTTTTTCACACAACTGTATATTTATCAAATATTAGATGAGGTGCACTTTAAGATGACACAGTAGAAGAAAGCAGCATTCAAACAAATCTTCAGCTTGTGCATTATAGGTTAAAAAAAAGTGCTGAGTTATTGTTAGCAATAATATTTCGGAGGGTCTATAGCTGGACAACATTTCTTGATGTTCTGCCTCAGTTTGTAAAGCTTACACTTTTCACCAATAAAAGCATGAACTGCAATTTTTTTTCATTCCCTTGGGCACATTGGCAATGATCAAGCCTACATTTCACCTTGCTCTGTGTAAATGAACTATATTGTAACAAAAAACTTAACTTCACTTAAACTAATTTTTAACCTTACGCTTACAGCAAATTAAAGTTCAGCATTGTCTCTATTTAGCGGAAAAAACATCAGACATAATCACTGCAATGTATTCCCTAAAAGAGCAGTGATTGTCTTGATCAACATTGCTGAAAATGAATTCTGCTCTCAAGATCATAGAGGAAAGAGAAAAACTGTTTATGAGGCTCTTGTGCCAAGCTGAGGAAGGACAAAATGAAGAATTGTGTCTGTAATAAGGTCTGAATTAGCATTCTACATTCCCAAATGATTGAAGCTAGTAAAATGATTAATTTTCTGCTGCATAAAAGGTAATTGTGAATAGACAAATTGATTACTCTTTAACTACTGCCATAGGAGAGGTTCACATGTTCAGAGCCAGTGATCCTTTCTTCGGGATGACTTGGGATTTGAGTCCTACATTAAAGCTTTATTTATTTATTAATTTATTTATTGAGATGCAGAATTTAAAGTTTCATTGTAAAGATAATTTTATAGCAGGTGTAATATGTGTAGTATAAAGCTGTCATTTTAGGATTACAACACAACTTAAGTGTTAATACGATAGCTAAGAGATGGAAATAATTCTGTACTATTGATCAAATACAATATAATAATGGAACTGTATTACGAATAATACACAGTACATATAACCATAAAAGGCAAAGTGCAATAAATACATAAATATTAATAATGGGTCTGACCACTGCGAACTGAATAAAATGTTTAAACTGTTTGATTACTTGACACAGGAAAATAAGTACCTCCAGTACTTTAGGCTGCCAGGACCCACCTCCCATGGTGCTATATCTGGACAGGTACAACACAATGAGGGTTATTTACAAAAAGCAAATGCACTTTGCACCACTTGAAAGTGCACTTGTAAGTGCAGTCGCTGTAGATTGCATTAGATCTGATGGGAAGCTCTGAAATTACAGGAAGCACTGCTGATTTTATCATCCAATCATATGCAAGCAAAAATGCAGTTTTTTTTATTTTCCTTGCATGTCCCCCTCAAATTTACAGCGACTGCACTTCCAAGTGCACTTGTAGTGCAAAGTGGATTTGCGTTTCATAAATAACCCCCAATATGTGATGTGAACAGGTGCACTTTGTCCTGGAATTAACACTATTTCCAGGGATTAGTGAATGGCAACCTTCAGCCTGTGACAGGTAACATACATCCCAATGGGTGCTCTTTGCAGCAGTAGTTGAGGTATTTGGCAAATTAATAAGTGAATATTAAAGAAATGGTTTAACCAGGTATACCATTGTTTCTCAAATGTACACTATATTTACATTTCCAAGCAATCTCATATGCTATACTGTAACGTCTATCTAAAACCAAAACAATTTTTTTTGTTTGCCTGGTTTCATGTTTTCCTAAGTTTTGTTGCAAAATAACTTACCTGGAGTAACAATGCCATTCGTTCCCATTTGCCTGAAACCCTCCCCATTTTGAGGGGTCTGTCCCCCAGAAATGGGCATCCCAGGCATCGTTCCTGGCATCCCAGCAGCCCACAATAAACATTGCACAGTGCAGGAAACCCCTCAGCATTCATACTGTGCAATTGGATTCCTAGATGGCACCGCTGTCGCTGTCTGCATGTGCGTATCAAACCTCACTGGCCATGGACTTAGCATTACACCCTCTTGACCTCTGCACTGTGTACATTATCGTACTCCTGACTTCTTCAATCTTCGCATTACATAGTTATGATCTCTGCAATCTGTATTTTATGCTCTCTTAAATTCTGCACTCTGTAAATGACACACTACTGACCTATGCAATCTGTCTGTTACACCATTTCGACTTCTGCACTCAGTACATTACATACTCATGACCTCTGCACACTGTGCACATACACTCCTGACCCCTGAACTCCGTACATTACAAATTCCTGATCCCTGCATGCTGTACATCACACATTCTTGACCCATAGCACAGTAGGATAAGGTTTTGTTTAACCATACCCATTTAAGCTCCTCCTACTGTTACAATCTGGCCACACCCACAACTTGGCACATTGCAAAGAGTGTAAAAAAGATGGTGTGATCTTTGGTGAGGCTACCAATGGAGGGAGGGGGGGGCGTGCATGTGCGGAAAAAAGTGGGCATGGTCAGTAGGTGTCCCCAGATTTCATTCTGCAAATCTTGTAACCTTAAAACAGAGCTCCACCTATAAGGGGAAGCTCTGCTTATTTGCCTCCCCCTCCTCCGCTGCCACATTTGGCACCTTTCAGGGGGGAGGGGGAGCAGATACCTGGTTTTGCCAGGTACCCGCTCCCACTTCTGGCTGACTTCGCCGCTGCAAACTCACCTGGAAGTTCGCCCCCCTCCTCCCTCCCCTGCTGCCGAGCCATTCACACACCGCAGAATGCTTCGTGCATGCGCAGTAGGGAGCCTCAGCCGAGATGGCGGCAGCAGCACCCAAAAAACGATTGAAGAATAGTCTCAGATGAGGACACCGCTGGATTCGTGAACAGGTAAGTGTCCTAATATTAAAAGTCAGCAGCTACAGTATTTGTAGCTGCTGACTTTTTTCTGAAGGAGCCTGGAGCTCTGCTTTAACCTGGAAATCCTGCCAACAGCTGTAAAGCACTAAAGATAGATATAGGGTTTATATACACAAAATAGTTCATACAGCGTGTTCTGTAGAAGACAAACCATTTACAGAAACATACAATTATTATCCAGGGTTTAATTTGTTTGGCAGAAGTACCCCCTGAACTTATGGAAGCATACACAACTATGTAGGAACATCTCATGCGAACAAGGCATTTTTAAAGTGATAGTAAAGATTAAAAAATAAATTATGAACCACTTCAATACAGGGCACTTTCCCCCCTTCATGCCCAGGACAATTTTCAGCTTTCAGCGCTGTCACACATTGAATGACAATTGCGCGGTAATGCAACACTTTACCCAAACAAAATTTTTATAATTTTCTTCCCACAAATAGAGCTTTCTTTTGGTGGTATTTGATCACCACTGGGTTTTTTATTTTTTGCTAAACAAACTAAAAAATTTGATTTTTTTTTTTCACATTTATCTTTGTTTCTGTTATAAAATGTTGTTTTCGCCTTCACTGACAGGCACTGATGAGGCTGCACTAACAGGCACTAATGAGGCAGCACTGATGAAGTGGCACTGATAAGGTGGCACTGATGGGCACTGATGAGGGGGCACTAATTTGTAGAATTGGTGGCCACTGATAGGTGGCACTGATATGCAGCACTGATGGGCACCGATAGGTGACACTGATATGCAGCCCTGATGGGCACTGAAATATGGCACTGATGGGCACTGATAGCTGCCACTGATGGTCACTAGTAGGCAGCACTGATGGGCACTGATAGGCGCCACAGATGGGCACTGATGGGCACTAATAGTTTGCACTGATGGGCACCTATAGATGGCACTGATAGGCAGCACTGATGAGAAGGTAATGACAGTCATTACTGATGGGCACTGATTGGCATCTGTGAAGGGCACTGACAGATATTACTGATGGGCACTGATTGGCAATTTGATGGGCACTGACTTGCACTTTGGTGGGCACTGATTGTTATTTTGGTGGGCACTGATTGGCAATGTGATGGGCACCTCTGATGGTGGCTGTGCTGATAATCAATGCACTGATTATCAGCGCACACCCCCATCTGACAGGAGAGCCGCCAATTGGCTCTCCCTGTCAATGCGAACCAAGGAAAGACGATTAACGGCACTTCCTGGTTACTGCTGTGGTTAGTCACAGCTGATTACATGGTAAATAGCCTACGTCATAGGCTCTTTACCACGATGCAGTGTGTCACAGTGACACACCGCACCACTGATCACCATGCTGCACACACCTGGGGGCGCGCATGAGCAGCTTATCCTGCTGGGTGTCCTATGAAGCCCAGTCAGGATAATTGAGCCACATTGCAGACATCAATCCGCAAAAGGGCGGGCAGGAAGTGGTTAAAATAAAAAAAGATGTTATACTTATCTGCTCTTTGCCACAATATTGCACAGAGAGGTCCTTTATCTCTTCTTTTTCAGTCCCCTGCTGGCGCTGTCTGCTCTTCCTTCCTCCAGGTGCCCCCTCAGCAAGCTGGGTGCTAAGAGGGCACCCATGCGAGTGTGCTCCCAAGCTGGGCTGTGTACAATCATAGACACACACACACAGTGCTGGTAAGCTCCTTCCTCACAGGAGTTTGGCTGACAGCAGCAAGAGCCTATGGGTCCCACTGCTTTCAATGTCTTCTGTGAGACCAGGAAGCAAGAGCAGCGGTGCTGCAGCCAAGAGTGCACTGGATCGGTGACTCAGGTAAGTGTCTAGGGACGGGGGGTGGGTAGGTAGTGGGGGAATTTTTACCTCAATGAAGATAATGCATTAAGGTAATAAAAACATTTTGAGTTTAGGAGCATTTTAGGCAGCATTGTTGAATAGGGCACTGTGCAGAGTTGGGTCAGACCTGTACCCTGTGTGAGAGGTGTGCTCCAGATCCCCAGTGTTCAGCTTGATATAGTTGTAAAGCACTAACACACAATAAAAACAATAATTAAAAACTGTCATATTCTTTACTTGTTATGCAGCTTGACTGCATAACAGTAATAAAAACCATGACTTCAACTGGGCTTTAACAGTGCAACAAATAATTTCTATTGTGTGTATACAATACTGTACTCTGTATTTTTCTAATAGGGTTTGTTATGCTCCACTGGCAGTGGAAATAAATAGTACTTTCCTCCCTAATTATTTTTGGATATTGATTCAGCTCTAGTCAGTGGAATAAAGTAGTGGATATGACAGCACATAAACAATCAATACAAGTAGACAAGCATGTAATGTTAATTTTAATGGCCCAAATTATGCGGAATCATTCTGTGGAATTAATCTTTTTTGGTGATATTTAACTTAACACAAGTGATGGGAACATGCTGAAGGGAATGTTTCAAGAAGATACAGACAGAATAATTTGTCTATCTAGCACAAATCAGGTTGTCTCTCATAAAGATTTGTGAATTTTTGTTTGTCTTTACAACCTTCGCTCCTCAAAATAGAAGAAAATGAGCAGCAGGGCGCTGAGGTCAGTATCAAATAAAAATCACTTTATTAAAATAAGCAGCACACTTACATTGAAATTCGCATGAAACAGCATGGATAGGAAACATCTGAAACCAATCAGCTGTGATCAGTGTGAGGCTAGGCATTACTGAGCAAACACAAACTGAGGATGACAGGGCGCCAGTCAACTCAAAGTATGGATATTAGCGGCGGCGTTCTAAGCTGCACACATGGATGACAGCTGTCAAAATAGCTGGGGAAAGTCGGGAGAGGGGGTGCGCATGACGCGTTTCCAGGGACTCTGCCCTCTTTTTTAAATGATCAGATGAAGGATCTTGTAAGCTTGTTGAAGGGGGATTCCACATTCCGATAAGCGTGTGCTCTGTTTATCCTTGTCTGCTAGTTGCCCCGAACTTTGGCTTATCTCCTGACTATCCCTTGTTGTTCTGGGATGCTGCTTCCTTTCTATCCTCCTGTAGCCTACCATGAGCATTAGCTGGAAGACCCTGGGGGCCGTGACCTGGAGCCAGTTGCAGCGCAGTCCATCCTCACCACTAGAGGCTCTGGTGAACACCTGCTGGCTCTTAGACTCCGCATCCTGGGGAATGCTCTAGCTCCCAGTGGGATCCGTGTTGGTGCTCCAGTGGACCTGCTGTTCTGAACCACCCAGAGTTCCATCCCCAGCAGTCAGCCATGGGGGGACTCCTGACCCCAACGGTGTGCATCTGTGACCTGACAGCCGGGCTGCATGTTTAATTAATGGTCTGGTATAGATTTTGGGGGCACCCCACGCCTTTTTTTTTTACATTTTGGCATTTGGTTTCCCTAAAATCCATACCAGACCCAAAGGACCTGGTATGGATTGAGGGGGACCCTACGCCGATTTTTTTAGCAATTTTTAAATGGCAGCAATACTTTTCTTTACATTCAGCTGTCAGTGGGGAACCCCACTGACAGCTAATGACTCATCGGTTGTTAAGGACACGCCAGCTACCCGTTGCTTAACAGCCATGTTGTTTACTGTTTTTTAAGGATAGTGGTGGTGCCGGTTCCCTAACTATTGCATGTCGGGACCACTACTTATTTACTGCATGCATTTATTTATTTTTTTCCTTTTGGTAATTGAGTTTAACTCCTGTTTTATGCAGTATTTACCAAGCATTTTTGCTTCATTTGGTAAATACCACATAAAGCAATAGTGAATTGACATTTTCAGGATCTCATGTGGTATCTGGGAAAACACCTAAATACTGCATGCGATCTGCTTATGTGAATTATGCCTATTATCAGCTGTTTAATGCTTGTTGGCCATAATAAGTGCAACACATTGAAAGCAGGGCTTATATGGAGCAGGGTGTGATACACTTTCTTACTGAAATGTTCAACATGTAACACTTACCTCTGTATCAGGTTTCTATATGGTTGTATAAAATCCAGTTTCTGCTGAACTATAAAATGCATGCGTTTTAACAAAAATATCATACATATTATTATAGTACATTAGAGGTGCAAAAACCAGCCTCACCCTGGGTTCAATTTACAGAGCATGTGATATTTTCATTACTGTTAAAGCAGTTGGAAACCGCAACTGATTAAAAAAAAAAAGAAAAAAAAAGGAAAAATATTAGCACATTATGAAATACTTACCTTAGAACAAAGCCCTCCCACACTGAGGGGTCACAGTTGAGAGGGCTGACATCTTACCCCGGTCTTTCTTCCGGGTTCATGCACTTCGACTGTGTGATTGGCCGGAGCCGCGATGACGTCCCAAGGAATGCCGGACCTTCAGAGCGCATGCGCTGGTGATGTCACAGGCTGAATCCAGGGTGAATATCTCCTAAATGGTGCACGTATTATAGGCTTACCTGTAGGTAAAAATCACAAAGCAGGCTTTACTACCACTTTAATCACTTTTTTATGAATAAAATGCATTTTCTTATTTCCCTAAAGGCATCACTGCTCAAATCAGCATGATATTTTATCACTTTTTCCTTTTTTAGATATTTTTAAATGTGTGAAAATCAATTTACAAAGGTCACGGCATTTATTATCACTCCCTAAAATACTGCTAGCTCTACTGGGAAGAGCTGGAAAAGGATAAAAATTTATGAGAAAAAATGGTCCTTCAACAGTCAATATCCGTTTCATGTAAAAAAGCAATATTTGTTGCTCTATGTTTTAACTGAACATTTTTAGGGGGAGAAACAAATAGAGTAAAAATACCTAATTATATAGAATTGACCCCTCATCATTCAGATACACTGCTGGAGCTGAAATTAGAACGTCTAATCATTCTAAGTAAGGACAGGTTCAAATATGTGCGAATTGGATGCGTTTTTAACTGCATCCAATTCGCATGACATGCGAGTGTGACTGGCTCTCAATGGAGCCAGTTCACACATGTTTGGAGTGGCCGGGGTACAAATTACAAAAGGGTCCTGTGTGTTTTTGTGTCTGGTTCAGGTGCGAATTCAGGCAAAAATTCAGACCTGGATCGCACCTAAAGCTAGTGAACAGAAACGACCCCATTCTGGAAACCACGGCCGCACACATGTGAACCCAGTCTTAGACATGTACTTCTCTATTCAGTGGTGGAAGGCCTGCCTTGAGCTACAGACTCATGATGGTAATCCCTTTCACTTATGTGATGGTGATGCCGTTTACACACGTTCGGTTTTACCGATGAAAACAGTCCGATGGACTTTTCTCATCGGACAAACCGATCGTGTATGGGCCCCATCGGTCTTTTTTCCATCGGTGAGAAAAAATAGAACATGTTTTAAATTTATCCGATGGGAAAAAAAAACGATAGCAAATTCCGATCGTCTGTGTGGAACTCCATCGGACAAAAAACCCACGCATGCTCAGAATCAAGTCGACGCATGCTGAGAAGCATTGAACTTCATTTTTCTCAGCTTGTCGGAGTGTTTTACGTCACAGCATTTGGGACGGTCGGATTTTTGACTGATGGTGTGTAGGGATGAGCTTCGTGTTCGAGTCGAACATACGTTCGACTCGAACATCGGCTGTTCGATCGTTCGACGAAGATCGAACGATTTGGGCCGTTCGCGCCAAATTCGAGTGACGCGAACGGCCCACAATGCACTACGCCATCGCAGTGTCATCCAGGCGCTGTGATTGGCCAAGCATGCACTGTGACCCCGCATGCTTGGCCAATCACAGCGCCGGCAGCGAGGAGAGCAATGATTGGCCACAGGCAGGATGCCTGTGGCCAATTATTGCTGAGGGTGTTTAGTACACGCCCCACACTATAAAAGGCCGCCAGCACGGCGGCCTAGTGTAGTGTGTTCCGGAGCAGGGATAGAGCAGCATAGGCAGGGACAGTGACTTTTATTTCTTTCTTGCTTAACCTGGATTCCTTTAGTTTAGGGAAAGAGAAGGATAGGTAGGGAGAGTGTCAGTGTGTTTTGTGCTTGTGCTATATTGTGCTTAAAAAAAACATTTTTTCTAGGGACAGAAAACTGTAGGTAGGGAGAGTGTGTCAGTTTCTTTCACTGTCAAAGTCCTTGTTTCCAGGGACCTGGAAGGACAGTGAGTGAATTCTCCTTGTGCTAAATTGTGCTTAAAAAAAACATTTTTTCTAGGGACAGAAAACTGTAGGTAGGGAGAGTGTGTCAGTTTCTTTCACTGTCAAAGTCCTTGTTTCCAGGGACCTGGAAGGACAGTGAGTGAATTCTCCTTGTGCTAAATTGTGCTTAAAAAAACATTTTTTCTAGGGACAGAAAACTGTAGGTAGGGAGAGTGTGTCAGTTTCTTTCACTGTCAAAGTCCTTGTTTCCAGGGACCTGGAAGGACAGTGAGTGAATTCTCCTTGTGCTAAATTGTGCTTAAAAAAAACATTTTTTCTAGGGACAGAAAACTGTAGGTAGGGAGAGTGTGTCAGTTTCTTTCACTGTCAAAGTCCTTGTTTCCAGGGACCTGGAAGGACAGTGAGTGAATTCTCCTTGTGCTAAATTGTGCTTAAAAAAAACATTTTTTCTAGGGACAGAAAACTGTAGGTAGGGAGAGTGTGTCAGTTTCTTTCACTGTCAAAGTCCTTGTTTCCAGGGACCTGGAAGGACAGTGAGTGAATTCTCCTTGTGCTAAATTGTGCTTAAAAAAAACATTTTTTCTAGGGACAGAAAACTGTAGGTAGGGAGAGTGTGTCAGTTTCTTTCACTGTCAAAGTCCTTGTTTCCAGGGACCTGGAAGGACAGTGAGTGAATTCTCCTTGTGCTAAATTGTGCTTAAAAAAAACATTTTTTCTAGGGACAGAAAACTGTAGGTAGGGAGAGTGTGTCAGTTTCTTTCACTGTCAAAGTCCTTGTTTCCAGGGACCTGGAAGGACAGTGAGTGAATTCTCCTTGTGCTAAATTGTGCTTAAAAAAAACATTTTTTCTAGGGACAGAAAACTGTAGGTAGGGAGAGTGTGTCAGTTTCTTTCACTGTCAAAGTCCTTGTTTCCAGGGACCTGGAAGGAGAGTGAGTGAATTCTCCTTGTGCTAAATTGTGCTTAAAAAAAACATTTTTTCTAGGGACAGAAAACTGTAGGTAGGGAGAGTGTGTCAGTTTCTTTCACTGTCAAAGTCCTTGTTTCCAGGGACCTGGAAGGACAGTGAGTGAATTCTCCTTGTGCTAAATTGTGCTTAAAAAAAACATTTTTTCTAGGGACAGAAAACTGTAGGTAGGGAGAGTGTGTCAGTTTCTTTCACTGTCAAAGTCCTTGTTTCCAGGGACCTGGAAGGACAGTGAGTGAATTCTCCTTGTGCTAAATTGTGCTTAAAAAAAACATTTTTTCTAGGGACAGAAAACTGTAGGTAGGGAGAGTGTGTCAGTTTCTTTCACTGTCAAAGTCCTTGTTTCCAGGGACCTGGAAGGACAGTGAGTGAATTCTCCTTGTGCTAAATTGTGCTTAAAAAAAACATTTTTTCTAGGGACAGAAAACTGTAGGTAGGGAGAGTGTGTCAGTTTCTTTCACTGTCAAAGTCCTTGTTTCCAGGGACCTGGAAGGACAGTGAGTGAATTCTCCTTGTGCTAAATTGTGCTTAAAAAAAACATTTTTTCTAGGGACAGAAAACTGTAGGTAGGGAGAGTGTGTCAGTTTCTTTCACTGTCAAAGTCCTTGTTTCCAGGGACCTGGAAGGACAGTGAGTGAATTCTCCTTGTGCTAAATTGTGCTTAAAAAAAACATTTTTTCTAGGGACAGAAAACTGTAGGTAGGGAGAGTGTGTCAGTTTCTTTCACTGTCAAAGTCCTTGTTTCCAGGGACCTGGAAGGACAGTGAGTGAATTCTCCTTGTGCTAAATTGTGCTTAAAAAAAACATTTTTTCTAGGGACAGAAAACTGTAGGTAGGGAGAGTGTGTCAGTTTCTTTCACTGTCAAAGTCCTTGTTTCCAGGGACCTGGAAGGACAGTGAGTGAATTCTCCTTGTGCTAAATTGTGCTTAAAAAAAAATTTTTTCTAGGGACAGAAAACTGTAGGTAGGGAGAGTGTGTCAGTTTCTTTCACTGTCAAAGTCCTTGTTTCCAGGGACCTGGAAGGACAGTGAGTGAATTCTCCTTGTGCTAAATTGTGCTTAAAAAAAACATTTTTTCTAGGGACAGAAAACTGTAGGTAGGGAGAGTGTGTCAGTTTCTTTCACTGTCAAAGTCCTTGTTTCCAGGGACCTGGAAGGACAGTGAGTGAATTCTCCTTGTGCTAAATTGTGCTTAAAAAAAACATTTTTTCTAGGGACAGAAAACTGTAGGTAGGGAGAGTGTGTCAGTTTCTTTCACTGTCAAAGTCCTTGTTTCCAGGGACCTGGAAGGACAGTGAGTGAATTCTCCTTGTGCTAAATTGTGCTTAAAAAAAACATTTTTTCTAGGGACAGAAAACTGTAGGTAGGGAGAGTGTGTCAGTTTCTTTCACTGTCAAAGTCCTTGTTTCCAGGGACCTGGAAGGACAGTGAGTGAATTCTCCTTGTGCTAAATTGTGCTTAAAAAAAACATTTTTTCTAGGGACAGAAAACTGTAGGTAGGGAGAGTGTGTCAGTTTCTTTCACTGTCAAAGTCCTTGTTTCAAGGGACAGAGAAGGACACCTGAAGGTAGCCCTTATTGCTTTTTTCCCATCTCCCTGCAGGCCATCTATTAGAATGTCTGGAAGGCAAACAAGGAGAGGCAGACAGTCAGGAGGCAATAAAAGAGGGCAAGCAGGCTCTGTGTCTGGGGGCAACAGTGCTGGTCGTGGACGCGGTGCATTGTCATCAGCACATGGCCATGGGACACGCTTGTCCTTCTTTTCGGCAGCTGGACATGTTGAGCCACATCATGCCGAAGACTTGGTAGAGTGGATGACCAAGCCCTCCTCCTCCTCCTCATCCTCTCTCACCCAGGCTCAGGGTACTGGAAAAGCAGCTGCCAAAGCGTCCTCTTCCCTGGTATCAATGTCAGACTCATCATCAGTCACTCCTTCCCTAGACCCACCATGTCCTCCTCCTGAGGAGTCCCCCGAACTGTTTCAGCACAGTGTTGGGTACATGCTCCAGGAGGATGCCCAGCGTTTCGAAGGGTCTGATGATGAAACCCAGCTAGAGGAAGGCAGTAGCGTGAGAGCAGACAGAGGGGATGCTCAAGAAGGACACCAATCTGGCAGTCATGTTCCAGCAGCTGCAGCATACTGCCAGATTGGCTCCAGTGATGAGGAGGGAGGTGATGATGAGGTCACTGACTCCACGTGGGTGCCTAATAGGAGAGAGGAGGAGGAGGAGGATGAGGAGGAGGCACATCTCCAACGAGGCAGGATGCCCTTTGGTGGCCAGCGTAAGGGCAGTACACCGACGGAATCACACCGCAGAGCTCCGCCTGTGCAGGGCGCTGCCTCTGCCCGTCATTCAAAAAGTTCTTTGGTGTGGGCCTTTTTTGAGGCTAGTGCATCAGATCGCACAGCTGCTGTTTGCAACATATGTCTCAAGCGTATATCGCGTGGCCAAAACATCAGCCGCTTGGGTACCACATGCCTGACCAGACATATGTTGACCTGCCATGCAGCTCGTTGGCAAGCCTACCTGAAAGACCCACACCAAAGAACAAAGCGGACCTCTCCTTGCACCGCATCAGCTGGGATCTCCAACCCCACTATAACTTCAGTCCTCTCTGAAACATGCACTGAGAGGAATGAAGGTGTAGAATTAGGTGTGTCACAGCCAAGTACTTGCGGCCACTCTGCTAGCAGTACACCGACGTCCGATACTAGCAGGCAAATTTCCCTGCCCCAGCTGCTGGACCGTCGAAAGAAGTTCACTCCCAGCCATCCACATGCCCAGCGGTTGAATGCTAGCTTGGCTAAATTGCTAGCGCTTCAACTGCTGCCTTTTCAGTTGGTAGACTCGGCCCCCTTCCGTGAGTTTGTGCAATGTGCGGTTCCTCAGTGGCAGGTTCCCAAACGCCACTTTTTCTCACGGAAGGCTATTCCGGCTCTCTACCGGCATGTGGAAGGCAATGTCTTGGCCTCGCTGGACAGGGCGGTCAGCGGTAAGGTGCATATTACCGCTGACTCATGGTCCAGCAGGCATGGACAGGGACGTTACCTTTCTTTCACGGCCCATTGGGTCACTCTTTTGGCAGCTGGGAAGGATGCAGGACAAGGTGCAGTAGTGTTGGAGGTTGTCCCACCGCCACGCCTCCAAAATGCTACTACTGGTTGTGACACACCTCTCTCCTCCACCCCCTCCTCTTCTTCTTCCTCCATGGCCTCTTCCTGTGGTTTGTCCTATGAACCAGTGGTGCTCCGTAGCCGTTCACGGGGCTACGCAAGTACGCAGGCAAAAAGATGCCATGCCGTGCTTGCGCTGGTGTGTTTGGGGGACAGAAGCCACACTGGGGCAGAGGTCCTGTCTGCTCTGCAGGGCCAGGCCGAGAGGTGGTTGACGCCACGCCAGCTTAAGCCAGGAATGGTGGTTTGCGACAATGGCACCAACCTCCTCTCCGCCCTCCGACAGGGACAACTGACCCATGTGCCCTGTGTGGCTCACGTCCTTAACCTGGTGGTGCAGCGGTTCTTGGGCAGGTACCCGGGCTTACAGGATGTCCTGAGGCAGGCCAGGAAAGTCTGTGTGCATTTCCGCAGATCTTATAATGCCAGTGCTCGCCTGGCTGAGCTGCAAAAGGAGTTGAACCTGCCCAAGAACCGCCTTATATGTGACATGCCCACCAGGTGGAACTCAACGTTGGCCATGCTGCAGCGGCTGCACACGCAGCAGAGGGCCATCAATGAGTACCTGTGCGACTACGGCACCAGGACAGGGTCAGGGGAGCTTGTTTTTTTTTCTCCACGCCAGTGGGGCATGATCAGGGATGCATGCACTGTCCTGGCACCATTTGAGGAGGCCACGAGGATGGTGAGCAGTGACAGTGCATGCATCAGTGACACTGTACCTCTTGTCCACCTGTTGGAGCACACGCTGCGTGGAATAATGGACAGGGCACTTGAGGCAGAACAGAGGCAGGAAGAGGAGGACTTCCTTGCCTCTCAAGGCCCCCTTTACCCAGACAGTGTTCCTTCTGTCCCACCCATCGCACAGGAAGAGGAGGAGGAGGAGGAGGAGGAGGAGGAGGAGGATTGTGTCAGCATGGAGGTGGAGGCTGGCACTCAGCATCATCAGCAGCAGTCTTTTAGGGATGATTTACAGTCCCAAGAAACCAGTGGACTTGTACGTGGCTGGGAGGAGGTGGCTGCGGATCATGTCGTCCTTAGTGACCCAGAGGACTCCGGAGCGAATGCCTCAGCAAACCTACGCTGCATGGCCTCCCTGATCCTGCAAAGTCTGCGGAAGGATCCTCGTATTCTTCGGATCAAGGAGAGGGACCATTACTGGCTGGCCACTCTCCTTGATCCACGGTACAAGGGTAAGGTTGCGGACCTTATGTTACCGTCGCAGAGGGAGCAGAGGATGAGACAACTCCGGGAGGCCTTGCAGAAAGGTCTGTGCAACGCGTTCCCAGAGACTGGGAGGTTACAAACTCCTGGTCCTGGACAACGAGTTGCTGAGGCTTCGGCCAGTCAAAGAAGGAGCGGTGGGGAAGGTGGCCGTCTGACCGATGCGTTCAGACAATTCTTTAGTCCGCAGCCCCAAAGTATGATCGGTTCCAGCAACCATCGCCAGCGTCTGATAAACATGGTGCAGGAATATCTAGGGGCAAGGTCAGACTTGGACACCTTCCCCACCGAAAATCCTTTGGCTTACTGGGTCTTGAGGATGGATCACTGGCCAGAGCTTGCACAGTATGCAATTGAGCTACTGGCCTGTCCTGCATCCAGCGTTCTTTCGGAACGCACATTCAGTGCTGCTGGAGGATTTGTCACGGATCACAGGGTGCGCCTGTCCACCGACTCGGTTGATCGACTGACTTTCATCAAGATGAACCAGTCTTGGATCACCACCAGCTACCACACACCTGATGCTGATATAACAGACTAATTGATTTTAACATGTCACATCCCTTCAAGACTGATGCTGATGCTGAGTGCCTGTGCTGTTATGTTGACTGGCTATCCTCCTCCTCCGAGTCCTCAATGATACGATTGATGATGATAGCTTGGAAGATCATTTTTGTTTATGGGTGCCGCCACCAGTGGCTAAGGCCCAATTTTTCAGCCCCTGTTTTACAGGGGCGTGTAATTACAATTTTTTTAGCAATAATTTGCCATAGGGCTCATTGCTGTGCTCCAAGTACAGTATCTGTGAGGGGTTGGAGTGTTGTGGCACCAGTGCCTAAGGCCCAATTTTTCAGCCCCTGTTTAACAGGGGCGTGTCATTACAATTTTTGAAGCAATACTTTGCAACAGGGCTCATTGCTGTGCTCCAAGTACAGTATCTGTGAGGGGTTGTAGTGTTGTGCCACCAGTGCCTAAGGCCCAATTTTTCAGCCCCTGTTCAACAGGGGCATGCAATTACAATTCTTGATCTAATAATTCACAGCAGGGTCCATTGCTGCACCCACCAAGAGTAACTCTGAGGGCTTACAGTCTTGTGGCAACGCCACCACCACCACCACCACCACGAAAGGCCCAATTTTTCAGCCCCTGTTCAAAAGGGGCATGTAATTACAATTCTTGATCTAATAATTCACAGCAGGGCCCATTGCTGCACCCACCAAGAGTAACTGTCAGGGCTTACAGTGTTGTGGCACCAGCACCACCATCAAAGCCCCAATTTTTACTACCACTGTTCAACAATTATATGTAATTAAAATTCCTGATATAATAGTTGACAGCAGGGCGTTCCAGCACCAACCAAGAGTAACTGAGTGCTTACAGTGTTGTGCCAACACCAACAACTAAGGGGCCTATTTCTGCAGAGTATATACGGCAGGTCCCTACTTTCAAACATCCAACTTACAAACGACTCCTACTTGCAAACGAAAGAAGACAACAGGAAGTGAGAGGAAATCTACCCCTAGAAAGGAAAATTCTCTCCTGTAAGAATAAATATGGGAGAAAGGGGTCTCATCTGTACTGATGCTTTATCAGCAATCCTTGTTTCAAGAAAAACACCACATTTCAAAAACAGTTGTCATTGGGACGGAAAGTGAGGTGAAATGTTCTGAACAGGGGCACAGACAGCAAAACAAATGTTACAGGGGTGATAACCCTTACCTATGTTTCCCAAAAAGTTTAAAAATAGATTTTTGGGCTGGAGCTACACTTCAACAATGTACCTGTTCAAAATTACAAACAGATTCTACATAAGAACAAACCTACAGTCCCTGTCTTGTATGCACCGCCTGTATACGGCTGTTCAGAGTATATAGGGCCTTTTTTATTTTATGTGCGGGGTTCCCCTTAATATCCATACAAGACCCAAAGGGGCTGGTAATGGGCTGGGGTGGGGGGGGGGGTCATGGGGTAGCTATGCCATTTTTCTTAAAGAATTTCATCCATATTACCGGGACCAGACATTACATTAAAGCCGCAAGCAGTTTTAAATGGCTTTTTTTTCCTTTAGAAGTGTCATTTTGTGCAGGGACAGTTCTAAACACGGGAAACACGTGGCACTTCACAGGCATACTTTAGACACCCCCCAGGTACGATATTTAAAGGAATATTTGACTTTTTTTTTTTCACTTTATGCATCATTAAAATGACTGCTCCCGAAAAACGACCGTTTTTAAAACTTCTTTTTGCATTGATACATGTCCCCTGGTGCAGAACCCGGGTTCCCAAACCCTATTTATGACAATAACATGCATAATAGTTGTTATAATTAGCACTTTAGAATTCGAACGTTCGCATCCATTGTATTTAATAGGGTTCTAATGTTCGTTCGAACTTTCGGTCCGTTCGCGGGTTCTGGTGCGAACCGAACCCGGGGGTGTTCGGCTCATCACTAATGGTGTGTAGGCAAGACTGATGGAAGTCAGCTTCATCAGATTTCCGATGGAAAAATCCATCGGATTAGAATCCATAGGAAATCCGATCGTGTGTGCAGGGCTTAACTGATCTGAGCTCCAACTCATAAAGTGTTGGGGTTTTGTGGCCCGCAAGTCTTTTGGGAGTAAAACTCTTAAGGCCTTCTGTTAAATGTTTAATAAAAGTATTTTTTAAATCAACTTTGTTGGTGCTTTGTTAAATGATTCAAATTGAATAGTAACTTCCTTAAAAAATGTATTGTTACTGGGGAATACCATCTGCAATGCTGGGGCATTAAACCATGCTTTTACTATTTAATCCCTTATTCTTCTTTTTTTTTTCTTTTTTTTATTCTTTATTTTCGTTTTTCTTTCCCAAAGATATTGATACACAGATTCATAACACAAATCTATACACCAATTCTGTTATTTTAAGCATAACATCTTCTTTTCATTAACGTCAGTTACTCTTTCACCAACAATAACAGTTTTTAGGTTGGCATTCGCCTATCTCATCATTTTAATCATACTTTTATGTAGGTCTACTATAGTCCCATATCTTTGTTCTATTTTCATTACCCTGTTCCCTGCCCTGGTTATCCCCCAATACCAGAAAAATAAGTATCCTAGAAATTAAGACATAAAGCATAAATATAAAAAGATGAGAAAAAAAAAATCCTCCACATCTCCCCTCCCTCCCTCAGCTCCCTCTCCCTCACATCAATTGTTCCCTATATGTAATATAGGGAGTCCAGATTTTACGATAGTTGTCTTCCTGCTCCCTTAACAACATTGTAAGATTTTCCATTTGTTGAATTTCTGTTATTTTAGCAAAACATTGTGATCTAGTAGGAGAGACTACTTTTCCATAAAGCTGAAATACATGCTTTAGCCGTCTTAAGTAGATGTCTCAACAAAGATTTTTTATATTTTTCGGATGATAAAGGGATATCAAACAGCAAAAAGGCAGCCGGATTCTGTCCAAGAGTCACATCAGTAATTTCTTTAATTATTTAAGATACCATTTTCCAAAAATCTTTTATACCTGGACATTCCCCAAAAATGTGTACCAGAGTACCCACTGATACTTGGCATTGCCAACAAAAATTTGACACCTGTGGGAATATCCTATTCAGTACTGCCGGGGTTCTATACCATCTACTCAGAATCTTATACCCCCCTTCTTTGTATCTAGTTGCCAATGACGCCTTATGTGTGAACCTGAATATCTTATTTCTCTGCATCTCAGAAAATGTAACCCCCAGATTTCTCTCCCAAGCCTGTATAAAGCCCAGTTCTTGTGGGGCTTTTGATTCGGCCAACAGGGCGTACATTAAAGATAGTGAATGTCTCACTGAGTCCCCCTTTAAACATATCTTCTCAAACTTTGATGGTATAGATATTTCTGTCATTCGCTGTGAAATTGATTGAAGAAAAGCAAATTCAGGAGCAGGGGGAACAGGGGGGGGGGGGAGTCCAGGAGAAAGGTCAGGGAGATGTGGCGATAGAGAGAAAAAAAGCAAGTAAAGAGAGAAAAAAGGAGAAAAAAAAGGAAAAAACACCCCTCAGAAATATCTTAGGGTCCGGTCAATCCCCTGTGACCCCAAGAAAGAAAAAAAAAGAAAAAACCAAGCGCACGCGGTTATCCTGCAAATTTAGGGAAAAGAAGAACAACGCCTCCGACTTTCCTCCCCTTGGAGGCGAGGCGTATCTAGTGGGGGAAGTAGTTCTGCAAAATGGAGAGCAGCGACCTATGTACCAGTGCACCCTCATAATAGACATTTTTTTTTTTTTTCAAATATAAAGTTTTATTGTTTTTTTAAAGATTAAGACAGACATAAAATAAAAATGGAAACATACATAAAATAATAGCATTACCGTACTAATAGAGTGTAACATAAGAAATTCACACATATTTATCTGGGACAGGGCTGGACATTCATTTGATTTGGACCCCGCTACAAGGAAAACTATAATCCCCGGGCTCTTGGCTATCCGTCCGCGAACCACCTCAGACGTGCAACATTACTCTAGGGTCGTTTGAGTAAAGGGTATCGTCCTTCCCCAACTAACCGGAGTCCGATTGCCCTGTCCAAGTCTCCTGACTCCTTTAATAATCAAAAAGACAAGAAGAAGAGAAAAAAAAAGAAAATAAATTTGAAAAAGGAGAGATAAAGAGAGAAAGAAAAAAAAAACTAAAATCACTAGAGGGAAAGAAGAGAGGAAAAAAAAAAAAAGAGCGAGGAAAAGAGAAAGAGCAAATGGGAGAGAGGGGGGGGGGGGAATGGGGAAGGGATGAGAAAAAAAAAGGGGGGGTGAGGGTGATGAGGGTGAGGGTGACCCGGGGCTGAGAGCGTGTCACCCGTCGCAGTGGCTAGTCGGGCCGTAACCCCTCGCCAGATTAAGAGTTAAGTAGGGCTGATCCTTCATCAGAGAAAATAAAGATGTTCCAGAGCCTCCATGCCTTAGAATGCTTCTCCTGTTTGTTTTGGGCAGTGAGGATCAAGTCTTCCAATTTTTTGATATCCTCCACTTTGCGCAACCACATCCCCACTGACGGGGGTGAGCTTTCTTCCAGCGAAGGGGGATGCAGGATTTGGCTGCGTTCAGCAAGTGCCGAATGATTGACTTTGTGTAGCTCCGTGCCGGTATTGAGGAGGCGTGAAGCAAGAAGAAGGCTGGGTCGTCGCAAAGTACATGGTCGGTAAATTTCTGTGTGATAGTTCTAACTGCCGTCCAGAATTGATGCAAACGGGGGCATGACCAAAAGATATGCAGAAGCGTTCCCACCTCTGTCTGGCATCTCCAACATTTGTTTGTGGAGGTAGGGAAATATCTATGCAAGACCTGGGGTGTGTAGTACCACCTGGTTAAAATCTTATAGTTAAGTTCTTGAACTTTTGTACATATCGATGTTTTCAAGGAGAATCTAATTATCATCTGTTTTTGAGTGTCGGTAAATGAGCACTGTAAGTCAGTTTCCCACTTCTGCAAGAAGGGTAAGTCAGGTTGTGTGGGGGGGGGAGTTCAGTAGCGAATACGTCTTGGATAATACTCGAGGCAATGTCCCCTCGTCCCTGCAGTACTCCTCAAAGGTTGTCAGGTCTCGCTGATATCGTGTCGGGTTTGCTAACGAATGTAGGAAGTGATGTAGGCGAAACGCTTTCCAGAACGGAAGTTGGAAGTGACCCGCCTCGCTAGTCAGGACTTGAATCGAGGGCCACTGAGTGCCCTCCAAAAAATGGGAGGCCCGGTCCCTCCCCATCAATGCAAGTGACCTGTACTCCGCTGATTCCAGCCCCGGGGGAAACGCAGGGTTCCCTAATATTGGGTACAGAGGTGAGTCACCCGAGGAGAGGTGTGTCGATAGTAAATTTGTCGCCCCTACACGAAGAGTGGTGCCAATAACAGGATGGGAAGTCAAGGCTGGGGGCAGTCGGTCAAAGCACCAAGTGGCGCCCCTCAATGGTATCATTGTTTGGGCTTGTTCCAGTTGAACCCAGAGTTTAGATGTCCTGTGTCGGTTCCAGTCTATGATTCTGCCTAGATGCACTGCCCCGTAATAATTACGTAGATCTGGCAGGGCCAGTCCTCCCAAGTGTTTCGGTAGTGTCAGAAGGCGTCTACGTAGCCTGGGTTTGGAGTTGGCCCATATAAAGTTAATGAAGAGGGAATTAACCTGTTTAAAGTACAGGGGTGCAATCCTGATTGGGAGAGCCTGGAACAAGTACAAGAACTTGGGTAGGATGGACATCTTAATAAGGTTACACCTCCCGAACCAGGAGTGCAATCCCCTGGTCCACTCCTGTAGCAGCAGCCGGGCCTTGGTCAATAAAGGTAGAAAGTTAAGGTCGAAGGTGCGCTGCAAATCGCCCGGGATCTGAGTACCTAGGTACGTCAGAGATCCGTCCGACCATTTAAATCTAAACTGGGATTTCAGTGCGTTTAGCCTATCGAGAGGAACGTTAACCCCCATTGCCATTGATTTGTCAAAATTAATCTTGAGATTGGAGAGGTTTCCATATCTATCGAACTCCCGGAGCAGGTTCGGAATGGACACTACCGGGTTAGTCAAGGAGAACAGTAAATCATCAGCATACGCCGAGATTTTGAATTGCGTCTCGTTCACGTTGACCCCCGTAATGTCGGGGTTCGCACGTACCGTGCACAGGAGTGGTTCTAATGTCAACGCGAAGAGCAGGGGTGAGAGCGGGCACCCCTGTCTAGTTCCGTTCGTGATAGGGAAAGTTTCTGACAGGATACCGTTGGCTTTGACCTGGGCCGTGGGCTTGGAGTAAATACTGGAAATCCAATTGAGCATTTTAGGCCCCAAGCCAATCTGTTTAAGGACAGAGAACATAAAGGTCCAATTGACTCGGTCAAACGCCTTCTCAGCATCTGTGCTGAGGAAGACGCATGGAGTCTTTGACGTGGCCGCTATGTGGACCAAGTTGAGCACTTTGATGGTATTATCCCTAGCCTCACGGGCCGGGATGAAGCCCACTTGGTCCAAGTGAATAATATCCGGCATAAATTGGGTCAATCTGTTGGCTAAGATTTTAGTGAAAAGCTTGAGGTCAGTATTTAATAGGGAGATGGGCCTGTAACTGCCGCACGCGGTTGGGTCTTTACCTTCTTTAAGAATAAGGGAGACATGTACTCGTAAAGTATCTCTAGGGAAGGAGCCCCCCTCCCCAAGGGCGTTGAACATCCTCACCATGTAAGGCCCCAACAGCGGGAGGAGGGATTCGTAGTACTGCAAGGTGAACCCGTCGGGACCCGGTGCCCTGCCGGGCTTCGTCCCTCCCAACGCCCGTTTCAGTTCTTCAACATTAATGGGGTCGTCTAAGATCGTTCCCGTCGTCGTAGGGAGTTGAGGCAGTTGTGAGGTGGCTATATAGTCTTCTATCGTCACGTCCGTAGGGGTCCTAGGCGAGAGGTTATAAAGAGAAGAGTAGAAATTCCTAAACTCCTGTGCTATGTGTGTCGGCATGGTTTTCCTTTGTCCCGAGGGAGATATTATGTGGGGTATAAATGTTTTAAGTCTTTGATTCCTGACCGCTCTAGCGAGAAGCTTCCCACATTTATTTCCCGATTCGTATGCGAGCTTTCGGCAGTATTGTAACGCTGCTTTAGCTCTATAGTGGAGCAAGTCCACCGTTTGTCTCCTAAGGGAAAGCAGTTCAGCCTCCAGAGGGGGCGCCGGTGTTCGCTTGTGCTTAGATTCCACCACGCGAATCCTATCCAGAAGCTGCAGCAGTTGACGTTCCCGTTCTCTTTTAATGCGTGCCCCGTGCTTAATCAGTAAGCCCCTGATAACGGATTTATGTGCCTCCCACAAAATGAGTATACAAAAATAGTGTAGCGCTGGAAAGAACTGTATATATCTATACAGTTAAAATTAAATACGTGAAAAAAGTATCAAAAACACTAATAAAACAATGCAAATAAACCAATCAAGTTCATAAGTGCCCGTGAAGAAAGAAGATTATCAAATAAATGTGTAGAGGATTTCCTCTATATTGATGATAAGAGTTCCACAGAGAAGATATCCGATGAAGCTGGTAAGTGCTATTCCAACAATAAGTGAAGATCCCGCCACCAAAGTGAGAAATTAAGGCTTACCAAACAGCCTGCGACCGCCCTTCTCAGGGGGGTCAAAACAAGCTTAGTAGAGCGATGTTCACTCCATGGAAGGCAGAGAAATTCCAGTGAAGACACTTCATCCACAATAGGTGAGTCTCCAGAGACGTGTCTGCACAGCTGATCCAAATCGGAGATGAAAAACACTCTTGATTGATCAGAGTGAATAATCCTCAGCAGTTAAAACGATGTCCAAAGAGAAGAAAGAAAAACTTTCCATAGTGTAGCATTCATCAGGGAAGTTTTATTAGAAATGAACAGGAGAGAAAACAGCTCTCACATAGGTATAAAAATAATGATAAAACGAGAAAATCCTTGCAAGGAAATAAAAAAGCTCTGAGTTTCTGTCAAAGGCTGATTCGCGCATGCGCAATGCATGTGCGTGTCACCCTACGCCGTTTCGTCAAATGTGACATCATCAGGGGCACGCCCACATGAGCACGCACACGCTATTTGTAGCCAAAGGGCCCACTCGGGGTTCTCTCATTGGCTACATGTCAAATTGGCAGACGGAGCAGAAAATTGTACTAGCCTCTGCATTGATCTCTCAATGGAGAGGTCTTGACATAAAACACAGTTGCACCATCACCCCCAGTGGAACTTACAGATATTGCACCAATTTTTAAAACTGATTTTCAAAATAATCTCCACACTGACATCTTGTGGATCATGGTGCAACTGTTATTAAACCATTTTTTCAAAAACATTCTTTATTCAAAAAAAACATTCTTTTTCCAAAAAACATTCTCTTTTTTTTAAAAAAACATTCCTTTAAAACATTCTTTTTTAAAAAAAAATCTTTTTTTCAAAAAATGAATCCTAAGCAGATTTACACTTAACCAATATAGAAATACTTAAAAAAACTTTTTATATTAAAATAAAGCTTATGATATACTTAGTTAGTCAGGCCCAAACAAAACACTGGACCAAAATTGCACAGGAAGAAAAATGGGAACAAATTGCTTATGAGGGGAACAAATAATATGTCACCCATTGTTGATAAAGCAATTTATATCCCATTCAACGTTGAGGCCACCCGGTGTGTGACAACCCAATTTATGTATCCAACTGATTTCGGATCTAGAGATGCTTCTTTTGCCATTGCCCCCTCTCCAGTTGGGCACATATTTCTCCAAACCAATGAAAATGGTACCTTTTGGGTTTCTGTTATGCACAAGATCATAGTGCTTAGACACACTATGTTTGTCAAAACCACTTTTTATGTTGGTGATGTGCTCACCTAATCTGGTACTCAATTTTCTAATGGTCCGGCCCACATATTCCAAACCGCATGGGCATCGCAAAAGGTACACCACGCACTTTGTAGCACATGTTATAAGGGACCTGATAGGATATGTGGCTCCTGTTCCTGATGAAGTAAACTCCATAGTTCTTCTACCTTGGAGGGCATTCACCCTGCAGACTTTACATCGTCTACACGTGTAAAATTCCTTCAAGTCCCCAAAAAAAGAAGGACGAGTTGGGGGATCTGGTACATTAGGTGCTAGTAGATGTCTGAAGTTAGAAGCACCCCTAAAGAGTACTCTTGGGGTGTTAGACAATAAAGGGCCCAATACTCGGTCGTTCTTTAGCACCGACCAGTGTTTTTTAATGATCCTTTTTATAGCCCAATGCTGACTTGAGTACGTGGTCAGAAAGGCTAAGCCAAAGTCCTCCCTATTTTCCACTTCTGGAGGTCTGTCACACAGAAGTGTCTGTCTATCTCTAAGGCCCACATCTGTAATAGCAGAGTCCAGTTTGGCAATGTCATACCCCTTGGCTATAAATCTTAATTTAAGGATTTCTGCCTCTTTGTGATATTGTTCCAAGTCAGTGCAATTTCGCTTTAGACGTAAAAATTGACCCTTCGGGACCGCCGACAGCCAGGAACTATGGTGGCATGAATCCAAAGGAATATAGCCGTTCCTGTCTGTCGGTTTGAAGAAAGTGGATGTGACTATACTACTGTCCTTTATTGAGACATTAAGGTCCAGAAAGTGAATCTGGATGGGGCTAATCTCATGACTGAGAATAATGCCCCTATCGTTACTGTTTAGGAGGGATAGATAAGAATTAACTGATTCTACATCACCATCCCAAATAAACAAAATGTCATCAATAAATCTTTTCCAAAAGATTAAATTAGGTGGGCTTTCACAAAGTACTACATCTTCCTCCCACTTAGCCATAAAAAGGTTGGCCATACTGGGGGCAAATTTTGCCCCCATGGCCACGCCCCTAATCTGGAGATAGTGTTTACCACTATGCCAGAAATAGTTATGCTTCATCGCGAAATCCAGCAACTCCATCACGAAGTTGCGCTGCGTGACGGAGATGCTGGAGTCGCGATAAAGAAAATGACGCACCGCCTCATACCCCAAATCATGAGAGATGGCCGTGTAAAGGGATGCGACATCAGCTGTAATAAGTAGATAGGAGGCCTTCCATTCAATCTGACCAAGAAGGTTAATGACGTGCTTAGTGTCCTTAAGAAAAGACGGGGTGCCCAAGACCAGTGGTTGCAAGTAATGATCGATGTATTTGCCGATCCGTGAGGTGATAGAATCGATACCACTGATGATGGGCCTTCCCGGGGGATTGATCAGGGTTTTGTGGATCTTGGGTAATATATACATCACTGGCAATCTGGGTGCCAGTGGTACTAGATGTTCCCTTTCCTTCAAATTTAAAATACCCATATAATGTCCCTTATCAATTAGGGCTCTCAGGTCCTTCTTATATTCCACAGTGGGATCCATGGGTAAACTTAAATATGTCAGAGGGTCCATAACTATCCTCCACATTTCTTCAAAATAGGAGTCCTTGTCAAGAACAACTATGGCGCCCCCTTTATCAGCTGGTCGCACAACCACATCCCTCCTATTACATAGGGACTCCATGCCCAGTCTAAGATTCTGTTGGGTTCGTGCCGGTTTCACATTCAAATTATTTAAATCCCCTAGCACTAGATCACGGAATACGGTTAAATTTGGCGCCTGATGAATAGGGGGGTTAAAAAGGGATGCATTGGACATCCCTGAATGTAAAATAACTGAAGCCTCCCTATCTGATTGCCTAGTGGGATTGCTCATGATATATCTTTTGATATTTAACTTTCTGGTGTATTTTTGGATGTCTATGAAGGTTTGGAATTGGTTAAGATTCCGTGGGAGGGCAAATTTTAACCCTTTATTCAAGGTAGTTAATTCGTCCTTAGATAGCTCCTTTGTGCTGAGATTAATAATCCCAGCACAATCTAAAACTTCCTTCTCTTTGGAGTGAGATTTCCTCCCCCCTCTGCACCCTCTCTTGCGTCCCCATTTCTTTTGTTCCTGTTCCTGCCGGCCTGCCGAAAATCCCAAACCGAGCGGCCCTCTGGTTGTTGATTCTGGAAGGAGCAGGAAGCCACAAAATACCCGGGTCGCAGTTGTCTGTGTCGTTAGTTCTAAAATAATGGCGCAATTCACTTGTGACCTCTGCCA
Source organism: Rana muscosa (assembly GCA_029206835.1). NCBI lineage: Eukaryota > Metazoa > Chordata > Amphibia > Anura > Ranidae > Rana > Rana muscosa. The sequence goes on along the minus strand of CM055122.1, from coordinate 1,060,091,904 downwards.
TGACTTCCGGCGTCTGCAGCAAACTTTCGTTCAGGCGCCAGAACCTAGTTCTGGTCGCCGAGGCTGCTGATAGATCATAGCGCAAAGTAATGGGTGCGTGGTCCGACCATGTGATGTTGCCGATCGTCGGGTCGTGTACCGCCTCTAACTGGCCGTGGGGGATAAAAAAGTAGTCAATCCTCGAGTACACTTTATGAGGCGATGAGTAGAAGGTGTAATCCCTTTCTCCAGAGTGATGTAGCCTCCACACGTCAATCAGCTGAGTGTCGAGCAAGTCCCAGCCAATGCGTTTAAGTATCCCTGAGTGTACCGAGGATCGACCCGCTGAGGTGTCGACCGCGGGGGACAGAGGAACGTTAAAGTCACCTCCCACAATCAGCTGTCCCGCTTTGAACTCCATCAGGCGGTCTAGAGTGTCATGAAGGAAGGTGTCTTGATGGTCGTTGGGCGCATAAATAGTGGCCAGTGTCACCTCTGTCTCCCCTATCCTACCCTTCACAAACAAGTAGCGACCCCCGGTATCCACCAGAGTATCGCCACACGTCCATGGCACTGCTCCAGATATGAGTATGGACACTCCCTTGGTCTTTGCTGTCCTGTTAGTGGCATGGTACACCGAGGGGAAAAAGCGGTTTCCAAGACACGGAGGCTCCCCAGTCCTGAAATGAGTCTCCTGGATGAATGCCACATCAGCCCCAGCTCTTTTAAGATCGTTCAGGAGCATGCGACGCTTCTCTGGCACATTTAGTCCCTTTGCATTTAGCGAGAACAAGAGAAGGGAGTCCATCATCCCCGGGTCAAAAGTAGAGGACCAAAAGGAAGGGAGAAGGGGGGGGGGGAGACAAAGGGGGGGGGGGTCGTAGACTGAGAGAAAAGAAGAGAGGAAGGAGAAAGACAAAAAAAAAAAAAAAAGGGGGAGGGGGAGAGAAAAAACAGAGAATAGGATAGAGTCAGAGAAAATAGAATGAAGAAAAAGAGAAGAGGCAATAGAGAGAGAAAACGGTAAAACAGAGCAAAAAAAAAACAACGTATGCAATATGCAGATATATACACCTCCACACACACACACGCACTTATCCTAAAATACCAAGACTATATAGAACGGACAGTATTAACCGTCCAGCTTACTAAGAGATGTGAACGAATTCCGTTCGCAGAAAAAAAAAGCATGCCCCGGTTCACACCAGGGGTGATGCTTCGGCCTAATGGGGAGGAGGTTAGAAAGGACCGAGGGAAACCACCCCAGCCCAACCCGGCCCCCTCAGCCCGCTGACACAAATTAACCGTGTAACTCCAGGAGAGAGGGAGAAAGAGAAAAAAAAAACATACATCTAATCAAAAGTGCATAACATAACAGAACAGTGAGCCATCGTAGTCATGGAAGGCAACCCTCCCCTCAATGCCAAGCCTCCCACCAGAGCCCCCACGCCGGACGTCAACGGCCGACCCCTTGGGTCAAACCCTGGGCCTCCCACTCCTGTCGTATCCCCCCGGTCGAAAGAGACCGCAGGGACTCACACCCACCCCCTCCCCTCAAGGATAACACCCTCTGAGAGTCCCCTTGTGTGAAGCGCTGTCCATCAGCTAACATACTGGTGAGACACCTAACATAGAAAAAACACAGAAATGGCAATCAGTCGTATACAGAAAATTACAACAGAAATCTCAACCGAGTAACCTAGGGTCTCGTTACCCTTCTTCTTCTTGGCATGTACTGTCCGACGGCATACGGTAATGCGTTGCGGCCTCTCAAGGAGGGCCCCGAGCAGCCCCCCAGCTACCCTCCAGCGTGTTTCAACGTTCCTGCAGGGGGTAGGGTGGAGGGGGGGAGGACACAGCAGGAAAGAAGATAAAAAAAAAACAAAAACAAACCCCAGGGAACTGGGTGCCGGCGTCCCCCCACCAACACAAGTCCAGAAAGTCCAGTAGCCTGTTCCGGGGGTGCAAGGGGCTATGAGCCATGGCATAGTAGTGAGATTAGGGGTGATCGTGGCTTAGACACCCAAGGGATGGAGGAGGCAACCCGGGGAGGGAGAAATAACATAAGAAAGTAAACCCCTCGAGGGGGGGGTCAAATGGGGGAGAGAGGGACAAAAAAAAACTTCAAAACTGGGGGAGCAGGATCAAATCGACATCCGATGGCTCACCTCATTGCCTGCCGCTGTCAGGCCTCCCTTGATTCCTCCGCGGAAGCGTAGCGCAATCGGCGCCGATCCCTCTGTGGCCTGGGTGACCGGCCTCTCCGTCGTCCCGGAAATCCAGAGCGGGGGGCCGAGCGCTGCAGTAGCTGTAGCCAGTCTGGTACAACGACGGGGTCAGCTTCCAGGAAGGTAAAGAGGTCAGGTAGATCCGAGGGGGTGCGCAGGGTAAGCATCTGTTGGGACTTCTTGAACGTCACCGATATGGGGAATCCCCACCTGTAGGTGACTCCCGATTGGCGGGCCACTTCCAGTACAGGTTTTAGTATGGCTCGTCTCTGCAAAGTAGCCCTGGAGAGGTCGGGTAGGATTCGTAAGGAAGCACCATCAAAATCTACTTCCCCCTTCTCCCAAGCCTTCCGGAGCACCATCTCTTTGTGCGCATACTGATGGATGCAGCAGATGACGTCCCGCGGTCTGTCCGGGTCAGTCGAGCGGGGACCCAGCGCTCTGTGGATCCTGTCAAACGACAAGTTGGCTGGGAAATCTACCCCCAACATGTCTCGGAATATCGCCAACACAGATGCTGCTAAATCCTCTGCCTCCTTGGCCTCCGGGATCCCTCTCAGTCGCAGGTTGTTCCTTCTGCTGCGGTCCTCCATTTCCTCTAACTGAAGTTGTTGTGTGAGGACCGCAGCTGCCTGGGTTGATTGCATCGCCTCCGCCGCCGCCATGCGCCTCTCCAGAGCATCCACCGATGATTCACCCGCTCCCATCCGCTCAGACAGCGACTTCACCTCCTCTCTCACCGTAGAGATCTCCTCGCGGTGAGCTGCCTCCAGCCTGCTAGCTAGCGCCTCGAAGTCAGATCTCGTGGGTAAAGCCTGGAGTAGTGCCCGTAGTTCGGCGTCGGCTCTCAAGGTAAGCGGGGCATGGTACGGGTGTAGTAGATCCTGGGGTCCTGAGGAGAAGACCGCTGGGGTGTCCAAGTCCATTTCTGGGGCCAAGGAGGGGGACGGTGCGGGAGGGGAGTCCCGCGGACGCTGTGTACCGAGAGGGCCCTGCCTCGTGGTGTCCGCCATCTTGGTACCTGATGAGGCTCCGTAGTTCGTCTGCAAAAAACGGAGTATTTCACCGCTCGATTGCGTCTTTGGAGGGGTTGTTCTCTTAGGTTTCCCTCTCCGCTTCCCAGCGGAGTACATGCCGTGGAGTACCGGTATATATTTCTGGTGTAAAAGCTGATAAAGGCCGGGCCGGACCGGGAGCTCCTCTAGTGTGCGACTCTACTCAGCCATGTCCAGACCACGCCCCCATAATAGACATTTTTAACAAGAGCACAACATATAAGAAACCCTGTATATATAGGAGGGCGTGGTCTGGACATGGCCGAATAGAGTCGCATACTTGTGGAGCTCCTGGTCCGGCCCGGCCTTTACCAGCCTATACAGCAGTGATATTCACCGGTACTCCCCAGTATGTACTCCGCTGGGAAGCGGAGAGGAAAGAATAAAAGGAAAACCCCTCCTAAAACGCATCCGAGCGGCGAGATACTCAAATTCCTACAGAACAACTGCGGTGCCTCCCCGGACACCAAGATGGCAGACACAACGAGGCAAGGCCCTCTCAACACTCAGCGATCGCGGGACTCTCCTCTCCCTCTGTCACCCTCCTTAGCCACAGTCATGGACTTTAGCACCCCGGCGGCCTTCCCCTCGGGGTCACAGGAGATACAACACCGGCATCTAGCCCCGCTTACCTTGAGAGCCGACGCCGAACTACGGGCATTACTCCAGGCCTTACCCACGAGAGCAGATTTCGAGGCGCTGGCTAGCAGGCTGGAAGCAGCTCACCGAGAGGAGATTACGACGGTGAGAGAGGAGGTGAAGACACTGTCAGAACGGATGGGAGCGGGAGAGACCTCAGTGATTGCCCTGGAGAGACGAATGACCGAGATGGAGGCTCTTCAATTATCCCAGGCAGCTACGGCCCTCGCATACCAACTCCAGTTAGAGGAAATGGAGGACCGCAGCAGGAGAAACAATCTGCGACTGAGAGGCATGCCAGAGGCCACAGAAGCAGAAGATCTGGCAGCGTCTACATTGGCCATTTTCCGGGACTTGATGGGGGAGGATTTCCCAGCCAACCTGTCCTTCGACAGGATTCATAGAGCAATAGGTCCACGCTCGATGGACCCGGACAGGCCACGGGACATTATATGCCGCATCCATCAATACGCGCACAAGGAGCTGGTGCTGCGAAAGGCTTGGGAGAAGGGGGACGTGGACTTTGACGGCGCTCCCCTTCGGATTCTTCCTGACCTCTCCAGGGCGACTCTGCAGAGACGAGCCATGTTGAAGTCTGTGCTGGAGGTTGCCCGACATGCCGGAATTACATACAGGTGGGGATTCCCCATATCAGCGACCTTTAAAAATATACAGCAGTTCTTCACCCTGCGCACCTCCTCTGATCTGCCTGACCTCTTCGCCTTCCTGGAGGTGGATCCCTTTGACGTGCCGGACTGGCTTCAGTTACTGCAGCGCTCGGCCCCCCGCTCTGGATTCCCGGGGCGACGGAGAGGCCGATCACCCAGGCCGCAGAGAGATCGCAGCAGATCAAGATACACTCCCGCGGAGGTGTCAAGGGAAGCCTGATGTTGGCAGGCGATGAGGTAAGCCGTCAGATACCACTGCCTTAGCCCTGCTCCTCCGTTTTTTTTTCTCCTCCCCTCTCCTGTGTTTTTTTTCTCCTCTTCACGGATGTCTCCCCCCCCCCCCCCCGGATTTTTTTTTTTTTTACACCACCCCTGTCTGATCTGGCTCCTGAGGCAGACCCATCGCCCGCCCCCGTTCTCCCTGAACCTGCTCCTCCGGTTGTTAATTTTTTTTTCACCTCTCCTCTGGCTTCTCTCCCTCTGGGCTCGCTTTTATTTTATTTTTTCTTCTGTTGCCCCCCCCCCAATTGTTTCTCTCCACCCCCCTGCGCTCAAACTGACTCCTGATGCGGACTCGCTGCCCGCCCCCACACTTGTTGAGTGATCGCGGTAGATGGCGGGCTGGGGGTGGGGGGGTGGTGTGGAGATGGAAACGCCGGCACCTAGATGTCGGCCCTCTTATAGCAGGATTGGACCATGATATATGGCTGCAGCTGCCCCTACTGAACTGGGGAAGAGACAATATGGGGATGTTGGGTTTTTTTTGTGTTTTTTTTTTGTATGTGCTGATTTTTTTTTGTATGTGCTGTTTTTTTATCCTCTTCTTCTTTCTGCTGAGTTCCTGGCCGTCCCCCTTCTGCTTTTTCTCTATCCCTCCCCTTCGCCCCGCCCCCTGCAGGAACGCCGAGGGTCAGTCGGAGGTCTACCCCACCCCCACATGGGACTTCATGGTGCTTGATCGCGCGCCACCAGCTGACAGGACACTTCAAGAGGCTGGTAACGAGACTTTCAGATCGGATTTCCCATGTGCTGTGATCTTAATGGTGGAGTGGGGCAATTGCCATGTCGATATGCCCTTCTACTCATTCATTGTATGCTCTATACGGGGGGATTCTGGGGATGGGCCCTCCATGTCATGGGGATGGGACGGGATGGGACGGGACGGGACTCCTGCGGTCGCCCATGGGGGGGGAGCGGGAACGTTCGGCGTCTGACCCATGGGGTCGGGCGTCCCCGATTTACGGAGGGGGTCCGGGCGGGGGATTAGGTGCAGTGGGGTTCCGATTTGTAGATGGCGGGGGTTCACCACGTCACAGACGAGGTAATTGAATTATGGACGGGATCTTTACCTGGGATTGGGCGGTTTGAGTGGAATTGGCGCCGCTCTCCCGCCTATCTCTCGGGATACGGAGGGGGAGACACCTTATATAGTCACCCCCCCTGGATAGGGGGGAACGGGATCAGGAGAGAGAGGCTTGTTTAGATGGGGAGATGGTTCCACGCAGTGGCTCCATCTGACTAAAAAGCTTAATGCAGGATAGAAAGCGATATTTACATGTTAAGCCGGTTTACTGTTATAAATGCACTTTTGATAGGAGGTATGTTTTCTCTGTTTTAAACATTACTGTTATTCTTTCCCAAGGTTTTTTATGGGGATACACGGTTAATTTAGTTTATCAGGCTGGGGGGGGGGGCTGGGCTGGGTTAGCTACCCTCTGTCCTTTCTAACCTCCTCCCCAATAGGCCGAAGTACCACCCCTGGTGTGAATCGGGGCACGCTTCTTTGCAAACGAATTTCGTTCACTTCTCTTAGTTTATATATTTTGGCTTTGTTGACACGTACCTATATATATATATATATATATATATATATATATATATATACAATTTTTTTCTCTCATTTTCCTCTCTCTTTTTATTTTTCTCTCTTTTCCTCCTTTTTCTGTTTTCTTCCTTATATTTTTTTCCCTTTCTCTTTACTCTCCCTTTATTTTCTTCTTTCCCTTTCCTTTTCTTTTCCCTCTCTGTCTACAACACCCTCCTCCCCTCCTCTTATCCTTCCCCTTCCCCATTCCCTTTGTATTGGTCCTATCCCTTTGACCCAGGGATGATGGACACCCTTCATATTTTCTCACTAAACGCAAAAGGACTAAATGTGCCTGAAAAGCGTTGTATGCTTCTGAACGACCTTAAAAGAGCTAGGGCTGACGTAGCGTTCATTCAGGAAACGCACTTTAAAACCTGAGGGCCTCCATGCCTTAGAAACCGATTCTTCCCCTCTGTGTACCATGCCACTAACAAGACAGCTAAAACCAAGGGAGTATCCATACTCATATCTGGAGCAGTGCCCTGGACATGTAGCGATACCTTGGTGGATGCCGAGGGTCGTTATGTGTTCATAAAGGGAACGATAGGGGACATAGGGGTGACTTTGGCCACTATTTATGCGCCCAATGACCGACAAGATACCTTCCTACACGACACACTAGACCTCCTGATGGAATTAAAAGCGGGACAGTTGATCATGGGAGGCGACTTTAACATTCCTCTATCCCCCTTGGTCGACACCTCATCGGGTCGTTCCTCCGTACGTTCCGGCATACATAAACGCATTATCCGGGACTTACACGACGCCCAGCTGGTTGACGTATGGAGACTCCATCACTCTGGGGAGAGGGATTACACCTTTTACTCTTCTCCACACAATGTGTACTCGAGGATCGACTACTTTTTTGTCCCACACAGCCAACTGGAGGCGGTACACGACCCGATGATCGGTAACATCACGTGGTCAGACCACGCGCCCATTACTATGCGCTACGACCTCCTGGCGACCTCGATATCCAGAACTAGGTTCTGGCGCCTGAACGAAAGTTTACTACAGATGCCGGAGGTCATGTCGGAGGTCACAACTGAACTACAACACTACTTCAGGACTAACGACACAGACAACTGCGACCCGGGTATTCTGTGGGAGGCACATAAATCAGTAATTAGGGGGATACTAATCAAACATGGCGCACGCATTAAAAGAGAACGGGAACAACAACTGGTACAGCTCCTGGATAAGATCCGCGTGGTGGAATCTAAGCATAAGCGAACGCAGGTGCCCTCCTTGGAGGCTGAACTGCTTTCTCTTAGAAGACAAACGGTAGACTTACTCCACTATAGAGCTAAAGCGGCGTTACAATCCTGCCGGAAACTCACGTACGAATCGGGAAATAAATGTGGGAAACTACTCGCTAAAGCGGTCAGGAACCTCAGGCTCAGAACTTTCATACCCCAATAATGTCTCCCTTGGGACAAAAGAATACTATGCCAACTCACATAGTGCAGGAGTTTAGGAATTACTACTCCTCTCTTTATAACCTCCCTCCTAGGACCCCCACTGACGTGACGATAGAAGAGTACATTGCCACCTCACGACTGCCTCAATTACCTACGACGTCCGGAATGGAATTAGATGACCCCATTACTGTGGAGGAACTGCAACGGGCGATGGGAGGGACGAAGCCCGGCAAGGCGCCGGGACCGGATGGGTTTACCTTGCAGTACTATCAATCTCTCCTCCCACTGCTGGGTCCACATATGGTGAGGATGTTCAACGGCCTGGGGGAGGGGGGCTCCTTCCCTAGGGATACCTTACGAACACATATCTCCCTTATTCATAAAGAAGGCAAGGACCCAACAGCGTGCGGCAGCTACAGGCCCATTTCTTTATTAAACACGGATCTAAAGCTTTTTACTAAGATCCTAGCCAACAGACTGACCCAACTTACGCCGGATATCAGTCACTTAGACCAAGTGGGTTTCGTCCCAGCCCGAGAGGCGAGGGATAATACCACCAAGGTGCTCAACTTGATCCACATAGCGACCACGTCAAAGACACCCTGCGTCTTTCTCAGCACAGATGCTGAGAAGGCGTCCGACCGTGTCAATTGAACCTTCATGTTCTCCGTCCTGAAACGAATTGGCTTGGGGCCTAAAATGCTCCAATGGATATCCAGTATATATTCCATACCCTCGGCCCAGGTCAAAGCCAATGGAATTTTGTCTGAAACTTTTCCTATTACGAACGGGACCAGACAGGGGTGCCCGCTCTCACCCATACTTTTTGCGTTGGCTTTAGAACCATTCCTGTGCACGGTGCGTGCACACCCTGACATTACAGGGGTCACTGTGAGTGATACACAATTTAAAATCTCGGCGTATGCAGATGATTTATTGTTCTCCTTGACCAACCCAGTAGTGTCCCTACCGAACCTACTCCGGGAGTTTGATAGGTACGGAAACCTATCTAACCAAAAAATTAATTTTGACAAATCGGCAGCAATGGGGATTAATATCCCTCCCACTAGATTGAGCTCACTGAAATCCCAGTTCAAATTTAAATGGTCGGACAGTTCTCTCAAGTACCTGGGAACTTTGATCCCGTACAATTTGAAGCACACCTTCGACCTCAACTTTCCACCCTTATTGACCAAGGTCCGCCTGTTGCTACAGGAGTGGACCAAGGGTTTGCATTCCTGGTTTGGTAGGTGCAACCTCATTAAAATGTCCATCCTCCCTAAATTTGTGTACTTGTTCCAGGCATTGCCAATCAAGATTGCACCCCCGTACTTTAAACAGGTCAACTCCCTTTTAGTTAACTTTATATGGGCTAACTCCAAACCCTGACTCCGTAGACGTCTTTTGACAATGCCGAAACATCTCGAAGGATTGGCCCTACCAGATTTACGTAGTTATTATGGGGCGGTGCATCTTGGCAGAATTATAGACTGGAACCGCCACAGTAAGTCTAAACTCTGGATCCAACTAGAACAAGCCCAAACAGCGGTGCCGCTGAAGGGCGCCACTTGGTGCTTCGACCGACTACCCCCCGCCCTGACTTCCCACCCTGTTATTGGCACTACCCTTCGGATAGGGGCGGCGAACTTACTATCAACCCACCTTTCCTCGGGTGACTCCCCCCTTTACCCAATATTAGGAAATCCAGCGTTCCCCCCGGGCCTGGAATCGGCGGAGTACATGTCACTTACTTCGACGGGGAGGGACCAGGCCTCACATTTTGTGGAGGACGCTCAGTGGCCCTCTGTTCAAGCCCTGACTAGTGATGAAGGACACTTCCGACTTCCGTTTTGGAGGGCGATTCGCTTACATCATTTCCTACATTCAATACCAAACCCGGCACAATATCAGAGAGAACTGACCTCCTTTGAAGAATACTGCAGGGACGAGGGGACGTTGCCTCAAGTCCTATCCAAAACATACGCACTACTTAACTCCCCTCCCACACAACCTGACTTGCCCTTCCTGCAGAAATGGGAAACAGACCTACAACGTTCGTTCACTGACACCCAAAAACAGACGATAATTCGATTTTCCTTGAAAACATCGATATGCACAAAAATCCAAGAACTTAACTACAAGATCTTGACCAGGTGGTACTACACACCCCAGGTACTGCATAGATATTTCCCTAACTCCACGAATCAATGTTGGAGATGCCAGACGGAGGTGGGGACGCTTCTTCATATATTCTGGACCTGTCCTCGTCTGCAACACTTCTGGACAACAGTTAGGACTATCACTCAGAAATTTACCGACCATGCAATCAGTGACGACCCCGCCTTTTTCCTGCTCCACGCTACCTCAATTCCGGCACGGAGATACAAGAAGTCAATCATACGGCACTTACTGGACGCAGCCAAATCCTGCATCCCCCTCAGATGGAAGAAAAGTTCACCCCCGTCGGTGGGGCTGTGGTTGCGCAGGGTGGAGGACATCTAAAAGCTGGAGGATTTAGTCCTCACTGCTCAAAACAAACAAGAGAGGCACTCTGAGGCGTGGAGGCTCTGGAACATCTTCATCTATTCTGATGAAGGATCGGCCCTACTTAACTCTTAACTTGACAAAGGGATACAGCTTTGATAGCTATTACGGCTGGAGACGTGCTTATAAATCTGGGTCAACCCCCCCTCCCACCTCTCCCTCTCCCCTTCAACCCCGCTCTCCCACCTCCCTGTCTTTTTTCCTTTCACCTTTCCTTTTTCCATGTCTTTCTTTTAGTATTTTCAGTTGTTTTCTGTGTTTTCCTCTCAAGGACCGTTGTGAGTCCCCCCCCCTTTTCCTTTTTTTTCTCGAGGGTCAATTTTGATAATTTCTGTTGTTCTTTTCCCCCCTTTTTTTCTCTTCTTCTCTCTCTCTCTCTCTTTTTTCCTTTTTTAATTAATGGGATACGAGAATTGGACAGGACAATTGGAATCCTAATAGATGTGACATAGTGATGCCACCTACCGGACGGTCATAGAGTAATGAGGAACATCTGGGGAGGATACTAAACAGATGGTCACGGGCTCAGCGATAATAGTACCCCGTGTTGGGTTATCTACATCAGGCGAACATCCAGCCCTGTCTGAGATAAATGGTTGTGAACTTGTACGTCACACTCTATTTGTATGGTAATGTTTTTATTCTATGTATGTCTAAATAAAACAATACAATTTATATTTGAAAAAAAAAAAAAACCCTGTATAGCACCCTCATAATAAACATTTTTAACAAAAGCAAAGCCTATAAAAATCCCTGTATGGCTACCCCTTGGGCTTACTACTAGACCTTTCCCCTTTGTTTAAGTTCCTAATATATTCATTCATTTAGTTCCTTACTATGGACCCACTAAGGTAGTCATATACTAAACCATATCATGCTTTAGAGTATTCAAAACTTTGCAGTATTCCCCCCAAAAAAATAAAAAAATTCTTCCACCATCAAACACCTTCCTCAAAGTAAATTACATTCCTCTAATCCCCCTCATCCCCTTCCACCCTCGCCTATTTTAGCTCTCCAGGACAATGGGCATGTACACAGATAATTTTCTCTGTTCCTCCCTGTCTTCCAGTGCTCTAACTAACTATCCAACGAAAAAATAATTTATTCTACTGGTGCGGCCTCCAGGAATAGATACCCTCAGAAGGATTTGGAGAAAAAATACATAAAGATCCTAGATCATTTGTAAGAAATAACTAACAATAGAAGGATACGGGGAGGGAGTACACAAAAATCCTAGGTCATTTATCAGGAATCACTAACATTAGAAGGATATTGGGAAGGAATACATAGAAATCTAGAAATCTTAGATCATTTAATGGGAGTCACTAATGGTATGCACGGATCCCTATGCAGCAGTTCCCACAGTATATCATATGTGCGTCATTAGTCCCACGTTGCCCCCCCTCTTCATGTGTAATTGTGCACCTTAAGAGCATGTGCGCTGTGTGATATGTGTTTCATGTGTCTCCCCTTTATTAAACTCCACCAACTATACTCCTATTGGTGTGTGAATACAATTATAAGTGTTATATAGTGTGGACACTTATTCAAAAAAACAGCAGGGCATCCATAGAGGGATCTGTTTGTCCAAATAGATCCCCCTCCACTTCTCTTACCCCCTCTTTAGTGCCCTCACCTCCCTTGCCAGGTTCCCCCTCCATGTAGTTACTGGCCGGTTCGACCACCTCTCCCACCCATCAGCTGCAGCTGCTGTTAGTGCCAGAAATGGATGAATGGAGAGCGGGGGGCTGCTCCATACAGCTTATGGCTGGCTCTCCCACCACCCCTTTTCATCGGCTGCAGCCGCTGCTAGTGCGGGAGATGGATGGGTGGAGAGCGGAGGGCTGCTCCATGCAGCTGCTGGCCGGCTCTCCCACCACCCCCTCCTGCCAGCTGCAGCCGCTGCTGGTTCGGGAGATCTAAATGAATGGATGGAGAGTGGAAGTCTGGTAAACATGTCTTTACCTGCTCCCTTCCTTTCCTGAAAGGATACAGACAGCGATCACAGTACTGATCGCTTCTGTATTCATTAATCACTGACTGATAGTAAACTGTGTTTACTATTTGTCAGTGTGTAAATTAAATATAGTAAACACTGTTTACTATATTTCATTTTATGAATGAATGGAGTCTCTATATAGACTCATATCTCATTCATCTACAGTGCAACTCAGACTGCAGAAAAAGAGACTGTTTTCAGTCCATTTCTCTGTGTCAAAAAAGAGGTCTGTTTAGACCCCTGATGTCACTCCAAAGCGGTCCAAAATCAAAAAAATTAAATAAAATGAAAAAAATTAAATTGCACCTGTACAAAAAATAAATAACTATGCAGAGCGGAAACAGACACAGCCCTCTCTCCACTATGAGGTGGTTGGATGGAAACGGACAACTTGTCCATTTCCATCAGACTGCCATCCGATCCAGATGGGGAGTAGATCCCATCTATCTGTTTTTGACGGACAGGTTCGGATCGAATGGCGGTGGGTGTCAACAGAAAGCAGAGACAAATTTAGATGGGGGGGCGCCCGATTTTAATCTTGCCTAGGGCAGCACAAAACCAAAATACACCACTGATCATGCCATAACCATCAGGGAGGCATGTATTTGGCCAATGACCCCCAAAAAAGCCGATGTCATTAACCACTTTACAACCACCTGCCGACAAATAACGTCGACAAGGTGGTTGCTTAACTCTGGGAGGACGTTATATAACGTCCTCCCAGAATCGCGCTCCCGTGCGCCCCCTGGGGCGCGCACATGGGAAACTCCGTGACCGCCGGGTCCAGAGGACCCGGCGGATCACGAATCGCGGTAAATCGCCGCTGATAGCGGCCGTTTACCACGTGATCGCTCCGTCAAATGACGGAGCAATCACTTGTAAACAGACCGGCGTCATGTGATGACGCCGGTTCCTCCCTCCCCTCTCTGTACCGATCGGTACAGTGTGAGAGGAGAGGGGAGGGAGCGGATGGCAGCAGCAGCTCTGTGGGCTGGATCTGTGACAATTGCAGTCACAGATCCAGCCACCCATCCATCCCTGCTCAGCCATCCCTGGTGCAATACCCTGCCAATACTCTGCAATACACCCTGCCAATACTCTGCAAAATACCCTGCGCAATACTCTGCAAAATACTCTGCAATACCCTGGTGCAATACTCTGCAATACCCTGGCGCAATACTCTGCAATACCCTGTGCAATACTCTGCAATACCCTGCGCAATACTCTGCAATACCCTGCAAAACACTCTGCAATACCCTGCAAAATACTCTGCAATACCCTGCGCAATACTCTGCAATACTCTGCAATACCCTGCGCAATACTCTGCAATACCCTGTGCAATACTCTGCAATACCCTGCGCAATACTCTGCAATACCCTGCGCAATACCCTGCAAAATACTCTGCAATACCCTGCGCAATACCCTGCAAAATACTCTGCAATACCCTGCGCAATACCCTGCAAAATACTCTGCAATACCCTGCGCAATACCCTGCAAAATACTCTGCAATACCCTGCACAATACTCTGCAATACCCTGCGCAATACTCTGCAATACCCTGCGCAATACCCTGCGCAATACTCTGCAATACCCTGCGCAATACTCTGCAATACCCTGCGCAATACTCTGCAAAATACTCTGCAATACCCTGCACAATACTCTGCAATACCCTGCACAATACTCGGCAATACCCTGCGCAATACCCTGCACAATACTCTGCAATACCCTGCACCATACTCTGCAATACCCTGCACAATACTCTGCAATACCCTGCAATACCCTGTGCAATACCCCCTGTGCAATACCCTGCCATACTCCGCAATACCCTGCCATAGTCCGCAATACCCTGCCATAGTCCCCAATACTCCGCAATGCCCTGCAATACTCCGCAATGCCCGGCAATACTCCGCAATGCCCGGCAATACTCCGCAATGCCCGGCAATACTCTGCAATAACCACTTCCCGCCCGCCGGCCGTCATATGACGTCCTTGACTTTGTGCGGGGATATCTGAATGATGGGAGCAGCTACAGGCATCATTCAGATATCAGCTTTTTCAGCCGGCGATTCCCTACACCATAAGAACAATCATAGCGGCTGTTCTGCTGCTTGATCATTCTTACGGGAGGCGAGAGGGGATGTCCCCCCTCCCGCTGCCCTCCGGTGCTTCTACCGCTACGATCAAAGCCAGGATTGTTGTTTTTTTTTTGTTTTTCTTTCAGGCTTCCCAGCCTAGAGGTGAGATGTGGGGTCTTATTGACCCCATATCTCACTGTAAAGAGGACCTGTCATGCCATATTCCTATTACAAGGGATGTTTACGTTCCTTGTAATAGGTATAAAAGTGATCAAAAAAAATTTTGGGGCGGAAAAACATGTCAAACTAAAATAAATAAAGTAAAATGAACAATAAAAAAATATATTTTTTTTAAAGCGCCCCTGTCCCCGTGAGCTCGCATACAGAAGCGAACGCATACGTAAGTCCCGCCCACGTATAAAAACGGTTTTCAAACCACACATGTGAGGTATCTCTGCGAACGTTAGAGCGAGAGCAATCATTTTGGCCCTAGACCTCCTCTGTAACTCAAAACATGTAACCAGTAAAAATATTTAAAGCGTCGCCTATGGGGATTTTTTAAGTAGCGAAGTTTGGCGCCATTCCACGAGTGTGTGCAATTTTTAAGGGTGACATGTTAGGTATCTATTTACTCGGCGTAACTTCATCTTTCACATTATGCGAAAACATTGGGCTAACTTTACTGTTTTGTTTTTTTTTTAAGCACAAAACATTTTTTTTCCGTAAAAAACGCGTTAAAAAAATTGCTGCGCAAATATCGTGCGAGATAAAAAGTTGCAACAACCACCATTATATTCTCTAAGGTCTTTGCTAAAAAAACATATATAATGTTTTGGGGTTCTATGTAATTTTCTAGCAAACAAATGATGATTTTTACATGTAGGAGAGAAATGTCAGAATTGGCCTGGGTGCTCCAGAACGCCTGAAGGTGCTCCCTGCATGTTGGGCCTCTGTATGTGGCCACGCTGTGTAAAAGTCTCACACATGTGGTATCGCCATACTCGGGAGGAATAGAAGAATGTGTTTTGGGGTGTAATTTGTGGTATGCATATGCTGTGTGTGAGAAATAACCTGCTAATATGACAATTTTGTGAAGAAAAAAAAAGAGAAAAAAAAAATCTTGATTTTGCAAAGAATTGTGGGAAAAAATGACAACTTCAAAAAACTCACAATGCCTCTTTCTAAATACCTTGGAATGTCTTCTTTCCAAAAAGGGGTCATTTGGGGGGTATTTATACTTTTCTGGCATGTTAGGGTCTCAAGAAATGAGATCGGCCGTCAGTACTTCAGGTGTGATCAATTTTCAGATATTGGCACCATAGCTTGTGGACTCTATAACTTTCACAAAGACCAAATAATATCCACCAATTTGTACTTATTTTTACCAAAGATATGTAGCAGTATAAATTTTGGCCAAAATTTATGAAGAAAAAATAATAATTTGCAAAATTTTATAACAGAAACGAAAAAAAAAACATTTTTTTACAAAATTTTCAGTCTTTTTTCTCTTATAGCGCAAAAAATAAAAAACCCAACAGTGATTAAATACCACCAAAAGAAAGCTCTATTTGTGTGAAAAAAAGGACAAAAAATTCATATGGGTACAGTGTTGTATAACTGAGTAATTGTCATTCAAAATGTGAGAGCACCGAAAGCTGAAAATTGGTCTGGTTATTAAGGGCCCAGTGGTCAAGTGGTTAAGAACTATCTTCTGCAAAAAAAAAGGCATCCTGGAAGTGATGGTTTGGACATAATCTCAACATCATTGAGTCTGTCTGTGAATACATGAAGAGACAGAAGGATTTGAGGCAGCCTACATTCACAGAAGAACTGTGGTTAGTTCTCTAAGATGTTCAGAACAACCTACCTGCTGAGTTCCTTCAAAAACAGTTTGCAAGTGTACCTAAAAAAATAGATGTGGTTTTGAAGGCAAATGGTGATCACACCAAATATTTATTTGATTTGGATATCCCTTCTGTTCATTTACTTTCTATTTTGTTAATAAAAAAACTATTAACACTCCTATTTCTGAAAGCATTTTTAATTGACACCATTTTTTTACACCTGCCTAAACATTTTCCACAATAGTGTTTATATGTATGTGTGTGTGTGTGTGTATATAGTGTACTGTGATATTAAAATGTACAGTGAATTGAAAAGGTTGTCATGGTACAACCAAAAAACGTACATGTATATTATTGGGATTTTATGTGATAGACCAACACAAGGTGGCACAAAATTGTGAAGTGGAAGGAAAATGATAAATGGTTTTCAATTTTTTTTTTACAAATAAATATGTGAAAAGTGTGGCGTGCATTTGTATTTAGCCCCCTTTACTCTGATACTCCTAATTAAAATCTAGTGGAACGAATTGCTTTCAGACGTCACCCTTTTAGTAAATAGAGTCCACCTGTGTGTAATGTAATCTTAGTATAAATTCAGCTGTTCTGTGCAGCCCCCAGAGGTGTCTTAGAGAACCTTAGTGAACAAACAGCATCATGAAGTCCAAGAAACACTCAAGACAGGTCAGGGATAAAGTTGTGGAGAAGTTTAAAGCAGGATTTGTTTATAAAAAACTATCCCAAGCTTTGAACACCCCACAGAGCACTGTTTAATCCATCATCCGAAAATGGAAAGAGTATGGCACAAATGCAAACCTACCAAGACATGGTCAGATGAGACCAAATTGTTTCCTTTTTGGCCTGAAAGCAAAACGCTATGTGTGGCGGAAAACTAACACTGCACATCAACCTGAACATACCATCCCCACTGTGAAACATGGTGGTGGCAGCATCATGTGGAGATGCTAGTTTTCAGCAGGGACAAGGAAGTTGGTCAGAGTTGATGGAAAGATGTATGGAGCTAAATACAGGGTAATCTTAGAAGAAAACCTGTTAGAGTCTGCAAAAGACTTGAGACTGGGGCGGAGGTTCACATTCCAGCAGGACAACGACCCTAAACATACAGCTAGAGCTACAATGGAATGGTTTAGATCAAAGCATATTCATGTGTTAGAATGGCTCAGTCAAAGTCCAGATCTAAATCCAATTGAGAATCTGTGGCAAGACTTGAAAATTGGTGTTCACAGACGCTCTCCATCCAATCTGACAGAGTTTGAGCTATTTTGCAAAGAAGAATGGGCAAAAATGTTACTCTCTAGATGTGCAAAGCTGGTAGAGACATCGCCCAAAAGACTTGCAGCTGTAATTACAGCAAAAGGTGGTTCTACAAAGTATTGACTCAGGGGGGCTGAATACAAATGCAGGCCACACTTTTCACATATTTATTTGTCAAAAATGTGGAAAACCATTTATCATTTTCCTTCCACTTCTCAATTATGTGCCAATTTGTGTTGGTTTTTCACATAAAATCCCAATAAAATACTTTTTTAAGGCACTGTTTAATTATCAAATGCAGCTTGATATCAAATTGGCTGAAAAACAATTGATACATCATTATGTAGGAGTCAGAGTAGGTGGTGAAATAATCTTTATAGCCTCTGCGGTCAAAGGGACATAAGTTAAGTCAGCAGGGTGTGTCTTTTAGTTGAAATTCTCCTCCACCCATGCCCCCCCACCCCCCCGCCACAATTCATCAGACACTGTGTCTTGGATGGATCCAGGCTGAAGTCGCTTTTACTCCTTGGCAACTGGGCTGCTTCTCAGGAGTGCAGCATTCTGTTCTTTTTTCATTTGTGTGTGCATCAAGCTGGGACAGTTTCTTTTCATGCGGACACCCTACTACAACAAGTGTTAATCACCAAAGCGCATGGGATGAGGGCTTGAAGTGGCACCCAAAATATTTCCAGTTTAAAGTCTTGGCTTAGGGGGCATGGCCTGGATCAGCATGTGATTAGCTGCTTTCTCACAGAGCTCCCGCAGGTTACCCTGAAGTGATCCTGTTCCCAGCCTAACAGCACACTTTCCCGGCTATTGGACGGCTCCTGCATCGAGTGAGACCCTGCTGTGTCACCCAGTTCGTTTGAACTCATGATGGTTACCAGAGGAAAAGGAAAGGAGGATGTGCAGTATCTGGAGCTCTAAATGGCGCCGCCACGGATCTCCAGCAGCGCGAACCTCGTGATGCAGAAAAATCTAAAGACCCCTAAGAATGCCAGCGGTAACCGCCCCTAAGGACATTTGTTATTATGCCCAGAAGCTAGTGGGATCCTTGGTTATTACTGACTCAGCAGAGGTGGGGGGAGAGCCTGAGGGGGGAACCCATTGAGCAAGTGGATATGGAGGAAGGTGTAACAGGGTGCACAGATGCAAACCTCATGGAAGCACTGTCAGAGGAGCAGGAAGATGACAATGAGGATGAGGGAAAAAAACATGAAAAAAAATGAAAAAAAATTTTTTTTCATTTTCTTTCTTTATTTTCAAAAATCTTGTGGCAACAAATGAGATCTGCAAAATAATCACTATGCATCTTATCAAATACCTTGGTGTGTCTACTTTCCAAAAGGGGGTAATTTTGTACTATCTTGGCATTTCGGGACCTCCGAAACTGTGATAGGTAGGTAGGTTTTCAAGCAGCTATACCAGGGCCGTGGCTGCAGCTGTCAACCATAATCCCGCTGGATTGCTTTTCCAAGCAGTGGGGGGGGGGGGTCGTCTTCTCCCTTACGTCACTCTCTGGTGCGCTTTTGTTGCTTTCCGGGCTCTTCTGTCCCACTGGAGAGCTTAGGATCCGATTCGGCAGAATGTCCCTGATCATCTCCATGGCCTAGGAGACTGGAAGCTATGAGCATTTCATCACTTCCGGTTGGAGAAAATGTAAAGAGAGACATTTTTTTCTAAAAAAGGATGAGATCAATGTGTTTTTTCTTTTTAATCTCATGCTTTCAAGGGTAGAAGAGAGATCTGGGGTCTTATAGACCCCAGAGGACCTGTCATGCTTTATTGATATCACAAGGGATGTTTACATTTCTTGTGATAGCAATAAAAGTGATAAAAAAAGTAATTAAAGGGACAGTGTCAATTTTTTATTTATTTAAATACAGTAAAACCTTGGTTTAAGAGTAACTTGGTTTGAGAGCATTTTGCAAGACAAGCTAAATTTTTTAATACATTTTGACTTGATATACAAGCGATGTCTTGATATACAGTCCATATAAAAAGATTATAGCAATGTGATAGGTTGTGTAACCATAAAATGTCCATCCACAAATGGAGTATAAAAGAGAAGAGAGGCGCCTCTAAGTGTAGCAATATGGCTACATTTAATGAAGGTACAACATTTAGCAACTTATTGCTACACTTAGAGGCGCCTCTATTCTCTTATATACTCTGTAACTCCTGATGGATTTTGCTTCTAATCCCCTTAATGGAGGCTTCCATTTGTGGATGGACATTTTATGGTTACACAACCTATCACATTGCTATAATCTTTTTATATGGACTATAAATTGAAGGAACTATGAATAAATGGTTGTGGAACGAATCATCTGAGTTTCCATTATTTCTTATGGGGTAACTCGCTTTGATATACAAGTGTTTTGGATTACAAACATGTTTCCGGAACGCAATATGCTCGCAATCCAAGGTTTTACTGTAAAATTATAAAAAGAAAATTAAAGCGCCTCCGTTCCCCCCTGCTCACGCACAGAGGCATATGTAAACAGTGTTCGCATCACACATGAAAGGTATCACCACATTATAGCAAAAGCAATAATTCAAGTTCTAGATCTCCTTCGTAACTCAAAACTTATAACATGTAAAAAAAAAAAATGGTTGCCTAAAAAGATTTTTAAGTATCGTAGTTTGTTGCCATTCCACAATTTTAAAGTGTGACATGTTAGGTATCTATTTATATCATCTTTTATATTTTACCAAAGATTGGGTTATATAGAAAGCTTTTTGCATAAAAAAAAAAAAATCTGAAAAAAATGCATTTAAAAAACCACATGCTGGTCTTAAAAGTGGTTAAATAATATTCCTGGGTGGGGTGGAGGTGCCCTAATCTTGCCTGTGAAGGGGTGTATCTCTGTGATGCACAGTAAGTGCTGCGGCAGCACTGATGTTTACAGAGGAAAAACATGTTTACAATTACCGGCAAATGATATTTAATGTTCAAATCTTTATAATGCATAAAGAATAATGCACAGACCCCTCCAAGGGTCTGCTATGTATTTTAGGGATTTTTGAAGGTCATGAGAATTTTGGACTACTTGCATAATTCTTGTTGTTTTGAATTTTTGGACCACTGTGTAATCATGAGGGCACATAATACTTTCTCTCCTAGAAGCATATACATTTTTTATTGCATAACACCAGTTCTAAGCTTAACTTTGGACAAAACCTTGATTTTTACTTTTCAATAGAGTGGGGAGGATAAGAAGCACTGCCAACTTTTTATTGTTTCTCAGCCAAAACAAGAAGTGAGGGGAAGTATTTCCAACTGGGACATACATAGGATTAAAGTCCTTTTTCTCTAGTAGAGTTATGCCGCGTACACACGATCGAAAACCGACAAGAAAAGTTTGATGTGAACTTTTGGTCGGAAATTCTGACCATGTGTTGGCTCCATCTGACTTTTTCTGTCGCAATTTCCGACAACAAAAATTTGAGAGCTGGTTCTCAATTTTTCCGACAAGAAAAGTTCTTCCGATTGTCTGTATGCAATTCCAACACACAAAAAAACACACATGCTCTGAATCAATTCGACGCATGCTCGGAATCATTGAACTTCATTTTTGTCGGCTCGTTGTAGTGTTGTACGTCACCGTGTTCTTGGCGATCGGAATTTTGTGTGATCGTGTGTATGCAACACAAGTTTAAACCAACATTCCATCAGAAAAAAATCCACGGTTTTCTTGTTGGAATTTCCCATCGTGTGTACGCGGCATTAGGAAGGGTTTAACCCTATGTCAGATTTTTATAGCTTTTGTAACCCAATAAAATTCCCCTTTTCTCGTCTTAGTGACAGACACTTAATGGAATGGTAAGTCAAATCTACTCAAAGGATGACACAGATAGCAATAGAAACCTCACAGATGTTCTAATCCTTGCCCCAGAGACCTCTCTGGTTTTCTTACCTGTCTGACTTCCTTCCATCTTCATGTTAGCACACATCAAGCTTTATGTATATAAACTGGGAAATATATGTGCAATCCGTAGCAATTGATCAATGGCTTTTGTCTGATTAAGGTTACAGGCGGTGATGAAGTATCTGACTGATCATTATATGGATCATAAAATTTTCCTTCATATTCCTTAAAGCAGTATTAGACCCAAAAGCAAATATTTATTATATTTCAGCTTACCAGTTCTTAGATGTGATGGCTGTATTCTTTTACTTTTTTAGGATTTCTCTCTTCTATTTTCATTTGGTGATCTGGCCAGTAAGTTTGCTGTTTTTTACAAGCTCAAACTCTCCAGCAGAATGTATCAGTTTACAGGGATAAGACAAACCACTTAACACTGGCAGAGGTGATCAAAATGATCAGCTTTTATTTATTCATGTAAATACCTATATCCCAAAAGGAAAAAACTCTTTGCTGCAACTGATTATAAAGTGTGAGATTAAGTTTGGCTTAATTTTTTTTTAGTGTATCTAAATCTGCTAATACATTTTACACTACCATCCCCTCCAGACTGCCAATGCTGCTGTTTGCTGTGCCCTCTATGCGCCTCCATCCAGAGTTGGGGCCTGCTAATACAGGAGGTGTGCTATTTGCTGGACCACCAGGTAAAAACAGAGGGAAAAAGCCAAAGAAAAGAAAATCGATGTAGCCACCCTATCTCATGTTTGGTTAGCTGCAATATAATACATTTTTAGTTTTGGGTTTAATACTGCTTTAAAGTGTATCTACGCTCAAGATTTTTTTTTTTATATATTGCAGCTTACCAGTTCTTATACTTGACTTGACTTGACCTGTCCCAGGGTGACAACACTCACTCAAGTAATTTTTTCCTTTTGCTTTCACCTGGTGATCTGCGACTGCCAGTAACACATATCCTGTTCTAGGGTGACAATGCCGACTTAAATCTATGGAGAAACAGCACTGTCACCCTAAGACAGGAAATGCGTTAGGCCCACTGATCCCCATCCCCTTTATAACATGAGGAAAGTGTTCTTTATTCCAGTGGTCATCAACCCTGTCCTCAAGGCCCACTAACAGGCCAGGTTTGCAAGATAACTGAAATACATCACAGGTGATATAATTTGCTGCTCAGTGATTGCAGTATTCTAGTCTGCATCTCCCCAAGGCAATACATAAAACTTGGCATGTTAGTGGGCCCTGAGGACAGGGTTGATGACCACTGCTTTATTCTACAGACCTGGCTGAGAACAATGCTAAATGATTAAAGCCACCAGAGGTAGAGTCCATAAGAACTAACAGTACCAGCTGACACATTTCGGGAAGTAACAGCAGGTATTTTTTGTACTTATGGAACAGATATAACAAAACACTTTAAATTATATATTTAATAGACCAAATGGAAACAAATAGAGTAAATTCAATGTTTGGATTTACATACACCTTAAAGCAGACCTTTACTCTCCGTAGTATTTTCTTTTTGGGTAGCAAGTATCTTTCCCATCAAACACTAGCTTCCATTTAGTTATTCCTCACCTAGGTGAGTATGATGTTTGCTGGGTCCACCCCCCCTCTTTCCTCCTGGAAACCTTTCGAATCACACATCCCAGGAGGCTTTGGGATGCCTGTATTGATCAGGAAGTTGGCGCCCAAATCCAAGATTGTGGCACAGGATCAAAGACCTCACTAATTACTTCCAGTTGTAGGAGGACAGCGCTGGACTACTTGGGCTGGTAAGTATGTATTTTGTCAAAGATAGCAACTATAGTATGTGTTGACTTGACCTGTCTGAAATTTCTCTTAGATAAATTCACACAACTAACACATCAGAATAAGGATTACTATTTTCAAAAAAGTAACAGTTATTAACAGAGTCCAATGAGATTTTAACATGACAGTCAAATGTTTTAAATTAAAGATCTTTATCCTTGTGTTGAAGCTTTGTGAATTCAACCTGTAGTATTGTAAGAAGGCTACAAACAAGTGGCCGCTGCCCCCACCTATAACTGGTCTTTGCAGCAAGGAGCACTGGAACAAAACCAAAGAAGTTTCCAAGCTTAACTTACCAAACAGCCTGTAACCAACCAAATTGACCCGTCTAACAATATGCTTTAAAAAAAAAACTTTTTAACACATATTGTTAGACAGGTCAATTTGATTGGTCGCAGGCTGGTTGGTAAGGTGAGTTTGAAAATTTCATTGGTTTTGTAAGATGGCTACCTTGGTTTAATTTTAGGGGGGGGGGGTCTCTTAATTTATACTTATCTCCAGGTATGGCATCACTAGTATTCTCACACAAAACAGGAAAGTGCTAAAGCCAAGTGTACATTACAAATGTTTTACTAGTTGATGAATTTTCAACATAATACTATTAATGTGATCTCTGCTTCAAAGACCCAGTTGCTTTAAAGGAAAAAAAAAATAGAAATGCTTCCTTAATCTGATCTAAGCTCTTGGTGATTATAGAATGTCTAGGTTGGTATAAAACATACTGTGTGTGGTAAATTACCATTTCAGTTCTATGGGAAGTGTTAACAACCAGGAACCAATACTAATGGCTGTTGGCACACAAGCGCTTTTCCTGTTTTTTTTTTTTTAGTGGGTTCTATTAATAAATGGGTTTTGCCTAGTGATTTATTGCTGGGTTTTGCATAACAGATTTACTGCTCTGACAGCTGGAAGCAGCATTTAGGTCCTGCTGAATACAATTCATTGAAAAATAATTTCATAAAAGTCTGTTAGTTCTCCTTACCCCGATCAATTAGAAAGCAGCTACAGAAAATTGCTTAGGTCCAGTGCAGAACACTGTAGATGGGTCTGCTGGCAGGAATACGCTCTGATGTATTTTACTGCATGAAGACCCAGTGAATTCTGAATAAGGAGACAAGGTAAGTCTGGGTGGGATATACTTTCCTATGTTTATGTGTGAAAGTTAAATGTGTAAGTGTAAGTTTAAAAGAAAATAAATGTCTTAAAGTAGAACTAAAAGCAAAGAATTTTTTTTTGGGATAGGAGTAAGTGAGGGTTTAACTCCTGCCTATTTTTGCCATCTGTGTCTCAATGGGGAAATGTCCCTTCACTTCCTGTCCCATAGCTAAAACAGGAAGTGAAAGGAAATCCTTCTAAAATGAGGGAAACCTTGGTTGTCATCAGGGTCACCAGAGCCAGCATTCCCACTGAAATATTTCCCCTCTAGTACTGTTCTGGGGACAACCCAAACTTTGGTATTTTATTTTACTTTCACTTTCAGTGATAAAAGTAAACAGGACAAATAGAGAGGGTAAATTTTCCTAACAGGGGCACAGACAGATGTAAAAACTTTGATTTAGTTATACTTGAAGTCAGTACAACACTTTAAGAGAATTAAAAATGGTAATGCCAGAATTTTACATTATTATTATTATACAGGATTTATATAGCGCTTCAGTTTACTACATGAGGGAAGACAGTACAGTTATAGTAGTAATGCAGCAAATTGGTAAATATAACTAGCTGATATAAAACTCCAGCCAAAACTATTTTTTGTTTTGGATAGGGTTGTTCCTCTTTAAAATGTGTATTGTCAGTGATCCTGTTGGGAAGATTGTATCCTATTTTCTGTATTCCTGGCAGTCTTTGAAAGCAGAACAAGAAATTACGGTAAGGGTTTTCTTGAAGTCTGTTTCCCCACAGGAGAGATTTTCAATCACTTCCTGTATGAACAGGAAGTAAAGGGAAATATCCCCATGAGGACACAGATCACATTAAATACATGATGGGAGTCCTATACCTTCCCTACTATGTGAAAAAACAAAAAATATTAACATTTTTCTTTTTGGGTTTGAATATGCTTTAAGGCTGCTTGCACACATGAGTAACGTGAAAACATGGATATGCGTTTCTGCCCGCGTTTATGGAAACATGCAAAAAATACACAAAAACAGCACCACGGTTGCGGTGCCATTATTTCTTAATGGCATCACAAACGCGGGTAGCATCTGCGCTTTTTGTTACCTGTTTTCAATGCAAGAAAATAATAATGGTGAATAATGTGCATTATCAAATGCACTTGACTCAGTGCCAAAGAATGGTATTTAAGCTTTTTAGTTGTGCAACAGGCAGCCCATTCACAACAATAGGCTTTTGTGCGTCAAATGGGATAAAAAAAAGGTTCAATGCGCAATGCAAAACATAACACATTGCTTAGGTTTGAATGCAGCCTAATGCCGCGTACACACGATCGGAAATTCCGACAAGAAAAGTCCGATGTGAGCTTTTGGCCAGGAATTCCAACTGTGTGTAGGCTCCATCGGAATTTTTCTGTCTGAATTTCTGCCAAGAAAAATTTGAGAGCTGCTTCTCAAATTTTCCGACAAGAAAAGTTCTTGGAGGAAATTCCGATCGTCTGTATGCAATTCAGATGCACCAAAAACCACGCATGCTCGGAATCAGGTCGACACATGCTCGGAAGCATTGAATTTTATTTTTCTCGGCTCGTTGTAGTGTTGTACATCACCGCGTTCTTGATTGTTGGAATTTGGTGTGACCGTGTGTATGCAAGACAAGTTTGAGCCAAGATTCCGTCGGAAAAAAATCCATGGTTTTCTTGTTGGATTTTCCGATCGTGTGTACGCGGCATAAAAGTTGAAAAGTTCTTCTGTGACCCTAGCCCAACCCTGACTGGGAAATTGAAGTGGTCATGCATTAAAGAGAAAGGTGAAATATATACACCCTTTAATAAATCACCCTTATTGTTAAAGTACATAGCTACAGTATTCAAATGCATTAAGAATTCATTACAAAACACAAACCATTTGTTAGATATAATCATGGCAGATATAAAGTTGAACCTTTGCTGAAAGTCCAACTTTCGCCAAAACTGTTTTATTGCAGCTTACCATTCCTTAGATGAAGTAGCTCCAGTGTTTTTTTTTTTCCAGAATGTCCTAGGGAAAGCTGTACTTACTCACTCCATTGTATTTATGGAGGGACTCATGGTTGTCACCCAGGCTGGATTTCAAACATGTCCAGGTCTTCTTCTCTTCATCTCCATTGCAGAATTAGTAGTTTTCAGGATTTCTAACAGGAACAACAGGTATTTTCTTTGTTTGATGAAAATGAAAACAAATGAAGCCAGCTGAACACCGTAACCAAGGGCTGGTAAATTGCAATATATTAAATGTTTGCTCCTAAGTTTAGACACAAATAAAATTTTTATTTAAAATGACACATTTTTTAGCCAGCTAATAATATATGTCAACTGAGTACCCAAATTGGAAAAAACATCTGTGGGCCATGCAGATTTTTAAGACAAAGTCCCCTCATCATTTTAAGGGATTCAAATTACAGACACTAAAAGTTCCTGTTTAATTCCAACACACGGACACAGAATCAAAGCTTTAGGAACACTTTTTTTTTAAAAGGGAGATTGGTATTATGAATAATCCACATGTAACTAATTATCTCTGAATCATCTCAGTGGTCCAGTGGGAAGTGCTCAGATTTTGTCACATACTACTGTATACAGCTTTTACTGGAAGTTCCATCTGGAAAGAATGCAGGCATAAGGATCCATGCATAAGAAAAACTATTGTGTGGGCCTAGTTTAACCACTTGTCCCCCGCCCACTGTCAATTGACGGCAGGCGGAGGATACTCTCGTTCTGGGAGGACGTCATATGACGTCCTCCCTTTAAAATGAGCTAGGAGGCGCGCGCTTGCCGCCGCGCGCGCGCCCGCCGCGTTCACAAGGCCCCGGTGCGCGTGCCCGGCGGCCGCGATTGCCGCCGGGCACCCGCGATTGCCCGGGAAACGAGCAGGAAAGTGGATCTCTGTGTGTAAACGCAGAGATCCATGTCCTGTGAGGGAGAGGGGACCGATGGTGTGTCCCTTGTACATAGGGACAACCATCGGTCACCTCCCCCAGTCAGTCCCCTCCCCCCACAGTAAGAACACATTGAGGGAACATATTTAACCCCTTCCCGCCCCCTAGTGGTTAACCCCTTCCCTGCCAATCACATTTATACAGTAATCAATGCATTTTTATAGCAGGGATCGCTGTATAAACTTGAATAGTCCCAAAAATGTGTTAAAAGTGTCCGATGTGTCCGCCGCAATATCGCAGTCACAATAAAAAATCGCAGATCGCCGTCATTACTAATAAAAAAATAAAAATGCTATAAATCTATCCCCTATTTTGTACACGCTATAACTTTTGCGCAAACCAATCAATACGCGCTTATTGCGATTTTTTTTTTTACCAAAAATATGTAGAAGAATACGTATCAGCCTAAACTGAGGAAAATTAAAAAAAAAAAATGGGTATTTATTATAGCAAAAAGTAAAAAATAGTGTTTTTTTTCCAAACTGGACGCTCTTCTTTTGTTTATAGCGCAAAAAATAAAAACCGCAGAGGTGATCAAATACCACCAAAAGAAAGCTCTATTTGTGGGAAAAAAAGGACGCAAATTTCGTTTGGGAGCCACGTCGCACGACCGCGCAATTGTCATTCAAAGTGTGACAGCGCTGAAAGCTGAAAAATGGCTTGGGCAGGAAGGGGATTTTCGTGCACAGTAGAGAAGTGGTTAAAGTATGACTATACTTTTACTAAAATGTGAATGTATTTGTCCTTGTATGCTCAGAGAAAATGCTAATACTATGTGAAACAAAATTTATTTTCGCAAAGCTAATTCATCCTATTGGCATTACCTACTAGGATGCAGAGCAAGTACAAATGTATATTGTTTGGTGACTGAAGTCACACTTTATAGACTGGTCTTTTTTTTAAATCCAGGGCCCAATAAGGTTTTTTGAAAATAACTGAATTTCAGAAAAACTTAGTTCAGGGTCACACACGAGCTTTAATGTTTAAAATTAATAATAGGAAATGCTCTGTTCCTGCCAATTAGAAGATATTGTTTCACCAGTCGTGGTATTTTGATCCTCTTGCTTGGCACAATCTGAGCATTTCCTATCTGCACTGAGGTGATGCAGTCATTTTCAGATGCCATAATCTGCATGCTGCATTTTTCAATTTAAAAGAAAAACTGGTAGGTAAATCTCTGTGACCCTAACCTAAATGTGTTCATTTACATTAAATCCTAACTTATGCCCAAAATTTTTTATTTGGAATAAAGTAGAGGAGGGCTCCACCTTTGTCAGGTTTCTTCAATGGGGGTGTGCTATCCCATGCTACCTTTTACAACCAGTATGTGCTAAAATAATCAATCCAACATAAATCCAGATAAAACGAATGGGTGGCTGCAAACAACAAAATTGTATTCCCAAAATCCCTACTTCAAACAAAATAAATTTAATATTGTTGCGCCTTTTGAAGTATGAAGTATTGAATGTTTACTTTAGGGACTCTATGCATAAGAAAATGTATAATTCATATCACTGAAGGTTTTAATTGATGCACACTTTAAAAGGGGGGAGGCGCAACAATAATACATTTATTTCGTTTGTCAGATTTCTATTGCGACCTTTGTTCCTATTGGGAAAAATCCCCCTGATTTATTTTCAGGATAAGAACTGATGGGAAATCTCTCTAACACATTTTTAGTACAGTGAGGAAAGATTTCTGAAAAAAAAATTCTTGAGGACCAACACATTCCCCCATTTCTTGTACAGGTGTCACAGTGACAGCTATTGGGGTTCCATTTCTGCAGACAAAGATTAAAACCTGACAATAAATTCAAATTCTTCCTCACTATTAAAAAAATAAAAAATTATTTGCATTGGGCTTTAAATTGCAATTGGATATGGGAGCAAGAACTAATCATCAATCATTTTTCCTAAACAATTATTCTATTTATATGGGAGCAGACACAGCAGCTACAAACGTCTGTTATTGACCTAGCAATAGTCATCTCCAACTCGAAAAACTTCAACCCAGTTCAATGCCCTTGAAAATAGCATGGTTTTCTGCTACTACCACTGCCTTCAAAAATTGCCAGAAAGAGACTTACATATGCAATTTTTTTATGTCAGTTATTTTTTTCAGGTGCAAATTCCCTGCATTTTTTAGGGTGGAAGCTAGTGGAAATGTATTTTATCATGTCAGATAAAGTGGAGTTGATTTGCTCAAATAGACTGTTCATACAGCAAAGTAAGTGTTCACTTTGCAAAGTAAGTGTTCTCTTTACAAAAGAAATGCTAGTATACAAAATAAGGCTTTGTTAACCCTAATTATGTATCGAGGAAATTAAAAACAGGATTTTTGCTAAAATTTGATTTGGAATTCAAAGTAACACGGGTTCTGCTTATTGTCTAACATTCACTTTGCTAAGTGTACATCAAATCAGATGCAGCGTTGTTTAGAGAAGACCTCATCAGGATCATAACCATAAATGAACAAGAATGAAAAATTCTCTAGTGACCCTAACATTATGCGGATTGTTAAAGCATATTACCTCTTGATTTTGTGAGTCTATACTTATCAGAAAGGTGAGGTGCAAAATTTTCAGTGACAAACAAAGGAATTAGCTATAATTAATTATGAGGCATACTGGCTTCACGTTATCAGATGGTTCACGCTTTATAAATTAGCATAATGCTTATATCCTTGGGCTATTACAGAATTCAAGGGACACAATTCACAAACAAAATTCTATCCTGCATTTTATTCAGTTCCATATCACAGAGAATAGTCTAAACTAAGACATCCATTAAGTTCAAGCCAGCAAGATAGAGTAGAAATACGAAATCTTTGTTTCAAGGCCCACAGGATTCAAGCAGGTATTTACCTTGCGTAGTGTTGCAGTACAAAAATATTTATCTCTTTCACCACACTACAGACATTAGCCCAACTCTGAATTCATAATGGGCATATCTGACATTATCACTGAGCAGTCCTTTTATGTACAACATTTAACAATCCCTGCTTAAATAATAGACATCCTTCATTAGGCAGACTTTACATTACCCCCAATTCATCAGAAGAAAAAATAAAGAACAACAACACTCTGGACTCTGGAGCTAAAGAACAACTATAACTGGCCACAGATTTACCCTTCTATACTTTTTTTTACAGTTTAATGACTAAGAAAGATAGATTAGATAACACTCCCGTGTGTGCAAAAATCTAATTTAATCCTATTGAGTGCAAATTGTATTTTTGTCATGATTTTATGATTTTTTTTTTCTTCTAGAATTATAGTAAATAGTGCGGAATGTATTTCTGAAATTTGAAGGCAACTAATGTTTTAGGTAGAAAAAAATAAATATTGGAGCTTACTTTGTTTTATCTATACATAATTTATTTAGTAGAAAATAAAATGTCTATTACTTTAACTCCAGGAGGCTATTTTAACCAAAGGAGTAAGTTTTACTTCCTTGCAATGAACATGCTTTAAAAATCCTGTTAAATACAGGATAATTTTCTTTTTTTCCTGTTTTTGCTTTGTGCCTGCACATCATTGAATGTTCCAGATTCAATAGACCAAAGTAAGAATGACTCCTTTGCTAAATTACCCCTGTAGTGTTTGATGCCCCTTCAATAGAGTTTTGTTTAATACATATAAATGAGGTAGCACTTACAACATTTTCTGTTCTCATTTCTACCATGCTGTAATGTAAAACCTTTTTGAGGTTACTCCATAAGATAATGTACAAATATTGTAGTATGAACAATTAATGTTAAATATAAAGAGGCTGCATTTGCTAATATTGACTATTGAAGAGCTACTTCTGTTAACAATATATAAGGCAAAACAGACACAAATACTCAAAATGCTTTTAAAATTGATTTTCAAGTATGCTTCAATGTCTGTTTTCAGTCTTGGTATCACAGAAATTGAAGCACATGGGATTTAAACCTTAGCTTAGACATTTTTAGACTGCTGAATCATTGGTAGGTCAAAAACCGCTGTTCCCTCCTGGCTTATTTTTTTCCCGAACCATTTAGCTTCTTCTAAAATGCTCTTTTATATGGGCAAAACCAGACTGTACTTTGCAACATAAACTGACAATGGAAATAACAATGGGGAAACTATAACACTTTTTAAAATAGTTTTATGTATTTTACTTCATTTGCCTTTTACCAAATTAACTAATTTTAAATAGTTTACATATGTATTCTTTTTAATTCTAGACAAACTTGTACAAAATTCTAAAAGTGCAGTCATATAAATTAAGAGTTTGCAAGCACATTATACAAACATTACCCTTTATTGTACAGTGAAATTAACATGGAGATTTTTTTATTCACAGTTTCCTATGGTGTGAATACTTTAGAGTGAAAAAAGTTTTTAAGTGGATTTTCAACCATTGAACTATTTCTCCACACAACATTTTCTCATTTATATTGAACAACTGTCCACATAGCAGCTACAAATATTTAAATAAAAGGATTTGTTACAGATACTCGCACAGGTAAAGCATGCTATCTTCCCAAATAAAATGTCACAATGTTGTCTGCATTGCAATAAACATCACTGGCTTATAGCAAACTTGCTAATAAAAAGGGCACAGACTTGGATGTACCTTGCTGTACAAAATTTAATTGAAGGTTGGGCTTGTTTCCTCTTGAGTACCCGCATAATGTTATTATAAATACTACCCACAAGGATACTGTAATAAACCACAGTATTCAGACATACTAAATTGAACATTTAGTAATGAATTAGAATCTTTACAAAGAAATTTCAAGTTTATTTCTAATCTGAACAAAACTGGCAATTTTTTTGGAGTCATTTTTAAATGAGTTGAATCTTTTTTGTATGTAAGGAAAACAAAATTGTGTAGCCTAAACCAGCCTGTTACTCGACAAATTCAGTAACGTTAAATGGGGATTAAAGTCCATTCCAGTCATTTAAAAGGTAAAAGAAAGTACCATGCACAGTCCTGCAAAGACATCTCTTCTGCAACCTCAAGGTAATGCATTTTTGGGAAGGGGACAGTATGTTTTGAAATAGGACAATGTGATAAATGTTCAAAAATCTGTACATTAAATAGTACAATTGATAAGTGGCTTAAGTCTTCCTTTTTAACTCTCCTTTGCAAGAGCATTCAGTTTATGCCAATTTCCTTGTTCTCCTCAATAAACCTTGTGAATGGTCGATTTACAATCGAGTCAGTGCCCACTTTGTCCATACTAATGAGAGGAGGGCTGCTGCCAGTACGCGCTCGGTCCATTCCACTAGACAGGTTGCCTAATGGTGGGATTGCAGTTCCACCCAAGCTGACTGGGAGCTGGGGAATTCCTCCGTTCTGTATGACAGAAATCTCATTGTTTTTCATAGCCAGCCCATTTGTGATAGCAGCAGCATATTGGTTCCAAAAGCTAGGGTCAACATTCATCGCTCGAGCTGCCAAATCCTTTTGAAACATCTCGGAAAACTTCAGTGCATCTCCACCTAACAAAGCCATCGGATTTTCTACTGAAAGTCTACGGCCACGCCGTGCAGGG
Organism: Rana muscosa; assembly: GCA_029206835.1. Taxonomy (NCBI): domain Eukaryota; kingdom Metazoa; phylum Chordata; class Amphibia; order Anura; family Ranidae; genus Rana; species Rana muscosa. The sequence goes on along the minus strand of CM055122.1, from coordinate 1,060,059,000 downwards.
GCATTATTCCACATGTGAGTCCCCATATGGACCTATATAAGTTAAAAAGAAAGGAAGGAAAAAAAATTAATTAAGTATATTCAGCATAGCACTAACTATATAATATGATATGATCACAAGGGCATTGTATTAAACAATCAAATATATACAGCAGAATGCAGCAAGGTGTTGTTTAGATAATTCCAAAACTAATGCCTAAATGTATAGCCCTAAAATCTTCCAATTGTTGATATCCTTTAGTGGGAGTGGTTTGAATAAGTAAGTACCCTACTACACAGTTATACATGCTAGTATCATCATGCAGATTTGGTGTAATCCGCAAGATGATATTGCTGTTTAGAAAATGTAGTTTATCGTCGTCTTACCCATTATTCAGATTTTGTTTTCATACTGTTCCTTTCATATGGAACATTATTCTGGATTACAAAAATAGGGCTGGCAATTGTTCTAAAATATCTATGTGAGGCCTACAATTACAACTTGCAGATGCACAAAATAATAAACCCAAGCATTATTACATGTCTCTCTACACTGCATAACTTCCTTTCTACACAGACATATTGCAAAATTAGAGAACATACAGTAGCAGGCAGCACAAACAAAGAACATTTCTGTAAAACAAAATATTTTCACTTTTCTAAACCTTCTGAAAAAGAGCGCAAGACATGCCATGGCTTGTTCAATATCCAGATGGCCGAGGAATCGTGCCTTGTACCTAGAGGGAGTTGGCAGTGGTGGTGAACTCTGTGTATCTAAATCCCATAAATATTTCATTCACCAACAGTAAAATAATAATTTAGCATAAACACATAAACAAGTTTATTCTAAATCTACTTCCTTCTAAAGGTCTCTACTTGGAAAGCCCTTCTTAGTGGAAAAATGATATTGTATAGTGTTATAATAATTCAAAATATACAAAAGTTATAAAGGCCTATGCAAAAACACATATATCTATATATCTATATAGATATATCTATATATCTATATAGATATCTAGTTTTATATATATATATATATATATATATATATATATATATATATATATATATATAGCTAGATATCTATCTATATAGATAGATAGAAATCTTTCTATATAGACCAAATAAAATAAACAGCGCTATTTATTTAAATTTTAACAAAAATAACTGTGAAATTTAAAGTTTTTAAGCTCATTTTTAAAAGTCTCTTTTAAGCTAAATATCCATTAAAAAAATGGTAATGGGTTCAGTCAATTAGGTGCTCATAGTATGCTAAGAGTCTAAACTCAAGGGGAGATTACGTTTGCCAAGTATTTCTAATGGAAGGGTCTCCAAGCTACAGAATGATATTGCTAGTTTCTAAATTTTTTTGGAGAAGACTACAAAGTGACACACACAGTATAGCATATTGGGTCTGCTTGGACAATTATACATTGTAGATGTTGTACTCTTATGAATGGAAAGTTCAATATTTTAAACAATGGTAATCAGTTAGAGAAGACAATCCTAAATCTTGTTGCTGTAAAAGAATATAATATTGTGATCTAAGCTTTGTATATATATATATATATATATAAAAAAACATATTAGTGTTAGACATGCAAATTCAATATTTCATAGCCAAGGTAGGAAAGAAAATGTTTTAGTTTTTTATGAATTATATAGCTAAGGCAAATGTAGCAATACAAGTATTAATATAAAAATGAGGGCAAGCAAAAAGGTTGAATAGCGAATTTCATGCAGCTGGTATTATTGTAAACATCCTTTTAATTATATTGAAACAAATGGTTTGCTAAGTTAAATTAATTAAAAACCTTGGAAAAAACTCCTTCTTACCCTGTAAATTCTACAAACACTAGCTAATTTCACACATATACAAAAAGGCAATGGCATAAATGATGCTGGAATTCAATTACGGTACATATTTACAATATGGAATTTGCATGTATTAAATTTCTCTTTATGGTGTTTAGCAGTATATTACAAACACTAAGCTTTATGCCATTGTCATAAAGAAACTTGCAAATAATAGAACTGACCTTTAAATATTTTCCCTACTTTTTCTGCAATTTATAAATTTATAGCGTGCAAATGTATTTAAAGGGATCTAGTACACTGAACAAGTAACTAAACAGGGCTAATTTACTATGGAAATGAAGAATCTTGACACAATAAATTGTGTACATATTTGCTTCAAGTATCCAGTCATGTGAAAAGAAAATGCCTTTTTACTTTGAATACCCAGACATGATTGGATATCTAAAGTGAATACTCACAAAATTTATTGTGTGAAGATTCCTAACTTCTTTAGTAAATCAGCCTCATGAATTTGAAAATGCAGCTGCATATGGTTTACAGACTATAGTAATAATAATAATTTAAGAGCTCATCTGCAGCATGTGCCTACAGTATTCTCATACATTTAAAGCATTTGGGGCACAACTAAGCTTTTTTTTTCTTGGCAGCTTTCAAAATGTTATGTCATCTGCATTATGAAATGGCAAAAACATTTGCAATTATGCAAATGCTGGCACATACTCAATTTAACTGAGCTTACATTTTTTCCCCAAAATTCTTATGCTTTCTTTTGTATGACTAGAGAGATGTCACCTTACCTTAAGATTCCCTTTTGTGGTAAATGCTCTACCACAGATTGTGCAACCAAATGGCTTTTCACCAGTATGAGTACGTTCATGTATCTGTAGTGCACTTGCTGAAGAGAAGGTCTTCCCACAGTTGTGACAGTTGTGCTGCTTGGGCGTTCGTCGTGGTGGGGGTGCCAGCATAGGAGTGATGCCTGGACTCATCGCTGTCTGTGGTGCAGCAGGAACCTGGATTCCGGCTGGAAGGTGGGAACCTTCACCCAGTGAGATCGGCTTGGTGTGACCATTCACTTCCATTTTGATCATGGCAGGCGCTGTGCTGGTGACCAGGCTAGTAGTGGTTTGGCTGGGACCTAGAGTAAAGTTGGGTTCAAATAACTGAGATGGGAGCTCTTTCAATTTGTGTGTCAGTAAGTGTTGTTTTAAATTACCCATAGTGGAACACCCACGACTGCAGACTGTACATATATATGGTCGTTCTTTAGTATGGCTGCGGTAGTGAATTTCCAATGCACTTTTGCAAGCAAAAGGCTTGCCACAGATATTACAAACAGTACTTTTAAACTTACCACGTTCTCTGCTCAGGAACAGCAGGCTAAAAGGAGCCTCTTCTTTGATGATTGGTCTTCCGGGATTCGTAGATGTCAGATCCAGTGCACCTTCAATTTCAGAAGCAGGTATAGGACTGTCAGGCTTTTCTGTTTTAAGTTGTAATTCTGGAGGCTCTTCATGATTCACTGCAAGTGGAGACTTTGATCTTATGCTTTCACTATGACTATGTGCAGGTGATAAAACCTGCATTGATGAAGAGGATTCAGACATTGCTGGACTGCCTACACTCTGGCTCTCCAGATCCCCCGCTGCTGATGAAGAATCATTGCTTAAACGATCATATTCGCCAGACCCATTTTCTAAACTTTTTAAACCAATAAACTGCTGAGCAGTCATGACAGAGTCCATCATTTTCATCTGATTTTCTAAAGCAGCAATACTTGAGATGACAGTGGGGGGTGAGGCTGGTGATGATTCAGAGAATGGCATTAGTGGTTTTGATGAATCAATTGGTATATCTTTTAAGTCTAGTTCATCTTCCATAGAATTATCATCAAAGTCCTCATCATAATTGCTCATTGTTTCAAGATTCTTTTCATCGTAAGAAAGCTCAGAGTCCATTGCATCTTGGAAGCCCTCTGGTAATGGAGTGTTTGGAATCTGTCCACCCATATGCATACGGATATGTTGCTGCAAAACAACAGCATTCGTAAACTTTTTCTGACAAATGGGACATGAATGCTGAACTCTTAGTGGTGGCTTTGACCTATGAACACCAAAATGGGTTTTTAAATTGCCTTTAGTAGTAAACGCACGTCCACAAATTTTGCATTTAAATGGTCTTTCCCCAGTATGTGTTCTGTAATGCATCTTAAGAGCACTCTGACAGCTAAGGACTCTGTGACAAATTACACACTGGTTTGGGTCTGTCATCTTTTTATCAATGTTCTCAACTAGCTGTTGCAGTTTTGATGTTTCAGATGTTTGCATAGACTCCAGAAGCCCACCAAATGGAAATTTTGCAGTGAATTGATCAGACATTGCTGGAAGCACAGGGTTGGGGAGACTTGTAGAAGTACTGGTATCTGTAAGAGTTGGGATTGGGATAGATGTAGTGACGGGAGAGGGTACTTGTCCAGTAACAGGCTGCTCACCTGTTCTTGCAGCAATAGGGGGTAAAACAACGGGTTCAGTTTTTGTAACAGCAGTAGTTACTGTCAGAGCTGACTGTTGAGATTCAGAAGATGTAACCATGCAGGGCTCAGGATGATTTATATTTGGTGACAAGGAGTTGCATTCACTAGAAGTGGGAGATGGCCTTTGGGGTGATCTATTCAGTGGCGTAATGCTTGGTGAATCAAGATAGCTGTTAACACCTGGTATTGTGGGAGGAAGCTGCAACCCAATTGATGTTGGTATTGTTGGTAATACAGGTTTACTATCTAACCATGTTGTGACTGGTTTTTCAGGAGGAAGAGACATTCCATACGGTATTCCAGAACTAGTTGGGACATTGTCAAGGTATTCTGGAACAGGGTATGGATTCATTTGAATATGGGGGTATTTTTCTTTATGTCTTTGAAAATGAACTTTTAAATTTCCTTTTGTGGAAAAGCGGTTTCCACATATATTACATTTAAATGGCCTTTCACCTGTATGAGAGCGCAGGTGAATTTGTAAAGCACTATCACTTCCGAAGACCTTGGCACAAAACCGACATTTATGTTTAAAAAAAGGGTCTTCAGAGGTTGATTTTGTCTCAAATACTGATACGTTTGGTGGCTTTCCCTTACGATGTTTCATGAGAGCAGAAAGGGGGTCTAAAGCATTAGCTGTTGCAGCTATGCTTGCAAGTGGATTGGGGAAAATCACACTATTTGAGGAGCTCTGAGGTAGAAGTGGGCTTGGCAAACTTGAAGGTGAGGTTAGGATGCTTCCATGTCCAATAGATGGAGGAGTTGAGGAGCTTTGTGAATGAGATGAGCAAGTTGTAGTGATGGGAACAGGGGTAGGGGTTACAGATGTTGCTTTAGCATTAATTGATAAAGATGTGCTTGATTCAGTAGGTGTACAAGAGACAGAACATGGTATATTTGGGGTACTTGCTCCAGAGGCAGGCTGTGATGTATGTTGTGGGTTCTCAAATGACGGTGCTTGATTGCTAGGTACTGATCCTGGAAGTGTGGGTGGGACTACAGGTGTTAACTGTAGGGTCGTATGTGTGGTAAAACTCTGCAGCTGATTGGGTGCTGGAATTGGAGGATTTTGTGCTGGAACTGAAGAGGTCAATGGAGGACGCAGGCTCTGACGATTCATAAGTGCCACCTGACTGCGTATTTGTTCAATGAGTTGCAGCTGGTGAATCTGTTGCTGTTGTAGTGCCATTAGTTGTTCTAGAATCATTGGAATAGCCATAGCTGTAGCTGCAGTGGCAGCACTTGTACCACCTACACACCGTGCATTCTGTGAAAACTGTGCAACTGCTACTTTTGTACTTTGCAGAGTCTCTAATGTAACGTTAGTGTTTGGCATATTGTAATTAGTCATGGAAGCTGGATCAGTTATCTGAGGTAGAGGAGTAGCATTGTTTGAGGCTTCTTGACTTGGAAAGTTCTTTTCTTCTGGGGTTTCAACCTCCATAGGTTCCTCTTCCTTTTCTGTTTCTTTTAAATTACAAGTGTCATTATTTTCTACCTGAACTGTTTCATCTGCAGCCTCACTCTCTGCGTGATCACTTTGAGAGCTTGCAGGAGAGGGCTCAGGAAATTCTTCTGAAGCTGTTGCTGCTATATCATCATTTACAATTAACACAAGAGGGTTTTTAGTGCAGGTCTTCTTGTGCTCTAAAAAGTCAGACCATTTGAAGAATTCAGCACAACATTTTTCACAAACGTTGGTCTCTTCGCTTCCACTTCGACTTTCATTTCCGCTATCACCATCATCTGGTCCTTCCCCAGGTACTGCTAAAAGTAAATGAAAAGATTGCGTAAGCTATTAAGCTGAAAGATAAACCACTCTACATCTGAAAATTTTGCACAAGTAAAATCAATATTTTTTATTTTGTACAAATTACCCCACTTCAACAATTTTCAAGCCCTGTGTTAGAGTCCCCATACCTAGCTAATAATTTTCTTTGCACAATCCATCAAATTATGAAGCTCTATCAATTGTGGATACTGCTTCTTAATGAAATTCCATAGAAGGCATTGATTTCCAATATTTTCATACACAGCAACCTTGTCTGTTGGGTACAAATCAAGCTTTTGATGGGCTCATTAGGATTCCCCTTTAGCATCAAGCTTCCTAATTTCCAGCAAAATTAGAGATGCCTTTGCCAATTCAGTTAACATTGCTAAACTAATCTGTAACCTTTCAAACCTGAAGCAGTACCTGACAACACAAACTGAACTTCTGTTACTCAAATGTGGTCTCTGACTACACAGATGTACTGTATTTTCTTTATACTACATTGAAACACATCAGATTCTAACTAATTCTATGCAACTACTGCATCAATAGCAATATATTTTACAGTTAGGTACCATGAATGCTGAAATAAAATTGCAACAAAACTCAAGTCCAAGAACTGGTTGAAAATAATCCCTTCCCTACCTACTGGTTAAATGGGCCACGTGTTAAGATCAATTGTGTTCTTCAGTAGTTAATGTAACAACACTATAAGGTCTTAATGACAAAGCCTTTGCCCTAAAATTGGTACTTTGAAGGACATTTACTAAATGTATGCAAAGTTCTAGGTATGTATTGTTGTTTCACAACAAAAAAACAAGACGGTTTACTGCTAGTCCTCTTCAAAAATAATTGACGCTGTCAAATGCCATATTTCGTTACCAGAAAAGTAAAATTACATGTTATTGCAACCAAGCATCGAGTTCACAGATTTGTGAACAAACTAAGAATTACATATTTTAAATACATTTCTGCTGACATGTTTAAACATAAGTATGCTCTAGTCAGACACACGTTTTGTACCTATTTTCATCTATTCTTATAGAAAGGCTCTGTAAATTATATGCTTGTGCCATTGTAGAAAACCCACTAATTGGTTACACATGTTTAATTACTGTTGTAGGCAGTCACTTCCTCTGACTTGCGTTACCCTCTTGTGCTGAATAACAAGCATGTTTAATGAACAGAATTCTAATTCACACCTGATCAAATAAATAGCTGTGCTGGAATGAGAAATGAACATATAAAAAAAAACAAAAACATTTCTAGTATTTTAAAAGCCGCTCAGTAGGAAAGCATACATATTTCTCAGTAAGTTCAATTTGTTTGTCTGGATAATACAGACAAATAGGATTTTTTTTGTCTGACAAAATAAAGGACAGCAGCAACAGACAGTTCATGGAACAGAAAGGTAGAGAAGTAGGGAGGAATCAAAGTTTTTCACACACTGGATCATACAGTATGGAAAAACATGTTATATTATTTCTGATACACTGATATTATATGAATCACAATCTAGGTAAATGTTTTTTTATTTGAATTTAAATTTGGGGAATTTATATTAAAAGGTTTAATTATTATGGTACACTCGGTATACGTAGAAAAAATTGCAAAGTATGTTTTTCAGTTAAAATAATTAATTTTCAAACACAACAAAAATGCCTGGTCATTATACCAGTTTCATGTTAATACTATAGTGGCATATGTAAAATAATACGTAGCTGTATACCAAATATATAAAAAAATATTTTTGGTGAAAAATGTGAAAATAATTATTTTAATGTTGACACACAAAAATTGATTTTAAATACATGCAAGAGACATATGACGTATATACTATATACTAAATAAAATACTGTAACATCCAAATACACCCTTAAAATTGCAAATTTATAATTAACCACAGCATGCAAAATATGAAAGAAAGATCTAATTGAAAGTGATATTTTGTAATAAAATAAAATTGAAAAATGACAAAATGCTTATTGTAAAGACAAAGGAATAAAACTCATTTACTGCAAGAATTTTCACTGTAAACCCTAGGCAGGTTCCTTTCAGATCTGCTTATGAAGTTACATTGTGTGTAACCCTGTGAGCAGCTGGGCTGCATTTTTTAAATCAAACACACTATCATGTTCAGAATTGGTCACTCAGAATTGCCTTTTTTTACAGCAGTTTAGAAATACAAGAGGCATGTTTTTCTTCAAGTGGTTTCCTGTGGTATTGGATGAATTAACACTGCCGGACTTGTTTTGATTTTTAATGTATTCTTGTGAAACAGTAGTGTGCCGATTTACATCTCTGTACATGCACATGAAATCCACAGCAGTGTACATCAAATGCATGGAGATGCCAACTTTACAAAGCTGTGAAAGTGTACAAAAAAAACTAGAGTATAACCCCAAAAATATTTTACGAGATGCATATCTATAAAAACAAATTATTATTAATTATTAAAAGTGAGACAATGTTTTTATAATTTAAAAAACTTGATATAAATGTAAACAATTTTTTTAGATTTTTGCGCGATTTGCAAACCTGCTTAATGAACATTACCATGTACACAGAGACTCTTTTGTATAACAAAAATAGAAAATAAAATATTTTTTTTTACCAAGCACACACCAATAGTTTTACAGAATAGACATGACATCTTGCAATGAACTTCAACTATGCTTTTTATTTACAGCTTTAGGAAAGGAACATTACGCAGCCAATACAGGTATTAAGATCAGCTGTTCTTCCCATTAAGTTAAGTAAAATTTGAGTAAGTGAGAAGTGTCATAGACACTAAAGAACACTATGTTTAGCAGACCTGTTTAATATTTAATTGCTGCTGCTGGTCTTAATGGGCTTGCTAAATAAAAGCTGATATAGCAATATCTTATTTGAGCAGCAGGTATAGTACAGTGAAAGTATTTTTGTGCTTTGTGCACGCACTAAAAAGGAAAAAAAGGAAGCCATTTGGTATTTGAGAGATCATTGCACTAACAAATAGTACAGGCCTCTCTAGTGTGGTCTAGAAAAGAATAAAAGGCCACACACTAAAATTTCTCCTAGCCAAGGAAAATGTTTACATTGTGCTGAATTAGTAAATATATTTACAATTCACTCCAGAGGGCAGATAAACTATTTCATGTTGACAGTTTTAACTCTTTAATGACAATGAGCAACAGACTGAATTTTACTGTCTTTATTTGATTGTCTCCACTCGATTGAAAGCTGTTATGACTAATGCATAGTGACTTGCTGAGAATGTTAACAATTCTGTATCTTTTCAATATTGAAAAATGCCATATTTTTACTAAAAATTTAATTTAATTTTTAAAAATAATAATAAAAAAGAGCCTATTAAAAATTAGCAAATTATTGCCATTTTTTTGTAACGTAACCTGCTGTATATTTTTATTTATTTTTTTGATCAGTTATAAATTTCTATAGATAATAAGCATCTACAAGATGTAGCACAAACCATAAAGTACAGCTCGCACCAATAGTGTTAATCAGGAGGTACGATGTTAAAATGTTTACATAAACTCTGGGGCATTATGTTTAGGATGGAAAATTGCATTGGTTAACTGCTAATGGTATTGTTTTATATGTTTGTTTCTATGATATTTACATTCCACTTTGCTGTGTTTTACCAATTACAAAGTCAAATTTCCCATAACAATATTTGGGCACAATTGTACATCTAGGCCCCCAAAAACATAACTGTTTATTCAATGAACTTCTATTTTTATTGGATTCAGTAAAGTAGATATTGCTTCTGCTCTTCTGCTATAACTCAAATGAATATAATTATTAGTGTTTGCAATATAGCATGCTGATCTACACAAATCTGTCATATAAAGAAAGATCATAGTATTGAAGAGCAGCCTGAGAAACTGCAGAAATTACAATTACTTTTAAATGACTCTTGCCAGGGTTAAGTAATCAGCTGTGGAAAAGCAGTAGTCTAGATACCTTGTAACTAAATGGCTGACATATATACAGAAAGCAGCAAAGAGTGAGATCTCCTTGCAAATCTATTTGCCCGGGCACTGCAGATTATTATTCAAAATGGCTGCATTTAAAGTGAATTCTTTAGTACATTGTAACATTAATCTACACACTGACAGACTCGGTGGAAACATGTTACTTTATGTAATTAGAGAATTGCTGCATGTCAAAAGTGCTCTTTTGTTTGCAACAGATTGCCTTTAAACAAAAAAAATAAAAAATGTATACTTTGAAACAAATGTAAGCATGGCAGCCAACTTTTCTTCATGCAGATGCAATAGTAACAGAGTCTACATACCACAGATAATAGAAACAGATCTGACATACCATAGATCTAACCTAATAGCAAGAACATGGAAGTCTATAGGTATAACTATACCCAACAGATCCTACTGAGGAGGCCTCATTATCACATTAGTATTATGAGACTTTGCAAAGCTCAAATCAAATACGGGCATTAAATCAATCAGGAATAAGACGGTGTATACACCTAGCACTCATTTTCTGCTGTACTTGAAAAATACATGCAGAAGATTTTTAGTTGTTAAATGTTTCCCGGAGAATCCGCAGAAGTACATGTTACATATATGCAATATGACTTTGTTTCCTGAACTGGAAGTTTCTGAATTCTAAAAAACCGAGGGCATTTTGTTTTCTTGCAAATTAATTCTTTTTAACTCTTTATGATGACTGTGATTCCCATAAAAGAAGATGAATTATCACATACAGAGCCCAAGCTGTGAAACAGGAGGAGACAAATAGAGACCCCTACTGTGTTCAACAATGTAGATGAAATTCCAGACTCAATAGAAATTTTTTCCCTCTTTCAAAGACCACAATGGCTGTCAACATGACAGTGAACAGTGGAGGGCACTATTGCTATGCACAATGTTATAGACCTAGCATATTTAGATTAATCTATTCAGTGGCCTAAATCTCAGAATTTGTTAAGTAACAACCACCTGTGGCATAGTCACCAACTGTCTTCTATTTTTTTTTACCAACATTTGCAGTTTGTACTCATGAAAGCCATCCATTAGCTATTTAAACACTATGCAAACAGAACTACGTTTAGGAAGCCATATTTCCAGATTACAATAGAAGCATATTAAACTATTTAGGAATTCTTTAGTATCTAGATGTGTGTTCATTTCTCTGGATATCATTAGAGTTTTACCGATAACAAACATGATGACTATGTCATTTTCGAAACATGTTATTTTCTAACAACAAACAGATATTTGAACTAACCAAAATCATTTTATGAATGTACTTATAAAATGATATAATGATTGTAAGTAGCTAAATCTGATTATATTTTAAAAGGTAAATTTATACGTTTGGTTGCATTTTATTTCAATAGCTGGGATGATTTATGAAATAGTTTTATGTTTCAAAATAATGAGAGCTTTAACTATAAAATAAATATTTGAATGTTAGCTTATTACTTTTCAAAATACCTTCAGGGTTCACGGTTTATCAAAGTAAGCCCCAAGCCTAATTTAATATGACATTGAGAAATTCTAATCAAATACACTACATCATGTACGTTGAAGACAAATATCAAATGCATGGCTTCTGGGGTTTAAAATGCAAATCCACGTGATAATTGTTTCAAAATTTTAAACGATATCATTAATCGTATTTTCTAAACCTAGCTTGTGCTGCATGCATCAATTATATATCAGCATCAGAAGTGTTAATCCAATGGCCTTATGTCAAAAAAGGAGCCTAATATATTATAATCATTATTAGGTATTTATAAACTATAATACACTTAGCACAGCTGTGTATTCCCACATAAAAATGTGCACATAATATTTTAGAAAATGTAGAGCAAAACATATAATCTCAAAAAACAGCATAAAATAGTATGATAATATTCTTCCTAGGATTAATCTATAAAACAAGAACTTTTTTTAATATGTTCCAAATAAAAAATACTAAATACTCTGTGGGCCGAATTTAGTTGTTGCTTATAATTGTAAGAAAAGCTCAAAAGGGTTTGATTTTTCTATCCATGTAATGATGATGTAAGCACACAAATCAAAAGGCACAGAGAGAACATGGTTTCCTCTTTAAACTTCTTTTTTTTAAGAAGATCGGCACATGCTAATCTGCGTTGCTTGTAGCTAGATCTCTAGGTAACACTCAATTCTAGTGTTATCACAACTGAAGCAACCATGCTGCCAAGGTCAACTGCACAGATGTACTAATTGTATTATGAGCTTGACATCTAGTGGCCACCCCTGGCAGGGCAAAATAGGCAAAGGTTAAATCAGCCAGCCTTGTCAAAGCAGTTCTAAACACCCACCCTCAGGGACAAGCCATTGGAAACCTGTTGGCACTTCATGCAGTCCCACCTTTTCAATGTCACCAAACAAAATGAATCTCTAGTGTGTGTTAGGCATTAACACTTGGAAACAGAACACTAATGACAATATTAAAACAGTTTAAACTAGTGAACACATACATTTGAGAAATTATAAGAAAAATAATCATTTGCAATTTAAAATGATAAATGATAAAGGTAAGTAAAAATAATAAATTATTTATGTCAACAGTTATGTAGTGCAAAATAAATTAGATTGGTCTATTTAAAAATAAAACATATTAATATTTATTTGATAAGGCCTATATCTAACTGTTTAGTATACTATATTCTGTGTACAACACACAAATCTTTTAAGTGCATTGAGTTCATATTTACTTTTTAATACAAAGGAACTTTTGTAAATAATATTTTTGATAAAGATTTATGAAATCCAACAATACATTAGTACAGTATTTTAGAATATTATAAAGCTCATAATATCCCATCCTAATATTCATAATGCCATTTTTCAAATATTACAAATTAAACTCTAACTCTAAAAATCTTACAAAATGAAAATAATATTTTTGAGCATACATCTGGATTAATTAATATATTTTTTTATTAATGTATTATCCATTTACAGTCCAGTTGTTTTTTTCTTATTTTAGCAGCATATAGATTTAACTAGCACAGCTGATGTTCAATATCCTTCTGGCCACTTTAAGATCAATAGGAAGACTATGCCAGGATTAGCTCTACATGATGAGGAAACCTGACCCACTTTTACCACATTTCACTCACAATGCATATAAAAATAATCACGTGTTTTACAAATTTTTAATTGTTGATTCTCTGCTTTTCACCTCTGCACTAACCAGTGAAACTGAAACACTGCTCTAAGAACAAACGCCCAATGTAAAAGTTTTTTTTTTTCTCTTGTTGCTCAGACTATAGCATCTCATTGTTATTCAGCATTCATCAGAGCCGTCTAAGAATGACAAAAAAAGATGCTTGTCTCTAGCTGTAATGTAAACTAGCTTAAATTCTTCCTCTTCCTGAAGCTGACTGACTCCCTTTACTTGCTTATTGAAACAAATATGTAATGGAAGCTGTTTAAAGAGACACTTACTTTGGCTGTCTATACTTTGCTAAAATTAAAATGCCTTTTTTTCAGGTAGCATTAAAAAAAGCAAACCATATCTACAATAATTTCTCGATTATTCTTATTATTCCAAAATCTTGTTCTACTAACAATCTGGATTGTATTATTTTAATATTTTAATGTTTATTATAAATGTATCGTGCCACTAAGACTATAATAAAATGTTGTGTTCATTGTAGTGTATAAAAAAAATATTCATGTTGCAAATACGGTTTAAATCACCTCTAAATAGATACAAATTTGGGCTACTTGGTTACTATCGGAATATACTAATTTAGCACCCATATATTTAGCATATATAGCTTAGCTTATTCCTGAAAAAAAAAAGAATCATAATTAAATCTTGACTACTACATTTTAATTTGAATAAAAATTATATGTGTGTGTGTGTAATTTGTTAGTGAAAATCATAAGAAGATTTTTATTTTAATCACCTATTTTATTAGAAAGATATGTAGATGTTTGTTCAGAAAGTTAGTTGTTAGTTGCTAATGCTTCTAACAAAGCAAAGAACTAGAGTATAAAAAAAAAATACTGTCATGCTTTTTAAGTAGTTATTTTAAAACTGTTTTTTTTTAATAAGCTCTTAGTTATTAGGGCTTCCAAAGTTTAACCAGTTTATACAACTGCGCAGAATATTCCAAATTTCCAGTTCTATCCTGATTTTGTTTATTTGAATTTAGGGATTTAGCTTTTCTTAATGAGATATGGTTTATAAGAGCGTAGTCTGCAGTTTTTCGGAATTATTTCGTTTCATTTTTCAGACTACTTTTGAAAAGAGATTTTGAGCTATTCAAAGCTCACAATAATCAAGCTTCAAAAAATTCTCACTGGGATGCAATGTAGCCCTTTTGATGGAAAGGCTGTCTTTCTCATTCTGCAGAAATAAATCCATTCATTTGATCATGTAGTCATTGAGTGCAATACAAAACAAACCAAGTGTAAGAAATGCTTAGTGATGAAGTAAACAGAAAACCATTTCCATGACAAAAAGATCCTTTTGCTCTTAATCTAGCCACCATATGCAAGCGTTTCTTTTTAGCATATCTCCTGCTCTAATCTCTAGTGACACAGCTACACAGATAAGACTCATTCTGACCATAAAAAAAAAAAAAAGTTTCCAAGAAAGATACTTTCTTCTACAAATCCAGGAAATTCTTCTGTAGCCTGACAATGACTTGTTCTGTTTGGTGAAATAAAAGAGAGCATCTGGGAACCGCAGCCTCAAAGGATATGCACCAAGGCCTTTTTTCCCCCATCTCTCCTCTGTTATTAGTGAGGGATGATAGGACTACTTGGAAGGCAGATGTGTGTGCCCCAAGACTAGCATGCCTAAAATAATAAATCATTACAGTACATGTTTCTAGAAAGTTAGGGGCACCTTCCATTGGACTGAGAGGCAGATGTCACTTTATGGATAAATTGTACAATCGCCCAGTCACCTACATCTTTAATTCTTTTTTTTATAAAGGCCAATTTCTGGCCTTATTGTTGGCAGTACATAACCAGTAAATAAAAATAAAAATAAAAAAAAACTATTTCCAGAAATTCACAGAGTGCTCATAAAAACTTGCCATAGTAATAAATGTTTTCGAGTTAAAATATATGAAAAAAAAGCCTTATTACAAGGGGTGGACAATAGCTTTGGGTGTAGAGAGGTGGCAATCTATGTGTCAGCTCAATGCCAGTGTGCTGCTGGCAGCAGGTAAAAGGAGAGATGTGTGGGAGCAGCAGTCCATGCAGGACCTCCCTTGTTTCTCTAAGAGATCTGTTAGTCTTACACAATTCCCACCTCCCCCTGTCCCTTCTAACCTTTTAACCACACTCAGCTTTCCAAAACAAACCCCCCAAGTAGCCCCAAACAAACATTAGCAGCCCACGAGATCCCCTCACCTTTAGTTGAACCTGGGAGCAGCTCCCCAGCAGAGAGGGCAGTGGCAGGCATTGAAGCTACCTCTTCTTGTGTGTGCACACATGAGAATGCACAGTGTTTCCGGAAAGGCTTTCACAAGCCTCGATCTTTCTCCATCCCCAAAACAAGATCAGCAAAGCCCCCCTCCTCCTCCTCCCTTCTCTATTCCCCTAGTACTTGCAGTTGAAGGACACAGACTGGGATGGATACAAGCTCCCGCTGCTCAGTGCAACTTTTCTGCAGCTAGTCTTTCTTCTCCAGCACGGGGAGGTCAAGAACATACCTAGCTAGTGCTCTACCCCCTGCCAGTAACACACCACCTCCACGCAGCCGTCACACCTCCTCGGCAGCCTCTCCGCCGCAGCCGTCCTTACTCTGCTGTGCCCTTTTGTTCTGCTGTGCAGGTGGAAACTACTGCTAAACTTCTCACACATCCAAGAGGGCTGGCTTTCAAAGAGGAATGTCAATATTAGGTCCAGGCTTATTTTATTACAGGTATTTATATAGCGTTGAAAATGTACGCAGTGCTTAACATGTTATACATTCACATCAGTCTCTGCCCTCAAGAACCTTACAATCTAAAGTCCCTATCTCACATGCACTAGGGCCAATTTAGACAGGAGCCAAATAACCTACCAGCATGTCTTTGCAGTGTGTGTGTGTGTGGGGGGGGGGGAGTACTTGGAGTAAACCCAGGCAAACACAGGGAGAACATGCAAACTTCATGTGGATAATGTCCTGACCGGGATTCAAACCAAGACCCTTCATACTCATAATATTGCAATGTGCAAAACACACAAGTCCACCTAGGAGTGATTTAAAGTAAACCTCTCCATGGAAGCTGTCATGGACACCCATATTTAAAATGTAAAATGCTAGGTATATAACCACTGAGGCACTTCTTATACTTACAATATTAATATATTGTATTATAATATTAATAAATGTATAAACGCAATAAAGCCTGAAAAACACACACAAATTAGGAGTAACTTAAAGTAAATCTTTCTATGGGGCCTGCTATTGACATTTCCTTCTGAGAATTTTAGTTGTATAACCACTAAGCCACTTCTTAGGCTGACCATACATGATACAATTTTCTTGTACAATTTTCCTTTAGATTTACCAAAACCATATAATATGAGGTCAAACCTGAACACTTTCAATCTGTATGCAATTTGTACTCACAATACTGGAATTTGTAAAACACACACGTCCACCTAGAAATGACTTAAAGTAAATCTTTCTATAGGGGCTACCATTGACCTTCCCTTCTGAAGATTTTAGTTGTATAACCACTAAGCCACTTCCTATACCTACAATACTGGAATGTGTAAAACACACATGTACCTAGAAATGATTTAAAGTAAACCTTTCCATGGGGGCTGCCATTGACATTTGTTTTTGAAGATACTAGTTGTTATAATCACTAAACCACTTCTTATATTCACTATATGGAAATGTGAAAAAGAAATAAAGCCTAAAAAAAAAAAAAAGAAGAGAAGTCCCCCTATGAGTGACTTAAGGGAAACCTTTCCATGGGAGCTGCCATTGACATTTGTTTTTGAAGCTACTAGTCCTATAATCACTAAGCCACTTTTTATATTCGCTATATGCAATAAATGCAATAAAGCCTAAAAAAAAAAAAAAGTGACTTAAAGTAAACCTTTCCATGGGTGCTGCCATTAACATCCTTTCTGAAGATGGTTGTATAATCTTATAAAAAATACTTCTTAAACTCACAATATCGAAATGTGTAAAAGCCTAAAACAAACAAACAAACAAAAAAATAAATTACACACACATCTGCCTAAGAGTGACTATAGGCTGGCCATACATTATACAATTTACTTGTACAATTTTCTTTTAGATTTACCAAAACCATATATTATGAGGTCAAACCTAAACACTTTCAATGTGTATGCAATCAGGAAGGCCCTTGCATTACATAGTTCAAAGTAAATTGAATAAGAAAATTGCATAATGTATGGCCAGCCTTATAGTAAGTCTTTCCATGGGGGCTGCCATTAACATCTCTTTCTGAAGATGCTAGTTGTATAATCACAAAGCCACTGCGTATACTCACAATTTTGGATTGTGTAAAAGCAATAAAGCCTGAAAAAGAAAAAAAAAATACACACACACACACACACACACACACACACACATACACATCTGCCTAAGAGTGACTTTAAGTAAGTCCTTCCATGGGGGCTGCCATTAATACCCCGTTCTGAAGATGCTAGTTGTATAATCACGGAGCCCCTTTTTCTACTTACAATTTTGGAATGTGTAAAAGCAATAAAGCCTAAAAACACACACAATACAAGTCCACCTAAGAGTGATTTGCTTCCATGGGGGCTGCCATTGACACCCCTTTCTGAAGATGTTAGTCGTATAATCTCAAAGACACTTCTACTCACAATTTTTGGAATGTGTAAAAGCAATAAAGCCTAAAAACACACACAAACACAAGTCCACCTAAGAGTGATTTCAAGTAAATATTTACAAGGGGGGGCTGCCATTGACACCTCTTTCTGAAGATGTTAGTTGTATAATCACAAAGCCACTTCTACTCAAAATTTTGGAATGTGGAAAGGCAATAAAACCTAAAAAGAAGCACAAATACAAGTTCACCTAAGAGTGATTTCAAACAAACCAAAAATAAAAAATAAAACACACACATCTGCCTGCGAGTGACTTTGAGTAATTCTTTCCATGGAGGCTGCTATTCTGAACAAGCTAGTTGCATAATCACAAAGCCATTTTTATTCTCACAATATTGGAATGTGTAAAAACAATAACTCCTGGAAATCCACACACACACAAGTCCACCAAAGAGTGACTTCAAGTAAACCTTTCCACCTTGACATCCCCTTTCTGAAAATGCTACTTATCTGGCTGACCCAGCTGGGACCTAAAACAAGTGGTGATGTTAGTAAATTCAGACCTATTTGTATGTTGGTGCCTGGTAAGGGAAGGTGTACAGTGTGGTGAGGATGGGAAGTGATCTTTGCAGGGAAGTGATCTTTGCAGGTAAGTGATCTTTGTAGGGAAGTCAGCTTTGCAGGTAAGTGATCTTTGTAGGGAACTGAGCTTTGTAGGGAAGTGATCTTTGTAGGGAAGTGATCTTTGCAGGTAAGTGATCTTTGCAGGTAAGTGATCTTTGTAGGGAAGTGAGCTTTGCAGGGAAGTGATCTTTGTAAGTAAGTGATCTTTGCAGGGAAGTGATCTTTGTAGGGAAGTGATCTTTGCAGGTAAGTGATCTTTGCAGGTAAGTGATCTTTGCAGGGAAGTGATCTTTGCAGGTAAGTGATCTTTGTAGGGAAGTGAGCTTTGTAGGTAAGTGATCTTTGTAGGGAAGTGAGCTTTGCAGGGAAGTGAGCTTTGCAGGGAAGTGATCTTTGCAGGGAAGTGAGCTTTGCAGGTAAGTGATCTTTGTAGGGAAGTGAGCTTTGTAGGTAAGTGATCTTTGTAGGGAAGTGAGCTTTGCAGGGAAGTGAGCTTTGCAGGGAAGTGATCTTTGCAGGGAAGTGAGCTTTGCAGGTAAGTGATCTTTGTAGGGAAGTGAGCTTTGTAGGGAAGTGAGCTTTGTAGGGAAGTGAGCTTTGCAGGGAAGTGATCTTTGTAAGTAAGTGATCTTTGCAGGGATAGTGAGAAGCAGTAATGACAACCTCTATGGGCTCGGTGTCCCGGTGACATGGGTTCGGTGTCCCGGTGACAAGTACTGGAGGAGTGAGCTCCTCTTACCGTTATTAGGGAGCAGCTCAGTCCCGATCTCCTCGTCTGATTTCAGATGCTGGGGCTTGGCTTGCTTTCGACGAGACATGCTGCTGCTGGGAAGTGGGACTCGTTTCTGCTTTTTTGCAAATACATCAGTGGCAAATAAAAAAAAAAAAAAAAAAAATTGTTCACAAATAGTCGAGTTGCAAAATTACGGAAATTAGCTGGTGTCGGTGCGGCGCGGATTGCGCATGTCGGTATATAATTGTGATGGTGAATAATGCATCGCGATTAGCGGCGGGGGTGAGAGGGGATTGGCTCGGGGCCAGCGGACACAGACTGCATATGGAAATGAGGGATGGGCTCAAGCAATTAGCTGCCAAGTGATGAGTCTCCCCCGAAGCGGCAGCGGTAGGCAGGCAGGCAGCAGCACAGCGCAGCGCTCCTCCGCCCGGGCTCCTCGTCTTCTGGGCGCACACACACACGGAGCATCACTTTTTGGGGAAGGTCCTTCTCTCTCTGTGGCTCCTCTCCCTGAGCAGGAGCTCTTCGGGTTCCTCTCCGCCCCCCACCCCTGCGGGGTTCGTTCTTCTTGTCGGGACTCCTCCACCTGGGAAAGTTGCTGAAACTTCCTCCCCCGCCCCTTTCCCCTCCGCTCACTGCTCTTTGCCCATCTCCGACCTTGGGCTTCCTCTACATTTCACCTCCCGACCCTCTTCCTGGCCATGGAGCCGGCCACCAGGAGCATCCATCGATCCCTGGAGGAGTAAGGGGGGCAATGTGTATTGCTTTATTTATTGGGGACAAAATCAAATGATCTGAAGCGAGTCGGTCCCCTTTTTGGCTGCTTTGGGGTGAGGGGGTTGCCTCTTGAAACTGCTGCACAGTGCTTATCCTCCGGAGTGATGTGAGCCGTGCAGCCGCTGCCTGGACCCTGCGATCAGCTCCCACGTCCTTCTCACCTCCTGTCCCCCCCCCCCCCCCCCAGCAGAGGAGGGGGTGGGTCCTGATGGCTTATGCTGTGGGTGGTGAGCTAGATGGGAGGGGGGGTTAAAAAAAATAGAAAGAAGTGAGGCACTTGGAGGATGATGATCACCCTCCCCTCTCACACGCGCACATCAGGGGCGTATGTTGGCTATTGAGAGTGGGTGTTAGAGGATTTCCCAGCTACTAATATGGAGCATGTGCTAGCAGACACTAGACATCAGGTAGCTGGATCTGACACCCACTTCATGGGCTCATTTGGCAGGGTACCTGAGCCTCCACCCTCCCAGGATACAGCTCTGCCTCTACACCATCCTGATTATCTCTATTGGTACAGCACTGTACTCATTACCAGCACAGCACCCATCCCATCCCTCCACATCCCATCCCATCTCATCCCTCCACATCCCATCATCCCTCCATCATCCCATCCCTCCATCCCATCACCTAATCTATACTACAGCTGAAAACTTTGTACTGCTCATCTGTAAAATAAACTCACATCCCATCTCTGATCCTTCTGCCTGTAAAGCCTCCCCAGCAGTGATGGGAATCCTGTCATATCCCTGATCCCTTTCCTGCTCCCCAACAATGGTGGGACTCCTGTCATATCCCTGATCTCTTTCCTGCTCCCCAGCAATGGTGGGACTTCTGTCATATCCCTGATCCCTTTCCTGCTCCCCAGCAATGGTGGGACTCCTGTCATATCCCTGATCCCTTTCCTGCTCCCCAGCAATGGTGGGACTCCTGTCATATCCCTGATCCCTTTCCTGCTCCCCAACAATGGTGGGACTCCTGTCATATCCCTGATCCCTTTCCTGCTCCCCAACAATGGTGGGACTCCTGTCATATCCCTGATCTCTTTCCTGCTCCCCAGCAATGGTGGGACTCCTATCATATCCCTGATCTCTTTCCTGCTCCCCAGCAATGGTGGGACTTCTGTCATATCCCTGATCCCTTTCCTGCTCCCCAGCAATGGTGGGACTCCTGTCATATCCCTGATCCCTTTCCTGCTCCCCAGCAATGGTGGGACTCCTGTCATATCCCTGATCCCTTTCCTGCTCCCCAACAATGGTGGGACTCCTGTCATATCCCTGATCCCTTTCCTGCTCCCCAACAATGGTGGGACTCCTGTCATATCCCTGATCTCTTTCCTGCTCCCCAGCAATGGTGGGACTCCTGTCATATCCCTGATCCCTTTCCTGCTCCCCAACAATGGTGGGACTCCTGTCATATCCCTGATCTCTTTCCTGCTCCCCAGCAATGGTGGGACTTCTGTCATATCCCTGATCCCTTTCCTGCTCCCCAGCAATGGTGGGACTCCTATCATATCCCTGATCCCTTTCCTGCTCCCCAGCAATGGTGGGACTCCTGTCATATCCCTGATCCCTTTCCTGCTCCCCAACAATGGCGGGACTCCTGTCATATCCCTGATCTCTTTCCTGCTCCCCAGCAATGGTGGGACTCCTATCATATCCCTGATCCCTTTCCTGCTCCCCAGCAATGGTGGGAGCTCCTGTCATATCCCTGATCCCTTTCCTGCTCCCCAGCAATGGTGGGACTCCTGTCATATCCCTGATCCCTTTCCTGCTCCCCAACAATGGTGGGACTCCTGTCATATCCCTGATCCCTTTCCTGCTCCCCAGCAATGGTGGGACTTCTGTCATATCCCTGATCCCTTTCCTGCTCCCCAGCAATGGCGGGACTCCTGTCATATCCCTGATCCCTTTCCTGCTCCCCAGCAATGGTGGGACTCCTGTAATATCCCTGATCCCTTTCCTGCTCCCCAGCAATGGTGGGACTTCTGTCATATCCCTGATCTCTTTCCTGCTCCCCATTAATGGTGGGACTCCTGTAATATCCCTGATCCCTTTCCTGCTCCCCAGCAATGGTGGGACTCCTGTCATATCCCTGATCCCTTTCCTGCTCCCCAGCAATGGTGGGACTCCTGTCATATCCCTGATCCCTTTCCTGCTCCCCAGCAATGGTGGGACTCCTGTCATATCCCTGATCCCTTTCCTGCTCCCCAGCAATGGTGGGACTCCTGTCATATCCCTGATCCCTTTCCTGCTCCCCAGCAATGGTGGGACTCCTGTCATATCCCTGATCCCTTTCCTGCTCCCCAGCAATGGTGGGACTCCTGTCATATTGCTGATCCTTCTCATGCCTGTCAAACCTCCACTGCAGTGGTGAGACACCTGTCATATCCCTGGTCCCTTCCCTGCTTGTCAAGATTTTTCAGCAATTGTGGGACTCCAGTCATATCCCTGATCCTTCTCATGCCTTTAATGCCTTCCCAGCAGTGGTGGGACTGCTGTCATATCCTTGGTCCTTCTCACTCCTGTCAAACCTCCTCCCCAGCAATGGTGGGACTCCTGTCATATCCCTGGTCCTTCTCATGCCTGTAGCCTCCCTCTCTAGCAGTGTTGGGACTCCTGTCATATCCCTGGTCCTTCTCATGCCTGTAGCCTCCCTCTCTAGCAGTGTTGGGACTCCTGTCATATCCCTGGTCCTTCTCACTCCTGTCAAACCTCCTCCCCAGCAATGGTGGGACACCTGTCATATCCCTGGTCCTTCTCATGCCTGTAGCCTCCCTCCTGTCACAGCCCCGATCCTTTTCCTGCCTGTCAAGCCTTTCCAGCAGGGATGTCCCACCACTGCTGGGGACAAGGATCAGAGCTATGACAACAGTCTCTCTTGTCATATAGCCCTGATCTGTCTCCTGCCTGTCAAGCCTCCCCAGCAGTGGTGGGACTCCAGTCCTAGCCCAGACTCACCCCCCACACTCCATTGTCTCACCCATAGCCAATGATAACTTTAATCATCCCAACTTGAAAGTCATCTTGCCCTGATTCCTACACAATGATCGCCACTTGTGTGCACCCATCGCTCAATTATTCATCATCGGCTGTAATTCTTATTTATGGCTGATCGCACGATCGCTCTTCACATTCATCTTGTTTTGATGTTCCAAAAAAAAAAAAAAAGAAAAAAAGAAGGGAAGTGTGTGGTTGAGCTCTCCTTATTTACGGTGATGGATGGCTAAGTGGGGAGCTTAAACTTTTCCTTGTGTAAGGTCAGGCAGGAGCATAGAGGGGGCAGCAGGTACTTCACTGCTAAGTAACACTGACCTCTAACCTGGGTATAGAGAGTCGACCACATCACAATACACCTGTCATTGTTCCAAAACTGACTGTAAGATGTAATTCCATCTCACACTAGTAAAATAGAAATGTCCAAATATTAGCATGATCTCAGCAACCTGGACCTAGTATGTCTGTCTATCTAGGTTATGTATATATATATATATATATATATATATATATAAATATAGATAGATATGTATGTATAGATGTATATATAGATGTATAGATTTATTTATCTTTTCATTTTATTATATGGTGTGTGTGATCTGACATTTTAACTACCTCTTCTGCATACATTTAATTATAGCAATTGCAGAGGAATGAGTCACTTGCTAAATATTTTATGAACGATGTTGACTTAGGACAACTAATGGAAACATTTACACTGCCCCGATCGTCTCTTGCAATGACAACACTCAGCGTGAAGATGGAAACATCGTGGACTCCAGTCTGCACACCTATTATTTTCCTGCTACATCTAGCCCCCCCTTTTTTTCCCCTCTATACAGAACTCCAGAACATCATGGCTGATGCTAATGCTAAGCGTTAGATCACTACAGCGGGTTAACGCTGTGATGGGCAGATCATACGGTGAACGTTTTTTAATTGACTTACATGTTAGTGATCAATTTAAAAAAAAGTCAGGATTTAATGTATGCTCAGCAGGGAAGGGTGCAAGTGCTTTTTTTTTTTTGTCTGCCTACAAGGTGCAAGTCTGCCCATAATTAAAGAAACAACTGGTTGGTAAAGAAGAGCATAGTCATTAGACATAGGTACCCAAGGATTGTATATAAGAATTATGAATTAATTTCACAATAT